>CM050204.1:17383541-17391041 GCA_027475355.1 Coilia nasus | reverse complement strand
GGAGGGGTGAGCTATATCACCACTTTGGACTTAAGCAAAGGCTACTGGCAGGTTCCTTTGGCTAAGGAGGCCAGATCCTACACGGCCTTTAGGAGACCCCAGGGCCTGTTCCAGTTCACCACCATGCCCTTTGGCCTGCAGGGGGCGCCAGCCACATTTCAGCGGCTCATGGACCGTGTGCTGGAGGGGACTGGTGCCTTTGCAGTTGCTTACCTTGATGACATTGTTGTCCACAGCGCCACCTGGGAGCAGCATGTGGAACATCTGGCGGAGGTGTTCCGACGCATTCATCAGGCTGGGCTGACTATCCAGCCCACAAAATGTGCGATTGCCCTGCCAGAGGTACGTTACCTTGGCCACATTGTGGGTCGTGGGGTGATCAGGCCGCAGAGAGACAAAATTGAGGCCATTCAAAACTGCCCGCGTCCCCAAACCAAGAAGCAGGTCCGTTCCTTTTTGGGGCTCGCTGGGTGGTACAGGCGCTTTGTGCCCAACTTTGCTGCCAGGGCTGCACCTCTCACTGACCTGACGAGGAAGTCTGGGTCTGTGAAGGTCAGGTGGGAGGAGCAGCATGAGAAGGCCTTCATGGACCTGAAAGAGGCTCTGTGCAGTGATCCTGTGCTGCAAAGCCCAGATTTTGACAAGCCATGGACTGTACAGACTGATGCCTCTGGAGTTGGTCTGGGGGCAGTACTACTCCAAGGGGAACCAGAGCAGCAACGGCCAGTGGCCTACATTAGCCGCAAACTGTTCCCCCGGGAGACCCGGTATTCAGCCGTGGAGCTGGAATGTCTTGCGGTAAAGTGGGCATTGGACGCTTTCAGGTATTATCTCTTGGGTAGAGACTTTGTACTCTGAGACTGAGACTTTGTACTCTGAGACTGACCACAGGGCCTTAAAATGGCTGGGTAAAATGAAGGACACAAATGCTCGCATTACCCGATGGTTTTTGGCCTTACAGCCATTTAGGTTTGAGATTCAATACAGACCTGGAAAGCACAACATGGTGGCAGATTTCCTGTCTCGCCACCCTAGTGGCGAGCCTTCAGAGGGGGAGGGAAGTGTGAAAAAGGCAGCCTCCTTTTTCACCGTCGCACACGACACCAGCCCTGCCCGCTACATTTAAACTGACAAACTTTTCTCCGACACGCGCTCACACACACACACGCATATCCCTCCGTTTGTTTCAATGACACGCGATACCGGTTAGCGCGTCTTGAATACTTTACCATTCCCATCGTCACGTAGCATTCATACATTTTCTGTTACTTAGTCATTTTGTCCAAAATATTGTAATAGGCACCCGTTTTAGGGCGACCACCCAGAGGAATCAGAACACACCACCAGTAGGGAATCAGATAAGATACTTTATTTCATACAGATTAGTTATTTACCAGCTGATATAAAATAGGGCATAGCCTGGAATCATGACACGAACACACCTGAGGATTACCGAAGACAAAGGAAATTCCCACACAGGGGCTATACAACAAAATCAAGGTAATACAAAACCATCACCGCAAAATGGCAAACTGTTAATTCCGGTATCTCAAGACACAGCAAGATAATACATAATTAGGGCATCACAGCCACACGCTAGATTATTTAGATAATCAAACACAGCAAACAACCCACTCAAGTGTTTCACACGACATTAAGATTCCCCCAGCCCTCTGCAACCCCCTACAGGATCGCACATGCCCGGCTTTCCCACAAAAGAGGCGCACTGCCTCAGAACGCTCACACACTCACACACACACACGCACACACAGATTTAAAACACACAACTTCCCTGTCTCTCCCCCAGACCCTCCCCTGGGGTCTGATGGTCCGTGAGCGGCGAGGTGACTCCAGAAGGCTTCGGGTAAGAGTAATCCTGGCTCGGGTAATCAAAAGTCCAGCAGTGAACGCAATAATCAGAACAAGCAACAAAGAGTCCGACACCAACAGTTCCAGTACTTCCAATTAGAATCAGCAGATGCTATAGTCCACTCCACTGTACAAACGCGGGCGGGTACACACAATCAAGGGCACGCCAGGCGCAGCGGCGGACCTACCAGCCTAAACAGAGCCTACACTAGATTCCCCCCACTTAACTATCTTCACCGGCGGCGATACTAAAAACCGCGACCGGCACCAATCGAGTCCCAATTTGCCCAACCGCTCGCCCCGGCGTCCAACGTCCACTGGCGTCTCTCTCTCAATTCCCACCTGCGAGTCCATAATGAGCTTCACCCACAGGTGAGCTCAATTAACTCCATCAACAGCTCACCTCAATTACTTCCCCGCCCCCCGGCATCACACCTTCACCACAATATCTTAGCGAACGGTGAGGTACCCACTGCTTCAGCTCCAACATTATTTTTTGCCTGTTTGCATTTTCATTCCCCACGCCATTACACACAAACACTGACAAACACTCACTTCCTCATTCCTCGTCCCGCATCCACTCTGTCCCCCAAGAAACCCGCACTGTAGGTGTCACGAACTTTTTATTCCATTGTTGGAACACGGGAAAATGGTTGTTTGGGTCGAGGGGTGGTTATTTTCGTAAGGGTGTTTATAAATCAGTAGGGAAACATTTGTGGTGTATTTACTGTTTTATTATATTATTATTATTATGTCATTATGTTGTTTATGGTGCTGGGTGAATTCTTAATGTTGTATTATGTTCTTTTTGTTATTGTTAACACTCTGTAAGTGATCTGAGCCTCCCTGCCTATGTTGGAGCAGTCATTGCTCAGGGAGGGAAATGGTATCCCTATATAAAGGGTAGTTTTCTCAGTGAGGGGGAGAAAGAGGACAGACATAAGGAGCTCCTGTGCTTAAGCTTGCTGTGAGGCTGAGTATTGTGTATGTATTTTCAATTGCGAATTCATTTGTGTAGCTTGTCAGGAACAACCCTCTGGTTGATTTTTGTTTGTCCTTTTTCCAAGTATTTTTGTTCTTCACTTTTGCGCACTGTAAATAAATCTGCACATTTTTGCACTAAATTTCGAGAGTGGGCTGGATGGTCTACTTTTCACAAAGAGAAACACTCTCTCTCACACACACACACACACACACAAACACACACACACACAGAAATACTCACTATACGAAACAACACACACAGAGAAATAGTCACGATACGAAACCAAGATTAAAGAAAATCCCCCGATGAAGGTAACGACACTTGAAAGGACTTTAAAGCACACATAATTGTATTACTGCTGAATATGTAGGACATACTTACATTTAAAGTCGCCAGTCACCAGACAGGAATTTTTGATGTCTGGAGTTAATCATAATCAAAGTATCTAAAATCCTACCAAGTTTTAGACAAATCCTTCAATGCACTCTGGACTTAATTACACATTTCCTGTTTATGTAGTGAGATATTAAAAATGATCCTCTCACCATTTAAACATATTATAACACATCAAAAATCCCTTCACAGTTTAGGATCAGGATCAGCATCATATATGCCAAATCTGACATGAATCTGATAACCGGTCTAGGAGGAATACGTTATAATTGATCATGTGTCCATATAACCCAATTACCTCACTTCCTGTTGTGTGGCTAATGCAACCTTCACATAAAGGTTGGTGGTTTTGGTGAGCCCAACACACCTACTAAATTTGGTGAGCGCAGCTGAAACTATATGCCCACCACAGGGTTCTGTGGCATAAGGTGGTGCTATGGAGTCTCTGGGCCACACCCACAACCATGCCATTGTCTCTGAGAGCCGACCATCAGTTGCGATGTGTGTACAAAATTTCATGAGTTTTCGTGCATGGGATGTGCCTCAAAAAAGTGCAAGTTAGTGAGAAGAAAGAAAGAAAGAAAGATAGAAAAAAGGAAAGAAAGAAAGAAAGAAAGAAAGAAAGAAAGAAAGAAAGAAAGAAAGAAAGAAAGAAAGAAAGAAAGAAAGAAAGAAAGAAAGAAAGAAAGAAAGAAAAAAGGAAAATCTTTAGGTGTAGCTACCGCCTCAGGGCCCTAATAACAGTTAGCAAATGAAGAACAAATTGTTAGCTAACAGTCAACAAATGCACTATAAATGCTTCATTGGGATTGGTAAATATACATTCAATTCCTTCATTAGTCCCTCACTGGGGAAATGTACAACTCTGCATTTAAAAAATCACCCTTGTCAGCAGGGGGCAGCCATAATGGCACCCAGGGAGCAGTGTGTGGGCACACTTCTGGGTGGACTCAAACCTGTGGCCCTCTTTCACCACCAAGCCACCACTGCCCCAATAAAGCATCTTAGTTATTATAGTTATATAGTCAGAATGAAAGTTTTTATTTAGTTATTGTAGTGAAGAGTATTATATATATATATATATTTATATATTTTTGTGGTGGTAGGGCACACACAGCAGTCTCTGCTGTAGCTGAATGCACAGTGCATTTTCAGCACAGATGTCCTATTTCAGCCTGGCTGTTTGGTGAAAATGGAGCCAATGAGCAGCGTGACGAGGGGAAACATGGTGGTGAATATCTGCTAAATGTGCTGAAGCGGGTGATGCCCAGTAATAAGACAGATGATTGCGTAAGGCACAAAATGTCGCTTTACATTTTCTGGTGACTGCTGAAATCTGTTTTGTTTTTTTCTGTTGTTGTTTTTATTTCACTCTTATCAGGGAAAACAAAAAAAGGCAGCTGATGCAGAATGCAGAAATAGCTGCTCAGGTATGCAGCACACTTCTGCCTTTGAGGAGGGCGATCTGACAGGCAGCACCCAAAGCCCTTAGACATAAGAATCTTTTAAAATGATTAAATTTAATCTTTTTTAGATTTCAACACCAAGGAGTGCAGGCACAAACACAAATACACACACACACACACACACACACACACACACACACACACACACACATGCACGCACAAACACACACACACACACACACATTATGGTAAAGTGATTTTCCATACTTGTGGGTATGGCTTGAGTGTGCGTGTGTGTGCGTGTGTGTGTGTGTGTGTGTGTGTGTGTGTGTGTGTGTGTGTGTGTGTGTGTGTGTGTGTGTGTGTGTGTGTGTGTGTGTGTGTGCAAGAAAGAGAGAAATAGACAGAGTGCTAGGGCTGAATGTTAGATGAGTGTTCAAGATTTTCTCAAGGGTAATAATGGGTCATCAAGTATAGAAAGCAACGCACACTGCTTATTGTGATTTTCCTTATTTATTACTTAGAGCGAACAACGCGTTTCGCCAAGTGCGTCTTCAGGTTGGCTCTTTACCAATCCCCATTTCCCAGGTGTATAAGTCAGGTGCCACAATCACCTCATTAGTTGCTACCAGTTCATATGTAGTCTCTACCAACCCCCATTCCCATAGGTGCATGGAGTAGACCCAGCACAATCAATCCGTGCAGGTTATGGAGTCTTAATTATCCAATGATCTGGGTAGGGCACTCCAACACACTAGTCTCTTCGCAACAATGGTTCCATGCGAGGTGTATGCAAAAGTCCAGAACACCATTTCAACAATTACATCCAGGAAATCCATATCACAATGTTAGGCCATAGTTCTACATATCAATCGAGCATTCAATGCTTTACAATATCAGTCAAATCCATCAGCAAAACACAATGCACAATTCAATACATCAGAATAAAACACCATTCATACAAAAAGTGCAAAAAATCCTGTCGGGCTATTGTTCACAAAAACGCACTCAAATCCTGTTTCTCATTTAATCCAATAGGTTCAACAGTGTTCAGTTTGTGGATCCAATACGCTTCCCTTTTTAGCAGTTGTTTTATTAGATCCCCCCCTCTTGGATTCGGCATAACCCTTTCAATTCCCAAGAATCTCAATGTTGCGGCTGTACCGTGATTTCTATCTTTGTAATGTCTGGCAATTGCATACTCCATGTTACCATTTCTAATGGATGCTTTGTGTTCAGCTATTCTTAATTTTAGGTTTCTCTTTGTTTGACCTATGTATATGAGGCCACAGGGGCATTTGAGCATGTACACTACATGGGTAGAAAGACAATTAATAAATTGTTTGATGTCAAACTTCTCACCTGTGTGAGGGTGAGTGAATGTTTTAGTGTCTAGTGTGTTGGAACAGTGTGCACACTTGCCACACCTATAATTCCCACAAAGCTGTTTGGTAAGCCAGTTTGTCTTGGGAGCTTCCTGGTACATGGAACTGACAACTAAATCTTTGATATTTTTCCCCCGTTTGAAGCAAAATCTTGGTTTGTCTGGTAAGTAGTTCAGACTAGGGTCGCACCTCAAGAGTTTCCAGTGTTTATTTATAATTCTCTTCACCCGTTTCGAGCTTGTGGAATACTCAGAGACAAAAGTGACCACACTCTCAGACCTCTTAGGGGACGGGTTTAGCAATTCACTTCTGTTTTTAAGGGCTGCTATAATGCTTTCTATACTTGAAGATTCGATACAGTTTTCCTGCCTGGCACCTGCCCCTGCATTGCTGAAGGCTTGTGCTCAAGGACTCCCGTGAACCTTTCAAGGTAATAATGGGTCAATTTGAAAATTCCTCTTACAGCAGCTATCAGAGAGTACAGGGTATCGTCCACACACTCACACACACACACACACACACACACACACACACACACACACGCACACACACACACACACACACGCACGCACACACACACCAAGGACCCAAAGGTAATTTGTGGCTATCTAAAACATTAGCTGACTCTGGTAAGATTTCACTTAAGAGCCTTAGGGGTCCTCTTGTTTCTTGTCTAGAATGTCACTGTAGTATATCAAGAAATGTGTCCTTAAGGTATAGGATCCTGTAGGAACACCCCCAATTACTGTAACACTGCACATGGACATTCATAAAGCCCCTCTATATATTACAAGTGCTTGTGTTTATCATGTGCGGACCATCACTACTGGGACAATGCAGTGTGTTTGTGACAACAAAGACCCATACTGTAGATAACAGGCCACAACACATTACATGGTTACACTTTATTTTACCGTCCCTGTTACATCAATTAGACACAGTGCAACAAAGTGTGTAACGATATGTAAACTTACTATGTACCATAGGGTTAGGGTTAGTGATAGGTATGCACAGTATATAATATGACATATTGTTACATGTAGATACACTAAAAAAGGAATAAAGTGTAAATAAAGAATAAAGTGCATTGTGCAATACCCATTGCATTTTGCACATCCAAAATATGAGGAGCGAACATGAATGTTCCCCTTAATGCGAAAGTGCACTCAATAGCAGTACAGGAAGACTCGTGGTGGGCTAAGGTCACTGCAGCAGCAACCAGCAATGTTGCTATTTTGGAGCGTTAACACGGCGACCATTTTAGATAAAGGCCTAGTCTTTAGGAAGTGGCTTGTGACTGGTGGCCTGGCTATGGCCGATTCATTCGGAGGGAATGTCCAACGTTCTGACTGAGCTGAGAAGTGTCACTCTAATTTTGCAACTCTGGCTCAGAGGTTTGATGTGGGGGGAGGTGAGGCCCCCAGCGGCGAAAAAATGGCTGTCTTTGATGTGAAGGCTGCTG
>CM050204.1:17361041-17373541 GCA_027475355.1 Coilia nasus | reverse complement strand
ACCGCACGCGTGATCTCAGTGTATTCTGTCCCTATACAAACCTATTGTACACGGATACGCGCTGTACACGCTCAAGTTGGTGGAAATGAGGCCTTACTGGCATCGCAGGCCACAGTGTGTTCAAAACAATCCCCATTCCAAACTTTCATTCACAATACTAGAGATACTTTGTTATTCTGTCCACGTCCTCTCCTTCCCATTCATGTGCTACCCTCACACCCCTCAATCTGCCTCCTTTTCATTCCTCTCATGTCGCTACCCACAGTGCACCTCTTCCCCAGCTTGTCCCGGCTGCTGTGATATGCCATTTGCTGCTGCTAACTATGCCATCTGTCCCATAAAAAAGTCATAGACAGACAAAGACACTCACTTTGTCTCTCTCTCTCTCTCTCACACACACACACACACACACACACGACCGAACACACACACACACACATCATCTTTGTCCCCCACTGATGTTATGTGCATTCAAACCAGGATGTGCTGTGAACTATGGCAAATGTCACTACTTGTGAGTGGCTCGTTGATGGACTGGGAATTGCTGACACTGCCCACTGGGACTGCAGTCAAATCAGTGTCACTTCAAAGTCAAACCAGAGTTAAACCATCATCTCCCCTGATAAGCCTGGCAAACTTGGAATCGAAATCCGTTATCCCATCCAAAATATCGAGGCCACAACAGCGATATTGCAGCAGTACAGATGCAAAGACAGAGACACACACACACACACAGACACACACGCACGCACGCACGCACGCACGCACACAAAAACACACAGACACACACACAGACACACAGACGCACGCACGCACGCACGCACGCACGCACGCAAGCACACAGACACACACAGACGCACACACAGACATGCACGCACGCACGCACACACAGACACACACACGCACACGCACACAAACACACATAGACACACACACAAACACACACACACACGCACGCACGCATGAACACACACACTGTAGATCAGCTCCACCAGTCATGGCAATTACTTTCAACCTTGGCGAGCTCATAAACAACACAAGCAGAGGACGAGTACCCCAGCAGCGTGGGGAAGAAAGGAAGCAAGCAGATGAGAAACCACAGCAGAGAGAGAGAGAGAGAGAGAGAGAGAAACAGACCAAAAAAGAAAAGGATAGTGAAACGATAGTAATAAAGCAAACTGAACTGGAAACAGAGTGATAGAGAAAAGAAGAAAAGAAAGGAGAGGCCAAGAAGACAGGAAGGGAGGGAGGGGGGAGGGGATTTAGCAGTTTGGCAGCGTAGTCCCACTCTCCTGAAGAGGAAACACAACGTGGATTTATGTGTGTCTTTGTCCTGCAGCAGAAGAAAGCCTCTGCCACTACGAAGCTGTCGCACACAAAATGGATGCTTGGCCCTATTCGGGCTCAGCCTTCAGCCTGTGTGTGTGTGTGTGTGTGTGTGTGTGTGTGTGTGTGTGTGTGTGTGTGTGTGTGTGCAGCCTGGGTAGTCATCGTCTGCAGGAACTATTTATTAGGCTTGGACGCCTTTCCAGGGCTAAATTGGTTTTTCTAGGGGGTGTTTCCATATTCTCTCTCTCTCTCTCTCTCTCTGTCTCTCTCTCTGTCTCTCTCTGTCTGCCTCTCTGCCTCTGTCTGTCTGTCTTTATCTCTTTGTCTCTCTTTCTCCTCTGGACAGTGCAAGCCACAGCAAGGTGGAAAGGAAAGCAAATAAATAAATAAATAAATAAATAAATAAATAAATAAATAAATAAATAAATAAAAATGTCAGCTCCCATTGAAATACACTGAAAGCAAAGTTTTCAACACAAAGGACAAGGTTCCCTTTCAGAATCAATTTTCTAGAAGTTGAGAGACACCCCTCAAACACTCATGTGTCTTTTCAGCAGCTCTTAATGGCTTATGGTACAATCAAGTCAGACTCTTACGTTTGGAGCAATCCCCCACGTTTGGAGCAATCCCACTCACCCCCCTCTGCCTAAGCATTTCCTTTATTAATAATTGAACAGAAACATCACATTTTCAGATAATTAAATGGATAGACTTTCACCCATATGTTCATTCATGGCAATTAAGAGGGAAATTCTTCAATAAACACAGTCACATGCACAAACACGCACACATGCACGAATGCACACACACACACACACACGCGCACACACACACACACACACATTTTGTGCAAGCATGCAAAACATTGCGATTTAATGCAGTCTCACTCTCATGCACACAAATCCTTTATAAACACAAACAACCCCTCCATAATCACACAGACAGACACACACACACACACACACACACACACACACAAACACCCACACACACTGAAAGCAGCAGCAATTGTCAAAGTGCTTTGTTTGAGCTCAATCAATATTCTCTTGTAAAAGGCCGACTTCAAATCCTTCAGGTGCATTGTGGTAGTTCAATCTGAGTGGCCGCAACTCTCCAAACTTCAAGAAGAGATGAAAGGACAGAGGGACGTAGACAGAAAGAAGCAACACGCTGTTTGTATTTCTGCTTCAACCTGTGATATCAAAGAAGGGATCGATTTTGACACAGGGATATATTTTCTTTTTACTTTCAGGGCTACCTTGGAGCTGAAATGCATACACACACACACACACACACACACACACACACACACACATACACACACACACACACACACAAATGCATCCAGAAGCACACAGACAGACACACATAGTCAGTGCACACAAATAGCCATACACACACACACACACACATATAGACAAACCAAGACAAAAATATCTAAACACATAGAGATCCTTTTAAAAGCTATATTCATCTACACATTTATAGGCTACATTGCCCTGCCACACACACCTATAGAAACACACTGTAAAACACTTCAATCCTCCAATCCTCACTTCACATAAAATCATACTATGACACACAAATCACACTCACAAACCCACATGCACAATATAGACACAGACACAGACACACACCCACACAAACATACACAAATGCACAATGTTATGTCCTTATGGTGCTTTTCGAAGTGTTTCTGCATTCTTGCTCGCTGTTTTTTTTCTGCCCTCTCTATAGGGATGGGAATCGAAAACTTCCTTGTGTTTTAATTCCATGGAATACTTTACCAGTTTTGCAAATGATTCCCTTATCGATTCCAGTGTGACTAACGCCACGTATCGTAGCCTCACTGTGACCGAAAAAAAACGTAACTACAACATTACAACATTACTACAACATTACAGAAAGTCTTTAGTAACACATTATAACTTGGTCATTGCCATTCTGGTAACAACAAAGTTATAATAGGGGTGCATCTCAAAGTGTTAAGCATGTTGCGCAATGTGCATAGCGACGTGCAGTCAGCAGGAAACATGGCACCTCACTGTTGGGTTTGTAACGTCATGTTACTTCTGAACTAAACAAAGCTGATAATAATCGACCTGTTTTTTCTCCTTTTTTTCCAAATGAGAATCGATCGCAAGAGAATCAATAAAGAACCGAATCATTAAGAAGAATCGAAAATGGAATCGGAATCATAAAAATCAATTCCCCTTCCTACTCCTCTAGGTGCGTCCTGCTAGTGGTGTTCTTGGGGTTGGACCTTTGCCTGTAAAAGACGTCCTGGTCTCACTTGCGACGTGTTGCTCTCTTCTCCTTTTGCTGTCCCGTTCTCGGCATAGAGTGCAAAAGCTTCCGCATGTGTCCTTTGGCAGCTCTTCATTTCCCTTCGTGAAAAATGATTTCTGTTATACAGTACACTTAGCTGTCACTCTTATTCAGAGTGCTACACTGCTGGCTCCAGCACTGCAACATAAAAGGAGACCACACGCAGCGTTACCAATAATAATAATTATTTATTGAAATAAAGAGTAAGAATAATGAGATGTGGTTACAGTTACTTTAGGAGCAGGGTACAGTTCCTGGAGCAATGTGGTGTTAGATACCTTTTAAAGGTGTACTTCCATCGTGTTTTCATTAATTTTGCGGTGGTCTCTAGTATTAATGAATGCCCTGTGAGCCAATTTTGGTGAAAGAAAATGTTTTAGTGCTTCTGTTTCAGGCTGTTCTAGTTTGGTGGAAGAGATGGAGCAGGGAGAATGACAGGTTCCTCGGCTATGCTAGTAATCATTCAAAGCCCATTCGGTCATAGCGAACCAAATAGAAGATCTAAACGTTCTACACAAACACACATACTTACCTATACTTCGCTAAGTGAATGTGTGCTGCAACAAAACTTCTCCAGTAATCACAACTGTGGCATAGCTTTTTCTAATTTACAAACCTACGTCACTTTGTTGGCCTTTTTCTTATTCACTCGTTTTTCCGAGTCACCAATTAGAATCGGAAGACCTGCTGGGCTGTTACAAGAACAACTTACAGTTACTTTAGGTACAGTTCCTGGAGCTATGTGGGGTTACACACCTTGCTCAAGCCTCAAGGGCTTTTCAGCCATGGGTGAAGGTGCAGGAAAGCACTGGTTATTTATTTCCTCACCCACAATCGTCCTACTGGTTTGGGATTCAAACCTGCAGCCCTCCTTGAGATCAACTCCCTAACCATTAGGCCACAGCTGTTACACTTTTCTGCCCCCTATGGGTATAGTTGATGTTTATTTGTTTGTTAGTTACAGTTTTTCTCAATTGGTTTGGTACATTTCTCACATCAGAATTGAAATTCTCAAAAGTTCTTGTTCAATTGTCACATCATCATGCCATTTGTGCAGATGAAAAAGGCAGTTTCTCATTGCATTAAACAAATTGCAAATGCTTTTGCCCATCCATGCAAATGATTGTGTACAGTTCTCAGTTTTTTCTTACATTATCAATTGCTTTTGTCATGCCAGTCAAAATGCTTTGTTATGGGAATCTATCAAATAGTCTCACTCCCCAAAACATTTAGGCTATAGTTCATCATATAAGTCCTCACATGCAAAATGATTTACCAAGCTGTCATAACATGTCAAGCACATTTCTATACATTTCCATAAGACAGTTGTAAATATGATCTAAATTGGTAAATAGCTTGAATCTAGACTTTCTGTAATGAAGAGAGTTGATCAACCAATGATCAACAGTTTTCTGAATGAGCTCAAGGGAGCATCTCATGAACAATCTACTGGAAATTGTATAACCAGAGCACAATACAAAGTTACAATGTCTGACAATGGAAGGACAAGAATTTGGACAATAGTGTGAAATTTGTGGCCTGACAGACGGGAACGTGAAGAAGCTGAAGATCAGGATTAGGATTTAGAATTTGGGGAGATGTTCATTTTTTTTTTTTACTTACTGTATGACTTATGTTTATGTTTTTGACCTATGTTTACTTACTGTATTTTACCTTTGTTCTGTGCAGTGCTGTCTTTTTTTTTTCTTTACGCACTGTAATGTCAATGTCTGCCATCATTCTGTAAATGTGAATCTTGTCTTTTGCAATCAATCTCATACATATACATCATTTGAGGTCAAATGTGTAACACTTGTTCACACCTAAACCACATTTTACATGAAAATGTCCCTTCGAAGTGCACTATTCAATTGCCAACATGACTAATGAATTTGACTGTCTTATCCGTACACACTGACACAATGACTAAACATTCTGATGGCACTGACACGTATATTGACACAAAAACTTGCTTTTGAGGGATGAACTAAGGATTTTGAGCAAGAGACTGGCTTTTGCAGGTGATCCACGGTGTTTTGCTATTTGTCCAAACTGTTTTGAGAAATGCACTTGATCTTATGCAAATTGCAAGAAAGATGACGAAAAATGTACCAAAGCGATAGAGAAAAACTGTAATTCATGGAGTTGGTGGTGTTTGGTGTAAGGCTCCGGCCTGCCTGAGAGGTTCAGTTACCACAATAAAGGAGTGTCCTAAGTAGTTGTGCAGCTGATAAAACACAGAGGATCGTAAAAGGCCAGTTGATGCATCGCCTCAGTCCACGAGAACCCACAGTAGATCTTTAACTTGTGTTATCTTAATTAGTTGTCCCGCACCCCACTGTGTCCTCATTGGGCTCTGCCAACAGATGGTGCGGGGGAAGTCACCCTGATCTACGGCAGGGCAAGATATACAGGAATCAACCGTATATTGTGTGTGGATAATGCTATAAGGTTTACATGTCATGTTTGGTCTCATTCTGATGGTCTCACTTCGAGTGGTATAATAGTCTCAGTCCTGCAACTATATCTAATCTATTTAATAAAGATCTGAAACCCTTGGCCTCACAGTCCCTGGGATCACGAGTGACCGCCTTCAGAGCCCGACACCCTGCTCCACAAGTGATCCATCTCAAGGCCTGACATTTGGTATCTGATGAGAAAAACACCCTTTGTGTCAACTGGGTACTTAAGGGGAGATAGACAAAGAAGCCTATTGAGTTTTTCTGTATCCAGATCTCCCGCAGCCCTTTTGCTGTGTAGTCATCTTCTGAGCAACCAGGTATGATCCTCTGACTGTTTATGTTTTCTCTTATGTTTTCCTTAGTCTAGTGATAGCCTTAGCATACTCATTGTTTTAACTGTATGTGTAACTTTGTAACCCGGACTGGTAAACTTGTACCTGACTAATAAATTGTCATTATTGCTATATTCCACTTTTGTCTCTCGTGAACATATTATCTTGCTTAAGTAGACTTTTGGGTAACGGCGTTCCCATAATGCCTGGCTGGGATTAGGCGCATACTCAGGCAGACGATACTTTCCTGCCCTGAGTCCCTAGCCTAATCACCTAGGTTTGGACCACGTCATGTAGAACTGTCATTCTTTAGCGGGGGTAACTTCTGTCTTATGTTAGATTAGTACTACCACGTGCTGCTGTATCAGCCGACCCAGCACCTCTGGGGAAGGAAAGCGACGACATAAGCAGGGATATAAGCACCTATGATAGCTGCATGACCGCTGGCACTCTCTAGACTAGCTCCATATTATGCTCGTGGTGTAGCCAGAATATAAATCGGCCGTTGGCACGACCTAAGCGACGCTATCCCCGGTTGAACCCAAGTAATACATAGTAGGAGAGACACTCATGTAACTACAATGCCTTCGGTTGACTTAACTCTCACTCACGAGTCAACTTATGTACTATTTGGATAGATTAGGGTGGGACCTTTCGGCTGAGCTCCCGTAAGTGGACAAAGAGACTTTAGAGATAGATACAATGATTGCTTTATTGACATGCTCTGTTACGACAGCTGGAAGCTTCGCAGCGAACTCCCTCGCTCTCCACTTCCTGTTCCGCCGTTGGTTCCGGAAAGTGACGTCCTTACATTGGTGATGGCTTTTCACGTTATTAGTTTAAGTTCAGTCGGTGCAGAAAGCCCGGAAAACTCACCTCAGTTCTTTGTCTTTTGTCTTTGAAAGGGAGGCAGAACTTTTCCTTTCCTAAGTTAATCAGTCGAAAGGTTTTCTTTGCTTTATGTTTTGTATTCATTTCGCCATTCCTGCTCTATTTTGCTTGACTGAATTCATTATTTCAGTAAACTACTTATTTTGCGTATGACCGTCTCAGTTGGTTTCCTTGTTATGTTGAACCATTTATGTCATTGATGGTTTCGTAACACATAAACACACACACACACACATACACACACATGCAAGCACACAAACATTCAAGCACATGTGCCTGCAGATACAGTACACTGCAGAACTTCCGTTTCCTATTTTCAGCAGATGACGGTTAACCTGCAGCCCAGCAGCTAGCCAATAGGAGCCACTGAAAGATTAGCGCTTAGACGACTCTCTTCCCACAAGGTCCCCTCAGCAGGGGCAAATGACATGCCTCAGCTACACCACTAGCCCCATTGTTCCACGGTTGAAAGCTCAAATGAGCCTCTTTACATAAGAGCGGCACATTACACAAAGCGAGAATTACACCACCGAAGCGGGAAACGTCAAGTCCCAAGTGCGAGTGGCTGTGTGCTGGAACAAATCGCCCGCTGCTCAAAGCGCCGCGCTTGACACTTATTACGACGATGATGGCGTCAGCAGCAGCGTCAGTGGCAGTGACACAGCTCAATTGTGTCTGACCCCTTCAACAAGCTGATGAGGTGCAGAGAAGCTAAAGAGGTATAAGTGCTCCCCACGACACATTCACCAGCGCTGATGAAGAGGCTAATGATGAGGATGATGAAGACTGAGTGACAATGATGATGATGATGATGATGATGATGATGATGTAGAACTTCAGGCTCAGTTGAGATGTATGACTAACTTTCCTGGAGGTGGCCAGTTTCACTTATGTTTGCAGCATTGCCAGATGCTCAGTGCAATTCAATTACATCCTGTCCAGAACAGTTTGGTTTAAGCTTAGGTGAGCTCCGTTGGCATCTGATGCTTAGTGATCAATCCAAATTTGGCAGCACTATGATCTAATCTTCAGAGCTAATGCCCGTAGGGGTGTCGTGCAATAGCAAGTAAGATTGACACGACCATATTGATATTCTGCTTCGAACGGGGAATTCTAAGTATTGTCCAAATCAGCATTGTCCAGCCCAGGAGGTTGATTTATGTTTACTACAATGTAATTAAGTATACGCTCAAGTGTAATAGGCAGCCGTAGAAGTAGTGACAACTTAAAAGTGGATCAATTGTAAACAAATGCAGGACTCTGAGTGCCTCAATTTGCGGCAGTGTTCAGAGGAAAATCAAGGCACGTCGGAGACTTTCGATGCAGAGTTGGGGTGGCCCTTTCCTCTTCCTTTTCTCTTTCAGTCCTTCAGGTGAATTGACTGGAGGAGTAGATCAGGACATTCTGCGCCCTGACGTGGAGAGGAACGAGGAGAGAAGAGAGCAGCAATTTTCACGGGCCAATTTCACAGGGCCGGGCCGGGCAGCAGGAGGCAGATGACTTTCATCTCCAATCTCCTTGGATACAAATGAATGAATGGCGGTGGGGCCTGACTCGATATGCTACGGAGGGGAGACGCAATTATCAGGGCAAGACTTCATGGCAGCACATACACACACATTCTTCATACATTGTGTCTCCCTTCACATGCACTTAGATTCATGCGCAGTCACACACACACACCTACACACACCCACACACACATCAATGAAGCACAAATACACTTAACGTCACCTGCACACACACACACACACACACACACACACACACACACACT
Organism: Coilia nasus; assembly: GCA_027475355.1. Taxonomy (NCBI): domain Eukaryota; kingdom Metazoa; phylum Chordata; class Actinopteri; order Clupeiformes; family Engraulidae; genus Coilia; species Coilia nasus. The sequence continues at coordinate 17,364,422 of CM050204.1, read as the reverse complement.
CTCTCTCTCCCTGCCACATTCATTTTCTCACACTCTCTCACACTCACTCTCTCTTTCACACACTCACAGACCAACTTTCTTCTCCCCTTTCTCTGCAGGTTTTCAGTCATTATACACCCCCCCACAAAAAAGAGCAAACTCTCTCTCTCTCTCTCTCTCTCTCTCTCTCACTCCCCTCTGATGTTACTGCTCTGTGAATGCCTCCCTGTAGATGAAACAACCAACCAACCACGCACACACACACACACACACACACACACCTTTAGGTATTAATTGAAGGATTATATCTGCAGAGTGAGAATATGCTTACACTGTATGTGAGGGCCTACAAAAAAGATAGGTGGGTGACTCATGGAAAGGAAGCGACATGCAGAAAGTGGGACAATGTATTCACTTGGATGTTGAAAGTACTTGAAAAAATGGCGGCCATTAACATAAATGTTTTACTATGTCTATAAAGTCTAGCAAGCCTAAGGATAGAGCTGAATAAAATGAGTAATAGAAAGGCAGTGAGACAGAGACAGCGGGAGAGAAGAGAGAAGACAAATTGAGAGATTCTTTCAGATAAATAGAGGGAGCCTCGCATACAGCAAACATTCAGGCTGGGGTGTGAGAACGTGTGGATATCAATGATTAATCTTTCATATTGCCACATGCAGTGCGGTGTTCCAGGGATGTAGTCTGGATATTGTGCTTTTTTTTTTTCCCCCTCCCACTTCCAAGTCAATATCTCGCAGGACTCACATGGAGACAGGGGGCACATGAATAAAACAAGTCTCCCCCCCAGCCTAAAAGGAAGTTATTGGCTGAGGATAACCTGAGAGGAAAACAGCCTGACCTGCTGTGACAGAGGAGACCTCCCCTCAATCTCCAGGGTTGTTCAGGGACTTCCATGGCTGCCACATTTCTACACACTGTGTGCTGAGACACGTACACTAAACCTCTCCTCTTCTTTACAGTTTGAGTTACTTTTTCTATAGACCCTTGCAACGGTAAAAACAAAAACAACAGCTGAACATTTTATGTCATTCCCAAATTACTTCTGCTTAGTCCTTGCCTAAAAGCCTTTTTTACAATACAAAATTATATTGCAACAATCTTTCACTCTAGGACAAGGTTTGATGTGTGTATGGGAAAGTGGTCTTTTAATGTTCATGTTTTGGTATGTAGCAGACACCTTTGTAGAAAGTGACTTTCAACACTAAAATAGCAACAACTAACATTTAAATCACAAATCTGAACAGAAATTATTCAGGGTGTTTCATTTTATTACCTTATGGTGTGTGGGTTTTAATTATGTCTTTTGTATGAATTTGATTTGACGTAGTACATCGCACAGTCAGCCAAGGTGCCAGAGGAACACACATCAAAGGTTAAGAAAATTTGAATTAAATTCGATTTAAATAAAAATGGCTGTAGGAAAGAATGATGAGGTCCAAATAAAAAGTAATATGATTAATGGTACTGTTAGAGTTGTGTTCACAATTCCCCCCTCTGGAATGGTTCAGCCCAAAGATTTTACTGGGCCACTCCGGGATAATTGGCTGGCCTATTTAAGGGCTGGCTAACTTCAGGTTGGGGAGCAGAGGAAGAGAGAAAGAGCCAGAGAAGAAGAGGGATATAAAAGTTGAATTGTTCAAAGTCATGCGGGGACATCGTGTTTGGACTGAGCTCCTTAGTTTAGTTTATGCTGTTCCCTAGTTTTGATCCTAGCTTCCCTGGCCTTCTTCCAGGAACCATTTGTGTTCTACTTTTGTGGACTTTCTTGTCTCCTCTGGACTGTAAAATAAATGTACATGTTTGTTTTGCACCACTGCAACTTGCTATTTTTTTCACACTGATCCCCACATCCAGGTGCACACCTCTCAAAATGGCTGATGGCCACCTCTGCCCCGCTCCCCAGTAACAGTGGTCTGAGACTCTAAGCTACTGTAGAGAGAGAGTCTTTGTGTGTGTGTCCCTGGTAAAGCTACCCATATGGGGTACACATTTCCCCCACTAAGATAGGAAAACCAAACAAGGGGTGATTTGTGGGGAACAAATTGTGTTCCTCACTAATCTAACAATGTTGTTTTGTTGTTACTAATAAAACAAAAAGTGCCAAAACATTGCTCTACTTATAGGTTAGGGTTAGGAATGGGTTTGGTGTTTAGCATTCTTTAGTCATGTTATAGTGGGAGTCAATAGGAGTACTCCATAAGGATATACTGTAAATGCACGTGTGTGTGTGTGTGTGTGTGTGTGTGTGTGTGTGTGTGTGTGTGTGTGTGTGTGTGTGTGTGTGTGTGTGTGTGTGTGTGGTTGTGTGTGTGTGAGAGTGTGAGTGTGTGAGTGTGCATGTGGGTGTGTGAGTGTATGTGTGTGTGTGTGTGTGTGTGCACGTGTGAGTGTGCAAGTGTGTGTGTGTGTGTGTGTGTGCTTTGGAGGGTAGGGTGGCTTGTTTCAGAAGGTGCAACATCTGTCTGAGCATCTGTCCATCCACATTAGCTACAAACCTCACACCCCATTCCCCTCCACTGTCCACACACACACACACACACAGACACACACACACACACACACACACACACACACACACACATTCAGACACACACACAAACTTACACACACACACGGGCAGACACACGTAGGCAAACAAAACACACACAGGTACTGTAGAGAATACACACACACACACACACACACAAACACAGCATGTAAACTCTGCATTGTAATGTAAAGACCTGGCAATAAAATGGATATACTTGTAGCGCCTGTAGATCAGGGCTTTAATGCATGTGCTGCAGCGTGTGTGTGGCTCTTTCATGGTGTTCTCCGTGGGGCGTAAACGTCGGTGCATTATGCCGCGGTGATGGATGGAACACTACACTGCAGTATCTGGCTAGATGAGATAGTTCTGCTGAAGCCCCTCTGGCTGCAGGGAAACTGCAGTTACCCCAGGAGTGAGGGCAGACACACACACACACGCACCTATGCACACATGCACACACACATACTGTAGGTACACACACACACACACACACACACACATGCACGCACACCCAGACATGCTCGCATGCACACGCACACACACACATACTTTATTAAGCTTAGCCGACCTGCTTTATCTGTCAACAAGAAGCAGTGCACATCACCAAAACAACAGAGGAAGGATTAGCATCAAAGAAATGCCTGAATATCCTTTCACAGCCTTGCATGACTGGCTTGTGCCTGAGCACAAAAGATTCTAGACGAGGCGAGGTAAAGCAAGGTAAGTTTATTTGTATAGCCCACTTCATACACAGAGGCAGTTTAAAGCGCTTTATTAAAATAATAGCAAACAATGTGTAAAATGCATGAAAGAAAATACAAATTAAAATAAGGATAAAGCAAGTGTAATGA
>CM050204.1:17353541-17356041 GCA_027475355.1 Coilia nasus | reverse complement strand
TGAAGGGAACAGCGAAGGGAAATGTTGACAGTGTAAGGAGGATCCTATATCATATCAGCATCTCTCTCTATAGGTCTTTCATGTCTGCTCTGTGTGTGTGTGTGTGTGTGTGTGTGTGTGTGTATACTTGTTTTTCTATCCCGGTGGGGACTTGAACATGACTGCACACCAACACGGTCGGGACTCCATGAGCGGTGGGAACCTGAATCTTAGTCCCCAGAGGCACAACCATTGCACATGATAGAAAACGCCATTTTAACATGTCTGGTGGGGTTCCCTTGAAAATGCCCCTAGGTCCCGACGGGGTACATTTCACCGGACAAAAAAGTGTGTGTGTGTGTGGAGTGTGATTCAGAGTGCGCCCCCATGTGGTCAGTACTGGGACAAGTGTGTGTGAGCTGTGTGTTGACCAGACACATCAGGTCCCCACCACACTTACCACACCCCCATAAACAAAAGACACCTCCCACAAACAATAAACCATGTGGGGGTTTCCTGTATCCAGAAGATGTTTATAGCATTGTGTGTTTACCTGACATGTAAGGTCCCCACCGTGACTATCTCCCCATCCCCCAATCCACCCACTAATAAAACCATCTTACCATCTGAAGGCGTGATGTATAGAGAAGATTCCAGCACTGTGTGCTAACTCCTGACCTGACATATCAGGTCCCCACCCCAACCACACATCTTCCAATGAACTATTTGAGATGTGTGTTTCCACCTGACATATGTCCCCACCACATCCACCTATAAACCACTAACAACAGATAACCTACAGTCCTGCTGAATTTGAAAAAGGTTTCAAGTAGCGTATTCTATGTGCACGCGACATGTAAGGTCCCCATCACATTTATCCCTCCCCCACTGGTAAAGTGTACAGGTTGATGACGGGAATGGTGAGATGTGTGTTTTCACCTGACATATCAGGTCCCCACCCCAACCACACATCTGCCAAGAAACTGTTTGAGATGTGTGTTTTCACCTGACATATTAGGTCCCCACCACAACCACCCATCCCCCACTGACAACAGACCACCTAATAGCTTGATAAATCTAGAAGAGATTTCATGTAGCGTACTGTGTGTGCACTTTACATGTAGGGTCCCCACCCCATCTACCTCTCCCCCATTGATAAAGTGTACAGGAAACAATTCTTACATTTAGTAGTTTGCAGTTGTTTCTCGTTGCCGCCATGATGAAAGTCCAAACAAGTTGATTGTACTACCTCTCCTCCCATTGTTCCAGCTGGTTTATAAAGGATAAACTACAGTATGCTCAATCCCCAAAATGTGCCTAGCAGTTACACACAAGCTAGTCATTCAGCAATGTTCCCGACAGGTAATGCTACATGCTAATCGCAACAGAAATCAGTACACTAACATCAACTAAATACTTGGCTGTAACTTCACTATCTGCACAAATATTCCAAAATATATACTTAACATGACTTAAACTGATACAAAGGTAAACTTACATTGCTCATTTTACGCCCACATAATGAGGATTGGGTTGGATTTCTTGGTAAACTACAAACCTTTGGTGAGTCACACGTCATACTATGAACACTGATTATAGTCCATATATGATGATGTCATAACCCCACGCCAACTGCGTCAGAATAAAAGTGCCTTAGCCCAACAAAGGGGACATTATCCCATTAAACAACATAGCAGAAAGGAACACAGGGAAAATTTCCATAGCCTTTTCTACGCTTACCATGCCCCCATAAACAAAAGACACCTCCCACAAACAATAGACCATGTGGGGGTTTCCTGTATTCAGAAGATGTTTATAGCATTGTGTGTTTACCTGACATGTAAGGTCCCCACCGTGACTATCTCCCCATCCCCCAATCCACCCACTAATAAAACCATCTTACCATCTGAAGGCGTGATGTATAGAGAAGATTCCAGCACTGTTTGCTGACTCGTGACCTGACATATCAGGTCCCCACCCCAACCACATATCTTCCAAGGAACTATTTGAGATGTGTGTTTTGACCTGATTTATCAGGTCCCCACCCCAACCACACATCTTCCAATGAACTATTTGAGATGTGTGTTTCCACCTGACATATGTCCCCACCACAACCACCTATAAACCACTAACAACAGATGACCTACAGTCCTGCTGAATTTGAAAAAGGTTTCAAGTACCGTATTGTATGTGCAGGCGACATGTAAGGTCCCCATCACATTTACCCCTCCCCCACTGGTAAAGTGTACTGGTTGATGATGGGAATGGTGAGATGTGTGTTTTCACCTGACATATCAGGTCCCCACCCCAACCACACATCTGCCAAAGAACTGTTTGAGATGTGTGTTTTCACCTGACATATTAGGTCCCCACCACAACCACCCATCCCCCACTGACTTAAGTTTAGTCTAAGGGCGCCTACCACTTCCATTGTTAGGTCCCCACTGGTAGCCTTTGAAACACACAGTGATGTAATGTTTTGATATGCAAATTGATGACATCATAGGTCCCCACCACCACC
>CM050204.1:17343541-17346041 GCA_027475355.1 Coilia nasus | reverse complement strand
CCCCCTCTCTCCACTTTGCATTTTTGTTGTACTGTACCTTTCCTCTCTGAAGACCCTCTCCCCCCCTCTCCCCCCCTCTCCATGTCCAATAGATGCCTCCACCTGCTCATTGCATCCTCTTGCTCTCCCTCCATCTCCTCTCCCCACATCTCTCCTTCCATCGCTCTCTCGTTCTCTCTGTACATTTTTATCATCCTTCTCTCTCTCTTGCTCTCTCTCTCTCTCTTTCTCTAGCTCTCTCTCTCTTTCTTTCTCTCTATGCACCTTTCTACCATCCTTCTCTCTCTCTCGCTCTCTCTCTCTTTCTCTCTCCCTCTCTGTCGTTCTTTTTTCTCTCTCTCTGTATCTTTCTACCATCTTTCTCGCTCTCTCTCTCACTGTCTCTCTTTTTCTCTCTCCTCTCTCTTTTTCTTTCTCTCTCTCTCTCAGCAGTAGCTCTCTCTTTCTTTCTTTCTCTCTCTCTCTTTCTCCCTCTCCCTCTCTCCTTCTCTCTCCCTCTCTCTCTGCAGTATCTCACATTGATCCCATTCATCATGGTAAATCTGGGTGACAGTGTGGTGCTGGGCCATGGCAGGGTTCTTAGTGGATCCTGACGGGGAGCGATTGCTCTCGCCTTGAAGAGCGCCGGCCCCGCTCGCCTACTCTTCCGAGCCTGCAGCGCCCGACTTAACGGGGGGTCACCTTGACGACGGGGGAGCAGGCACTGATGGGGGATGATGGTTTGAAAGGGGGGGGTATAGTTGGCGGGCGGCGGGGGGGGGGGGGGTTGAGTGGGGAGGGGCGGGGGGGTCTAAGTTAGCTGTGAGTGTTACAGTCAGCCAAATATAAAGGACTCCTTGGAGGAAGATGAGATGCTTTATGTGTGGGTTTCAATAGGCGTGGATATTGCAGGCTATGGGCTGGGATCATAACACAATAACGAAATGGGGTCTGGCTGATATTAAAAATGGCATCTGGGTCCAGTGGGTTGTTATGGTTTGTGTGTGTGTGTGTGTGTGTGTGTGTGTGTGTGTCTGTGTCTGTGTCTATGTCTGTGTGTGTGTGTGTGTGTGTGTGTGCACGCACGCGCGTGTGTGTGTGTGTGTGTCTATGTCTGTGTGTGTGTGTGTGTGCGCGCACGCGCACGTGTGTGTGTCTGTGTCTATGTCTGTGTGTGTGTGTGTGTGTGTATGTGAGTGTGTGTGTGCACTCACACGCGCCCGCATGTGTGTCTGCCTGTGCATTTGTGACTTTGTACAGGTTTGTTAGTATGATCGAATGTCTATGAATTTATAAGTGAGTGAATGTTCACTGACATAGTTGCCAATTATTGACCACCAGTGACTGTGTGTGTGTGTGTGTGTGTGTGTGTGTGTGTGTGTGTGTGTGTGTGTGTGTGTGTGTGTGTGTGTGTGTGTGTGTGTGTGTGTGTGTGTGTGTGTGTGTGACAGAGAGTGAGAGGGAGAGAGAGAGAGAGAGTTATTGGCACAGAAGATGAAATGTTAAAGTGTGAGATGGTCTTTAATAATTTAAGCTGATGTGAGATCCCACCATCCCCTAACCTGCAATATATCACTGCCATCACAGGCTGTTAGCCCTTAGCCTTCTCTGGGGGGTGTGCAAATGTGATGTGTAAAGGAAAAAGTAGGAAGTATGCTTCTGCGGACATGGCTATGTGATGAAACTGATGGGGATTTATTCACATATATGGTTGCATCTTGATGAGATGTCTGTTTAAAATTTAATGGTAGAATGTTTTTAGCATGTGTTATGTAGCAGCTAAAACCGTATTGTTTACCCTTCTCCATTTTTAAATTGCTGCACAACTTGGTTTAGCTTGACTGTCATTACTCAGGGCAAATTTAGTTTTTTCCCTCCACTCAGCTGTTTCAAAGCAACCAGTGGACCAACTCATCAAATCACTCCATCTCCTATTTCATGAGCCATCTTTTGCTGTGACTAAGTGGAATTAAAACCTCTTTTTGCCTACACTCACATCTGTTCTATAGATGTCTCAGCCTTTACCTGCATTACATGACTATACATTTACACATGCGTGGTCAACGCAAACGCTTTCTGTACCCCACAAACCTTCCTGTGAGCAAAAACATCTGCACAGCCTCTGCACATAATAAAATTTACGGACATACGGACAATCCGCACACTGTCACACACACAGACCCTTTCCGCAGAAGTATTCCGTGGCCATGCCATGCCTGTGTTTATTGTGTGTGTATGTGTGTGTGTGTGTATGTGTGTGTTCATCTGTGTGAGGCTCTGTGTATATGTGTATATTCCATCTGTTCTATCTACCTGGCCTGCCCATTTCCACTGCTAGAATGTGTGTGTGTGTGTGTGTGTGTGTGTGTGTGTGTGTGTGTGTGTGTGTGTGTGTGTGTGTATGTGTGTGTGTGTGTGTTTGTGTGTGTGTGTGTGTGCGTGTGTGTGTGTGTGCGTGTGTGTGTGTGTGTGTGTGTGTGTGTGTGTGTGTGCGTGCGTGCGTGCGTGTGTGTGTGTGTGT
>CM050204.1:17321041-17336041 GCA_027475355.1 Coilia nasus | reverse complement strand
TTTGTGTGGCAGGTAATTATACTAGCCGACAGGTGATGTACATGTACAACAAATGGGATGCCTTTCTGATTGGCTGACCAGATCCAGTGGATTTGGAAGGAGGTGAGCACTACCGCCTGGCCTACCCTAGCCTACGTACAAGATGTTGCATATAGCCATCAGAATAGCATAATCACTGAATAAACACCTTTACAGTTAAAGTGTTATGTTTTGGCTATAGCCTACACTTTTGGTTATTTCAAGAATGAAATGTCACTGGTTAAAATTTGTTAATTAGCTTTATTTAATGCAAAATGTTATGCTCATGCCTTAAATAATACATTGCACCTAGCTGATGCTCTTATCCAGAGCAACTTACAGTTATTTTACAGGGTTTCAGTTACAGTCCTTAGAACAGTGTAGGGTTACTAGATGCCTTGCTTAAGGGCATTTCAGCCATGGATAGGGTTGAACTTGAACCTGTGACTCTCATGTAATTCTCTGATCCCAAGACCACCTCCCTAACCACTAGACCTACAGTATATGTATTTTATGAAGAGGTTATATTCATTGTGACAGCTCCATCCCCATTGTCTGCCTTATTCTCACAACTAAAGGTTGGGCTAGCCACAGCTTCCGCTGGCTTGAGGTGTGTGGGGAGGACATTTTGATTTCAATTAAAGTGGTGTCAAAGGTAGCATTTTCCCTACAATCAATGCTTGATTAGTTAATAATGAATTAAGTTTTTCTTAATTGGTGTGGGGGCACATAAAAATAATTTTCTTTCAGAGGGCCCACAATTTCTAGCGGCGTCCCTGTTTGTGTTTGTGTGTGTGTGTGTGTGTGTGACAGTAATATGCTTTCACAGCCTCTTGTCTCTCTCTGTGTCTCTGTCTCTGTCTCTGTCTCTGTCTCTGTCTCTCTCTCTCTCTCTCTTTCTCTCTCTCTCTCTCTCTCTCTCTCTGTTGCACAGCTTGCTCAGTGCCCAGGGCTGCTGCCCTGCTGTGTTCTCATGTGTGGTGCTCTGGGTCTGCACATGGCTCCATGCAGCCCTGTTGGCCCTCATACCTACATACATGACACTACAGCTCAAAACTTTAACAAGTCTCACACACAGACATGCACACACACACACACACACACACACACACACAGACACACACACACACACACACACACACTGAGGGAGAAAGAAACACGCATAGACTCACACACAAACAGATTATACAAACACACATATTTATTAATAAGCGCATTTAAAGCATATACATTTAGCATATACACTGCCCAGGGTGCAGGACAATTAAGTAACATAAAATAGGACACAAAAAGTGTTAATTGAAAACAAACAATTTAAACAAACAAACAAACAGACAAACTCTGGGTAGGTAGGTAAAAAAGAAAACATCCTCGAGTATAACAATACTTATCAACCAGTACACCAGCAGAGAGCCAGGAGCAAGCACAGGAGAGAGCGGTTGAGAGGTAAGGGGGCTGAAAAAGCCTCAGTGAAAAGGTGAGTTTTTGGCCTGGACATGAACCAAAGAGAGGGAAGGAGCACACTTGATGTCAGAGACAGACTGCACAAAAACACACCATGGCAAATACACACATATACACATGCAAATGCCCGTTCACACATGCACAGACACATACATATGCATAAGACAATCACAAGTGCTTGTAGTCACTCCTCCCAGAAATGGACCAACACTCACATACAGACACACACAGAGACACAGACAAAGACACACACACACACACACACACACACACACACACACACTGTATTTATACACCTACATATTGTGACAAGCACAGTGTGTACAAAGATAATGACTACCACATGCATACTGCTGCTTAGTTGTGTACATGTTTGATGTGTTCAATTAAATAAGCATGACAACTCTATGCATTCTTAGACATACTTATTCAGCATCTCCCTAACTGTCCCCACTCCATACAGCTGTCACATCCTTTAGGTCTTAAACATGACTGTGTAACATGGTTGACCTCAGTAAACACACACACACAAACAAACAAACAAACAAAGCCACACACCACACGTCCGCAAACTGCAGGATAAACAAATTTATGCATGCAAACACAGAGTCGCGTGCACATAATTATAATAACAGCAACAGACTCACATACACAGGGAGACAAATAGCAATGGGGAGAAAGAGAGTGTGTGAGAGAGAGAGAGAGAGAAAAAGAAAGAGAGAGAAAGTGAGAGAGAGGGAGGCAGAGGGAGGATGCAATAAAAAAAGCAAATGAGTGCATTTATAATCACTTCAGACATCACTTCACTAGCTTTGGTCTTTCTGCCTGGTTCCCTCCAAAACACTTGAGCTGCCTACTGATTAATTAATTGATCAGTTCCTCGCAAATTAATGGAACTGCTTTGTGTAGTCAGTTGTGATTAATCACAGTACAGTTCCTCACGATTCATAAAAAGTAGAAAAAGAATTGGCAGTGCCTTGCTAGGCGTTAAATATTATGATGTCATGCAATTATGATGGCAAAACCCTCTCTACTGCTAAAGAGTGAACGTAAAAAATTAGCCTACATGGAACACATCCTAAAGACAGAATGTGTGCACAGTTATGGTAATGGCAGAGAAACTTTAGGATGCTGGAAGCAATGTTAGCATTTCTTGCCAGCTCCTGACAGACTTAGGCAGTGCTGCAGCTGTACCTGTCCCCAAGGTGCATGCTAGAAATAATGAGCAGACTTGGGTGGTTTGAGCCTTAAGCTAAAAAGCAAAAGAAAAAAAAAACTACTTACAAGGTAAAACTGTATTTAATGTATCCGGCATACATTACTTAGTCAACAAATTTAGAAATGTCAAAAACCCAGCCCATGATTTACAGTTAAATATATTTATTATTTATTATTATATTATAGGGTGAACTCAGGTATATTGGGCCACTTTTTGGCAAAAATTTGAAAGACCCATAAAAAATACTATTCGACATAAAATAAAACCTCCAAAACATGACTGCATCTGATTACATTTTAGAGGTGTTTAATTGTTAGAAGCTCCTTCCTGGGCCAAATGGGCTGTAATCAGGTAAATGGGGCCACATGTTCAGGTAAAATGGGCCAGTGAATAGATCCAATGCAAGACTAAAAGTTAAAAGAAATGTATTTTTATTTGAATTGTATTTAGACACAAACACGCTAACCATTCTATGCTTTTATATTTATGTCAGGTCTTTCTTAGCATGGTCTAGGAGGCATGGTCTCCAACCAGGTGCATGCTTTGCTAGCCACCTTTCCAGTTCACTCCGTTGCATAGTTATCCTTGGTAAATCTTGGTCTATTTCTGTGAACTGGCATTCTGGCATTCCCTGTGTATTCCTTTTTACTTTTCCATTTATTTGTATTTTTATGTAAAAGGATGAATGTACATTAATCAACATTTCGATTTCAATAAAAAATGCAAATGTGACAGAGTTAGCAAAGTAGCTAAGCTAGTTTTCATTTGTAGTCCCTTCCGGTCAGCCTCCTTGTCTTTTTCCTTGCCTATTTCCTGTGCAATACAGCAATTAAAAACTTCAACACTTCAATAACTTTTAATTCAACAAGACTTGTTTGTTTACGTACTTCACATTAAGTGTAATTAACCTAATCTAATGCTTATGTAGTGTGCGTGCATATTGTAGCCTGCTTTAGGCCTGTACAGTATGGCTAAAGTCACCCATAGCTTTTATGTTCCAACTGTTGTCATTGTATATCTGCAAATATCATTATATCATTATTTTGATTTTAATTTCCTGAAAATAATGGAGTAAAGTCAGTAAAAATGGTGGCCCATTTTAGCTGACGCTAATGGCCCATTTTATCTTAACAGATTCGGGTAAAATGGGCCGGCAACTAAAAGGTGTTTTCAAGTCAGAAAATCATTTTTTGTATAACTATAACCATGTTTCTCTGATAAAGGTCATCAAAACAATATCAGTGATATCTTACTTTCATTACTTCATTCATTTCTTAACATTATAACAACCTTATTATATCAAAGTCATATTTTGCCTGCCAAAGCACTCACACTTAAAATGTTCCCGCCAGTGTCACTGTAAAGAATTGCCCCACCCACCTTAACAACATCAGATCAAGCAAATCATTCAAAACACATCAAGCACAGTTTTAGCAACAATTTTAAATTATTAACAGTGATTGCTTGAAAGAACTATGACACATCAACCTTATTTGGCCCACTTTAGCCGAATTCACCCTATTATATTATATTATATTATATTATATTATATTATATTATATTATATTATATTATATTATGTCAAACATTAAAATGTAAAGAAGGTGTTCTCACATGATATTGACAAATGTCAAAACACTTTAGGCAGGCTTTTCATATCGAAACAAGAAAGAGACTCATGGTGAGACTAGAGATACAGTACAGGTAAGTGCCCAGGGCCATGTAGTTAATGCTGCCACCTTGAAATGATCAGAAGAGCATTTACACTAGTCTGGCAACCCCCCCCCCCCCCCCCCCATTTCGTACAGAGGGTCTGGCTGGAATGCACTGAGAAATGATTGCTTCCTGGAGGTGTAGACTCTGCTGAAGTTTAAAACGATTGGATATGCCTTACCCAATTACTAACGACTGGTCCTGTATGCAATTAGCGTGGCTATGAACCTGCCTATGCATGTCAGCTCGAATATTTTCTGCCCACAGCAGTAGTCTGGGTTTGCTTCCATTGACATATTTGAATCTGGTAGAATTTTTACCAGGCCAATCAGTGAACAGAGGGAGTGTTTATGAGCAATGATGTTGACTTGTTGATTGTGTGCTACATTTCAATTGCAGTGCGTAGGCAGACTTATAGCCACGCTACATTTACACTGCTTCTTCCATGAACTTCCCTGCACAGTAATCTGAGAAAAAAAAATTGTTGCACCACTGTTGTACCACCTCTGGAACTGAGAGACTAGTCCAGTGAGCATGTTTTAACTCACTAGCATGACGTTCTAAAGTAAAAACAACAAAGTGAACAATTGTACCTAATAAAGTGGCCAGTGAGTGTGTAAGTCAACTCTTACTCTGAGACACGTAAGTATTCAAGAACAGATGACTGAAGGTAGAAACGGCCTACGCAAGAGTGAAATTAGATGCGTAAACCCAGTGAGACAATTGTAACTAGGCTTGATTCTCTCTCTTGCTCTATCTCTGTGTCTCTGTCTGCCTCTATTTGTTTGTCTTTCTGTTACACCTCTCTCCTCTCTCTCTCTCTCTCTCTCTCTCTCTCTCTCTCTCTCTCTCTCTCACACACACCCTTTCTACTCTCCTTATTATTTGTCAAATGCTTGTCAAGTTTGATAAGCCTTTCAGCACACAGCCACTTTGGCAGAATATTAAAATATGCCTGGAAATCTCCAACAAACAGTAATCCTAACAAATGTTCCTCAGAAATACACAATTTCTCTCTTGCTCCCTCTCTTTCACTCCCCCCTTTCTTTCTTTCTTTCTTTCTTTCTTTCTTTCTTTCTTTCTTTCTTTCTTTCTTTCTTTCTTTCTTTCTTTCTTTCTTTCTTTCTCTCTCTCTCTTTCTCCAGCTCTCTCTCTCTCTTGTTCTTTCTCTCCATCTCCATCTCTCTCCCTCTCTCTCTCTCTCTCTCTCCATTTCTCAAACAGACACACATGTGCATGCCTGAGTGCATGTGTTGTGCAGGCTTTAAGGATGATCCCATTATCTTCTTGTATTTTTCAGTGGACACATGTTTGTCTTGCCTAGTCTTATTTGCACTTAAAAAGGGAGTGGAGAAGAATAAGAGACTGAGCACATACTGTATAAAAATCTCTTAATGATGGAAAACTGCGGTGGACTGCAACAGAGAACTAGAATGTGGTGCTGGGTGTGCAGGCAGAACAGAACAGAACACCCTGTACAATGTCAATGAAATCTGTCTGATTGGCCGCTGGTGTTCAGCAAGCAAGAACTTGCAGGGCTTCTGATTGATGCCTGTGACAGCATTCAGTATTCATACACTTTCACACCGCCAGTGCCCTTTTCCCTGATAAACAATATGCCTCTGATTAGGTAGTGTGCAATTTCACTTCTGATAACATTGTGTGTGTGTGTTTGTGTGTATGTGTGTGTTTGTGTGTGTGTGTGTGTGTGTGTGTGTGTGTGTGTGTGTGTGTGTGTGTGTATATGTGAGCACATGGATGTGTGCATGCACTGCACACTTATGCTAATGTGTTTGCAAACATAAATATTGGAGTGAGTTCACGTGTGTGTATGTGTGTGTATGTCAGCACATGGATGTGTGCATGCATGTGTGCCTGTGTGTGACCATGTGTGTGTGTGTGTGTGTGTGTGTGTGTGTGTGTGTGTGTGTGTGTGTGTGGTATATATGTGCCCATATGCTCACATGTTTGCAAATTACATGTCCTCTCAAAGCTTCCTTTACGTGACCTGTGTATACATGCATGCTCCTCAACATGCCTGAGCATCCATCCATTAATGCATCCATCACAATAGACAGAAGCCTGTGTCTAACAGCCATCCATTACAACTGTCAGAGTCCTGTCCCTAACTGCCACATGGAGGCCATGAAGTCCCATCTGCGCTACCCTGCAGTCTACCCATGCGTGGTGATGGGAGGGCTAGTCAGTGAGGTCTACAGTATGTGACTTACGTCCAACATATGTGTGACATATGTCTGCTACAGCTGCACACGAAGACAACCATGTGTCCTGGTGGTGTCTCTGTGATGGGTCCCAGGTGCGTGTGTGTGTGTGTGTGTGTGTGTGTGTGTGTGTGTGTGTGTGTGTGTGTGTGTGTGTGTGTGTGTGTGTGTGTGTGTGTGTGTGCGTGATGTGTGTGTGTACACTGCTACAACTCCTCTTCACCAGAAAGCTTGAAGGTTGTCAGGCACATACAATGTTGTCCTGGAGGTGTTGACTAACCTACTAAGACTCCAAAATAAAGCTGGACGTCGAACCACACTTTATTCAGCACGCCTTTGGGGCTGTTTGGCTGTAGAGCAGCAGAGGTCCTTAGTGTGTTGAGATCACCTGGATAAATTGCAGGGTGATGGTTCGACTTGTCTTTCCCTGGTCCTTCTGATCTGTTCTAGGATACCCTTGTTGGCAGCAGTGAATTCAGTGTCCTGCATCAGGTTCCAGACATGGCTGAAGAAGGGCTCGTTGATGTGATGGTTGGACCCTGCTGCAGTCCATCATAGATACTGATGCCATACAAAACCCACTTTGATATTCTGACAATGACATACATTTCTCTTAATTTTGGACCCAGTTTGGTTTTTGTGATGGTTTTAAAATCTATTTTGATGTTATGTTCTGTTATCCAGGCTTCAAAACAGTTTACAGCCCACGACATCTGCCTTATTACATTCGGTTTGGTAATACAGTCCAGCTTGTTGGGGCTTAATTGGATGTACCTAGGGGCTGACAGAATCAGACTCGTCTCCTGTTCTTCTCTCATTAAATCAAACGTTATATCATTCAATATGTCGTTATTTGACATTTCACCTGATTTTTCGCTGTTTCTTTTATGCTCCCTTTGTAGAGATGAGTGAAATGTTGCTGCAGAGTTTTAAATGTTATATTGTATCATTGGCTGAGCGATTACTAGCTGTAAAGAGTCACCCATGGTATGTCGGGGGATATCTGTACTCCAAGTGGTGTGTAGAATGCATCTTGTCCAATCAGAAATCAGGACCTAACTGTTGTATAATATACAATAATACCCTAAATGTGCACAATAATACAATTTATACCACGGCTTCGTTCAATTTCACATTGTGATGCGTCCTTTAGAACGGTTATTAACTTTCTATATACGCACACCTATGAAGTAGTCCCTGCTTTCCGACCTTATTATGTTTATGTATCAATATGCCAAGTTAAAGTTCATTGGAATGTTCTAAAAGGTAACCGTTAAATACAAAGTTGCAAACATCAAAGGGGCACCGACTAAGTGTACAATGTCCGAATTTCCGGTTATCAATTTTAATGTATACGGAAAATATGGAAATTTTGAAAACTGGGCCAAAGC
This sequence comes from Coilia nasus, assembly GCA_027475355.1. Lineage (NCBI taxonomy): Eukaryota > Metazoa > Chordata > Actinopteri > Clupeiformes > Engraulidae > Coilia > Coilia nasus. Next base: position 17,328,014 of record CM050204.1, on the reverse strand, counting down.
TGAGTTGGGCGACTGTGAAGAAGACGCCCAAAAGACACAAAAAAAAGAAAAATGCAAGTGAAACAAAGTGATAGCAAAAGGCACAAAAGCATCGGCAACGAAGAGCTGGACCAACTAGAATCGGACAAACACGAAAAAAACACCAAGAGGTCTACAGCTTGGGCAGTGAGTGTACTTAAAGACTGGTTGTCTGAAAAAGAGTTAAGTCTTGATTATTTTGAGAGACTGGATGCAGATTCGCTCTGCAAATATATGAGAGAGTTTTACGCTACTGCGGGGAAGGAATACTCGGTGTCAAGTTTTTTGGCCCTGAGATCTGGACTGAATCGTTACTTAGCGACAGTTAATATAATATCAGACCCAGAATTTAAAGCAGCAAACGACGTGTTTAAATCCGTCCTTAAAAGATACAGAAAAGCTGGCAAAGATGTCAGTGAACATCATCCACCAAGTTCTGATGCTGACATGCGAATCATCCGCAATTCCTTATATCTGTCGCCCAACACTGCCGCAGGACTGGTCCGAAAAGTTTGGTTCGCCATACAGTTGAACTTGGCGAGAAGAGGGAGAGAGGGCAACCGTGACCTGAAACCGGATTCCTTTGTTGTAAAAAACGTCGAAAATGGAGTTGAGTACGTGTGTTTGTCACACAACGTGGAAACAAAAAATCACAAACAAGCCACAGATCCAAAAAAACGGCAATACAGAGGCTTCATGTTTGCCCAGCCCGGCGACCCACTTTGCCCAGTTGCGAGCTTTAAGAAATATGTGTCAAAATGCCCACCCAACGCAAAAGGCTTTTACCTACACCCCCTGCGGGCACCGTGCTGGTACTCCCTTGAGCCTATGGGTGTGAACTATTTGGGTATCATGCTTCCACGCATCTGTGAATTCCTGGGCCTTTCGAGGCGATATACTAACCATTCAATCAGAAGCACTGCGGTGCAACTGCTGACTGAGGCTGGATTGGAGAGCAGGCAGATAATGTCCGTCACTGGTCACAAATGTGAAGCCAGCTTAAAAAGCTATTGGGTACCATCTGTTGCAGATAGGAGACGCTGGAGTGACATCCTGACAGAAACACCACCAGCCACGGAGCCTCAGAACAGGGTCGACTCCGCTCCACACCAGCTTCAATGCATGGATCTGCCGTTCTCCATGTCCAACTTCACAATAAAACGTGCAGTTTAATTTTAGAAAATAAATACTACTTACCCTTAAAACACTCCTGATCCTTTTTTTCCGCACTTATAAACGGCCATTTTAATTTATAAATGAGTTTATAATGAGTATAAATTTTTATAATAAGTTTATTAATGAGTAGATGGCTGGCCTTTGAGCAGATTTATTACTAGAACACTGGGGCGACTAGCTTGACAACCAAAGTCATGGAACTAACGACTGGCTCTTGGCCATAGCAACCTCCAGTTTGGAATTAGCAATGGCAGTTTTTCCAGTAAATTATGAAAAGACACATCTTGTGGCGGATGGAAGTAGTTCTACAAATAAGTTTGTTTTAGCGATTAAAACGTGGAAATGATTACCTGAAATTAACATCAGACAAGTGTGGTAACCGTGGTATAAGCGGGATAATGGACTTCACGGTGTTCGGATATCAGAAAGTTAATGCACTTCGAGGTGTTGCCGCATTACCACCTCGAACGTGCATTAACTTTCTGATATCCGAACACCGTGTCGTCCATTATCCCTTACATATCACAGCTGAGATGAATTTCCTATTGTGATGTATATTTTAGAATGTCAGTTAACTGATTTGCACATGTATGAAGGTGCTTCAATGTTTTAACTCTATTACATTCTTATATAATTTTACCAAGTTCATGCTTAAGTTCAAATGAACATCCACTTTGTGCCACAGCCACAAATCAGTGGAACTATGCAGGGGCATACAGTAATGATATATTACCCTACTTGGTATGAATAACATATGTTACCTTATTTGGTACGCACATTAACTTCTGCTACCATATCAATTGTGCTTTATGACATCACATTACTGTTTAAATATGCAAAATATACTTCTTTGCAAAATGCTGCCTTTTTCAGATTAAATGTAACTGTCTTTGATCCAGGGACATTTAATACATATGTATGCAATGCTTATGCATGTTACAATATTTCAGAAAGAGACTGGGGTAGGTAATTGCATAAGAATCAGGCAGTGTATTTTTGCATTATTTAGTGCATTCCCAGCTATTCAGCTAATAGAGTCCCCTTTGATCTAATTTAACAGCTGTGGAATGTGTAAAGAGCATGCAGATGTCTATGTCATGTCCCATTCATGTTTAATCAGAATTCATGTGTGTGTGTGTGTGTGTGTGTCTGTGTCTGTGTGTGTGTGTGTGTGTGTGTGTGTGTGTGTGTGTGTGTGTGTGCGTGTGTGTGTGTGTGTTCGTGTGTGTGTGTGTGTGTTTGATAATGATCCCTGCTGAGTCTTAACTGTTATGACACAAGATGTTTCTGTTGGTCTTTGATCACAGGCATGCATATGGTTCTGCGTGCATTTGTGTTTGTGCATTCACTACTGAGGATGTCTGCATGCCTGTGTTTTTGTCAGTGCAAAAAAACTTGCAAAAAAAAGGGTTTACTGTATTTATTTATTTAATTTGGCTAGCACCCACAGGGGCAGTTTCTGATACGGCCAGAGGGGGTGCTTACTCAGGGCACCAAACAGGCTAGGACCACCCCTGTGTGTGTGTGTGTGTGTCTTTGTGTGTTGTGTGCGCATTGTCTGTTTGTGTGTGCTTGAGAGTGTGTGTGTTGTGGCATTTAGTATTTAGAGGGATGGGGATGGGTTTGAAATGGTTGTGGGGTGGAACGAGGTTATGTTTGGCAGAAAAGTGGGCTTACAGTATAGTCATGTCTAGTTCTGTTTTTGTGTAGTGCATTTATTTATTCATTCATCAATTAATTCATTCATTCATTCATTCATTCATTCATTTGTTTGTTTTAGTCAATCACTTGTTATAACACTTGTCAACAGCTTGGTAACATCTCGGATTGACTACTGCAATGCAATTCTGTCAGGCATCCCCAAGAAACTTTCTCACCGTCTTCAACTTGTCCAGAACTCCGCGGCACGCATTATAACCTGCTCAAAGTCATCTGACCATGTTACACCCCTGCTGCTCCAGCTACATTGGCTTCCGATACCCCAGCGGATTACCTTTAAAATCCTATTAATTACATTTAAAGCCATCCATAATCTTGCCCCATCATATATTAAGGACCTGTTGCAGATCTATTCACCCTCACGTTCACTGCGGTCATCTAATGCAGGATTACTGGTCCAACCAGACATCCTACTCAACACAATGGGTGCAAGGGCCTTCTCTTATGCTGCTCCGAAATTATGGAACTCACTCCCCTCATTCATCCGCACACAGGACTCTGTATCACAATTTAAAAGTGCACTGAAAACGCACCTTTTTAAATTAGCATATGAGCTCTAAGCCATAGGAGCTGTTTTTATGCTCCTGATATTGTTTTTTTTTAATGTTGATTCCTTTATGTATTTGTTTTTTTATTTTATTTTTTCTTAAGGTGACCTTGAGTGCTTTGAAAGGCGCCGTGTAACAAATAAAATGTATTATTATTATTATTATTATTATTATAACCTTATTGTTAGGCATGAAACCAGACACTCTGTCTGCATACCCCCTACCTAAAATGCATACACGGTTCTGTCAAATGGTGTACCTAAGTGTTTGCTGCTCCCTTGACAACCACTAGGATGTCATTGTAGTTTCGCGCACCTGCTGTTCACGTTTCAGTTGAATACTTCTGTAATGGAGGTACTGCAAATCATCCCACTCCCTTCAGAAACTTGGAAACTTGATCGCTGACATGATGTCTTTGGGAGGAAATGTGCCATGTTTGTTTGTCCTTCTGGACACAGTGAGCGCACTCTGCAATGAGGCAAGCCTTACCATTGGCAAAGGTCATTTCTGAGTCTGCAATGTAGCCAATGATCATTGTGAAAGATGTGTTTGATAAGCATGTTAACCAAACTTCCTTTTAATGAACAGCCTTTCTTTGTACAACTTGAAACTCCACTGGCTTTATGCAGAGGGAGATACACATTGCACTATACTCTTCAACCTGTAAACAATGAAAACTTAAGGTGAAATAAACCTCTAGAACTACACTATACTGTATTTTGTCATACATTTACAGATGATTATGCTGCCACTGAATGTACTAACTCTATATTAAAAATAAATGTTTACTGCACTGTTAACAGTGATTTACTGCGTCATCAAATCGAAAAATGCATGTTATGAATGTGGTGGGGTCTTCAGGGGAGACGATTGACAGTACAGATGATAGAACACAAACAACAAATAAACAAAAGGATGGAGGATACACAAATTGATGAAAAAGTTTGGCGATGGATCAGCTCTCAACTGGTTGGGTCCAGTAGTCCAGTAGTATGGAATATTCACAAAGCCTTTGATAAAATACATCTCTCATTTTCTCTTAACTGCACAAATAATATAAAGGTCAGTTGCCTTGAAGCAGTTTAATTGTTTGTGTGCCACCATGGGTGAAGAGCACCTTTTACAACACCTGCCAACAAATCTGCAGGAACAAAATGACACAAGACAAATAAGCCCAAGGCACAGTGAGAAATTAACTGTCAGATGTTTATCAGAGGTCAGAAGTTTATCAGTTTATTTCTGCAAGCCCAAGCTGTGTCTCAGTTCAGGGGTAGGATCCTCCTAAGAATGTGGTCAACAAATGTATACATACCTTGTGGCAGGCTATGAAGGATGACACCTGTTATGAAATGAGATGACCTACTACTTGGCCTGTGATGCACAGCTGGACAACTGGTAGGATAGTGTACTTCAAAGACACACTGCTTCACAGTCACCAGAATAGTTGCCTTTGCCTGCATTTTGATAATCCTTTTACTTATTGCTAACAGATCAACTCTTTACCCTCTGCCAAACAGAGACTGCGTGTAGTCAGGCATACATTTTTTGTGTGTATTATGGACTGTGTGCGTGGACTGCACATTGACCATGTGTGTGTAAAACTAGCTGAGCAGGCATAGTCATAGGGTTCATGTGTTCATATTATCCTCAACAGCTTGTACATAACAACAGAAACATTTTGGAGGCACTCATGTGTATTTCTGTCTACATACTGCATAAAACCATGTCCACAGAAGTCTACCGGGGTGTAGCAAAGAGGAGGAGAAGTCAGCCGACCCGGTTTCAAACCCAAGTCTCCAGGGTACCAACCGTGCGCTTTGACCGCAATGCCAAAGAGCCAGTCTCATTGGGATGGCAGTCACAGCACACCCACAATCCTAGTGATGGTCACTCCATCACACTGGGCCTGAAATATAAATATGAAATAAAATAGGCCACACTGTTAGACTTCTCTTTTCATTATATGTCTACATAAATACAGTGTATTGTAAAACTGTTATTGTTATTTTAATGCAGTTTGTTAATACAATGTGCTCAAACTTTTTGTCATCAAAAAGTTGGTCTTGAAAAAGTCAATGAAACTGTGACTAATCTCAGCACCCCAAAGGTCAAATATCCATAATCTTAATTCTTCGCTGAAAAAGAAATACAAAGACCAGCTGCCTCAGCCAATAACACACCTTGAGAACTTCAATTAAAGAGTCAATTAATGATTGGACTGATAGCATTCTAACTCTCAGGGAAAGTCTTTTCCCCATTAGCCAGACTTGACATTTAATTGCACACCTATTGCCATTTTCTCAGTAATCTTCAAGATACTGGAAAATTTGGTACAGAGACAAATCAGTTACTGCATCAACACTTTTAACAAGCCACATATTCTACAAAGACTGCAAAATGTCACAAACCTAAAAGGTCCCTGAGGTAAAGGTCATGTTGTGGGAGCAATCGTCTCAAAAAAAAAAGGCTCAAAAAGGCTTAACCATACAACTTCCCAAGCTCCAAATTTCAGCACAAGAGTACAGTGTGTGGTGGGTTTTAGCAAGATGTTCACCCTTATTACCAACAGTACGATTGGAACAGAGCATTTCAAATTTCGAAATCTCTAAATATGACATATGGGTCAGAGGTGACAAGAAACTCGACTTCTGTGTTGTTACATTTTGCAATGTACATACGTTGCAACATTGCGTTTGCAAATCTATACATCTGGCCCTCTGTGTCTAAATGTATTGGTTGTATAGTTTACCACACAGACGGTTTTCTCCGTGAAGCACTGTTTCTTCCCCAGACTAAATGGCATAGGGAGTTTTGGCTTCAGCAAGTTTGTACAGACCACTAGCAGCATTAGGGAGTTCAGCCAGACACTGCAGTTAAGCCCCTCCTCAATGAAGTAAACCAGTTTCTGTAGCACACATCCTGTAGCAACTTTTAAACATTTCTAACAGTACTGACTGTATGATGACAGATCAATTTGATGTTAGATAAATTCTTTGTTAGGTCCTCGTGTGAGAGGCATTTGGTTTTTTTAAGCTTCAGTACACTGGAGCTAAAACATGGTAACATTTTCTATAAAAAACAGATTCGCAGACCACAGTCAGACAGAATCCTAAGTGAAGTCAAGTTAAGTCACATTTATTTATATAGCACTTTGAAAACAACAACAACAACAACAACAACAACAACAGCTGACTAAAGTGCTGGACTAGCAGAGTAAAACGACTTGGTAACAAAGATAAACAGAAAGGACAACATAAAGTGAGCATGACAAGACATACAGATAAAACAATAAGACGTTGGCATTTTATTGCACGCCAGAACATAAAAATGGCTTTTAAGGTGAAATTGAAATTGAAAAGCAGCCAGTGGCAGCTCGTTCCAGAGCTTAGGAACAATCACTGCAAATACCCGGTCACCCCGGCTTTTTAGCCTGGAGAGAGGAACCACTAGGCAGAGATGGTCAGCTGACCTAAAAGCCCTAGATGGTGTATGAACTTTTAAAAGATCTGAAA
>CM050204.1:17311041-17316041 GCA_027475355.1 Coilia nasus | reverse complement strand
TGTGTGTGTGTGTGTGTGTGTGTGTGTGTGTGTGTGTGTGTGTGTGTGTGTGTGTGTGTGTGTGTGTGTGTGTGTATGTGTGTATGTGTGTGTATGCACCTTCAGGGCTTGCATTTGTTTATGCATGTGTACAACCACAATCATTTTTTCTGACCCAACATCACTGGTTGATATTTCATTTGATATCCCTCCAACAATGGTTTACAGCACCGCTCTGACCCCATCAAAGGCTATCCGTCCCAAAGCATGGATCAAAGAAACCTGCCCTGAACTAAGCGAATCACTGCAGCAGTGATTGCTGCCGAAGCCTGTGCTGTCTCTGACCTCACACTGGGAGATTGTGGAACAACACACACACACACACACACACACACACACACACACACACACACACACACATGCGTACATAGCGCTACAAAAACAACAAACAGAAACACAGAGCTGTCAGAAGGCAGCTGGAGTGCGGGCGGCAGTCTTTAGAACACAGTTGGAGATGATTTATGATGGATAATTTCATGTGCAGTGACCCATTGTGTAACACCTTTTAAAGGGCCGATGTTATATGTTTATAAGGTATGCTGATTTGCTGCTGTAGAGGTCCTGTAATATTGGATATGGCTCTATTATTGTACAGCTCTTTAAAATGCTGACAAATGTCTCATTGACTTTGAGTGGGTGACTCCAAATATACGTTTGTATATTATATTATATTATATTTTTGTATAATAATCGCTAAAAAAGTATTATTACCGCTGTCAATAGCAGTGAGTTTTGTGCTTCTTTCATATCATTCTGCAAGAAGTCTGTTCACTTATAGCAATGGAATTTCAACAATATAAGCTGTAACAAGTTATTTAGCAGCTGGACATGTTGCTACACTTAAACTTAAATTATATTTATTTATATTTATATTATATTTATATATATTTATTTATTAAATTGAACTATTTTTTCGCAGTGGAAGCCACGAAGCTGCAACAAAATATTTAAAATATGACATTGTTGGAGGTTTTAACTTTCTATTATCGTTTTTTTTTTGGCAAGTAGCCGTATAATAAGCAGCAGGATAACGTTCAGCGAGGCGGTCATTCTCGTGGAATAAGCCCCTTTAGAGTAATGCAAGACCTATCCGCTTCATATTGGGGTCTTGCATCACTCTGCCAGGGCTTAATCACCACCTTGCAGAACATTATCCCTTACATATTGTGCATGAAGTGATGGACATATAAGTGCAGCTTTCAAATACTGGTCGATGAGAATTTACAGCAAATAGTAACAAAGAGTTTGATAACACAGTGTGGCACGTTATCTTTTTAATAAATACACAGTGTCTTAAAAATGCCATAAACATATATGTTTAAATCTGTAAAACCTTCCTTCTTCAGTACAAAGAAAACATTACAACATGAACGTCTATACACATCTAGATATCCTTACTCTTAAATTAATTTCTGAATTGAAAGATCTTCACAGAATGCAGAATGTAGGCTACAGTATTTCTGCTATGCGTCTTTTGTCAACGCATGTTACCACAGATTTGTAGAACTCTTTGTGCTATTGTGTTGGGTTGTGTAACTGTAAGCCTCTCCCTGTTGTGCAGGGTGTGCAGGGTCTTCAGGTGTTCTCAAGGTTACTTCCATGTAATTGGAGGCTCCTACCAGGCAGCCATGCAGTTTCCACAGACTGCCAGTCCGTCAGCGAGTGTGTACTCTCCAGGCCTTTTCAGACAGACAGAGAGCCGTGCCTGTGCCGGTTCCTGCACCTTATCTCGAACTAGCCGACGTTCTGTTCACTGCGAAAATCAGAGCATTTGGGAATTGAAAAATTTGGTTCTTGACGGGCACCAACTAAAACTTGTTTATTGTAAGCGAACAGTGATTACATTTTTTTTTTTTTTTTTTGGCGAATCAACCCCCCGTCGATAACGCGTCATGGGCTCGCATAATGGTGTGAATGTGGGCCGTCCACTGGCAAGCACTTCGGTTCCCAGTGTCACTGGTGCGGTAACCAGCTCTGACACAGAGTTAGCCGGACTGAAAACAGCTTCTCAGGACATGTCTTCTCTGAGACCCTCTCTGAGCTGTCCATTACACAACACACAGGATGGATGACCCTTGTGTCCCCTCCCTCAAGGCTCAGATCCAGTGTAAGTGTTTCTGTATGTGTGTGTGTGTGTGTGTGTGTGTGTGTGTGTGTGTGTGTGTGTGTGTGTGTGTGTGTGTGTGTGTGTGTGTGTGTGTGTGTGCATGTGTGCATGTGTGTGTGTACTCTGAAAACTCAAATGTAATTTGTGTGTGTATGTGTGTCCACCACACAACACACAGCATAGATGACCCACCTGTTCCCTCCTTCAACACTCAGATCTTGTGTGTGTGTGTGTGTGCGCGCGTGTGTGTGTGTGTGCGTGCGCGCATGCATGTGTGCGTGTATGTGTGTGTGTGTGTGCATGTACCCTGAAGACTCAGATGTAGCTTGTGTGTGTTTGTGTTTGTGTGTTTGGTTTTATCAGCCCCCGTTAATTAACTGTCTTTTGTAGTGCGGCTTCACCAAAATACTCATAACTTCTCTACTGCCTGCCCAGCTTAAAACAACACACGACCCTACAAAATACTCTGTCCTATCAGACTGCTTGTCCCCTAGTTACCTAGTCCCTGGAGGGATTGACCAGGTATTGCAATAGCCCTGTCTGTCTGTGTGTGTGTCTGTCTGTCTGTCTGTTTGTATGTGTGTCTGTCTGTGTCTGGGGCGCTTTTTATTAAGAGTGTGGCCTAATTTAATACGCTATCATTGGGTCTGTGTACTGTATTTTGTGCACCACAAAATGAAATCCAAGAAGTGAAATTGAAATCTTTTTAATGAATACACAGTGCCCAAACCATGAACATAGATGTTTAGATATTTAAAACTTTCCTTCTTTTAAAAAATGATGACATTTATACACAGACTCTTAGGGCTCATTCACACCAAACACTCTCCGTATTCAGCGCATGCCCGTTTTCTGTCCGTATTCATTTAGAATGCATATTGTACAGACAGAAAACGGACATGCGCTGTATACGGAGAGTGTTTAGTGTGAATGAGCCCTTACATAATTTTTAAATTTGCTCCCATACAAACATGTATTCCTAATACAACATTGTATGTAGTAAACTAAATTAGATCTTAAATGGCTTCCAAGCAGTTACCCCACAGCTCTCTTCTACACTTTGTTGATCTTTCTTGCCACTTTGTTCATATTAACGAACACCCACCAGTGACTATCGTTGTGTTTATCGTTTAACGCCGCATAAAATCTGCAGTATGGTAAATGAAGCTCATTCGTACGGCTACCATGGCGGTGATTAGAGCAGTGGGATCTAATTAGCGTTGTGTTATTGCCAGTTGTGCCTAGGGTTAAGGTCAGCTACAGTCAGCATGTAAATGGCGGTGCACATTCATGTGACACATTGACTGTAAATGAACCAATGCCTCTGAGAGGCCCAGAACAAACAGGCTATGAGGTTAAGTCAAAGAGATATACTTTTCAACACTCACACTGTTAAACACTCAGATACACATTCTTTAATCCTTGGATACACATGTGCACAGCCCTCAGATACACACTGCTTAACACTCAAGTCATTTTTCAACACTCAAATACACACTGTTCAATCCTCACATAAACATAATTTAGCACTTAGATACACACTTTTCAACCCTCAGAAATACTGTTTAAGCCCTTAGATACACACTCTTTAATCCTTGGATACACATGTGCACATCCCTCAGAAACTCAGTGTTTAACACTGAAGTCATTGTTCAACACTCAAATACACACTGTTCAGTTCTCACATAAACATGATTTAGCCCTTAAATACACAGTGTTTAACACTCAGAATCACACTCTTGAACATTCAGAAACACACTCTTTAGTTCTCAGATACACCCTGTTCACGAACTTTTAGTCTGTCATTTTCTTAATGAACAGATCACATCTCTCCCTGCAGATAAACAACAGTTAGCATTGTCTTGCTGCACTGCATTTTAAATAGACTTTTAAGGGTAGAGATACTTTATTTGTGTGTGTGGACAAGGATCAAGCATCAAGCAAGATAAGAATCAAGCCAACACTTGCAAATTGATGCAGTTATTTGCAGTTTGTTTGTATATTGTTGTGCTCTGCATTGTTAAAGGTAGTTGTATTTTGTGCAATTATATACCAGCAACAGTGGTGTGGTTATAGCTGATTGGATGTCATGACATTGGATGTCATAACAATGTCACGTAATAACAATGTTAATTGGCTAAATCGTTGTAGCACATGTTAACTGGGTATAAAGCATATGGCATTTGCTTATACATACTCACCTAGGTCTTCATACATGTACAAAAACATCCCTTCCATTGATTGTTTAACATTGGACATTTTTGCATCTCTGTTCGGTCAGTGTTTTTCTGCATGCAAACAAGAGTGTGGGACAGTAGCTAAGAGAGACACAGACAAAGACATAAGCAGAGAGACAGACAGACAGACAGACAGACAGACAGACAGACAAAGACATAAGCAGAGAGACAGAGAGAGAGACAGACAGAGAGCGAGAGAGACAGACAAAGACATAAGCAGAGAGACAGAGAGAGAGACAGACAGAGAGAGAGAGACAGACAAAGACATAAGCAGAGAGACAGAGAGAGAGAGACAGACAGACAGACAGACAGACAGACAGACAAAGACATAAGCAGAGAGACAGAGAGAGAGACAGACAGACAGACAGACAGACAGACAGACAAAGACATAAGCAGAGAGACAGACAGACAGACAGACAGACAGACAGACAGACAGACAGACAAAGACATAAGCAGAGAGACAGAGAGAGAGACAGACAGACAGACAGACAGACAGACAGACAGACAGACAGACAAAGACATAAGCAGAGAGACAGAGAGAGAGACAGACAGACAGACAGACAGACAAAGACATAAGCAGAGAGACAGAGAGACAGACAGACAGACAGACAGACAGA
>CM050204.1:17296041-17303541 GCA_027475355.1 Coilia nasus | reverse complement strand
CTTCAATATGAAGCCATCATCTGAGTGTCGGCTATGGTAAACCTGGCTGTGGAAGCGAGAGTGGGCTTTGCAGCAGTGGATTAGATGTGACAGCAGGCATAGTCCAGCCACAGCAGAGCTGATGGACTGAGATTGATGAGCCCCATCTGGCATAAACGCAGACAGGCTAGCATAAAAGCAGAGAGAAGGGCAATGGCAAAAAAGACAAGTGAGTGAGTGAGTGAGTGAGTGAGTGAGTGACTGGGTGAGTGAGTGAGCATCTGAGTGAATAAGTGAGTGAGTGAGAGAGTGAGGGAGTGAGTGACTGAGTGACTGAGAGTGAGTGAGCATCTGAATGAGTCAGTGAGTAAGTGAGTGAGTGAGTGAGTGAGAGAGTGAGTGAGGGAGTGAGTGACTGTGTGACTGAGAGTGAGTGAGCATCTGAGTGAGTGAGTGAGTGAGTGAGTGAGTGAGCGAGTGAGCGAGTGAGTGAGTGAGTGACTGGGTGAGTGAGTGAGTGAGTGAGTGAGTTAATGAGTGAGTGACTGACTGGGTGAGTGAGTGAGTGAGTGAGTGAGTGAGTGAGTGAGTGAGTGAGTGAGTGAGAGAGTGAGAGAGTGACTGACTGACAGACTGGGTGATTGAGTGAGCATCTGAGTGAATGAGTGAGTGAGTGAGTGAGTGAGTGAGTGAGTGAGTGAGTGAGTGAGTGAGTGAGTGAGTGAGTGAGTGAGTGAGTGAGTGAGTGAGAGAGTGAGTGACTGACTGGGTGAGTAAGTGGGCACCTGAGTGAGTGAGTGAGTGAGTGAGTGAGTGAGTGAGTGAGTGAGTGAGTGAGTGAGAGAATGAGTGAGTGAGTGAGTGAGAGAGTGACTGAGTGACTGAGCATCTGAGTGAGTGAGAGAGTGACTGACTGACTGACTGACTGGGTGAGTGAGTGAGCATCTGAGTGAATGGGTGAGTGAGTGAGTGAGTGAGTGAGTGAGTGAGTGAGTGAGTGAGTGAGTGAGTGAGTGAGTGAGCATCTGAGTGAGCATCTGAGTGAGCATCTGAGTGAGTGAGTGAGTGAGTGAGTGAGTGAGTGAGTGAGTGAGTGAGTGAGCATCTGAGTGAGCATCTGAGTGAGTGAGTGAGTGAGTGAGTGAGTGAGTGAGTGAGTGAGTGAGTGAGTGAGTTGGTGCGTAAGTGAGTGAGTGAGTGAGCATCTGAGTGAGTGAGTGAGTGAGTGAGTGAGGGAGTGAGTGAGGGAGTGAGAGTGAGGGAGTGAGCAAGCGAGTAAACAACTTTAGTTTATCCCCCAAATCTTCAATTGTTCAACATAACAAAAAAGGCTCTCTGTAATTGTTTTTGCATATAAATTTCGTTCTTACTTACCTAGGCTTATATGTAAATATTGTTCCTAATTCTTTGTTTTGCAGCAATTGGCAACTTTTTCCACGAGTAATTTGTTTTTTAAATGGTTGTCATACTATTGCTTGGCATAGTCAAAACCTATGATATCACTGGAAAGAGTACTGAATGAGCTTAATTTGCATGTTTTTAAATTCTGGTATTCTCAATGAGCGAGGAGATATAATCATTTAAAAACCATTTATAATCATTTTCTGGTACACCCTGGGTATTCCTATATGAACTTTGCCTGAATACTTTGAGCAGAAGGTAATGCAATGGAGGAGTTTGACGTGGGGTCATAAGAGAGACACTAAGACCCTGTAAGTCCTCATATTCAGATCTCCATTCACCAAATGTTTTCTGAGAATATTCAGAGTATTTTTCTGAGTATGCCCGAACGGAACTACTTTGTAATGGCCTAACTCAGTCCAGACGCAGGTTAGTTAATTGTGTGTGTCTGTGTGCGTGTGTGTGTGTGTGTAGGTGTGTGTGTGTGTAGCTGTGTGTGTGTGTGTGTGTGTGTGTGTGTAGGTGGGGGTGTGTATGAGTGTGTGTGTGTGTGTGTGTAGGTGTGTGTGTGTGTGTGTGTGTGTGTGTAGGTGGGGGTGTGTATGAGTGTGTGTGTGTGTGTGTGTGTGTGTGTGTGTGTGTGTGTGTAGGTGGGTGAGTGTGTGTAGATGGCTGTGTGTATGTGTGTCCTTGTTATGAGAGACAAGGTAGCAGCAGGTCAGCGGACAGGACATTCTCTTGCCTAAAACACCATGATTGCCCACTCAACAGTATGCAAACAGTATTCAGCCAAAAACTCAGCACATAATCACAGTCCCAAGGCATTTAATTCTGCAGTATAGAGTTTTTGTTCCATCTACATTCTGCAGTTCCCAAGAGTTTTTTAACTATTTAATTTAGAGGGAGTAAGTGAGTCTGCACCAAATGTGCTACTGCAACTTTGGAAGGGGTGATTTTTTTTGGATGTGAGGGGGAATTGTCTTATCTTGGCAGTCTGCTGTACACTTCATGCATGGCATTATAACTAAGCCCTCTCCATACCTGGAGACAAAGCCCTTAAGCTGCAGTAATCCCTGCATTGCTAAAACACCACTTATCACTTTGGGAAATGCCTGAGGGAGCTTCCAGAAGTGATTCACATCCCTACCCGCAAGGTTATCTAAAGAGACGGATGAAAAGTGAAGGGGAAAATGCCATACTTTTGAGGCCGCTATTGGATCCTTATGATGATAATGATATGAAAGATGATCCCTATCAACTATGCTATGCTGGACACGTGCCTGCATGTGGCGGGTGCGGCGGTAACCACGGAGACGGATGGCTGGGATGGCTCCTAACTCTGTCAGTGAGAAGGACAAATGAAGAGTTTCCTCTGCTCTGGTCCGCTCCATGGGATGCGGGCCCAGAAATAGCGCGTGAGGGAGAGCTGAGAGAGAGAGAGAGAGAGAGACAGAGAGAGGGAGAGGGAGAGGGAGAGGGAGAGGGAGAGACGGAGCAGTTCTTAGCAGGGAGAGCACAGTGAGTGCTTATGCTGCACTGTCTTCCACTTTTGATGGCCACCCATGAGTCAGTGCCTCTCACACTCTCTATTGTTCTTTAAGGCGTGTGGGCTTAATAATGGCATAATGCACATTGGGGAGCTGGGACAATTATTTCAGAGGAAGAAAGAAAGAATATTTGACATATATGAGGAAAGTACAGCAAGACACTGGAAGTTTCTGGAAGTTCTGGAAATGCCTCACTTTTCTGAGACATTGACAGATATGTGCCTCTTGCTGTCACACTAATCCACACACACACACACACACACAAACACACACACACACACATACACACACATACACACACTATACAGTGACATTTCAATTGCTGACCCTTTCACAGTCTGTGCGCCTTGCTGTGCAAGTCATTTGTAACATCTAAAAATAAGATGGATTCTGAGTTACAGGCTCCCCCCGCGTCAATCCCCCACCAGTGCAGGCCAGTCAGTAATTAAGCCTCTTTATCACCCTATCCATCATGTAATAATCATGTTATAAATCACATTTTCAATCCTTTTATTAACAATCCTGTTATTAATCTCTGAGGCCATCTGTTCAGCTGCAGACACTGAGAGGAGTTCAGAGACTTTTTGCTGAGGATTTAGTGGTGCTGGATATGGGCTTAGTCTGACTAGGCTCAAAATGTCTCAGCAGCACCAAACGATCTGCATCATCATCATCATTATTCCTCATGAACTCATGATCGGGTGAGATGTTACATAAGACCAGGGAGACGTTTAGGACATCTGATGACACTAATAGGTTCCTATTTTAAAGAAGAAGTATAATAATCTACAGATTATTATTACTTAACATGACAGCGTTAAAAACAGTGCATGATTTTACGATAGAGCCCATGTTATGTGAATAACTTTTACTGTGTGCCAGTCTAGATCGTTTCCTTAATGCTGCGCATTAGAACTTAGACACTCCAATGTTGGCATACATAGAAATAGCAGCACAAGGAAAAGAATTGCATTAAAGTCTCAAAGTATTTCCCACATCACCAGTGAAGCAGGACCCAGCCATCTTGGCTGAAGGACACAGAGCAGGTTGTCTGAAGTGGCCATGAGAGAAAGGTGGCTATTTTTTAGGTTCGCCAAGAAGACATGACACCCACATTCATCACCTTCACATTAGGACAGTGCTTACTCTGGGATTTACCCCCCCACACACACACACACATGCGTGCAGACACACACACACAGGCACAGACACACACAGACACAGACACACAAATGTATGCGAACATGCACACACACACATACACATGCACATACAGTATGTGCCCACACATGTACACACACACACACACACACAAACACACACGTGCGCGCATACACACAGGCACAGACACACGCATGCACACACACACACAAATGTATGCACACATGCACACACACGTACACATGCACATTATGTGCCCACACATGCACAAACACATACAAACACTATTTATTCAACATGCCAGCTTGTGTGACCTCACTGCCCTGACAGTTTGCATATGGATGTCAGTTAGCACACTGGCTCTAAGAACTTGCATATGCACAGAGGAGGCAGTACTACTTCAGCACAGTCAGAGTAAGCAAAAATTGTTGTGGTCATTTATATCTGTCTATGCTTTAAAAAAGCGTTGCTAACTTTAGCTCGAAGTGCTGTCAGAACTGACAGATTAGCCCTTGGACTGATTGTCTCCGGTCTTATTTCATCCATGGCTTAATTAAGTGTGCTACTGATGTATGATGTTAGCTACCCAGACTGTATCTGAAAATAAGTCATTTAAGAGGACTAGCCAGTCTGAATTTGACTATAAGTCAGCAAACAGTGGGTGGTGGTTTGGGTGATGATGTAACACTTTAATATGAAATTCAACTTTGAATGTTGTGCATGTCAAAAATGGTGCTATATTTGTTTCGGAATGGATCAAGAAATGGTAAACTGCAAAATGTCGCGTTAGTCTGCCATGACTTGTATTATTTCATGCCTGGATTGTTTGCTGGGAAGGAATATATATATTTTATATCTTATATATTTTATATGTGGCAGATTTCCACTGTAAGCTCAATGTTTGTTTGTTCCCAATTCAATCACTTTCAGTCAAACTATGCCAGACCACACTAGATGGATGTAATGTAGTAAATGTGGGTTTGCTAGAGCCCAGCAAACACAGACTGTTGATTCAAAACTCTTTTGCACATATGGAGATAGAGTTTCATAACATTCCCATCAGGAGTTTCACACAGTGACGCTTCCAGACCAGACGCAGGGGGGATGGCCTGGGGCCAGGTGTTTTTGCAGATTGGCCAAGCCGTGACACAGGTGACATTGTGAAAGAGCCCACCTGGGGCGGGGAGTGCAGGTGTAAGGTGGGGTGTGGAGGAGAAAAGAAGCAAAGTGATGTCCAAACGCCTGCCCGTTTGACATAATGAAGGTTACAATTGCAGCTGTAAAACAGTTTTTATGGACTTGTATAGGTGCCTAGACTGGTAAACTCGCCCCTCGTACTTCATTTCATTTTGTATAGAGGGTCTGGACTGAAGGCCGTTGAGGAGCATGTAAGAGGACCGAGCAACTCCTAGCCAATCAGTGAACAGAGGGTGTGTTCGTGAGCCATGACGTTGACTTTGTTTGCTACATTTGAATTGTAGTGTGTAGGTAGGCTAATTGCATGCGTGACGACCAGACGTTAGCGATTGGGTAAAGGCAGAGCCACTTGTTTTAAACTTCAGCAGAGTCCACACCTCCAGGAAGAAATTGTTTCTCACGGCCTCCGATCCAGACCTTCTGTACAAAATGAAATGAAGTACAAGGGGCTGCTTTACCAGGCTAATAGGTGGCGCCAGGACCGGGTCCTTTGTAAGGCCGGTGAGATCCTGGACGTACGCAGGCTTGAGGTGAATGAAGGACAGCACAGTACCTTCTCAGAGACGCATCCATGACTCCTGGAGAGGGGTGGGACTTCATGGCTGACCTCAACCAGCTGCTTAGGTTCCCTCAGGAGATCACCTCAACCTCCTTGCGACCTCACATCATTATCCTCTCTTCCCTCACCAAGGTGGTCTTCATTATGGAGCTAACCATCCGGTGGAGGGATGGGATGAAGGCTGCCTTCGAAAGGGAAGAAGTACGTATGAAGTATGAAGTATGAAGTATGAAGAGCTGGCAGCTGCATGCTCACAACCTGGGTGGAGGGCATTTACATTCCCAGTTGGGTCCCAGAGGTTGGGTGCAGAGTGCTACACAGGATCATCAACCCAGCGCCTCTTTAAGTCCTTACTGGGCATCAGAGGTGCCAAGCTGAAGAGGGCCATCAGGGACATTGGCGAGTAGGCAGAGCAGGGGAGTTTTCTGGCTCTGGCTTCGCAGAAAAGACAAATTGTGGGGGAAGCAGGGATCTCATGGCCAGCTGTGGGGAGCGACGGTAGAGAGACGTTCCTGTCACTGCTCCACCACCCAGAGATGTTCCGGGATTAATGGAGCGAAGCAGCAGTGAAGAGTGACTCCCTGCTGATGACCCTGCAGCTGGCGTACAAAAGGCACCGTCGGAGGTGCGTCAGGCAGTGATGCCAAGCAGGCAAGTCCTACCTCCCTACCTGTGATTCACACTTCCACCTCCACATTGTACCCTGATATTAACTGCATTCTTTATTTTGCCACATCTGATATACTGTGTACTGTTTGTTACTATCTTGCTTCTACACCCCATCTGCCGCTGTGTTCCTGGAAATCAATAAGAATTTGATAAAAAAAAGAAAAAGAAAGAGCTGTCAAACAGTTCTGCAATAAAAACCAAATATGCAATGAGAAATGTGATTCTTTGATACAAGAAGATTTATTTTATTTTATTTCCACTCATGGTGTTTAAACTCACACTGGGTCATAAGCTATTTCTTGCATAAACAACAGGCCCACTGCAAGATTTTACTTTAACAAGAGCAATGGGATGACAAGAAGTGATAAATCCACTAAATTCGTTTATTTGTCAACATCAGTAAAATGTACTTTGGAGGAACAGAAGTGTCCCAGGGAAATTAAATAACTTTATTAATAACTTTGTAATAACATGTTGCTGGCATATCTGGCATTTCATCTAAGCGATGGCTTTGGTCGTTGATGTTTCTGAAAGATAATGCCCGCTTTTTTAAAATGAGGCAATTTGAATCAGATTACCATGATGTGACTAGCAATCATAATTAGGTTTGCTATGCGTTTGCACAACTGAGCTTGTGATGAAGGTTTTCCAGGGTGCATATTTTATATATATTTTATTGTATTGTATTACGTTCTGTGTTATGTGTATAGAGAACATCTGCCGGAGTCAAATTCCTTGTATACGTAAGTATACTTGGCCAATAAAGCTGATTCTGATTCTGATTCTGATTCTGATTCTGATAGGACTGAGGCTGCATGCAGAAAAACATGGTATTGAATAAAAATACTTTTCCCAGTTGCATTGTGTGTTCCAGAGATAGGTGAGGGAAGTTAACTTGCATTAATGAATTACATAATTGGTTATACATATCAGTTATCATAATGGTAGAGGAAAGTGGTGGGGGTCAAGAAGAGGGGAAATCCCTAT
>CM050204.1:17271041-17286041 GCA_027475355.1 Coilia nasus | reverse complement strand
ACACACACACACACACACACACACACACACACACACACACACACACACACACACACACACACACACACACACACACACACACACACACACACACACAAATACACACACCTTCATTCATTATCACTCACAGAGAGGCCTTGTGTCAGATGAAAGTCAGCGCCATCCAATTAATATTACAACATTTGCCACCATCAATATTTCATCTGACACAAAGTTCCCTTAATTATTCATAAGCCTTGATGCAATTTCTTTAACTTTTTTGCTAAATTATGAAGAAATGCATTAAGTACTGTAATGTGTTTTGTTATTGTAATGGTGCTCCATCATCATGGTTGAGGTTTTACTATTGAGCAGAGCCTTGCCAATGAGCTTGAAAGTACAATATATTATTGCACCAAAAGAAAAATCTACATAGTCCACCACACTGATTGGAGAATACAGAGAGAGACAGAGACAGAGAGAGAGCGAGAGGGCAAGTGAGAGAAAGAGAGAGAGAGAGAAAGAAAGAGAGAGTGCAGGAGGGAGGGAGAACAGATTATATGTTTATCAAGTCGGTTGTGTGTTGCTAGGGTACAGCAGTGGGATATTTACTTGCAGAAGATAAGGGCAAATAATCAAAGATGTGCCAATGCTTCATTTCATGTTCTGCCAGACTGATTTGCTCTTGTTTCCTGCAGTGAGGACATAAATGAAGTGCTGTGCCGGGGATGCATTCTTCCCCATTCTCTGCAGTGTGTGTGTCTGTGTGTGTCTGTGTGTGTGTGTGTGTGTGTCTGTGTGTTTGAGATGGAGACAGCCCCTGCGTCTCTCTCCCTAGGCAGTGTCTGTGAATACACATCTGTGACCTAAAATAAAATACCGCTCCCCTAAGTGTGGCCTGCAGACATCCCTCCGGAGAAAAAAACTGCTGACAAACATATAGCAGTGTGCCCCTTTACCTCTTTCTGAATGTCTGCAAGTGTGTGTGTGTGTGTGTGTGTGCGTGTGTGTGTCTGTGTGTGTGTCTGTGCCTTTGTTTGTGTGTATGTGTGTCTGTGCCTGTGTGTGTCTGGGTGTGTGAATGTTTATGTCAGAGTGTGTGTGTAGAGTAGAGTAGAGTAGAGTAGAGTGGAGTAGAATACCGTAGAGTAGAGTAGAGTTACTTTATTGATCCCGAAGGAAATGAAGGTGTCTAGCAACAAATAATACACATTACAAAACATATTGCACACATCTGCATACATACACACACATACAACATTCACTTCACTGTGTGTGTGTGTGTGTGTGTGTGTGTGTGTGTGTGTGTGTGTGTGTGTGTGTGCGCGCGCGTGTGTGTGTGTGTGTGTGTGTGTGTGTGTGTGTGTGTGTGCATATTAATAAAAGTGCACTTGTGTGTTGCTGTCTGTGCAAAGCAAACTCTGGGAGTTCTTGTATGTTTCTGTAGGAGCTGATAATACTGTATACCTATGCTTAAATGACCTACAAAAGTTAGAAAACAGTTTTAAAGTGCTTTGCTCATATTTTGCTAATTATACTCTTACACTAATGAAAGCTTCTCTCCAATATTGAATTCCTCTCTGGTAATGTACAGTATACATTTACTAAGAACTTTTGAGACTTCTTTAAGATTATGGGAAACCATTCAGTCTCAAACAATAGCATGGGAAATGCAACTGATTGTGCATTTTGTACCTGCAAAGCCATCCAAACCACTAGCGTTAAATGAAAACCATTAAGTCTAATGACTCTGCAGTGGTTGCCACTCCATTGTGGATGCAGTGCTTGAGATGACTGGTTGTCAGCAGAAGGACAACAATGAGATTCTCATAATACTGAGACACAAAAAGTCATCCCCAGAAAGTAAGAGAGTATGTATGTGTGTGCATGTGTGTGTGTGTGTGCGTGTGTGTGTGTGTGCGTGGTGTTCTCTGATTGCTCTCATGGTTAGAGTCCCCCTGCAAATGCACTCACCTTATCATTTTGTGTGTGTGTGCATGTGTGTGCATGTATGCATGTGTGTGTGTGTGTGTGGCTGTGAGTGAAAGACCAGTATTTATGCTCCCATAGGCTTGTGAAATATGACTACATTTATGTGAGCTGTACGGGAACATGCGAGCAGGCGAAGACCACCAACTGTTATCTCTCTGCCTGTCTCATTCTCTCTCTCTCTCTCTCTCTCTCTCTCTCTCTCTCTCTCTCTCTCTCTCTCTCTCTCTCTCTCTCTCTCTCTCGCTATCTCTCTATCTCTCTCTCTCTCTCTCTCTCTCTCTCTCTGTCTGTCCAAATGACAGACTTTAATGTGCACAGTATCGTATATAATAACATGTTGGTGTTTCCTATACTTTTAAGGACTATACACAAGAAATTCTACATCTACTGCCTATTCCCATGGTGAGGACAGCCCTCCCTCAGCTTTACAGAACCATAACTCAAAAAGAGAGCACCTGACAGGGGACAACGAGCCCATGAAATCAATTTATTCCATGAACCGAGTTCCTAATCTAAACTCTGACCCTGAGCTACCCCTTACAAAACCCTGCCCTCATACCTGTTACATTCAAGCTCCAAACATGACCATGACCTGACATGGATATAAAAAACCTAACTGTCTGTAGGATGTATAAGATCCTTTCATATGCCTTCATAGGCTTCCAGCCCAGGATTTAGTCGTAACCTTGAATTTCCAAATGGCTTAAGTCTAACGAGTACAATAAGATGACTCAGTGTTAGATGATATGTATTATGTTGGATACAGAGAGGAAGAGACTGTCAGGAAGTTATTAATTAGTCAGTCGCTGCACCATATTCAACTTTGGCTGTCAAAAAGTTGTGCGGAAGTACACACTGATTGGTCTGCTTGCGTCAAAGAGCTCAGCTGCCCTGTCAAAAGTCTTCCCACAAGGAAGACCCTGATTCATTATGATGGCACGCCTTAAACAAATATGCTTTCAGGAACACCTGAGTTGTCTTAATTTTCTCTCTCTCTTTCTCTCTCTCTCTCTCATTGTCATTCTCTCTCTCTCTGTCTCTCTCAATTTCTCTCAATTCCTTCCTTTCTCTTTCTCAACCCCCCCCCCCCCCCCCCTCTGTCTCTCTCTTATTGAGTCAGTATGCTAAGTCAGTATGGTAAGGGTGTGCCACACACTGAAAGAGACCACCAACTTTTGGCGCATTTTTAAAGTCAAACTCCCCCGAGACTAATTTCTTTGTCAGCCATTGTCACCCCTCCCTGCTCCCATCGCATCTTCTCACTGCAGTTCTGAACAGTCTGGTAGCATTATGTGCCTCCTGTAGATTTTATTATTAAAACTTTAGGCCACTACTTGGCTATTTTTGCACAACGCGACAGAGTGAATCTTAATTTGTTGCCTGTCGTGTTTCCTGACAGCTTGGCCTGCCATACAGAAAATTGGTGATGATGTCCAGAAGCTATGTTTGCTACAGTGCTTCTTCGCCCACAGGTGCAAGCTAGCCATGCAAGGTGGGCCCTGTCACTCCGTCTCCGCTCTCACACTAATTTCTATTCCCTCTGATAAAAAAAGTCTTTCATGGGACAAAATGCCCAGATAAGACAAGATACAGAGACTTCCTGTGGTCACATTTCAGGCACAGATTAGTGGCACCTATGCGCTAAGAAAGAGATGACCAGTACCTATAATTGCCTGTTAATCCAGATGGACTCTACCTTGATGTAATGTACTGCCTCTTAAAGGAGAACTTCGGTGTAAAATGAAAATTGGCATGTTAAAACATCATACTGAGTCGGTATGTTTGCTGAGGAGCAAAATTGAGTTAGCCTGTTGCATTCATAACTTACTTTTACCGTTTGTCCCAGAAGGCTAACAATGGAAGTGGTAGATGCCCTTAGACGAAGCATTAAGATCAAGCTATTATTAAACCATTAAAACAGCTCGAAGAAATTCCACACTCCATCAGTAGCACAACAAAGGCCACAACATTCAAAACAACATTTATTAATAAAACAATTTTGACAGGCAGTACCTTGCTGTAGTTTCTCGTCGCCGCCATGATAAAAGTCCGCACGAGTCGATTGACGAACACGAACCAGCAGGAAGAATAGAAGGAGAGGTAGTACAATCGACTTGTTTGGACTTTCATCATGGCAGCGATGAGAAACAACTGCAAACTACTGCATGTAAGAACAGTTTTTTAAATAAACGTTGTGTACATTTACAAAGTTCTCAGTGCCTTGTTTTGAATGCCAGGGCCTTTGTTGTACTACCGATGGAGTGTGGAGTTTCTTCGAGCTGTTTTAATGGTTTAATAATAGCTTAATCTTCATACTTCGTCTAAGGGCACCTACCACTTCCATTGTTAGCCTTCTGGGACAAACGGTAAAAAATAGTTAAGTTCTGAATGCAACTGACTAACTCAATTTTGCTCCTCAGCAAACATACCAACTTGGTATGATGTTTTAACATGCCAATTTTCATTTTACACCAAAGTTGTCCTTTAAAGACCGTCCTAAAACTTCTGATTCATCCCAATACCCCAAATTTGTTGATCATATGATTTAAAATGTTAAAATTAAAGTTTTAGAATTTGATGATAAATTAAGGTAGTCTACACCATACCTAGGTACACACTGACAAGCCTGGCACAATGGCAAAAAAAAAAAAAATGTATGTATGTATTCATGCATATTGTTGCTGGTTGCTGGTTGATTTCATTGGACACAGACATTTTGTGCACAACAGAATAAACTTGAGAAAAGAACAACCACAATTGAAAAAAAAATATGTAAGCATGTTTCCTTTAGCCATATTTAAAAACAAGTTGGCTGTTTTATTATTTTTAAGAGGATAAATGTATCACAAATTATTTTCTGTGGTCTTGTCCATACCACACTTATTATCACGTATTTACAAACAGGCAGTTCACTGGACTACTTGTTATTTCCTTCAGGACCTGCAGCATTTGAAGATGGCGGCGGCCATACGGGTGTGCTGTGCCCTCCGTACATCATTAGGAGGTATTTATTTTAGTCATTTTAGAGCGTCACTGTTTTGTGTGATATATTCAGGTTAATTCTACTAGCTGTCGTTTCAATTCGCTGTAAAGAAAGTTAATTCTAGGAGTCTTTAAACAGATAAACACCTGAAGCTGTCATGTTGCTTTAGCCGCTGCTAATATGTAATTCTCTGCCACAACTATAAGGTCACAAAATACGAAATTGGACTATGTTAACTAATCGTGTGAAGCATACATGTTGAAGCATATGAGAATTCTGTGTACAAGCAAAGGTGGGAAATGGCACACGCGGGCGGAATCTCTGGGCATAATAATGTAGCATTAGCTGCCGTCAACATTATTCAATTGACTTAGTGATGTTACTGCATGTTACATCGCGTGGTCTGCCATTTAACGAATTTGATAAATAGGCGCATAACGATATGTATTACAGAATTTATTCGTGTACGTTAGTTGCCTGAATTTTTTAAATAACAATTTGTGGTTAAATCGGTATTTAGACAACAGAGATGATGATATTGGAATCGATCCAGTTTCTCTGCATTACACATTCTAATGTATAATGTAATCTTTAAAGAGGTTGAAATTTTATCAAAAGTTAATCTAATCTTGTCATCCATACTTGTGAAGGAAAAGGACGCACGCACGCACACAGCCACTCTTCAGTCATAAGACTAAATACCTGTATAAATGCACCGCCATCTTTGTTGCAACTGTGTACTCTTTCTGTCATGACAGGGGCAGCATCCCTCAGAGTGATTGGCACCTCTGTGCAACTTTCCCAACTGTCCAGACCGAATCTCTTACACTGGACATGTGCAGTGCCTTCTGTGGTTGCATGGCAACAGACCAGGCATGGAAGCTTCTTCAATAAGTGTAAGTGCCCTCTATACAGTGAACACAGGATGCTGTGGCAAATTTTCCGTTGCTCATTTTAGTCCCCCACAGTGTTGGATTGTCTGTCTGTCTGTCTGTTTCCCCAGCACTCTCTAGGTTAGTGGTGTTAGTCAAAGGACAGTATATAAAATAGTTTACTGGTCTGAGATGTATGGAAAATACATGGTGGATAAATTCTCTCTGACTGTTGTATATGTAACTAAATACTTCATATAAATTCAGTGCCATTTTTTGTGAGCATACATAAAAAATAATAAAATCCACTTTGCAGTCCCAGATTTAGATTTTTTCTTAAGGGGGTGTCAGTCTATTACTCAGCTGCAGGATTGGCTAGTCTGTAGTTGTTATAACTAGTTGCAATAATATTACATATGGACATGGTGTGAATCACCGTGCAGTCTGTGTGAGTGTGAAAAATATAAGATTGGTGAACTGTCAAAACCAGATAAATGTCCTTAGCCCCTGTCTAAACTTCGTTTTGACTTTCTGTCATCTAAAACAGATAGGCTTCTTCACTATTGGCTTTGTAAAATGATGTTGGCTCAGTCACAATCCAAAGAATATGCACTTGGCTAATGTAATTGTCACTGTGCCTACATGGACAGGATCCATGTTGAGCAATCAACTAATAAATCATCAACCGTTTGAAATATCACTTTAATTCAGACTGGTTAGTTTTGAACGCTGAAAATGCAGTCCATGTAGCAAATACTCCCTCTCCTTAGCTCAGCCTCTTCATATTTCAAACAGGTGGACCATGGTGCATTGTGGTACTGCGGCATTTTCATCCACTTTAAATAATGCTCAAGCATTGTCTTTTACCAACCCCCAGCTTTGTATAAACTAATAGATCCAGCACATATGTTTTAATTAGAGATATGGCAAATCAGTGTAACATATGGGCCTGAATCATTTTTTGTTACATTTCAGGTTTAACAAGTCAGGATGCCAAAGCAAGCCAAACATTACCTCAGTGTAGGCCATCACTCAGATGCTGACAGGCTTTGTGTGGACCTGAGCCGAATCTTGCATAGTGTTGCCTTACGTGAACCATTAGGAGGAGGAAATGCATTTCTCAATCCATACTGCATAACCTACAGAGTAGTGTGATATAAAGCCTGTGCCTAAAAGGAAATTTTTCACGGTTAGACAAGAAATGAAGAAATGACTTATTGTCGTAATTGTTTTTTTTCTGCCAAAATGCGCTGCTTTGCTCCATCAATTACATGCCTAAAAGGTTGCCTAGAATTCAACGTTTTACACTCTTACCATTCATTAATATCACTGATTAATTACTTGTCATACACCCAGTGCCAGAAGAACCCGCAGTGTGTGTGTGAGGCGGGTGGGGTGGTGGTGGTTGGGCGCAGTCAAATTTCTTCCTTCAGTTTGGATTTCTCATGTGCGGAATCGTATGTTTGTGTTGGATGTGTTTGCGTACGAGCACGTGTTAAGTGTGTGTGTGTGTGTGTGTGTGTGTGTGTGTGTGTGTGACAGCGCTGTCAGGTATCATTAAGCTACTCCCCACCTCTTGCTTTTGTCTGTGCCGTGCTGCTTCATTAAGCGCGGTGAGGACTCCATTGTGCCCTAATTGAAAGCTCACAGCAAAAGGCCATCATCAGACGGCTCCCCGCATCTCCTCCCACAGAGCACTGAATACACAGCAGACTGAAGGAAAACACAGACAGGGCATTAAGGATACATACACACACAGACACACACATACAGACACATGCAGTCTACATTGTAGCATGATAGTCCTGCTAAAAAATAAGTTTCTAAGAGGTCATTTGAAAAGGATCAAGTGTAGTCATGCAGAGAACTCTGTGTGTGTGTTTTTAGAGAGACAGCCACAGAGACAGACAGAGAGAGAGGTGTGTGTTGTACAGTGAGGAAATCATCATCATTGTGTCCACCACTGTGTGATTGAGATCTGTGGGTCGTATTTGCATTTTCAGTGTGAGGATTGCAGGAGTGTGTCGCACAGAGACAGTCAGCAATTTTGCTTAATTTTTTTTTCTAAACATACTGCTGCCATAGGCAGTGCTGCTTGTGTGATGCGCTTTAGCAGGGGCCCACCTTAATGATCGGTGACAACGATTGGGTTGCCCTTCCTCTATTATCCTTGTGCCCTCCTCAGTGAGATCTGTGCAGACGTGTGTGTGTGTTGTATGTGTGTGTGTGTGTGTGTGTTAGTTCCTGTGGATGTGAAAAGTGTGTTTGTGGGGGAAGAGGGTGCCTCAGTTATTTCTAATAAGCGTTCATAAGGCTTTTTGGCATGAGCATGTTATCTCGAGTATCTGTGCTCTGATAGTGACTAATGATGTGAATATGATAGAAAGAGGTGTGTGTGTGTGTGTTGAGATTCCTTGTTTTTGCAGTGTATATAAATTGAATAAGCATGTATGTGTGCTCATGTGCTTTTGGGGACACAAGAATTTGCAAGAAGTCTGTTTCCTGCATCGACTCTGACTGCAGATGAGCTGTGTGTGTGTGTTTGTCTTTTGGTGTGTGCGTGCATTTGAGGACAAAGGGTATTTGTACTAAATAAACCTCTCTGTACGGCATTGACGGCGACTGCAGTAGAGCTGTGTGTGTGCATGTTTGAGAGTGTATAGTAAGTTAACCTTTCTGCTGCATTGTCTGTGTGTTTTTGAGGATGATGGAGTGTGTAGTTAAACTCTCAACTGCATCAACAATGACTGTAGGTGTGTGTATGAGAGAGAGACAGTGTGTGTGTGGTATATTAACCTTTCCACTGCATTGACATCGACTGTGTGTGTGTGTGTGTGTGTGTCTGTGTGTGTGTAAGTTTGAAGGCGATGAAGTTAACCTCTCTGCTGCATTAACAGTGCCTGGAGATGAGGTGTGTGTGTGTGTGTGTGTGTG
The DNA here is from genome assembly GCA_027475355.1 of Coilia nasus. Lineage (NCBI taxonomy): Eukaryota > Metazoa > Chordata > Actinopteri > Clupeiformes > Engraulidae > Coilia > Coilia nasus. The sequence continues at coordinate 17,277,281 of CM050204.1, read as the reverse complement.
TGTAGTAAGGTAACCTCTGTGCTGCATTGGCAGTGACTGCGGATGAGCTGTGTGTGTGTGTGTGTGTGGTAACCTCTCTGCTGCATTGGCAGTGACTGCAGATCAGGTGTGTGTGTGTGTGGTAAGTTAACCTGCGTGCTGTATTAACAGTGACTACGGATGAGCTGTGTATGTGTGTGTGTGTGTGTAGTAAGTTAACCTGTGTGCTGTATTAACAGTGACTGCAGATGAGCTGTATGCTTGTGTGTGTGTGTGTGTGTGTGTGTGTAGTAAGTTAACCTGTGTGCTGTATTAACAGTGACTGCGGATGAGCTGTATGCTTGTGTGTGTGTGTGTGTGTGTGTGTGTGTGTGGTAAGTTAACCTGTGTGCTGTATTAACAGTGACTGCAAATGAGCTGTGTGTGCGTGTGTGTGCGCGTGTGTGTGTGTGTAGTAAGTTAACCTGTGTGCTGTATTAACAGTGACTGCAAATGAGCTGTGTGCGTGTGTGTAGTAAGTTAACCTGTGTGCTGTATTAACAGTGACTGCGGATGAGCTGTATGCGCGTGTGTGTGTGCGTGCGTGCGTGCGTGCGTGCGTGCGTGTGTAGTAAGTTAACCTATGTGCTGTATTAACAGTGACTGCAAATGAGCTGTGTGTGTGTGTGTGCGAGTGTGTGTGGTAAGTTAACTTGTGTGCTGTATTAACAGTGACTGCGGATGAGCTGTATGCGTGTGTGTGTGTGTGTGTGTGTGTGTGTGTAGTAAGTTAACCTGTGTGCTGTATTAACAGTGACTGCGGATGAGCTGTGTGTGTGTGTGTGTGTGTGTGTGTGTGTGTGTGTAGTAAGTTAACCTGTGTGCTGTATTAACAGTGACTGCGGATGAGCTGTATGCTTGTGTGTGTGTGTGTGTGTGTGTGGTAAGTTAACCTGTGTGCTGTATTAACAGTGACTGCGGATGAGCTGTGGCGGGGAGTGCTGGCAGAGACGGGCGCCGGAGCCAGGAAGGGCAGAGGGAAGAGAACCAAACGCAAGCTCAAGAAGGACCTGAACCGAGGCCAGAGCATCGGAGAGGGTAAAACACACTCACTCACACACTCACTCACTCACACACACACACACACTCAAGCACACACAGGCATGCACACTTACACTCACACACACACAGACACATTGCCACACGCACACACACTAAAACACACCAAGGTATGCAGACTTACGCAAAGACGCACACTTAAACACACACACGCACCGGCACGCACTCACACTCACTCAGAGATGGTAAAACACACACACACACACACACACACACACACACACACACACACACACACAGAGCTAAGCTATTTCCACCTGAAGGATAATAAACATATTGATGTGTTCCTGCTTTATGAGACTTGGCAGGTGCTGGGTGGCTGGGTCAGTCTGGCTGTGCTCTGTCCTGCTGCTGCTCAGGGATGCACCGCCTTGCCCACAGCCCTCTTTTGTCGCATTGACCCCAGCTGCAGTGAAGCCATTGTTGTTGTTGTTACTATCAAAGTCACAAATATTCTTCTCTGTTATTCCTGTTGCTGCCAGTGGCTTAGTTCACCTTGATCGGGTGGTTCGAATGATTTCATCAGCCTCCATCACTTATGACATCCTGAAATTTTCACAGACTGGCTAGACCCTGAGACTTAGGCTACGTTTACACGATGACGGTCTGAATAGAAGACGCAAAAGTGGCGTTGCGTCTTCACTTTTTATTCCACGTTTAGACGAGCGTTTTCGGGAGGAAATCTGCGTGCATACGATGACGCAAAAGTGTGTGGAATTCGATGGGGGTATGCATGCCAGGCGGCTAGGTAGACATTCTCCCAGGTCTCGTCCATAGCAGTCTGGCTCGCCTGCAACGAACCAGTGCATCCAGAATTTCACAGAGGTGGTTGCAGATCCTCCTCTGTTCAGTAATAGTATATATACAAATTCTGTACATTTGCTGGAATGCCTCTTGCAAGTTTATTAGAGCTGCTAGAGCAGCTTGAAGGTCCGACGCATGGAAATCGCATGGATCCATTTGTTTCCCTGTACTGCCTCATGTATGTGACGTAAACACGTACACAGCGTGAGCTGATCTGACCAGAGTTTTGCGTCTTGGGCCGTTTAGACGGAAACGCTACGGCGGAGCGTATTCAACTTTTCCACTCTCGAGGGTGGTTTCAAATTTTTGCGTTTTTAGGCCCCGAAAACGCCGTCACCGTGTAAACGAAAGGCACTTCCGATAAAATATTTTGTCGTTTTTACCCGTAAGCGTTCTCGTGTAAACAGGCCATTAGCAAATAAACCCAACAATAGGACGATTGACTCAGGACTTAGGAAATAATAGAATAATAATAAAACTAAAGTTCTAAGTGCTCTTCCAAACAGTAGTATGTTAGAATAAGGTTTGTAGTCAGGCTTAAATCTGTTCTCCTAAAGGTACTTCTCCTAGGTGCACAAGTATCTTGTGTTTTCTCAAGACATGAAATCAATAACATGCCGGACAGAAATGTTAAAATTGTGCAAAAAGATTTTTAGTACATTTAAATGAACAATAATGTTTGACAGTCATAGCTAAAGGCAGACTTTCAAGGTGATGATTTTGGATCCAGATGTCCATATGGAATATGTGAAACAAAATGGATTCAGTGTGGAGTTAGAACAATAAAACCCATAACCACCAATAGATTATACAATGCAAGCAGCAAAGGGTAGCGTAATAGGCTATTGTCCTCGTCACTGACCATGGTCAAAATGTAAAAACTGTGTGAAACGATTCAATGCCTGTTGTTTTGTTGTCAAAATGTATAAATCCATGTGATGATTCACTAGTAGGCACTGAATCAAGGACACAGCCAAAAAAAGCAAGCTAAGCCACTTGCAGCACAGACAGTCTCCTCATTGTCTCTGGGATGTTTTTTGTGTCTCCAGTCGTTGATTAATGACATTGCCTTCAATTCTCAAGTGACATCAACACAATATATTGCTGTAAAAATCAGGTCTTTCAGGGTGAGCGTGAATGAGAGCACCAGAAATCTGTCCTCCAAAAAGCTAATCCTGTTGTCGCTCCAACTGTTGCAGCTTTTTCTGAGGCTGCACAGGCCCGTTATAGCCCTTTGCGTAGTTCTAGACATTTTCTCCTCCTTTTCTCTATCTTTCGCTCTCTCAATCTCTGCCCTCACCCACACTTTCTCTCTTACTTTCTCTCTCTTCTCCCTTCTCTTTCTCTTGCTATATTACTCTCTCTTTCTTTTGTTTTCTTTTTCTTTCTCTATATTTCCCATCTCTCTCTCTCTCTTACACACACACACACACACACACACACACACACACACACACACGTGTACACACACACACTCTTGTCAGGTCCACGTCTTTCTCAACTCTCCACCCTCCACCACCGCCACCCCACCAGTCATTATATCCCACCAGTCACTGTCACCCCACCAGTCATTATAACCCACCAGTCATTATAACCCACCAGTCACTATAACCCACCAGTCACTATAACCCACCAGTTATTATAACCCACCAGTCACTATCAGTCCACCAGTCACTATCAGTCCACCAGTCACTATCAGTCCACCAGTCACTATCAGTCCACCAGTCACTAAATTTCGCCAGTCACTAAATCCCACCAGTCACTATCAGTCCACCAGTCACTATCAGTCCACCAGTCACTGTCACCCCACCAGTCACTATAACCCACCAGTCACTATAACCCACCAGTCACTATCAGTCCACCAGTCACTATAGCCCACCAGTCACTATCAGTCCACCAGTCACTATCAGTCCACCAGTCACTATAACCCACCAGTCACTATCAGTCCACCAGTCACTGTCACCCCACCAGTCACTATAACCCACCAGTCACTATAACCCACCAGTCACTATAACCCACCAGTCACTTTAACTCACCAGTCACTATAGCCCACCACTCACTATCAGTCCACCACTCACTATCAGTCCACCACTCACTATCAGTCCACCACTTCACTGTGTTAGCGGCTCATCACGTTAGCTCTGCCTCTTTATCTGCCTGTCTGAGCTCCCCACTTACTCAACTCAGTTTCTTCCCAGGCAAACTGACCTTAATTGACCTAAAGCTCCAGACACTCCGCTAACTCTCTTAAAGTAATCAAACACTCATTTATCTCATCAAATGAGTGCTGTCTATCTCTCTCTCTCTCTCTCTCTCTCTCTGCCTTCATTCTCTGGCTATCTCTCTGTCTGTTTTTCGCTCTCTCTCTTTCTTCCTCTTTCTCTCTGTTTCTCTCTCATGAAGGGTGTTGGGCTCTCAGCTAATCACAGCTTTAGTCCTTTTTACTTATTTATATACTAATCACGACAGGCCATCAGTTTCCATGTAAGAGTGGAGCTGGCTTTTAACTAATCTCACATTGATCCACTCCCTTAACCGCTGGGCAGGGACCCTTATTTTACACAGCAGAAGAGGGCTCGTTATAGCCCCGTTTGCATAGCTCTAGTCGTTTGTTCCTTCTGCTCTCTCTCTCTCTCTCTCTCTCTCTCTCTCTCTCTCTCTCTCTCTCTCTCTCTCTCTCTCTCTCTCTCTCTCTCTCTCTCTCTCTCTCTCTCTCTCTCTCTCTCTCTCTCTCTCTCTCTCTCTCTCTCTCCTGTTTTTCTCTCATTCTCTTCATCACAGTCTCTTTTGCTTTCTTTTGTTTGCTCTCTCTTTCCTCTTTTCTAGTTCTCTCTCTCTGTTTTTCATGCTCACCCACATTATCTCTCTCCATCTCTCTCTTTCTCTCTCTCTCTCTTTCATTCTCTCCATCGTAGTCTCTCTCCTTAGCTTTGCTTGTCTTCTCTCTCGTGCTCTTTTCTCCTTCACTGCTTCTCTCTCTCTCGTTCTCGCTGCCTGCCTGCCTTCTGTTCATTTGCGTGATGGAGGAGGGGGTACAACTGGAAATTAAATTACTGGAGTTTGGTGGCCGCCCGCTCCACCACTGAGAGCCCATTAAAATCCATCCAGGCCTAAAGATGAGCCAACGTTTGCAGCCTAATCACAGCCACCAGTCTCCCCAGCATGTGTGTGTGTGCCTGTGTGTGTGTGCCTGTGTCTGTCTGTTTGTGCCTCAGTGTGTTTGTGTGGGTCTGTGACTGAGAAGCTAAATTTCATAGACGGATGGATGACAGATTTAGCTTCGCAAGGGTCATGCAGATTTTGCAGTTCATCTCTGTTGATGGTGATGATGGTGTGTTTGTGTGTGTGTGTGTGCGTGCGCGCGTGTGTGTGCATGTCTGTACATTTTGCAGTTAATCTCTGATGATGTCTGGGTATGCGTCTGTGTGTGCGTATTAGCGAGTGTGTCTGTTTGTGTGTGTGTGTGTGTATGTGTATGTATTTGTGTGTGTACTTATGTTTTGCTATGTTTTGCTGTGTGTGTACACTTTGTGTGCACCTGCCTAAAACTTGTCAAAAAAACAACTTATGCCCATCAAGTCCTTTCAGCCTCATGGGTGTTTTAACATTGAAGTGTGGATGGCTAAAAAGATACAGTACTGTGCAAAGCTTTAGGCAGGTGCCTTCAAACCAGTATCAATTCACACAAAGGGGTACACACTAAGTCAGGGATTTTGTAGGATTACAGTCATGTGTATGATCAACCAATTACACCAAATTGGTTATACTGTATATATCAGGAAGCCTACATCCACAGAGGATCTGTGGTTACTTCTTCAAAGATGTTTGGCGCAAGCTACCAGCCATGTTCCTTCAAAAACTCTATGCAAGTATACCTAGAGGAATTATTGCTCTTTTAAAGGCAAAGGGTGGTCACACTAAATATTGATTTGATTTAGGTTTCTCTTTTGTTCAGTCACTGCATTTTGTTAATTGATAAACATAAATGATTAACACTTTCATTTTTGAAGGCATTCCTAGTTGACAGCATTTTTTCACACCTGCCTAAGACTTTTGCACAGTACTGTATATTGCTTGTATGATTTGAGAATTATAGCACTTCTTTTTTTATTTACATTTAGCACAATGTCCCAACTTCATCGGAATTGGGGTTGTAAATAAAATCAATATTTGGTGTGACCACCCTTTGCCTTCAAAAGAGCTTCAATTCTTCAATAGGTATACTTGCATTTTTTGCGTGTGTGTGTGCGTGCGCGTGTGCGTGCGCGTGCGTGTGCGTGTGTGTGTAAGTTTTGCTATTTTCATCTCTGATGATGTCTGTGTGTATGTGTGTGCGCGCACCTGCAGGTCGCGCGGGCT
>CM050204.1:17228541-17266041 GCA_027475355.1 Coilia nasus | reverse complement strand
AAAGATTTTACAGCAGTGCAGGAAAATTAGGCAATCGATTTAATTAAAAAAAAAAAAAAAAAAGAATTAAATAGCAAGCATGCCAGCGTGATATATTCAAATTACTCATTCACACCTGCTTCATTAAAGTATTTAGTTGTAATAATAAACGAAAAGTTGTCTAGCAGATAGCATTAGGAATACATACACATACTAACATTACACATTAATACAACAGACACGTTACACATTCTTTGGAGATTATTCTAATGCATACGTAATATTTGCCAGCAAATGAAAGGTTTAACAGACACTGGACATACTACAGCAGGTACAATCCACAGGCCTCTTGGGTTGCAGCAGTTACTTTTACATAATTGTATGATCATTTATGCCAAATACAATCTGTGGGTAGTTAAGGTTTTGTATGTATCTTTCAAACAAAGTAACAGTGTCGTCAGTATGATTCCGAATGAACTTTGAACCACCTTCCTGTATGGATAGTGATATTTGATCTTATAAGAGCCAGCCATGTTGTATTCTTGCTTTAAAGTATCTGAGTTAACTTGTGGGGCTAATACAAGTTAAGAATTTGTTTTTTACAGTGCAGAAGGACACAAAAGTTTCAATATTTAGGCATAGCCCTTCTGCAAGAAAATCTTGGAAAAAGAAAATAGTTTTTTGTATGAAGGTGAAATTTTTACACAGCTGTGAAATGAGAAGTTTCAAGGGGAAAAGAGATTAAATCTTGCTGCTTGTGTAAGCAAAGAAAAATCATAAAGGCCAAGATGTATCACCTTGAATCAAGAATCGTTTCAAGCCAAATTGTTGTCCTTTTGGATGGTAATCAGATTCAGCTGTGTGGCCAATGAAGACTCACACCTGTTATATGCGTCCACCAGCTCAATACCATGGTGAGACCTCAGAATGCTCTTATTCTATATATCTGCAGGTCAGATGTGTGAATAGGGATGTTTTGCAGAGACGGGGTGGGCGTGGGGGGTTGGGATGGAGTGGAGGTATCGCAATGCTGAAATTGCTGCAGAAGGGCTAGGTTAATGAGATGGGAAAGAGAGAAAGACAGGCTGTATTCTTCTCTCTTTCTCTTTCTCTCTCTCTCTCTCTCTTTCTCTCCTCTCTCTCTCCCCTCCCCTACCTATCTCTCTATCTCTCTCTCTATAATTTCCTGTTGCACTGCGGCTACTGCTGCTGCTGTTTGTCTCCTTAGTCGTGTCTGATTAAAATGCGTTCACAAAGAGCTCAGAGGAAATCCCTGTTAGAGCCTGCACTCTGTTTCTTTCTCTCTCTTGTTCTCTCTCTCTCTTATTCTCTCTCTCTCTTGCTGTCTCTCCTTTCTCTCTCTCAGTGTCTCTCTCAGTGCCTCTCTCTGTCTCTCTCTCTCTCTCCTCTCCCTCTCTCTCTCTCTCTCTTTCCCTTTCCCTTCTGCGCCAGCCAACAAAGCTGAGCTGAAATTGCATTACAGTTTCTTGAAACAGCCACTGTGTGGCGAAAAATCAATCCCCCCCCACTCATTTCCCTCCCCACCACCACCACCACCTGCAGCACTCTCCCAACACACACACCCCCCCTCCCACCCAGAGAACCCACCCTCTCCACCACCACCACCTGCAGCTCTCTCCCAACACACACACCCCTCCCACCCAGAGAACCCCACCCTCTCCACCACCACCACCTGCAGCTCTCTCCCAAACACACACACCCCTCCCACCCCAGAGAACCCACCCTCCCCAGCACCACCACCTGCAGCTCTCTCCCAACTCGCACACCCCTCCCACCCAGAGAACCCACCCTCCCCAGCACCACCACCTGCAGCTCTCTCCCCAACTCGCCACACCCCTCTCGCCCAGCGCCCTCACACAGTGCTGGGGTGGGACATCATAGCGAGGTGTCCCATGGAGGTGTGTTACGGGGGCGAGGTTCAATGCAGGTTGGGATGGAGTGTCGCTGTGGTGCAGCTATGCTACTTGGGGCACTGCTTACACATGAGTCACAGGTTTTGGAGAAGGCTCTTTTTGTTTATTCTGAGAGTGCTGGGCCATCAAATAATTAGTATCAAGAAAACAACAAAGGCATCTCTTTGCATATATACTTTTCTTTGCAGCCTCTTTGTTATTTTCCTAGTACACTACAATAGCTCTCATTTCAGCAGTATTTAAACACTTTGTTCAGGTGATAAACATCTTGGATTCAGAAGCTACAGTCCAATACCATATATCAAACAGCCACCAATATTCATGGCAAATAAAAAAAAAAAAAAGAAATAAAAAGTAACAGCACAGTATAATTCACAAGAAAATACATTATAATCGATTATGATCTACTATTGAAATGATTATTAATTGTTCATGTCTGCATCACGATGCATCGATTTATATGATTAATTTCAACACCCCTAATATATACCAACTCAGCTTGATTCTTGGTTCTTCCTGTGCAGTGAATACAGATGATTATCACCAGTGAACTCCTCTACCTGGCTGAGGTCAGTGGTGGGAATTAGTCAGCTTGATTTAGTAAATAGCTGGAACAAACATGTGTTACTGCATTGTAGCTTCTGAAGCCAGGTTGGTCCATCACTGGGCAACGCAAATGCATAGGTCACATTTTTCTCCATGGTGGACATTTGAGAAAGGTTGCTAAAGTATGTGACACATGGATTGCTCCAATTTTTTTTTCAAAACTCTCCACCATGTGATCACATTACTTCCATTTGGTGCTTTAAGCGACATTTTTTATTATTATTTTCTCACCTGAACAAGTGGGGCCTTTGACAGTTAACCGAGTTCGTTAAGTTCAGCCCCAGCATAATAAAAGTGTGTGTGTGAGAGTGTGCGCGCATTACAAAGTATGTTGACCTCAGTGCTGTCATTTGCAGCCCTCGTTCCCTTAAAAAAGGTTCTGGATAAGTTTATGGGACTCCATTTTTCATTTAAAAGCAAATTAATTCAATTAAATGTTTCCTGTAAAACCTCTGGAAGTTTTTTCTCAAGGACAAACTGCACTGTGCCAAGATAGTCTGAGAGGGGGAGAGCGGAGAGGGAGAGAGAGGGGGGGGGGGGTGGGGGCTTATGAAGAGGATGAGAGGAAGTGGGGAAATGGAGAGGAAAGGTAAATTGATGGATAAAGATAAGTAGACAGATGGATTGATGAAGATTGATGGATAAAGACAGATAGATTGATAGGCTGGGTTGGGTCCACAAATGAAGATGTGATGTTATCATGTGCAAAAGTACTGTACATGCTTATCTGTGTGTGCATGTAGTACATGAAGACATACACACAAACACACATACATATACACGTGTATGTACTTACAACACACACACACAAACACACACAGATATAAACAATACATGTACAGACCCCTATATTCTCTTGACGGCTGTTTCTACAAAACACAGCTTTCTGGCCTCACCATCCTCGAGAAGCTTTCCACCTGCTTTTTGCACCGGTAGAGCTGAACCTCTGGAGATTTCAATTAGACTTCCTGTCAAATCTCTGTGTTTGAAGAAGGGGGTTGTGATTCAGGGTGATTGTGTGTTTCCACTCCGGTTGGTAGAATCAGACTCTGTGTGTTTGTGTGTGTGTGTGTGTGTGTGTGTGTGTGTGTGTGTGTGTGTGTGTGTGTGTGTGTGTTTAGTTGAAGTTGAGTTTGTGCGCTGCATTGTTGTCGCATATAAAAGGCGCTGCAATAAAGGCAGAAGTGACAATGAGAATAAAACTCCAAAGTGGCTTAACGTGGCCAAGTTAATTAGCATGCAAGGAGCTCTCCCTCTCTCCTCCCCCCCCCTCCCCCTCTCCCTCTCTCTCCCTCCTCTTCCCTCTCTGCCTCTCCCTCTCTCTCTCCCCTCTATCGCTCTCTCTCTCTTCTTCTCCCCCCCCCCTCTCTCCCTCTCCCACTGTCTCTCTCCCTCTCTCTCTCCCTCTTTCTCCCAACCCCCCCCCCACCCCCCCTCTCTCTCTCAGCGACTCCCACTTCTCTGAATTGGAATTGTAGTCACACTCTGGTTGTGGTGTACTGTGCTATAAGAGGCAGCAGCCATAATATTAGGGAAAGTGTTCCAGCTGTTAAATGTGTTCATTAAGGAAACCCCCTTATATTCTCCATTACCCCATTTGCCCTCTCCCCCCACCACTCCCTCTCTTCTTTCTCCCTCTTTCTTTCTCGTCCCCAGCTCCCTCTCTCTCTCGCTCTCTCCCACTCCATCTCTTCTCTCTCTTTCCCACTCCCTCTCTTCTGCTTTTCTCTTTCTCTCTTTCCTTTCTCTCCCCCTCTCTCTCTCTCTCTCTCTCTCTCTCTCCATCTCCATCTCCCTCTCTTCTCTTTTCCTTTTCATTTCTCTCCCCCACTCCCTCTCTGTCTGGTTTCTTTACCATGGAATACTCATCTTCTTTCTCATTCACACACACACACACACACACACACACACACACACACACACACACACACACACACACACACACACACACACACAGTAGTACCTCTGGGGAATATTGCTGTGCAGTCATGCAGTCGTCTCAATGCTGTAGTGCCATCCTCATCCCATCGCCCTTCACACACACACACACACACACATATTCACACACAGTTACACATACACATATTCACAAGCATCGTCATGAGAGCTAAGTTGTATGCAACCTTTCCTCAAAAGGGCTTCTTCAGTTCTGACCGGATGATAGAGCCAGTAGCTGTATCTGTGGACCACTAAGCTGTGAGCTGTAGAGCACAACTCTCGTAATTTTACAAAAGGGTCACATGAGTCAGCCATTACCATAAGTCAATGTATGAATTGGAGTGAGCGTCACACATTCACTTGTGCTAATGGGGTGTGGCCTACAGCTCACAGCTCTGCCTTCAGTGGGGGCTGGCTGCAGACGCGAGCAACTTCCCCTAGACTCCCATGTTAAAAAGTCAATTTTCTCAGCAAAAATAAATGTATTTACAGCTTGTTTACAGAGTCTGTGCGTGACGTCAGAGAAGGTTTGTCCGGTTCTCTTATACACAGTCTTACGGCATGGATCTGGACTCAGGAGCTCCGGATGGGAGGGCGCTAGGGTGGCAGGGCGGGCAGGAGGGAGGAAGCAGCAGTGTGGGGAGCTTTAGAGACGTGCAGGCCCGCTCTGCTCCGAACAAGGCTGGTTCCGCTTGGCTGGCTTTCAGCAAACGTCTACCCTCTCCATCTGTCTCCTGAGTGTGTGAGTGTGTGTGTGTGTGTGTGTGTGTGTGTGTGTGTGTGTGTGTGTGTGTGTGTGTGTGTGTGTGAGAGAGAGAGAGAGAGAGAGACAGAGAGACAGACAGAGAGACAGACAGAGAGACAGACAGAGAGACAGACAGAGAGACAGACAGAGAGACAGACAGAGAGACAGAGAGAGAGAGAGAAGGAGTGGGGTTGAGAAAAAGAGAAGAAACACTGTGTGTGTGTGTATGAGAGAGAGAGAGAAAGAGAGAGAGAGAGCCTGCAAATGCATTTTGTGTGTTTCAGTTATTTAATTTGAGCTGGGGGATAAGTATGTGAGTTGATTATAAGATTACTGGCTAGATTCAAGTGGAGGGGGTGAGGGTGATGGGAGGGGGGGGTGGTTTAACCAGCGATCATCATCATTATTCATTTTCTGATGGAAGTTTATAAACGAGAAAAATGTGGAATTACAGGGAGACGTTACTAGTGAAGGGGTTGATTGATGACGTGTGTGTGTGGGTGTGTGTGTTTGTGTGTGTTTTAATATAGACCCCCCCCCTCCTGGGCTGTGCCAGTCAGACTGAACAGATGGCACTGCATGCCAATGCAACACCGACAGCCTGCAAGTGGGAGTCTCTTTCTCTTCCTTCATCTGGCTTTCCCTCTCTCTCTCTCTCTCTCTCTCTCTCTCTCTCTCTCTTCAAACCATTTTTTCCCCTCCATCTTTTTCCTCTCTCCCACGGCTCCCTCTCTTTCCTCACCTTCGGCCGCCGGCGTTTCATTTGGCCGCGCCGGTTTGTTGACAGCTCTGATGGAGGCATGAAGCGCCCTGTAGAGAGGTGCTGATTGGCAGTTAGGCCAGGTTCAGGAGCCATCGTGCGTTCTGCGGCCCGTCTGTGTTTTAAGTGAGGGGCATCCTATAGGAAAGTGTACGCGGTGCTGTATGGTGCTATACTGCCCCCTGCTGGGAGATGAGCAGGCTCGCAGGCCACACAGACATTTGTACAGTACATCCTCCAAGATAGCCGGGCATGTTACAGCAACATGTGAGAGTCTCTGTGTGTGTGTGTGTGTGTGTGTGTGTGTGTGTGTGTGTGTGTGTGTGTGTGTGAACCTGTCCTGAACTCCTCACCTCTCTATACATAGTGATGTTAAAGTGACCTGTAGCAGATCCTGCCGCAGTGGTACGTGAGGAAGACGCGTTTCAGACAGAACCTACTGTACCAGTGTTTATCAGAATCAAACTAAGACCTAGCTAACTTAGCTTAGACCAAACTAACCATCACCTGAATCTCTGTAGTACGCTGCGGTGCATCTCTCTAATGTGTGTTGGTAATATATTAGCATATACCTAACCGTTATGTGTTTTTCTCTCTGCCCGATTTGAGTGACTCAACTTGGCTTGGATGTGCATCATCGAGAGCTATTTAAAATCTGCAGTGGTGCTGCTGAGTGCTGGCTTTGGACCCGACCCAAACGTCGGGGGCTGCGTTAGCATACACTCATTCACCGCAGGGTTTTAGAGCACCGCTGAAAAGGCATTTCATACGCAATAAATGCCCAGTATAAATGGCCATTCAGAAGCCATAACATGGCTCTAACGGCATCGCGCCCGAAAGTGGCAGGTACAGATATCATTGAGGTTGTAAAAAAAAAAATAATAATTCTCCTTGCGTGGTCTCATTCCAAGCGATCTGTCAGTGACATGTCTGTAATGGGAGGTGAGATGGCTCCTGTGGCAGGATAAAGGGGCAAGGATAAAGGAGAGAAGAGGCAGGATGGGGTGGATGGAGGCATCACTGCAGTTAGAAACACTACGCCAGCACTGACACTTACACTGCTACAGAAACTGAAATATATAAGGATAATGAAATGTGTGAGGCTACAGCAGAGCTTGCATACATAGGGCCGAAAAAGCCCACTGAAATGTATTAGAATAATGAAATATGTAAGGCTGCGTTTGCAATGAGAAGCTACGAAACCTACAGAAAGTGAAAAACACAAGACTTCAAGAACGTTGTTGTCAGTGTACTGTTGCCTTTGCAATGAAGCTAAACAGCAAGGCCACAAAGGTACAAAAACAGGAAAGAAGAAGGGAGTATATACAAATATTAATACCCATAATAATACAATTAAAACAGTAATACATGATACGTGGTGAAGAATGAGCTATATACAGACCAGTATAGTAGTAGTAGTAGTATTGCAGTGTAAGACTACGGCAGCACTAAAATATATACAGGTGTGGAAACTCAAATTAAACTAAACTAAAACTAAGCTCTGGAAACTAAAGCTAAGATAAGGCTATGATACCCCTAAGATATATCCCGCTACAGAAAATGAAAAATGTAAGGATATCACAGAAATATATACAGTTCTAGAAAAACAGGATTATATGAAACGATAGCACAGAGATATATCTGGCTATGACAACTGAAATATATAAGGTTACAGCAGCACTGAAATTACAGTTATGGAAATAAAATGCATAAGGCTGGTGGAATATACAGAGGGGTACAAAATTAGGTATACAGTTTTTATTATGGAAAAAAATTGCTTTATTAAGTCACAATTAAAATGTCATACAAATTACCATTAAGTACTATCTGTTATGTGCTCAAATTGCTGACGTTCTGCATGTACACATTCCTGTAGTCAAATTCCTACATTTCAACACTTTGACACAGAGGTATTGTTGTAACTATTATTGCTCTTTGAACTGTATACCTACTTTTGTACCCCCTAGTACTGTATAAGGCTATGGCAGCACTGAAATAGGTAGGGCTCCAGTGACGGAAATACACATGACACTACTCACAAACAGTTATAGGGATATTCGGCTTTCGGGTGAACGTTCAGGATGAACCTGAAGTGCACTATAACCTTTTACAGATGAAATTAATGTGACCTTCTCTAAACGTCTGAGTGCACATTTCCAACAGTTCAATGTTTCAGGTCGTTCTGCACATCTTGCTGTTTTCTAAGGAGATTAACAGCAAAATTCACAACAGGTGTTTGAATCGACCAATAAATTCATGAATCGACCAATAAATTCCTTGCTCAATTAGAATTGATATTGAAACAGTCCCCCTGATGTTCACATTTTGACATAATGACCTCAAAATGACACCTAACCATTGACAAGTTATTGAGACATTGACATTTTCTGTTTTATAACCCACTACTGTTGTTGGCTTTTGTTTCCATAAATTATTATCCATATTATTATTGTGTGCTTAAATGCCCTACTTTCCTGATATACCGCCACTGCAGTGTGAACATTTGACATTTTCCTAAAGCTAAATATTCCTAACTTTTTGTGAGTACTAACATAGTGATGTTAAACATACCAGGCTATGGGAGCACTGAAGTATGTAGGGATACAAAGACTGAAATATATGAGGCCACTGAAACATAGGAGGCTGTGACAGCACTGAAATTATATCAGCCTGTGGTCCCCTTCCTTCTCAGCTGTTGGTGGTAATGAGTGTGTGGGGGACAAGCAGGCTTTGTCAGTTGCCTGTGGGCATGCCATCACCAAACCAGGAAGGCAATGTTGGTTTTGACCTGGCTAATGTTTTTGTGTTTGTGTGTGTGTGTGTGTTTGTGTGTGTGTATCTGACAGGTGAAGAGTGTGTTCAACATGACAGCCAAAGAGGGCAGAAAAAGGTCCATCAGCTGCCTAGTCGCCGTAGGCAATGGTAACGGCGCCGCAGGTGAGACACAACCTGTCCTGTCCCCTGTGCCCGCCCCCCTTTTATCCACACCTCCTCTCATTGGCCGCTCATAGAGTTATCACAGGTTTTGCCCTGCATCTGACCACACTAAGGAGGGTTGTGCACACATTTGCTCTTTGTCTATTAATTTTAGCTCGTAGACTTGCCACAGGCATATGTGAGTACAAATCAGATCAAAGTAATGCACGAGCAAGTCCAGTATAGAAGTCTGACATCTGTAAGGCAAGGCAAGCTTTATTTATGTAGCACATTTCATGTGCACAAAGACAGTTAAAACTGCTTCACATACACTTAGAAAAACACACTTGTAGAATGCATAGCAAATGCATGGGATTCCATAACATACATAAAAGGACAGGGTTAACTAAGACAGTAACATAAACATGGAGCTATAATGAATAGGCATAAATAGAGCAATACTGAGTGAAACATAAAAAAAAAAAGAATTAAAGAGAAAGCATTTGTACAAAGTTCGGTATTTAAAATAAAACAAACAGAGAATGAGAGAAGGCATCTGTAAAAATGTGGCCTTTGCGTGACCTTAGCTTTAGCAGAAGATCATGCTGCAAAAGGTTACGCCTGTCTGTCACCCTCCCCAGACTTACAGGAATATTTTATTGGATAGCCCGAGTCAGTGTTGTGGCGCGCCCGACTATGCCCTGCGGTAAAGGTTGGGGGATGTTTGGGTTCCAGGAAATGTTAATGTTATGAAGAGTTAATAGAACAGATGGGCCGCATGCTTCCGCAGAACCCAGACGCTCTGATTAATAATGTCATCCGATTTGTTATCTTGCAGACCTTCCAGTAGTAGTGCTTGTCCCTCTATGCTGATATGCTGTTATTATGCATGACAAAAGCAAATTCTGTGTTTTGTGCGTGCGTGCGTGTGTGTGTGTGTGTGTGTGTGTGTGTGTGTGTGTGCACCTTCACAGGGTTTGCTTTGGGGAAAGCTGCAGACAGAGTCACAGCGTTGAGAAAAGTAAGTTGGTGTATGTGTGTGTGTGTGTGTGTGCGCGTTTGGTATCTTGTGTTGTATATCGTGTTGTTGGGACTCTGGCCTGACTCTAATGATCTCTCTGTGTCTCCAGGCAAAGAACAGAGCCATCCATTATCTGTACTACATCGAGAGATACAACAACCACACCAGTAAGTGTCAGACCCGGGGACAGATGAGCACAGCTCCTTTGGCTGAAGCGTGGGCACAAAGTTTGCTGCAGTGACACACACACTCTTTCTCTCACACACCCACGCACACACACACTCATACTCATAGGCCCCCTGCAGCTATAGCAAATGTTCAGTTTTTGTGCGTACGTGCATGCGCGGGTGTGTGTGTGTGCATGGACTGTGTGTGTGTGGCAGGTGTGAACGTGAACTCAATAACCTCTGTTATTCGCCTAATAAAGTGGGTGCGAATAAACCCACAGGAGGTGCTTCTCCTGCAGAATCTACCAAGTCCATCTAAAGGTCAAGCATCACCATTACCACCGCAACATCAATAACTTTTAAAAAAAAGAGCAGCTTGTGTGGTGCCAAATGAAAGAGCAGGACCTGGAGCAATGACCTTTTAAGGACCTTGAATTTCACACACTTGAAAGCTAAATCCAATTTGCCCTGTTTTCCAGTTTACCATGACATGGAAACAAACTTCAAGAGGACCACGATACGCATGAAGAAACAGAACAAAGGTAATAGCTGACTTGAACACTGAAACACTGAATGTCAGACCTTCCACACTGCTCCAGTGTGCTCTTAGTAATGTGTGCGTGTGTGTGTCTGCAGGTTACGGGCTGCATTGTCACAGAGCGATCATCACCCTGTGTAAGTTGATTGGCATCCAGGACATGTACGCCAAGGTGGAGGGCTCAGTCAATCTGCTCAACATCACAAGAGCCCTCTTCAACGGCCTCGCCAGCCAGGTGAGTCACACCACAGCCTGTGATGCTAGTGATGGAATAGGCTCATTTTAATGTAGCTAACATATATAAAAAAGGGACAGGCGTCAGTGAAAGTCTTGAGCTGAAATGCTAACTGGAGAAAAGGACTACTCCATCTCTTTTTGGACCATTCCATGGCCAGGACTTCAGCTAGTTATTTTTTTCGGACGTAATGCTTACCACTTGGTAGTTAAAATTGTGCAGGTGGAATATGGAACAGTGAACATTTTTCCATTTTTCCTTGTATTATTTTCTCCACTTACACATTTTTAGTGTACTTACAGATTTTGGTTCCTGAAGTGGGAAAGGATAATTAATTGAAGAGACATATTAATATCTCTTTTTTTACTTTTTCTTTTGTTTCTTTGTTTCTTTGTTTCTTTCTTTCTTTCTTTCTTTCTTTCTTTCTTTCTTTCTTTCTTTCTATTGCATTGACCAAAAGGAGACGCACCAGACTCTGGCAGACCAGAAGTGTTTGAATGTGGTGGAGTTCCGGCCAGAGTGCGGGCCCCTGCCCATCGTGGTGGCACGGCCTGTAGACGGTGCCCGCGAGGACCCCGAGGTGGAGGACGAGGTGCCCAACACGCGCCTGAACTGGAAGGAGGTGCAGGCAGCTCAGGGCATGAAGCGCTCTGTCTGGGCCGGAGTGAAAAGAACCATCTGGTGAAGCGTCTGTACCCCCACCCCTCCTCACCCACCCCCAGTTTGCCGTCAGCACCCACCTTTCAACCACCTCCCAGACAGAGTCTACCTGCTCCAGCTGATAAGCCCTTTTTGAAGGTCTCTCTCTGTGTTTCTATCCTGAAGTGGAACCGTAATGTGACTTGGGTTGGACTGGGTTCTGAATGGACATGGACTGGTTCCTGATGGCGTGTGTGTCCTCTTGTCAGTTGTAGATATGTTTCATTATGGTTGGGGTATGTGGAACAGGGGAGCATCTGGAAGTTCTCTATTCTGCGTGTCATGTTGTTATAATTATGAGACAGCTGATTAAAGTTTTAAGCTGCCAGGCTTAGTTGGCACTTCTACTTTTTTGTGTGTTGTGCTCCTTTGGGAAAGAGCCTTTACTTGCAGGGATGCCCAGACCTCTCTTGGACACAAAACGGCACCCTGCAAGCATGAAATTAAAGATTTGCACATACACACACGCGGGCACACATGCGTGCGCACCATCCATACAGACGTATGCATTAAGCTTCCTGAGGTCTTGCTGTTATCCTTGCCTTTAACCTTCATATTTCATTTTCCTACCCACACCACACACTGATTGTATTTTTTTGTTTGATAGTGTTTAGTGTGTGTATGTTTGCGTGTGTGTGTCGGTTTGGCATTTGTCTCCTAAGTGGCCCCCTGGGGATGCCGCCATGCCTGCATGCATAATGCAGAGATTCTCTGCAGGGAGACTGATGGTGACTACGCTGCCCATTTTATGCCCACCTGCCATCTTCAGCCAGCCTTTTTATTTACTTTAAAACTGTGCAGACACACGCACACAAACCATGCCCTATATCAAAATCTGGATGTGTCGCTTGTTTGTGTTAGTGGGAGCAAATAATGTTCAAACACACGTCAGAGGTTGGATGTTAAAAGACGTTCTAGCTAAAGCATTTTGAATTCCGAAGCCGTGACCCTGTCGTGAAATGCGTTTGTTTTGCCGAATAAACAATCGTGCCTGCAAGATTGCCTGGGCTTTTACCAGTATCCTCAAGCACAACGGTGCTCTACTGTCCCCAAGTGTTCAGTTTTGGTATAGATTGTTGAGCTAGTCATATTGCAGGTGAGGAGAACGTGGTGGTGGCCCTTAAAACTTCATGGCATGTTTCCTATGCCACCGATACAGCGTTGTTTGTAGTTTCATTTATACACCCGGCTAATAATTTGTCACTAACACTATAATGCTGGAGAGTCATGCCAGGATGTTAAAAGAAGTTCAGGAAGATAAATATATTTTCTTTTCATGTGACTCACCTAAGAGCGTTTTAGGCTATTCTTCTGGAGTATTTGTTTGCCGTGTAAACTTACAATCACAAAGGTCTATTGTATTTTTCAGGTTTCTGCCTTTGCACATTGACATGTTAAAGTTTACTAACTTGAAGCTCAGTGTAGCCTAGCCTTGCATGTTTTGGGCAAATATCCGTGATGCAGGGAACAACGTTTATATGAGCCCTCTATGTTGGTAGTGTAGTGTATTAAGACCCTGTAGAGGACAGTAGCATGCTGAGTGATCAGTCTCTGTGTCCATGACCTGATGGCCCATATTGGCGTGACACTCGAGTCAGGTGGTTATTGTGCGCGCAGGAATGAGTGAGCGGGAGAGGGGTGGGGGTGCGAGCCGTAAGCGCCTAACAGGCCGGGAAGAAGATGGCAGAACCTGAAAAGAGCGGAAATTTGAGCCGATACCTTCTACCCCTCGCATGAAACGGTTGTCCACGACACGTCCATAACCCGTTATACTAGATGTAATCCGAGTCGTTCCGCACCACTTCCCACACAGACATAGCCTTACAGCTTAACTTCAGCCACATTCACGCCTTGTCAGGCAGGACCTAACATAGCCTAGCGGGTTATTCCCGAGCTATATGCGGATCACAGGGATGCTCTCAGGTTATCGGTTAGAAAATATGTTCCTGTTTTTTTATTCAAACCCTACAAACATACCTGCAGCACGCTTTCTCACTGTCCTCCTTAAACCTTAACTCTTGTATTAATCCGTGTGACTTAAACCATTACAAGTGATATCACTGCCACTTTGTGTGCTTGTGTGTGTGATAGTATGCACCTGAGCAACATGAACGTATGAGGCTGTGCACAGTGTACTGGAATTTACAATCATCCTTCCTCTACTTCAAGAAGCACAGAATGTTTTTTAGAGCTTTAAGCTCTTGCCTTAGATAACTAAAAACAAAAAACGTGGGTATCCAGATCACAAAAACATTGTTCAGTTGACAGGGCCACATTAAGGACAAGGTCAGTAAGGTCACAAATTGTATGCCACTCCGTTTAGTTTTTTTATGCCTCATTCAAGTGAAAATGAATCATTTTAAACACTTACCAAAGGCAAAAAATCTGATAGCAAGCTACATTCACTGATAGAATGTTTAATGCATGTTCATTTCATTAAAACATTATGTTGAGCCTATTTCTGACAAATGTGTGTACCCACCCATTCACATATATAAAACAAATCCCTTCAGTATAAAGATTGACTTTATAAAAGTTCAGTTTAGTCAAGCGCCATATATCTGGGTGACATTTTTCATTTTTTCTTAAAAAATCTGATTATAAAAATCTACTTTTCATTTTCTATTCATCAAGAGTATACATAATAAAAATAGATGAAAAATTATGCAGTAAGCCTAAGTGTGTGTTAGACAGTGTGTGTGCATATATATATCATTTACACAGTATTGCAGTGTATTAATCTGTTTGTGTAGGCCTATGTCTGTTTGAGAGTTTGTAAAACACAAACAGTGCTCCACTAACACCATTGACCAGCTGTACACAATTAAGACAGACCAAGCATTCCCCTTTGCAGGACCAACTGGAGAGTCTTCTTGTTCTCCCAGAGTCCTGTATTTTGTAGTTTTTCAGGCTGAATGCACTGCTGTTCAGAAAGACTTCCACCTGATTGCTGACAGGATGAAGTGGATGAAGTACAAGAGTGTGGCGGTGTAGGAGAAAACCTGAAGACCAAAGTGTAAAGACCCCAAATTAACTCTTAAAGGAACACTCCACTTTTTGGGGGCGATGGGCTCACTTCAACTACCCTGGAGTTATACAGTTGAATTTTACCATTTTTGAATCCATTCAGCGATCTCCAGATCTGGCAGTATCTCTGAATCTGGCAGTAGCACTTCAGATATTAGCATAAATCTCTGAATCAGATTAGACCAGCAGCATGCCAACTGGTCCAAACAGATTTAATGATTTATGCTAAGCTAATAGCTAAAGTGGTACTGCCAGATCTGGAAATCGACCAGACAGATTCAAAAATGGTAAAACTCAACTATTTAACTCTAAGGGAGTTGTAAAATGAGCCTACGTCCCCAAAAAGTGGAGTGTTCCTTTAAACACAGCCAAATGCAGCACTTGGTAGTCTTTTCAAATCAACTAAGCTTAGTTGGCAACTTTTCAGTTAAAAAAGTACCTGGTCAAATTTATAATAATGCCTTTATGTACAGAAGGAAATCATTTAATTCTACTTCAATTGCTTATTTGATATCTTAATTACAGGGGCAATTTGCTGAATATCTATCATTAGAACTTGAACAGAACAATCAATACAACTAGAACAAATGTCTGTGTGTGTGTTTTTAAGTATTCGAATAATCATTTGTAGGTCTATTAGATATTACCACAGACATAAAAAGTTATGTGGGTTTGTGTGTGTGTGCATGTGTGTGTGCATGCATAAGCTTGAGTGTCTGTGTATAAGTTTGTGCTGGAGCTGTGGTTGTCATGGGAGGCAGTGAGGATTTTACCACTGCTGCGATGTCGATCTTGTAGTTCTTGGAGCTGCCCTCTAATTTTGAGAAGCCAATGGTAACACTGGCGAGGGGAACTGAGGCACTCAAGTAGAACAAGGCAGCCAGAAAATGATAGACAAAGTCCTGCGCACAGAACAGGTGTGGGGTGTTAATGCAGAAGGAAAGCAAATACCACTAGAACACAACATGCTGTCACCTTGTGACATTTGAGACTTTACAAACTTCACTTTGACATGACACATACACTGGCCCTCTTTCAAGCTAGCAGATCTCCAATGATGTATTTACATACAATCACCATATATGTTTCAGCCAGGTTTATATATATACTGAGGCAAATATTAACTTTACCAATCCTAATCTGGACCACACTGCAAGTTCTAGCATGCCAGTGTGTACTCTTGAAGAAAACTGATGAACTGCGCAGGGTGCGTGCACACAGAGAAATAGCTGTGACAATGACAGTGGGCTTCCTCCTTACCGCGGTGGCCCATCCCCCGCTGTTCTTGTGACCTCCGCAGGCGAAGATGACGAGCCAGAGGAAGGTCATGACGAAACAAAAGACCGAGACGTACATCACCCAGCCCTGGGGATTCTCCGGCTTCACATGTGTGGAGGCTACTAGGATCCACACCAAACCTCCAAACACCTGCCATTACGTACACACACACACACACACACTCACTCAGGATCAGTGGAATTTACTGAACAGAGTCAGAACCTAGCTCGTGGGTCAGCAACAATGTCTGTAAACATGATGAACAATTACATGCATTTTCCAAAGATAGAATCACTGTATATTTCAATGCCTGCTAAAAGTATACATAGACAGAGCTGTGAGTGTTTTTTAATAAAAAGAAAGCCAAGAAAACCATCATTTATGAATGAACAGACCTGAGCCCCATCATAATGAAGAACCTCTTTTATCAAAGCAGATTGGGATTTCTGCTGGCATACCTCAACTTTCAATGATTTTAACCATCGACACAGATCCTCTCTCTCTTTGTTGCATTTTCACCTAAGTTGTCACATCAAAGCATGAGAGATTGCTTTAAGTGTGAATGGAACCTAGCCAGTGTGTTCCATCCAGATCTTGCCTATAAATCCATCCTGTTTCATGTAAGGCATCAGGAAAGACTATATGCTGTGAACACACGGTCCTGAGCCTGCTCTTAATGTCCATCTGTTTCCCGTGGGAGTGGAGAGGGGGGAAATAGACTGAGGCATTACTAATCAGGTCTGCAGCCACACCCTGTTTTCTTAAAACTATTGCTTAGGTGCCAGGAGCAGGCAACAGTCTTACAGTACTCCTATGTGCAACCAACCACAATGACAACGACTGTAGTTTGCTGTGCTTAAAAACAATACCATCCTCTCAAATGGAACCAGTATTGTTTATACTACTGGAGGGCACACAACAGCCCCAAGCAGTAAATTTACCCATATCTGAACTAAATAATTCACTGACATTACTGATGCAAACCACTACAAGATATTATCTATGTTTAGCCACAAATATGACAAAACAAGTCAAGCCCTAGCACACAGAATACATGACTGCAATGTCTCTTTCTTCAAAGCTATTACTGCAACACCCATTGTATATTTCCATACAATTTACAAATAAAATTAACTGTTAAGTCAAATTAGCCAGAACATGTAAAGTATAACTGCACCATCCTGTTGTCCTACTTAATCTCAGTGTGAATTGCACCTGTGCACATTTGAGGAAACTGGGCGAGTCCAGCAGAATCATATTCCCATACAGGTTAAATGAAGTTAACTGAAACTGTGTCCCAAAAGATTATTTCATTGTAGTCTAATGTTGAGGCACATGTTGAGTTAGACTACTACTGATAGTACACTCTCCAGTGCACATGACATGACTTGCTCTAAGAACATTAAGAATTAATTAATAGTTTTTCACTTGGCCTGCTAATTTTAGTGCATATGCTCCCCATGACAAATACAACAGACCCGAGTTAACCTCTAATTAATACGAAATTGAATGTCATCACCTACTCCTACATAGCACTAGAAGCAAGAAGTCCTTGTAGGTTTCAGAAAAATCGGAAACATTGACATTTTTTAGTTTCATCCACTTACCAATTCAGGTATGTAGAATATATCTGGTGCCGTAGTACAAATCCCGAGCCCGCTGGGCAGATTCCCCATCGGCTGAGCTGTGGCCGCTGCCATGACTGCTGTCTCCTACGTCCGCTATCTGAGTGGGCTAACGGAGCCACAGGCGCGTCTTTTCAGCAGAGCGCAATACCTGAAAAACCAGCTGAAACATTACGGTCCCTTCCGCTGAGACACACCCCGTAAATAACTGCTTCCCGGACTAAGTGTTTGGTGTAAAGTTATGTGCAAAGACAACTGGAGAAAACGGCCGCTAACTATTCGTTTGTTTGTTTTGTAGCCAGCAAGGTGTATTTGTTGTGGTGATACCTTATGAATTTTTGAGATGGACAGTTACCTCATCCAAGACTGCCGCCTTCACGCATGCACGCATGGTGTCATTCACACACGCGCGCGCGCACAAACACACACACTTAAACAGATGCATGGCCACACAGACGTATACAAATGTACTCTACAAGCAGGCATTTATTTGACATTAATTTTAAAAACAGTTGAGTGACCACACTTAGTGAGGACATACTTGTGTGACAAAAGTGGGCATACTTGTGTGGGAAATTCTTCATATGTGTACACTTATCTACCTCAATAAAAACATGAATACATAGGCCTATACATATATATAACTGTGTGTACAAATATGGGTTAACATCATAAACCATAATCATGTAATTAACTAATAGAACTTTTAAGGCTTCCAGCAAATATCTGTTCAGTTTTTTCAGGTCTGCTATTGACATATTGACATACTGATACATTGACATGTACTGATCTACGGATGTATTCATCAAAAAACTCAGACCATTGGGATTTTGACAGTCATTTTTTGAAGTCGCAAAAATAGATTCAGCCCCATCACCTAAATTAAAAAGAGAATAGCTTTGTTTGAGTCAGGGTTTGCAAACCCTAATATGGAAAAGTACACAATCAGAGTGATGACAAAGTCTTACAAAGACAGTTCATATGCGATCCTAAGAGATTGTCTCTGTTGCCATGTTGGTTTTTGTGGTTGTTGTTGCTGTAAACATTGTTATTACTGCTGTGGGTAAGAGTTGCTGAACTGTTGTTGGTTGGAGTCAGTGGTCTTGTGTTGTCTGGTTGTTGGCTGCTATTGTGCTTTAGCAGGACTTCCACCTCAGGGCTGACAGAATTGTGTGAATGACGTACAGCAGTGTGGCAACATAGGCCATCACCTAAAAACACAATATTCAGGTGAGGGGTAATAGTTACTGAAACACACACATTCAAATACCTCCCACCACCACCACCACCACCTCCTAACACACACACACACACATACAGTACACACACACACACACACACACACACACACACACACATACTCTCTCTCTCTCTCTCTCTCTCTCTCTCTCTCTCTCTCTCTCTCTTAAATGTACATTGTCACATCATTCTGTCAGTATCCGTTCCGTACTGCCTACCCAATACATTCTGCACATGTGCAAAATTATATACCTGTCTGATCTGTAACAAACATACACCATTAAAATGCTTAACAGCAAAGTGAAACACTTGCCAGGTTATTTTCAGAGTCTGTTTACTAGGCTACATTTTATTTATAGTTTGAAAAATCAAATGGTTGTTACTGCCAGTGTAACACTGCAAAGAAATATTGGGCAGCATAAATTATGTGGGCCTATTTACCATTTTGGTGTTTTTAAAATACATGTGGTATTTAGTCACTGATGTTGTGATTACGTGTTGTCAATGCAAGCAATGAATAAACTATCAATTATGAAACTGCTGTTGAAAACCGTTTGATTCCAGATAGGTTATAAATCCTGCACATGTGCAGAAGGGACAGGGTAGGCAGTATGGATCGGGTACTGACACAGTCTTCAAAAGAATGGTAATTACGAATACAACTGTGGTTATGTGAGTAGTGGATGACCACCAGGGCAGTGTCTTAGTAGTGGATACATCTCTGTTGCACATGCCACAGACAGAGTTGTATATCAAAACTGTCACTCCATGACCTGGCGTATGACGTCACCGCATTTACATTATATTAATACTGCATGGCAGTCAAGCTCATCCTTGATGGTGGGGCCAAAAATGTGGCCCTGAACAAGAGGCAGGGCCCGAATTGTGGCTTTGCATATCTCTGACAATGGAGTTTGGGCTAGCCACACGTGGCAGCAGCCATGCACCAAGGTGGCTACAAGTCTTTTGATATTCTGGCAATGTAGCCCATAGTCTGGAGAGGGAAAGTGCTCTGTGCTGGGTAGTTTACGTTTAGCTGTCACCGAGCGGAGCTCAAGGCGATGCTATGTCGGAACAGGAGTAATAACAGGAGTATTAACTGAGCGAGACGCTGCTGAAATTGTAATCCAATATCTGAGACAGCCTTCACCTGAACAGCCCATAGAGGATGAAGCTCTGCTTTGTAGCGCCGACGGATGTATCTGGGCTGAAAACTGTAAAGTCCAACTCAGTCTATGTCAGATATGACAGCAAGAGAGAGATAAGAGGCTGATAGGCGTGTGACCCGGGTTAATATAAGGTAAACCCAGTGACATCTCACCCCAGGTCACGGAGTGATACTTTGGTATACAACAGAGATATATCCACTACTAAAAGACCGCCCTGATGGTCAGGAGGCAGGAAACATAACTGTCTCACCACAGCAGAGATGTTTAGTTGGTAGGTTTTCAAGGGGGACACATTTCGGATGATCAGGGTCACGTAGGCCTCGATTACGGCTGCACTCAGATAGAAAAGGGCGGCAGTTGCATGATACCCAGTGTCCTGGGAAGGAGAGAGAAGAGGAGTATGCAGGTCAGTCTTCATTGCTTTTATCACCATGGCCTCCTATTCTTTTGTTGCTTTGGTTTTGTACACAGTCCTCATGGCAGTGATGGGTAACCTGGCTTTAAAAGCTACAGTCCAGTACCGCATATTTGTTCCAGCCATTCACAAAACCATTTGATTCTAAATTGCACAGATCTTCAGCCAAGTAGAGAAGTTATTATTAGCCTTGTAAACCAGCCCCTCGTACTTCATTTTATTTTGTACAGAGCGTCTGGCCTTGCTGCATTGAGAAACAATTTCTTCCTGGAGATATGGATTCACAAACACTCCCTCTGTTCACTGATTGGCCCAGATTCGCTTGGTCCGAATACATGATTGTCAACGGCAGCAAGACCAGACCCTCTGTATAAAATGAAATAAAGTACGAGGGGGCTTGTTTACCAGGCTAATAGATTGCCTTTAATTACCTTCTGAGGCATCCCTTCTTCCATGCATTTATTAGATCAGAACTTTTGGAATGGTAAAACGTGTTCTCTTGAATATTGTAGTATTTAAGTACCGTAGAAATGTAGGCGTACCCTAGCGGTAGCAGTTGAAATTTCTATCCTCTGTACGGTCTAGCCACGACCCATTGAAGCTCAGTAACTTTTCTCCCTAAACTGGACAGATCAATCACCAATTACAGTCTATGACATCGATGTAAGGTTTGTTGGTCTGATTGGTTGTAGTGCTATCCTATGGCGTACAGAGACAGTTTGAAAAGACAGCTATTGATGCCGCCTCGTGGATTGTGCCTGGCCTATACATGGTGGCCATACCACACAATTTGAGGTGCGCTGACTTGTCAGGCTAGGATTTCACATGATCTGCTGCAAAATCTTGTCTTGTTAGGACACTGAGTGAATGTGGCCTTTGTCTCAATAATCTTGCAGCTTTGTGAGTAGAGCAGGGTGTTTACGCAACCATAAAGAAGGATAGGGTCATTTAAAAAAAAACAAACACACCAAACATAAAAAAACAAAACTCCCTGTGCATTTTCAAATACATATAATGTGGTGTTACGGATTTGAACAAACATTTATTTATGAGAGAACAGCTTGTTTTGCTTGCCTGCTCTTTTAAGTTTGGTCTTCAAACTTGTATAACCCCTTATGGAGAAAGACAAACAATTAGGCTACAAGTCACATGACCATGACCAGCACAAAGACACAAGCCCATGATCATTTATATATATAAAAAAGAGATTCAGTACTTTGTAAGTAACTTGTTTTGCAAGTGGTGTCTTTTAATAAATGAGTAAGCAGTTTGTCGATATCTCACCATGCCTGGCCAAATGCCTCCCTTGTTGCATCCAAAAAGGAAGATGAGGAGCCAGACGGTGGTGAAGACGAAGCAGAAGACTGAGACGAACATCACCCAGCCTTGGGGGTTGGGGTAGGCCACCTCTGTAGATGCCACCAGGATCCATACCAGCCCGCCAAATATCTGAGGGGGAGAGAAAGAGAGAGAGGCAGAGAAAGACAGGGAGAGAGAGGATGGAGGTATGTTGTTAAGTTTTTCACTGTGCCACTGCATTGTCTGGATGATGTAAGACATACTGCGTTGCTGAGTAGTTCTTACTGTAGTACTTACTACATGTACATTTTTTCTTGGGGTTTAATTAAGTCTTTTGCATGTGTGGGATGACACCATACTGTACCATTAAAGCAACACTAAGTAGTTTTTTCAAAATAATGTTTCCAAAATTGTTTCAGTGGTTCATTAACTTCTAGCAGGGTGAAAGGCACTTCTGAATACGTTTTGCAGCCCTCTATTGGCTATAACCGCACTAAGTAAGTTTGAAGGAATGAACCGTCTCCCTGCAGTTCTCTATGAGAGACAATTCAGCTTCCAACCTGTATGGCTACCAAAGACGAAAACGTTTTAACAAGCATGAACATGAATGAACTACAGTTTCGCGTGACCATTTTGCATACCACTTTATTTCCATATACTTGGAAATAAGTCCTTTGACATTCAAATCTCTGTTTTTGTATTCTTGACGTACCTGTATTCCTGGTATACCTTTTTAGTTATACATTTACCCTCAACCCAGTCCATGAGTGAAGACAGAACACTAGTTGTTGCAAAGACTCACAATATGTCAAAACACCACCATTTAAAGTACGCTAACTGTCAAATCTTGAAATCCTGGAAACCAGCTCACATCTAATGCCTTATATGTGCATGTGCAGAGTGTGGTCACAAAGTCAATATTCTACCCTGAACAAACAATTAATTGTAAAGGTGGATTTTCCTTGGCTGCAGGGATACCCGAACCTTGGGCAAGTGCATTGAATTCACCAGGCTTAGCAAACAATGTTATCATCCTGACTCTCTCTACAGCCTTTCAGTGAACTGAGCACATTGAATAGCAGCTGGTTTATCCACAAACGATAAGCTAAGAAATGACCAAATATTATTGCAATTTTATTTTATCAGTCTCTTACATCATACCTGAGAGCAGTCACATGGCACACCCAGCAGGTACAGTAAGCCTCACGATGAAAGCCTTTATGGCATAAAGTGACCTTTTGGTGAATATGACAGTCAGGTTTGCCACAATAAAGGGAAAAAAAACATTGTTTAGCAGTGTTTAGGATTATTTGTATATTAGTTTAGTATTTAGAAGACATTTTTTGGGACTTGTGAATGGGAATATTTCAGCTCAAATGCCCAGGGTTAATTGGGGAGATAGTGGTACCTGTTAGGGGTGAGTCATGTAGTACAACAGACACAAGTGATAGATGACACACCTCCAATTCTTCGGTGTGGCAATCTCTTTTCAGAGCTTTTGGCAAGATTCAATTCCCCATTCAAAGTTGTAGCATGATATAAACTGCCATCAGTCAAATTCTTGGTAACTTTATCACTTTTCTGGAGTTTGACTTCTATCAAACTAGACTTTTGGAGTCTGACTTCTATCAAAATAGAAAATAAAGTATGACATTTTCCTTCTGATCATGCCGTCATAGTAACGATACATTACTTGTAAACATGGAATGGAAATAGCTAAAATAAACAATTTGACCAAAACTTCAGAAACATACATAACTCTACAAGTGGTTTTGCTGTGACATAAGTGACTGATAAGTCTTAAATAATGCTCCATTGAGGAGCTTGGAGCGTAATCGAGTCAGCTCACAAAAATTTGCGATCCTGAAAGTTGTGTCCTGAAGGTCAGTCATGCAAGTATGTAAATAAATGACTAAATAAGATATTTCTTGACTTAACACAGCTGTTCATCATTTTCAGTGATTTTTTACATGCTTATGCAAACATCTAAGAAATACTGTCTTGATTATCACTAAGTGTGGAGCTAAGCTGCTAGGGTAATTGTAGTTTGTGGCAAATTGTAATGAGTCTCACGGGGCAAATTAAAACGAGTAACCTCTTATTGTAAGATTGAAATATGTATAAATATGCCAACCGACATACACGGCAGTCACATGGCATTCCACAGCAAACCCATTTCCTCTTCTTATCTAAATTGCTTAAGATTTCCAACTCAACCTCACAACCCATTGGACACTTTTTTACAAGAGTGATACACACACACACACACACACACACACACACACACACACACACACACACACACACACACACACATGACACCCGTCACCTCCCCTCCAGCTCTCTGGAGCGTGAAACCCATTTTGAACCCGTTCCAAGCTGCCATGGGGTAAAGCATTTAATCATCTAATTTATCAGCCTCGTCCCTCGGTTATATCACGTTCTGTTTAGGCAGTCAGAGATTGGCAGATGTCCACGGCAAACCAGGAGCAGCAGAGCATTAGAGCAGCAGAGCTCCAGAGTGAGCAGAGTAACGCTTATCAGAAAGGCCCCTTTTATACTTACGAGCTCAGGGATAAAAAGGATGTCTGGCATGGTGGTAAACACGGCACATCCTCTAGGTAAGTAGTTCACAGTCACTGACGATGCCATAGTCCCCAAAAGTCAATGCTGCTGTTCAGGTTGAAGAGCGTATGTGTATTTCTGTGAGTTGTGTGCCTGTGTGTGTGTGTGTGTGTATTTCTGTGTGTTTCAGGGACCAAAAGTAATTCCTCAATACAGACTATTCTTAAGTGAGAATTTTCTGTATGCCCGAGTGTGTTTCTGTGTGTGTGAGAGAATGCTGTAAGAGGGACTGTATGTGATGCACGACGAGATCTGAGCTAAAGTGAGGTTTGTTCTTAGCTCATCGTTTTTTAAAGCACACACCCAACTCATTTTCTCCCATGCCTTGTCCAACGGTTAGTTTTTTTCCGCCTACTTTCATTTGAATATTGGCACAAGTCACCATCAATGGGGCCCTATTGTATGGAAAGCAGGTGTGGTTAATGACATGTTTTTGGTAAACAGGGAAACTGAGTGATGTATGTATGTGTGTGTGTGTGTGTGTGTGTGGTCTGTGGTTGTGTGTATGTGTGTGTGTGTGTGTGTGTGTGTGTGTGTGTGTGTGTGTGTGTGGTCTGTGGTTGCGTGTATGGGTGTGTAAGAACGTGCACACACACAATCAGGTCACCAAAGTCACTTCAAACACCTGAGAAAAAGAGGGAGAGCTAGGCCAATGTTTAACAGACGAACCTACAATCTGTAAAAACACTGTGCCCACCCACCCCTGAAAAGAAACCTCGGCCTGTGTTTGTTTTAGCTATTCACTGAGCAAAACAACACCCTGGTCCATTTTGTGATATAGTTACATACCCTCTCACAAATAATATTTAATTACGTAAACTCCTTGCGAACATGACTTTAATGCAATTTACCTAAACATAACGCAGAGAAATAAGTTTCCTTCTTTTTGAGAAACTCTTTTATTGAACTAGGCTTGGGCAGTATTTTGAAAATGCCGTGTTTTAAATACCGAAGGCATTTATTTTTAATATCGTGGCCTCCTACGATCACAGTAAGACATACTGAATTCCAATTACTTTTCTCACATCAGACTGGTAGAGAAATGCTCTGACTAATGAAAAAAGAAGCAGTTTCCTGCTCTGTATGAAAAATTATGGCAAGGACACATTGCAATATATTAAATCAGTTACTGTTACTACACTAGTTGTCTGATTTATACAAAAGTACAAAAAAGTGGATACCGCCTAAGGTCACACTAAGCCATTTAGTATACTGGACTAATAGTACTAATAGTACTAGTACTAATTTAGTATACTGGAAATCTCTTGGAAAAAGGTTAAGTACTCTCAGGTTTTATGACTGAATGTCATCTATAGCCCTAGGGGATGACACTTAGCTTGGTTGCTAAAAGTTTGCATGTTGGACAATTTGCATAATTACCATAATTTGTTAATTATCATGTAAAATAATGGAAAAAGATGAAAATAGTCACAGACGTCCTTGAGTAAGTTTATTGTACTGGCAATGTACTGCGTATTGCAGATACTCTTAAAAAACATTTCTAGCCTTATTGTCCTTCACAATCATAATAACACCACTGTAGGTAATGGTAGAAAAATAACATTTTATTGGTAATACAACCTTTTGTGTTAGGTTACATGTGAGACAGGTGTCAAATAGCCATATGGTATAGGCCTATAGACATACTGTATGTTTTGGGTCATTATCTTGCTGTAGGATGAACCCTTCACCAAAAAGGTGCATCCCAGAGGGTACTCTGTGATGCTGCAGAATGCTGTGGTAGCTGTTTTGATTCAAGGCACCTCTCACTCTGTACAAGTCACTGACCCTGGATTCAGCAAAACAACTTCATCCTTTCATGTTTGACAGTTGATATCACGCACTGAAGAACCATCTTTCAACCATGTTTTGTCTTCTTGACAGATATAAAAAATATTTCATGATGAGCCAAACATTTGGATTCATCAGTCTATAACACCTTCTTTCAGTCTTCCGCAGTCCATTGGCTGTTTCACCGTCCAGACAGGTCTCTTATTCTCACATCTTAGCAATGGTTTTCTTGCTGCAGCTCGACCTGTCAGACCAACAGCGTGAAGTCTTCTCTTCACAGTTAAAACTGCAACTTGCTTACTACAGTCTCTATAGGTTGTGCCTAAAACTGTTGTCCTGTGAGCCACGACTAATGCAAGCAGTTGACTTTCAGAAACTTGTCCTCTGATGCTGTTGTAGCATTGCGTCTGTCAGACCCCTTCCTGTCAGAGTTCCCCCAGTTTCTGAGAAACTTTTGATGACGCATGAGGCTAGCCTGGTAAACCAGCCCCTTGTACTTCATTTCATTTTGTACAGAGGGTCTGGAGCGGAGGCCGTGAGAAACAATTTCTTTCTGGAGGTGTGGGCTCTGCTGAAGTTTAAAACAAGTGCCTCTGCCTTTACCCAATCGCTAATGCCTGGTCGCCACATATGCAATTAGCCTACAGTACCTATGCACTACAATTGAAATGTAACACACAAGTCAATGTCATGGCTCACAAACACACCCTCTGTTTGCTAATTGGATAGGAGTTGCTCGGTCTTCTTACATGCTCCTCAACAGATTCCAGTCCAGACCCTCTGTACAAAATGAAATGAAGTACAAGGGGCGGGTTTGCCAGGCTAGCATGAGGCTTTACTCACTGACTGATTTCCTTTGCAATTTTCGTGTAGGAAAGGCCTACGTTTTTAAGTGTTATGTCTCTGTTCAATTGTTAATTGCCTTTTTTACCATTGTTATAGCAACACACCACTTTCTGATGTACAATACTGTTCAAATGATACTCACGAAAATATGGTACCACAATGTGTTCCAATACTACTCTTATGCGGAAGGCAGGGGTAGTAGTAATGATAAACACTGTTCTACGTTCACTGAAAGTGTTTTTCAATGATAAATTAGTTTATTATGCTAATTATGCAAATTGCCCAAAGTCCAACTACCAGTGAACAAGTTAAATGTCATCCACTAGGTCTATAGATGCCATTTTAGCAAATAACGTTAAAGATACTCAACATTTCTGGGTTTACTATTGGGCATATAGGGTTTTCTAGTAGACTAATAGATTAATTGGCCACTGAAACTCTCAGCAAGCTCAGAGTCCGAAACACTTGGCTTGGCCTGCATGGGGTGTTTATGGAAAACCTGAGTGTGCACTGAGTGAGATCACAGCACAGCGAAAACCATAAGCTGACACATCAGGACCAAGACCTGAAACTCATGATGAAGGATGTTTGTTTCGTATTGAAAGACTACGCAAGATATGCTGTGTTTTATGTGTGTGAGAGAAGAAATGTCTGTGTGCATCTTTTTGTGTGTGTGTGTGTGTGTGTGTGTGTGTGTGTGTGTGTGTGTGTGTGTGCGTAACTGACTATTTACCCAAGTGTTTACCTATATTAGGTTGCATAGTGCCAGGCAACAGGATGCCAACTAGGATAAACACTTCCATGTTATTGCAGTCTTTATACAATACTGTTTCTTACCCTATCTATCTATCTATCTATCTATCTATCTATCTATCTATCTATCTATCTATCTATCTATCTATCTATCTATCTATCTATCTATCTATCTGTCTGTCTGTCTGTCTGTCTGTCTGTCTGTCTGTCTGTCTGTCTGTCTGTCTGTCTGTCTGCCTGTCTGTCTGTCTGTCTGTCTGTCTGTCTGTCTGTCTGTCTGTCTCTCTCTTTCTTCTCTCTCTCTCTATGTCAGATGTCTCTGTGTGTGCCTGCGTGCATGTGTGTGTGTGTGCGTGTGAGCAGGTCTTCTTTCATAAGTGTGAAACTAGAGAAGGACTTAACTTGACGCTAACAGTAGAGTATTTGTAGACACAACACCACCTCTGCTGTCGTCTGTCTAGTTAGGGTTAGTCCTGTTTTCTTGTTTACCACCTTTACAGTTTTTCTCAGTCGCTTTGGTGTTTTTCTCACATCAGTATTTACATTTGCACAGCAGTTAGTGCATTTCTCAAAACAATTAGTGCGAACTGCAAAACCTAGTAGATAACCTGCAAAAGCATGTCACTTGCTCAAAATGGATAGTCCATTCCTCAAAAGCAAGTATTCATGTCAATGAAACTGCCAGTGTCACCAAAATGAGAAGTCTTGACACCATGGCTTACGAACAAGATAGTCAAATGGCTTTGTCATGTTTTCATTATGACAGTTTATTCTCTCATTGTTTTCCAATGTAAAAAAAGGTCAAACTCTGTGACACGACCTGAAAATGCTTAACTGAACACTACTTGTTCAGCCATTAGAAAACTACAGTAAAGTTACACATTGCTGAAGTTACAGGAGTAGGTGAGTACAAGACACTGAATATGTATGTTTCACATTTTTACTGTATATGCTCTTTGCAATTCTGCAGCATTGGGCAAAAGAAAAATACACTACAGTCACTTATTTAGAACAAACATAAGTAACACCCTGTGCACAAATGTGAACAAGCCCAATCAGTGATGGCAACCTGGTCCCCCATGTGGATGGACAGGGTCATTGCATGCGGACAGACACACAGACATACACACACACACGGAGAGGGTCATTGCAATACCTGGTGAGTTCCCTCCAGGGTACCAGGTAACAATTGTATAGCGCTACGCAGCCCTCAGTCACTAGCCAAATTGGTTGTCCAGGTTACCTTTCATTTGGTAAGGTGATTGCTACTGCTCATCAGGTCTTAGCTAGCTTGGATTGAGCAACGGGACACATGCAATATTTATTCCAAAACGTTGATTTAGTTGTTATTTTCGGTTTACTATTTTTTTTAAGTTCATGGAAATTGAACTCGACATTGCCAATAATTATGAAGTTTGATAGAGACGGTTACAGTAGGTACGTACATTCTATTGGGTATTGATATGGAACGGTGCTGAAGTTTTAAACTTTTTTGCCAGAACTACTTTCAAGGCGTGCATGATATACGATTTTACTGCATGCCTAGCAACCAATCAGAAAGCAGCACCACGTTCCAGAGGGTCATAAAACAGTACATATTGTAACTGAACATAGGTAAATCATTCTGGCACATCCAGACGTTCCTGTCTGTCTGGCCATATATTTTCATCTACATCCCAACAGATATCCCTTGCAATGCAGCGAGAAAAATATCTCCTGGAGTGGCGAATCCACCCTCTGCATGACTCTGCTGTGATGTTGTCACACGCTGCATCCATTGCTGCTAACAAGGCCATTTGCACATGTAGATGCTGGTCATAAACCTTCCACCTCCAGGCAGTGAAAATCTCCTCTATCGGATTAAGGAATGGGGAGTAGGTAGGTAGATATTCAACCAGCATCCTGTCATGTGCTGCAAACCACTGTCTGACCAGATGTGAGTGGTGAAAACAGACATTATCCCACACAACAACATACTTGTTGAGTTAGCCCCCACTCCTTTCATTCTCAGGGACTATGTCCCTGTAAAGAGTGTCTAGAAAAGTCAGCAGATGTTGTGTATTATATGGACCAAGACAGCTGAAGTTCACCTGAGCGCAATTGTTCAATGTAGAACACATTTTCAGCAAACAATGATAAAGAAAGGTACATACAATTTGGTTGACAGATAACTAGTTCAACAATTTTGTATGTAATGACTTAAACAATGAAATGAAGACTATTAGTTTTAATGGGAATTACTATTCAACATTCATAAGTATAGTTAATTTTAACTGACATGACATAAGCAAATGATAATATTATAAAACAACATTGTATTGTATGAAAGCAACTGATACATGTCCAAAAGCATTTGCAATTTGTTCAGAGGAAGGAGAAATTGCTACTATGATGTGCACAAATGACTAAATGTTGTGGAGGTTGACTAATAGTTATGAGAATTTTCATTCTGATCTGAGAAAAGCACGAAAGCGACTGAGAAAAACTGTAATCAACTATTTCTTTGTGAGGAGACAGTCATGACACTTTATAAACAATCCCTAAATGAGTCTGAACCCACAGCTTTTTTTTTATATTTAGACATTCAGTTTCTGGCCTTAAAGTCATAGCCTTAAAAGATGATAAGCTTAAATGAACTGCTGTCTGTTCAATTGTAAATCCTAACAACTAAATAAATCAAAAAATGATCAATAACAACAAGTAGCTGCCAGAGTTAACTGCCTTGCTATCTATGCTAATTTACCTCAGCTAGGGAAGTGGGTGTCAATAATATAAAGAATTATTTTTTGTTTACATTTTGTTACCGTGACTCTCTCTCTTTACACTTGTGTGTGTGTGTGTGTGTGTGTGTGTGTGTGTGTGTGTGTGTGTGTGTGTGTGTGTGTGTGTGTGTGTGTGTGTGTGCAACTATGAAACTAGAGAAGGACTACACCTAATCTGATACAGTACAGTATTTTGTAAACACATCAGCAGCCCTGCTATCATTTGGCTCTTTAGGGAAGGTCTTGTTTTACCACTAATTAGTAATTAAAGTTTTTGGCCCATCAAATTTTAATTTAAATGACTTTTCCCCACAATTTTCATCAGCTTTTCACAACTATCAGCAGTGATGATGTCATGCATGCATTGCTTGACAGATGATCCAACACAGTGACACACTCAGATACTGTCACTGAACACTAAACACATATTATCTCTTGCAACCGCTAGGGAGGAGGTACACCCATGAACAGTTTCATAAACGGTATGTGTTGTTTCATGAATGGTATCTGTTGGATGTTAAAGAGAGTTTCTGACTCTTGTTTGACATGTGTGTGTGTGTGTGTGTGTGTGTGTGTGTGTGTGTGTGTGTATGTGCGTGTGTGCGTGCGTGCATGTGTGTGTTTCTATGAGTGAGTCTGTCTCACAGTGACTCTGGTTAATAGGAATGTTTCCAAGTTAGGTGGGACACTTAGACCTCACCCCACTCCCTTTAAAAAAATTCCATGCATGAAAGTTCGTTTCCAATGTTTCATACAAGTGCCAGCATTTAAAAGTGGGTGCCAGTGGGTTCAGGTTAGCATGACACCAACTGTTGTTTAAGCTGGCCTAAACATCCTCTCTGTTCCCAGATACACACAAGAACACACAAGGATCTACTTAAAGCTAACGCTGTGGGTGTGAACAGGCTGCTCGCTCAACAAGGCTGCCTCTGAGATTGTTGTATGCTGTGTGCAGGTAGTGGATCCAGTATCTTGTGAGGTGTTGTCCACAGATACACACACACAAACACCCACACACCCACACACACACACACACACACACACACGCGCTGTTAATAGGAGCAGTGTTAGTTAACCTTACCACACGCCAGACAATCCTCATTTGTTGGCGAAGGGTCTGGTTACCAGGGGCAACAAAAAGCATTAAACTTTAAGTAGTGTTTTGTTTTGTTTTGTCTCCACTGATAGTAACTGTTTGGTATAACGTCCCCGGCTACTTAATATGAACAGTGTCAATCATTCAGCACTGGTGACTTTAAGCTTAGCGAGAGCTCCTCATCATACAGCTAATTATAGGAGTGTCTCACCAAACAATTACTGACATGAAGATCCACCACACTCACACACACACACACACACAATCATAAGTAGGTACATACACTTGATAAACTCGAAAAACACACCAAGCACACACACCTGCAGACTGGTCTTTGCTACTGTTTACTTAAACCAGGCCTTAGGGTGTTGAACTTTAAATCCCTCAGGAAAGTGAATAGTTAAGAGAACTGAATCATTTATTCTGCCTCTATTTGAGTGTGTGTGTGTGTGTGTGTGTGTGTGTGTGTGTGTGTGTGTGTGTGTGTGTGTGTGTGTGTGTGTGTGTGTGTGTGTGTGTGTGTGTGTGTGTGTGTCCACGCGTGTGTGTCTTTTGGGCTCCAAGTCCTTTCTGTCACCACCACAGCAGAAGGCCACCTGGGCAGGTCATCTTACGGGCTCAGGTTACATGTGCAGCGTTGAAATCGGACCCTCTGGAAAAGCCCTCCCCTCTCTTTTTGGTCCCAGTTGGGACACAATGAGGAGAGGTGTGGAGGAGAGACGTAGGAGCTGAGAACTAGGTGAGTCAGTATCCCATCAACCAGGAAATTAAGCATGACAGAAAAATAAACCACAAATAAAAATACTGATGGGAAAAGACTAAACTAAGGAAAAAAAAGAAATTGCCACATTAGTTTGTTCCCACCATTTGTTCTTCTCATATGTCCTAAAATAATAATAATATCATCATCGTCGTCATCATTATCATCACCGTCGTCGCAATCATGCATTGAGTACAGTATGTATTTTTATACACATTTAACAACAAACAAATAAACACAATTTAAAAAGATGAGCTCTTGAATGCTTTTTAGCTGTACCATGGCTCTTGCTAAAATGCACAGCATTAGGTAGGTTTCAAGTTTCAAACTTTTATTATTATTATTATTATTGTTGTTGTTGTTGTTGTTGTTGTTATTATTGTTATTATTATTGCCATTAACTGTGATCATTACCTTTAATGAAGTATTTTATTTCATTATCACCTACCACAGAGCCATCTCAACCTTACATACTACCATCTCATTCTACCACTGGGCCTAATGTAAGTATGCCCCTATGTCTTGAATAATTACGTGGCAGATGTGTATGGAACAATATGTTGTATTTCAAATAGCATAAAAGGAGTGTGGTCAACTTCACTGTGCAAAGTCCTCCGCAATGCTTCTGTCACAGGAGAATATTATTTCAGACCTCTGCCAAGGAACAATAGACGTTGCTGTGGGTGATCTCTATGGTAACAGACCATGGTGGAATATAATAACAGTTGCTGAATGGACTAGAATGCAGAAGAACTGGTTTCATTATTTTTCAGTAAACATTGAGAGCCGGGATACTTCAGAATCCAGGTTGGGGCCAGAGAGAGAGTGAAAGAAAGAAAGAGAGAAGGAGGGAGGGGGGGGGAGGGT
Source organism: Coilia nasus (assembly GCA_027475355.1). Taxonomy (NCBI): domain Eukaryota; kingdom Metazoa; phylum Chordata; class Actinopteri; order Clupeiformes; family Engraulidae; genus Coilia; species Coilia nasus. The sequence continues at coordinate 17,232,951 of CM050204.1, read as the reverse complement.
TACATTTATGACCCTGTCTCCTTCTGCCCCTCCCTCTCTTTTTTTCTTAGAAACTCACCTTTACCCTTACCTACCCAAATGGCAGGCATTCCAAGGTCTACATGAGAATCTGACATGAAGTTTCAGTATGGCCATGGAGTTGTAGGCGCAGCAAGAGGTACACCGATACTGTGTGAGCCTGAGAAGCTGTACCTTAGAAGCCTTATATTTCATCTTCACCCTATTTATTCTGTCCATTCCATTTATTAAGTTAAGCCCTTATTATTATCCTTGGGGAGGAAACTTGTCTTTTGCATTTCACCCATCCACACATACCCTGAGAAGAGGGCTGCCATTAATATGGTGCCTGGGGAGCCTTTGGGGTTAGGTGCCTTGCTCAAGGCCACTTCAGATGTGGGGAGAGTGCTGCACAAACACCCAACCCACTCAGTTTTTGTACCTGTCGGGAATCAAACCAACCACCATCTGGAAACCAGTCCAGTTCCCTAACTGGTATACCATCCTAGTCTGTCCATACTCTTTTGTGGGCAGACACCCAGGCAGTGTATCTGGACCACATCACTGGTTTCCATTTTCAAAGTGGCTACTGGTACAGCAGCTTCCGTGCCCCTAGAACTAGTATTGTTGGTACAGAAATTCAAATGAACCGAATCTAGGGTTAAGTTTAGGGTTAGGTTTGGGGTTAGGGTTAGGGTTAGTAGGGAATTTTTATCTGATAAATCTGTGGGAACCCTGCCTGAGTATGGTACAGATTTCAAGTTCCGGACCTATAACTTTACATGTATTGGTCTGGAAGAATATGGACCAATAAGGCTCCGGACAATAGGTTCCAGATGAATATCCTTACATCTACTGGTATAAAATTCCAGACCTGTAGCCACTGCCTTCCACATTTATGTACATGGTATTGACCAGATGCTGTTTTCCAGAAGTGACATACTAATGACAACAACCACTCAAGAAAAGGCTAAAAATGTTTGAAATGTAGGCTATAACTTAAACTTCACAAAATGTTAATGATAGCAAAAGTAACACCAATTTAGGGGTTAGGTGTTTAAGGTAAATCTATGACTTGTCATTGTTTTTTATAGTGCAACAACCAAAAAAAACATATAGTGCTATACCATAAATGAAGACATCACATGAATATCTGTTATCTTCACACATATTAAGAACAACTAATTTGAACTGATACACAGGTGACAGCTGTGGCCTAGTGGTTAGGGAGTTGGTCTTGTAATCGGAAGGTTGCCGGTTCAAATCCTACCCTACCCATGGTTGAGATGCCCTTGAGCAAGGCATCTAACCCCACACTGCTCCAGGGACTGTAACTGAAACCCTGTAAATATCTGTAAGTCGCTCTGGATAAGAGCGTCAGCTAAGTGTAATGTAACTAACATCTTGACCGATTCTGACACTTGTCTCCTTTTCTTGGTCTGATAGGCATCACTGCCTTATCCCGCAGTGGCCGCACCCAATTAGCCCTTGTTTAGCATGAACATTTACACACACACGGCAGGCATTCCATTCTGCAATGATTAACCATAGACGCAGAGGCCCTCTGGGCTTGTCTGAAATCACTCGGGGCGTCGGCCACACCATCGGCCTGTGGTTAGTAGGCAGTTTCTGATGTTATCATAGCACTAACAGGAACAGGAGACAGGCCGAGATTTTGTGCTGTTCATATCAGACAATGGGCTAGGGAAAATAGGAAGAGCACCGGGCTTTGTCACTTTTTTCACTCTGGTAATCCCAGCTGTGACTTAAGTAATCTTCCACCGTGTGTGATGCCTAAAATGGGTTTGGTTTGTGTGTGTGTATGATGTCTGAATTGGTTTGGTTTGTGTGTCTGTGTGTGTGTATGATGCCTGAATTGGTTTTGGTTTGTGTGTGTGTGTGTGTATGTGTATGCCTGAATTGGTTTTAGTGTGTGTGTGTCTGTGTGATGCCTGAATTTGTTTCGTTTGGTTTGTGTGTGTAGTTAGTCCCTTTGATCAGTGGGGTGAGGTTTAGGATGTGGTCCTCAAGCCTCTCGGCCATCAAAAAGATTGCATTCCAGCCCCTGCAGTGAACACAGACACAAACCTATAGACACACCCAACATACACACTGTAAGTTCCACTCACATGAGCAAGAATGTGAATAGCATACAGAAATGGTCAAATGTGGAATAACTTGTAAAACATCTTAATTTACTGTGTTACAAACACAGAGTAATGTTTTCTGTGTGGTCTGTTTTTATGTATGGGGTGTTTGTATGTGATAGTCTGTTGTTTCTTTACTCGTTGTACAGCCTTTTCATCAGGGATGTAGTGGAGGATAAACGCAAGTAAACAGAGTTTACCCACCTCTCAAATTTCAGAAAAAAGAGTTTATCCACTCTTAACAATTTACCCACCTATTAATACAGTTATTCACCTTACAATAGAATTTGTGGACCAAACACATTTCTAACATTCTTCAGTCACACTATAATCAAATTCATAGTTTACCCACCTCTGATTTTACTACGACAATTTTTGTGTAAGCAAATAAAGTGCAACATTTCAGTTTCTTAAAAAATATTTATTATGAGTCAATAAATACGGTGTGCTTCAGTCACACAGGATGTGTGATGTGTTTTTTGAACGCTTGTGATTGGACAGTGTAAGCTTAATCTGTGCACTGATTGGTCAATGGAAAACCATGGTAAACACTGATTGGTCCATGTTCGGTGATGTCTGGCCCACACGGGTCAGTGTCTGGCTGAGCTTAGGAGGTCATAGGTGACCTGGGAGATGTCAAAAGCCTGATGGGTAAGAGTGGTAGGAGGACTGGTGAAGATGATTCGAGCTCTTTGATTGGCTACCTCCTCATCTGCCCAGTGAGGAGCGGGCAGGTCAGCCGAGTAGAGCAGGGGAAAGACGTGGTCCATGTACACCCTCACAAACTCCCGTTTCACCACCGACATGTCCCGCTGAAAACACACACACACACAGGTTACAACTACAGTTATCACACATGTGAATAAAACACCATTCAACCCAAGCACATATTTTCCATAGAATAAGTGAACCTCTAAATTAAACATGCACACACATGCAGCTTACTGAATTGTACTTAACAGAACTGAGAGAGAGACAGAGAGACAGAGCGAGACAGAGAGAGAAAGAGAGGGCATACACACACACACACATGGCTCTTAACAAATTCAAATGAAGTTTACTTCACCTTCTCCGACCTCTTCATAAGTTTCTCCGCATTGTCCCACTTATACTGGAAAAGTCAATAGAAAAATGCCAGATGTAAGAACTTAAGAGGCTAAAGTTCGTGTTTGTGCAGTTTTCATTTTCTGGGAATCAATGCGGACAGGCAGCGAGAGAGAGAGAGGGCCCAGAGCTCCTCTTGATCTCGGGATATCGCGTTAAAAATAACTGTGAGGAAGGGGGTTGGGGGTGGGGGCTGACTCATTGTTTTCATTTTCATTTTCAGATTAAGTATTGATCAAAGTCCGTGCAGGTCGCCAACTGCTTTCAGTCAAGTTGGCTTTTGGGCTTTGGGTTAAACAAACTCTCCTGCTGATGATGGGACAATATGAGAGCTGGAACAGACGCAACTTGCACACATAATAAGGGAAATGTACAAATAGACATGTTCAGCACAGCACCTCCAAACACACACACACACACAGTTTTCTGTCTTACTTGGAGTGCATCCAGCAGATCTGATTGGTCCAGAATTCCAGGGAAAGTTGCCAATACAGAGCTGCAGATCAAATCTGAAAACCAAAGCCAAAAAGTAGATTAAACCAAACAGCACTGACTTGTGAGACTCAAAATTGTGTGTAATCATGTGTGTGTGTGTGTGTGTGTGTGTGTGTGTGTGTGTGTGTGCTTGTGTGTAGGTGTACTCACACGTGTGTGTGTGTGTGTGTAGGCGCTTTCACACTGCCCAATTTACCGGTAATTTCAGCCGAAATTAGTGGGTCGTCTGTTGCGTTCACAGTGCCGACATGGGGTGGCGTGTCCAAACGACACGCCAATTCGACCCACCTCGGACCCCTACACTTTTTTGCGACACGGGGCGAGCGTGAACACGAGCCGAGGCGAGACGGGGCGCAGGGTGTGGTATGGTGACGTTTCACAACTGCTACCACCCATCGTCGGGACTTTTAAAATAGGGGAAACAGCTGAGCAGAACTACAAAAACACCAACAAGGAGTTCAGAGGCAAACTGCTAACTGTCTTTCGAAACATGCTGTTTATTTGGCCTAAATCATATATAATTCACCCAACATGAGTTCGTAATTTGTTTTTAATTTAGATGCTGTACATGTTTGGTCAACAGCTTTATCATGTAGCCTAAATGTGCAAGGAATAATATCCCCCATTTCGGTGTTGTTTGGAAGTGCATGATTTTGAATAAAAAAAA
>CM050204.1:17111041-17226041 GCA_027475355.1 Coilia nasus | reverse complement strand
CTCCCCGTCCAGAAGACTAGGCAGCTGCCCACTCATCTAAGAAAGGGGGGAAAACGGTGTGAAACCATGCATCTCGCACACAAACATATAAGACCTATATGTGCATACAAACATAAACACTCACTTGCTCCCTCTGTCTAATCTCTCTTTCTATCTCTCTTTGTATCTCTCTGTCTCTCTCTGTCGCTCTCTGTCTGTCAAGTGTACACACACAAACACACACCCTTGGTGAGAAGGTCCAGGTCTTGGGGTTTTTTGAGCTGTATGTTGCTCGGACCGTATAGATGTTACTCAGCACCTGCAGAGTGAAGAAAAAGGATGACTTCAGTTAACAGGGGGAGACAAGCCATGCCCATATTTCTCGTTCATCATTACAACATTGGAACGCAGTGCACAGTCTGTAATGCGATAGCTTTATTACTTTACAAGGAGCTATGTGTACAATTTTTAGGTGAAAATATCCCCACTTTCTGCCTCTTTGTGACGGTACCGATCGTCACAGTGACCAGCCAAATCTTGGTACAATAATACGACAGGAAGAAGTTCTTAATTTTGTGGTCAATTGGGTTGTTCGCTCCTGCCAGAAAGCGGCAGAAAGTAGTATTACAACACTAGACAGACCGAAGCTAGTTATTTAGCGCGTTAACAAAGATAAATATCTCAGCAGCCCAATACATAGTCATAATTTCTGTGACATGGCCACACATAGCTCCTTTAAGCGTGACACATTGTGTTAAAACGGCCAAAAAGAAATAGCTCTGACAGAGGAGGAAATTTGTGGGAGGCCGCCTGTCATCACATATGCAATTAGCCTACCTACGCACTACAATTTAAATGTAGCACACAAGGTCAACGTCACGGCTAACGAACACACCCTCTGTTCGCTGATTGGATCGGTCTTGCTGGGACTTGTTACTTCCTTATCCATTTTTTTCTTACTTTTTCTTATCTTTTGTAAATAAAATATCCCCTAGACTATACGAGCCCAATGACTTCTGTCCTTCATGTTACATTTTAACATTCTGTATGTACCACTTGCTGAATGACCCTCAAGAGATTCTGGTCCAGACCCTCTATACAAAATGAAATGAAGTACGAGGGGCGGGTTTACCAGGCTAGGAGGACTGGCTGTGGTGGCAGATGATGGGCTGTGTGTGGAGTGGGGCGTTGCACTGCGTGTGCAGCTGACAGCGCTGAGGTGGGGTTGGACAAACGTGTGTGGAGAGGGCTGAGGGCAGCAGGGAACAAAGATATGTGCTGTGTGCGTGTGGGAGGGGGGCTTGAGCCGTGAGGGCTGTGTCCTGTGTGCTGTGTGTGTGGGGGGGCCGTGAGGGCTGTGTCCTGTGTGCTGTGTGTGTGGGGGGGTGGAGGGAGACGACATAATGGCAAAGAGTCACACATGAAAAGGGTGCGGGTACAGTTTGTTGTTTGCCGTTAGCCGTTTTTGTTTGCTATTGTTACAAATGGTATTACATAAGGGTGTGGCACGCATTAACAGGGGATGGTCTGCAAGTCTGCCTAAAGAGACAGAGAGAGGGGCGTGTGTGAGTGCGTGTGTGTATTGTGTTGTGTGTGCATATGTATATACTGTATGTTTGCATGCAGAGTTTAAATTGGGCCAGAGCCCTCCAGAGCTCAGCTTCTCCTCCTCACCTCAGCAACACAGCCAGCAGGAGCTGAGCTACAGTATTTACAGTAAAACAATAGAGTGACATATTGACCACTGACAGTAAATCAGGGCTCCCCCTCTACGAAAGCCAATTGCAAAAGCACTGTGTGCATGCATATTTATGTATGTGCCTGTGCATATGTATGGGTCCATTTATGTTTAAACAGCATAACGACTATCTTCACAATTTGATATTTTATGTTTGTGTGCTTTGGCAACACTGTTGCTATTTAAATGCCAATACAGCTTACTGAATTGTACTGAACAGAACTGAGAGCGAGACAGAGAGAGACAGATAGGGCACACCTCAGCACCCCCCTCTGGCTGAAGAGTGCAAGTGCATACACTTAAGACATGACCCAGCCCCAATGATGACGGGCCACTTTATCATTGAGCTGTTTCCATTTAGATTGTGTGAGTTCCTGCACAGAAATGCTTATACTTTAGCATGTGTCTGTGTGTGTGTTTGTGTGTGTTTGTGTGAGTGTGTGTGTGTGTGTGTGTGTGTGTGTGTCCCTGCCTGTCTGTCCATTTGTGTTTGTGTGTGTGTTTACTCGTGCACGTTTGATGTGAGAGTTACCTTCTCTCCGTCGAAGGCACAGAAGCGGATGTGTCGGCTCAGGACCTGTAACCCTACACCTGGGGGCGGGATCATCCTGCAGCTCCACAGAGACACACACACACACACTCGGGAGGTGCGAGCCCGGACCTACACACACACACACACACACACACACACACACACATACATATGAAGGCGCACACACACACAGACACTCTCTCCCTCACACACACAGACACACATATATGCACACACACATATGAAGGCACACACACACAGGCTCTCTCTCTCTCTCTCTCTCTCTCTCTCTCTCTCTCTCTCTCTCTCTCTCTCTCTCTCTCTCTCTCTCTCTCTCTCTCTCTCTCTCTCTCTCTCTCTCTCTCTCTCTCTCTCTCTCTCTCTCTCTGTCTCTGTCTCTGTCTCTGTCTCTGTCTCACACACACGAACAAACACCTGCATATCAGATATCACAGGATATCACAGTAACACTTTCAGTATTAATAAAAAAGATGAATGAAATGAGGTCTTTTTTGTCTGCCAACAAAAGCAGAGTGTTCCTACCTTCCCAGTGTCTGGGTCCAGGAAGAGGTCCTTAAAGGACAGACTGGACTGGCTCAGCTCTGGCTGAATGTAGTGGCTTCCTCTGTACGTGACTCCTGTCAGCAAATAGAAAGGACGGCTGCATTTATAACACAATACACTCTCACGCACGCACGCACGCACGCACGCACACTCGCACACACACACACGGCCCTGAGGGCCATGGTTCCGGCTGAGGTTTCTTCCTAGAATAAAACCGAGAGCTTTCCTCACTGATACCTGAGGTTTCTTCCTAGAATTTAGGGCTGGGCGATATGGACCTAAACTAATATCACGATATTTCTGGGCTGACTGGCGATATACGATACATATCGATATTTCAAAAACAGGATGAGCAAAGTGTTTCATGTTAAGTTAAGACTGCTCTAAAAGAGCTGTGCAAATGAAAAAGTAAACAGTAACATACACAGGGGTACAGCTGAGTGATCCGAGAAAGCTCCGGCTGTCTGAACAGTGTGAACACATTAGGATAAGTGGTTTTGATAAAGTGGTATTGTATCATCGAAAATATATCGATATGGCGATATAGTGTCAAATACATATCTTCTTTAAAAATATATTGATATTACGATAATATCGATATATCGCCCAGCCCTACTAGAATTTACACAAATCAAACAAACAGGGAGTTTTTCCTCACCCCTGTTGCTCCTTGGCGACACTAACAACCACGCCTTAATGAACTTCTCTTGTTCTAGTGCCTCTGGACAACAAGGCCTGCTGTGTGCTGTGTTCACGCAATAGCCCATAAACAGGGTATTGCGCCTTTGTGACATTGCATTATTACACCACACAATAGCCCGCATAAACGGGGCATTGCGCCGTTGTGACATTGCATTATTACACCACACAAGAGCCTGCATAAACGGGGCATTGCGCCGTTGTGACATTGCATTATACAAGAAAAGATTCTTATTATTATTATTATCATCATCATTATTATTATTATTTCCCCAAGGGGACAATACATAAACTAACTACTAACACACACACAGACATATGTACTATATGTAGACCCAAAATCAAGTTACTGATTTTATCTGTGACATTATCAAAAATAAGACAAGATCTAAGACACCATCAAAGACATTCCCACTAAAACACGCTGTGTGATGCAATGTTATGGTGTCAACCTGGTCGGAGAGGAGATAGCAGGCACATTATTTGTGTGTGTGTGTGTGTGAGTGTGAGAGAGAGAGAGAGAGACAGAGAGAGAGAGAGAGAGAGAGAGGGAGAGAAAGAGAGAGAGTGTTTCTGAGTGTGCATGACCCAACAGTACTCACCCTCCTCCAACAGTTTTGACAAGGTGGATGGTCTGAAGCCAGCTGGGATTGCCCCCATGGCAGACAAAACATCAGTGGCATCAATCTAATTCCACACACACACACATACATTAGAGAGAGAGAGCGCGAGAGAGTGCGAGAGAGCGCGAGAGAGTGCGAGAGAGCGCGAGAGAGCGCGAGAGACCGCGAGAGACCGCGAGAGAGAGAGACATACACACAAAAGCTGTAAATGCAGACATTGCCAAAATTGGTCTGTATTAACTGTGCATGTGCATGTTTTCATTGATGTGTGTGTGTCTGTGTGTGTGTGTGTGTGTGTACCTCTGTGATGGCCTTTCTGACTGTATCCCAGTTAGAAAGACTGCTCCTAAATGTAAACACAATACACACAAGAATGACAACAAGAACGAAGCTATTACGCAATACACACTAGACCCATTTTTCCCCTTGGAAGCATCTCCCTCTAGTGGCTAAACAGAGAACTTACTTTGACTTGCTTTGTGTCTCTTCATTCATGTTACCCACTTCCTCCTCATCCTCCTCCTCATTCTCGTCCTCTTCGTCATCATCTTCCTCCTCCTCGCCTTGCTCCACTGGCCCTGTCTCCTGCAGTGGCTGAGCCTATAATGTCATTCGTCAACAAGTATGTTTTGTATTGTCATTTGGATCTCTACTGCTCCTATAAACTCCAAGCACCGAAAAAAAAAAACATCCATTCACAGTCAGAAAATTTTGGTGTCAGGAATGCTGTGCTTCTATGAGCCACCCCCACAGTATGAGCTACCCCCACACTGATGTCAGCTCAGGGAGCATTAGCTCTGGGTACGACTAGGGATCGAACATCCACGGTTGGATTGTGCCTCTGCTTTCTGCCATTTACACATGTAGTGAACATAAATTGGAAACATGGGATGAGTGGGGCCGATCGATGCCAGCAAGAAGCTCATTACGTAAAGGTAAAAAAAACAAAAAAACAACTTAGGGCTCATTTCCACCGACTTGGGCGTGTACAGCATGTAACCGTGTACAAAATGTGTGTATGTGTGACAGAATATGCTCAGATCACGCGTGCGGTGTAAATGGTCTCATCTGTTAACTTGAATTCTAATTCTTGCTGTCTACACGCTGTATGCGGAGAGGTTTTGGTGGAAATGAGCCCTTATTCTGAAAGGGACAAAAACTGTCTAGAATAGAACTGGTCAGATCTCCTTTATGTGACAATGCAAAGAACTTGTGCAAAGAAATTGATGCACACGTTTTTAAAGCCCATAGACCTATATGCCTAACTGTATGCCTAATGAAACCTGTGCCATAGCTATTAAAATGGGCAAATTATGTTATAGGCAAGTCTAACAAAGGGAAAAGTGTGATTTTGCCTGACTGAATTCTTGTTGGGGATAAGAACATGAAGACATGAGACAAAAGAGAGGTTGAGAGACTTTTGTACCTTTACGTAGGTCTTAGGCACCAGCCCTTTGTTCCCCTTAGAGTCCTGGGCCAGCCACCATCCATCTTTGTTCTTCTTAAGAATGTGCAACACATCTCCCTTCTGTGGACAGTAAACACTATTATGTGATGTAGTTTCTGCATTTTGTACATAAAGAGACACTTCATTAGTATAGTAGTACTGATTGTAATATAGTGCAGATTAGTAGTATAGTGTTATATAGTGTTATAGTGTTATATTGTATAAGTATAGTCATGAATTAATACCACAGCAATTTATAAATGTGTGTTATATTTAAATGTGATTTAAATGGCTGTCAGGAGTGCTACTACATTATTAAGCATCAAAAACAGCTGCTCTTTGTAAACAAGGCTGTGCTTCATGTGTCAAAAAAGTTGGTCTGACTTCAATTTGTAAATCCTTCATTAATAAAAAAATATGTGCAAGCTCTTCTGATGAGTTTTTTTTTTTTAGAAGAGGGTTTTTTAGAGAGGGTTTTTTTTTGGGTAGACTTGACACATTTTTCACACAAAAAAGTTCAATAAGTCAAATCCACTTTTCTGACACATTAATGTATGTAGGTGTGAAATAATTTACCTCCATTGTTAGGTCCCCGTCCTGCTCTCCTTTGAAAGAGCTGAGGGCAACCACTCTCTCCATCCCCCCATCGCCCTTATCTTTAACATCATCCACTTCTTCCTCATCATCATCTTCCTCCTCCTCCTCCTCCTCATCATCATCATCACCACTCTCCTCCTCTTCATCACTCTCTTCTTCACTTTCCTGATCCCCTGATGCACTCTGCGCTGACAGCATATCGCTAAACACACAAAACACAATGACACAAAATATATAAGTACAACACATAATATGTACACAAGTTTCACATTTTACACCACAGAAAAACGATTATCTGAGAGAACAGCTTCCCAAACTGAGGCTTACACCTTCAATGGACCTTGAGGTCCTAATCTCAACACAAACACAATCTAACAGCTCTTGCTGAGCAGAGCCACAAGATAAATAGATGGATAGACAGGTAAATAATCACTTGATTTATTCTGCCCTACAAACCCAAAATGCAGTAACTACATATTTTATCAAATTGAGTTCAGATTGGAAAATGACTTTATAACACCCCTTGTATAGCAACACTAAGTAGTTTTTCCAACCTCAAAATAATGTTTCCAAAATTGTTTCAGTGGTTCATCAACTTGTAACATGATAAAAGGCACTTTTGAATTCGCTTTGCTGCCCTCCATGGGCTATAATCGCACTAAGTAAGTCTGGAGGAGCGGCATGTCTCTCTGTAGTTTGAATGACAGACAATTCGGCTTCCAACATGTAGGGCAATCGAAGAGAAGAATTATTTAGTGTTGCTTTAAAGTTAAACCTCCACTACAGCTACCTGGCCTCTGACATCTCTGGGGACTGAAGGCTGAGCTGGAGGGCACAGAGCTGGTTGTAAAAGCCCTGCAGGCGTGTTTCTTCCTCCTGCTTCAACTGGTCATAGCTCCCTACTGGTGCAGGCTCGTCGGCCTGAACAAAAAAAAAAAAGTGAATTACAAACGTAAGTAATAAGTGACATTCATTTTGGGGACATTCATTTTAGTACATTTAAATATAGTAGGTTTAGTATTTCAATTGGTATTTGTTCAAGACCAATAATAAATGAGAAGTAGTGAGCATTCATACTTTAGTTAATTTCTTTAAGGTCTTTGTGGTCTCCTCAACTGCCCTGAGCAACTCTGAGCATCTATTAAGAGGGAAAGGGAAAGGAATGAAAGAGAGGAACACAGATAGAGTGCCAACTTGTTGAATGCAGGACTTCAGAGTTATTTCAGAGTTGTATGCATCTAAGATTCAGCTCATGGCACTACAGACAACTGGATTTGGATTTGGGGACCTTTCTCGTCTAGCAAAATGAGTAGGCTATGTATGACACAACTCTATAACAAATGAAACACTGTATTGTTTGAATGTTTGTGTTCTCGTGCACATAGCATTATTCCAACAAACACTATCACCTAGAAGGTGTAGAAAAGGATGTGGAGATGTTCGATGCAAAATCGATTTCAGTTTAACGTGTAGGGTACTTGAAGATGCATAGACAGCACTGAATTGGGCTTCCATTTAACTGAAAACATACCTCTGTCTCAAGTCAGCACGGTTTTGTTCATTAAGCTGCTTGACGTCAACAATCAATCTGTCCAGCTGTAAAAAAAAAAAAAAAGCACGACAGAATAGGTTATGGCAGCTAAAGCTGCAAACCGATAATTAGCGACACTGAATGAATCGGCATGATGGAAAATGCCATCTGCCCTCTTAAATGGTTTGGTTAAAATGTTGCACACATCTGTAATATTATGTACCGTCCGCGTTCATAATGACGTTACTCTGTGGCTGCTTTGTGACAGAAAACGGTATTTGTATTGTAACAATCTTTAAGTAATACATCGACAGCGGACTGTAAGTATTTATTTATGCTAGGATAAGTATTATTCACGCACCTTCGTCTTCAAACCATCCGCTTCTCTTTGGAGGTTTAGCAAAGGCCCTCTCCGTTTCGGTGGCATGGTTTCAACGTACACGAAAAGATTACGTCAAACACACAAAATAACACACTTTCTTAAAACACACATATCTCATTTTCAAATAACAACACAGTAGACTACTCTGACTGCATGTTGTGAAAACACTGGGATGCAACGCAACCACACGAGAGACGCTGTTGAGTTGGTCGCTAAGATGTTTAGTGCGACGGATGTGTGTCGTCATAGGCTTGCGTCCGAGATTGATTTTGAGAACTTGCCAATCAGAGAGCTCGGTTTAAACTTTTTGGGGGGGCAGGGTGGGGACAGAATTGATTCTAGAACGATCTACAAAAATATTACAATAAATATCAGAAATCTGGGTTACTTTGCCCACATTTTGCCTATTCAGATGTTGTTAGGTTATAGTGGCAGCATACCTAATTTTTTGTTTTAAATAAAATAGCCTAATTAGCTTGTTGCATTGGGTATTTCTACGAAGATGAAGACTTAGACTTTATAGGCTACTACACGTAATGAGTTAAGTCGCCTAGCTTACTTAAATGTTGGAAGTGCTAAACTCTACACTTTAAGTTGCGATGGAGGTGGTAATAGTGAAGTCTGCCAATGTCATTGTGATATCCGTGAAATTTTAACAGGTGTTTCTACCACTAGATGGCGTCCAACCTCCTCTCCAACGGAACAGCCCCAGACAGCAACATAAAGGCCTTTCCTGTAGGGGGCGTAGTTCCTCTTTGAGGGTAACTATCTCCAGTGAGTAAGGGTTACAATCTTTCTGTCCTGTGAGAGGCAGCACAGCCATTTAACTTATCTAGTGTAGCCTATGTATTTGTGTACTCTTGCACTTCATGTTACTTTTGTGCCCAATTACTGATTTCTATACACTTAGCGTGGAATTATTTGGTTCTTTTTAGGGTTTAAGACTAAGATTATCTACATAGACAGACTTACAAGTAGCTCATAAGGAGCACACATAATGATCTTAGTCAGATTTGCAAATACATTTTGACAGAGGCACTTTTAGAAATGCTCGAAATGCCTTGCCTATTTGCATCACACTTCATTTTTGTGGTACTGTGTGTGTGAGTGTAGTTCTGTATGTAGTACTGACAGGCCAGAGTTCAATGCTGACATCTCTCACCAGCAGTCTCACACCTCTCTCGCTGTTACAGCGGTATTGAGAGACAGAGAGAGACACTGTGTCTGCTTCGTCTGGCACCCGTGTGGTGGTGGTGGTGGTGGTGGAGGTGCAGTCCCACAGCTAGGCTGGGCTGCTATACGCCCCAGAGGGGAGCCTCTTCACTGGCCTCTGTGACTCTGTGCAAGTCTGAGCAGCTCCAGTGTGCTGCTCCTCTCCACAAGTGTGTCAGCAGGGCCAGGGTGTGTCTGTCAGTCTGTTTGTCAGGCAGGTGCAGAGCCGTGGGGGGACATGGAGAGCAGAGATAGAAACTAACACAAACTCCTTTTCATTTTATCAACCTAGTTCATTGTTGGAAATGATATGACTTACCTCAGCGTTGGTGTAATTATGATGTTCATGATCAGAGTTGTTGAAATTTTTGATTGGTTCATTTTGACACCACTGGGGACTTATGCCAGAACATAGAAAGGTAAGTGGAAATACATCGGGGGACATTGCAGACAAATGGAAGAGCAAAATGCCAGCTTGTCAGGGATTGTGGGATAGGTTTCTGCACTGTAACTTCAGCTCATTTCATTTACCCTTCTTGAAACTATGAACTATTGCCAGAACAAAGACCACTTTGTACATTACTTTAGGTTATGATAGATGGCATATAGTTTTGTGTCACAATATTAAAATCTATATGAAGAATTCAAGACGAGCAAAATGTAACAAATTGTGCAATGCCCACTGTGGACAGAAACATAATAGGGTCATTCGAAACATAATTTGATCATGTACATTCAGCAGACAACAAAGACTGTCAGAAGACAAGAGTCCCTTGTGCCCTTGTGCAGATGTTTAATTTACTGTTCTTGTGAGGCATGTTTGTGTGTGTTTATGTGTGTGTGAGAGAGAGCAAGCCAACAAGGCCACTGTTTACCCTAGATTCAGCTGCCAACACTGATGTGTGGTGTGGGCTGAACCATGAGCCGTGTGTGTGTGTGTGTGTGTGTGTGTGTGTGTGTGTGTGTGTGTGTGTGTGTGTGTGTGTGTGTGTGTGTGTGTTTGTGTGTGTGTGTGTGTGTGTGCGTGTGTGTGTGTGTGTGTGTGTGTGTGTGTGTGTGTGTGTGTGTTTAAATCTGATTGTGTACAGCTCACCCAGCCCCCCCACACACAATAAGCTCATTAGTGGCATCCTGAAGGTGGAGATTGTGTGTGAAACACGTCTGTGCCTCCTCCCTAACCCAACACACAATGCCAGGCCTGTTGCCCCTCCACCCCCAACTCCCCGCTTGGTGGGGGAGAGGTCGGGCATGACGAGCCCAGTCTAATATCACAAGTGAACATACAGACATCCTGACCGACAGAGGACCTCTCCTGAAACAACTGCAGCCTGAAAGACCTTCACGGTACTAAAAGTCCTCTTAGCTGGTCAGCTGCTTGTTATTTATTTGTGTGTGAAATGTCAGAAATTATTATTTATCATTACGTGTATTTCAGGGAGTCATACATCCTGCTGTTCTTGGTTAATTTTTCATGTTGAATGCCTAGTTAGTGGCAGCGTCACATGGCTGTTCCACTGACACAAATAAATCACTATGGCAATACCGCTGGGAATTTTGTTGACTTCATTCCTGAAAGGTCTTTTGTTAGGATTTTTGCCCAACCTTGCCCAATATAAAGCTGGCTTGCTCATACAGTTTAAAAGCTCAGCTGCACTCTCCCATTTCACATTGGTGCAAAAAATATTACAAGAAGACAAAATTCTGCCTTGTCTGAACAAACTGTTTTGCTTTAGAAAAAGTTCAGATCAAAGTATTATTATTATTAAAGTAGTATTTTGTGCTTTAAAAAAACACCAGATTTTTTTTTGCCACGGAAACATTACACTTTATTGAAAGCCAATAATAATGATAATAATCATGATACAAAATAACTAAAGAGAAATAACTTAAACACTATCTAAAATTGCTGTTAGTCTTGGTCTCACTGGGCCACTTTGGGTCACTGATCTTGCCGTGTTGGGTCACTGATTTCGCCATCTTTGCTTTGATGTGGTTTGGAAGTGGTTTGTTGTGCTGTACAGAGACTCATCTGATTTCTTGTTCATCTACAGATGTATAGTGGAAACCAGTTTGCCGGGTGGCTCTTCAACAACAGAACCATACACTGTCTGAAATACATCTTAGTTTTCAGTATATGTGTGTCAAAGTTTTGTTATTTAACTTAAAATCTGTGTCTTATAAGGATCCCAGAGTGTCTGATGGCCAGTGCTTAACAGTACTTGAAACCACTGTCAGTTGGGCACTGTTACCACTATGTTGGGCAGTGTCAATTTCCATTTCCCCTGGCACTGAACAAAAACCACTGAAGCCACAGGACTTGAACACAACTCTCAAGTGGTCACTGCTATCACATCTGCTTATCACCCGCCCACATATAGCAAGTCTGTTACACAAGCATGTCAGGTGAGGCCACACACATATCCTCCTGTCACCTTCTTCTTTTGTCTTAGTATTTATGTCGGTTACCAGGCAACCTAAGTCCATTCAAGAAGTGCATGTATATTGATGTGTGTGTGTGTATGTGCATGTGTGTATGTGTGTGTCTTTGGAGGAGACTTTAGAGGACGGAGGGGGGTGTTTGTGATCAGATACGGAGAGAGGACTATATTATCTCTCAGTGAAGTGTTGTGTTATTGTTTTCTCTTCCTCTTCCTCCCTCTTCCTCCATTGTCTCTCTCTCTCTCTCTCTCTCCCTCTCTCCTTTTCTCTTTCCGAAAGAGGACACTTGAAGCTGTGTGTTGGTGCCTGGGGGCCATAGCCCCCTTCTGCGGGGCAGCATTGGGGGGCCTCTCTCTTTCTCTCACACCTCCAAGAGCCCGGGCGGCCCCTCCGCACCTTGAGGGGGGTTGGGCTGGAGCCGACAGATGGGTTTGTTACACATGGGGCAGACACTGCGGATCTCCAGCCACTTCACCAAACACCTGAGAGATGGAGAGAGAGAGAAACAGAGAGTCAGAATTAAACACGCAGAAATGAGAAGGGATAAAAATCAGGGAAAGATAGTAACAACAGTAGAGAGAGAGAAAGAGAGAGAGAGAGAGAGATAGTTATAATTATACACAAAAATTACAAGGGAGAAAAAAGGTGGGGGACACATTAACAATAGAGGGAGAAGAGAGAGGAAGAACCTGAACAGGAAATACAGATGGCAAGGAGGACTGACAAGGAAATCAGAGAGATAAACCAGAGAAGTGAAGAAGCTTTGATGTGACTGAGAGAGAAATTTTAGTACCAGTCAATTTCATACGTGGTCAAGTATCAGTCTCTAAATGTGTATGCTCAAGATGGTATACATGTTGTACTGTAAATAGATGTAATGTTCTAAAGTGGTTTACGTGGGGTAAAAACTCTGTAAGCTTCTGGGGTGCATAGTGTGGTGGGGGTGGACACAGACTAATATTGTGTTTAGATCCACTGAGGAACAACCATTAGCAAGCCAGACAGACATTGCTGCCATTTGCAAGGAAGTCAAATAGCTTTTAGCCAATTAGCAAAATGAGATTATTGTAAGAGGAAAACTACTTAAAACTGCTCCTTGCAAATGTGTGTACTTTCATCAAGAGCTCTGATAGAAGCAGGGCTTTGAACCAGAATGTTTTGCCAGTTGGTTGGTTTTGAACAGAAACAGTATTTTAATGTTTCTGGTTTTTGGTTCCACCCTTACACTGACGTTCCCAAAGCAGTTAGAACCAAAAAAATATCACTCCCAAACCGGTTAGAAATGTCCCATATCTGATGTGAGACATAAACATAAGGCTTTCGTTTTGAAACTTTTAAGTTGGCAGAAAGACAGGGTTATTGTCTATTAAAGTCGCTCAACACCAAAAATTATCCTTTCAAGCTGTCTGCAAACATTCACCCTGAAGGTAATTCACATATTATAAGCTGTGTGATATCATAGTTAGCACATATAACAAAAGACAGAATTTCAGCCCTATGTTATTGCAAGGTAGTGTTTTTTTCCAGGGAACACCCTCAAGGGGATAGTACAGTGACATACAGCAGGTGTGATCTGAAAACAACCATTTGAAGCTAGGCCACAAGAATTGGTAGACCATACACAGAGGTGCTTACAGTAGCTGGAAATATAACGAGTGAAAACACTTAGCCTATTGTTTGTATTTACATTTCTGCCTAGAATTGTTCACCCAAAGGCCTAGATTACCACAGAATTGTGTTACACTGGAATGAAAATATCACAGAACTCTTTCTCTTTGGGTGGATTTATGGTGGACATTAGGGATATAACCATGGATAACTTGACAGAGGGATGTCAGAAAGATGGTTATGATGTTATTTTGCAGTAGCCTGGTAAGCCAACCCCTCCTACTACATTTTGTGCGGAGGGTCTGGCAGTGCTGCATTGAGAAACAATTGCTGTCTGGAGGTGTAGACTCTGCTGAAGTTTAAAATGATTAGATCTGCCTTTACCAATCGTTAACATGTGGCCGTGACGCATGCAATTAGCCTGGCTATTAGCCTGCCTACGCACTACAATTTAAATGTAGCACAAAGTCGACGTCATCGCTCACGAACACTCCCTCTGTTCACTGATTGGCTCTGTAAAGATTCTACCGGAGTCATACATGTCAACGGAAGCACAGCCAGACCCCTTGTATGAAAAGAAGTGTAGTACGAGGGGCTGGTTTACCAGGTTAATTTTGCAGTAAACACAATCATTTGTTTTCAACAAACTCATTTTACTTTACATGACTTCATATGACATTACAAACTTAAAATCGCTAAAAATGACAGACACAAAATAAAAGTCCCCCTTGTTAACCCAATGGGCCAATAAATATTAAAGCTGTAATGTTTTTCACAAATAAAATGAATTGCAAAGTGCCCCAAACCATGAAAATATGTAATACATAGCCCAAAAATTGACTATGACATGAAGAGCCCTTCCAGAGAGATTGAATGGTGTGTCTTTTTTCGCCGCACATATCTGAAAAGGTGAAATATTGCAGCTTTAATATTGACCTGTTATGGGGACTTTTTTTTGAAAAAAAAAAACTGCTGTGAAAGGTACTGCAAGACTATAGGTTCTTCATAAAGTTGCAGTGTGTCTGTAATGTTTTTTGTTAGCGTGTTATTGCAATTGGAAGACTGCAAAGTGCTTTAACCATCAAATAATGCAATAAATACATAACCCAGACTGTGACATGAAGAGCTCTGAATGGTGAGAGACTGAATGCTGGTCTGCTGGTATGGGCTTGCATACTTCATATGGAGCATTCCTTGTGATGCCAAGAAGTTTTGCATTCTCCTGTAATGACACCTACTTTGGTCTGTTTGTTTTTTTGTAGCTGTAGTGCAAAGTAGACTGTAGATATTTCAGTCATGTGTTTGAGTAAATATGCAAATTGTACTCTTGAACTGGCATATTCCCAAATATACAGAGTATTGTATGTGTGTGTGTCTGAATCTGTGTAGTCTCTCATGATTGTGTGTGCGCACTACAGTATGTGTGTATGTAGTCTATAATAGTGTTACTGTGTAACTATATAATAGAGTAACTGTGTTCTAACAGTTGTGTGTATCACCAATTGTTTCCAGTGAAAAGTTGTCTTGTCTCACTGTGTACTGTGTATCTGGCTGAAATGACAATAAAAAAACCTACTTGACCTACTTGACTTGATAGATAGCAGTAAAGATACCCGAATGAACATTCATTCAACGTACTGAATGTAACTAGTAGCGAACATGTGAATTTAGTGGGTAAAAGTACCGTAAAAACTACATTAGTGTAAAAATGGCTAGATGAGAGGAACCTGGACATGGCAATGAAGAGAGAAACAAAAGAAGCTTTAAAAAAGCCCAGGGCCAGACGACCGTGACTCTTACTTTTTGTGAAAAGCATGAGAGCAGGGACACACTCCAAGCTCATCTCGACTCCTGAATTCTTCCAAACACACTGCACAGGTCTGCTGTAGATCAGAGGGGGAAAGAGAGAGAGAAAGAGAGGGAGCGAGACAGAGAGAGGGGGGAGATAGAAAAAGAGAGAGATAGACAGAAAGAGAGAAGACAGAGAAAGAGTAAAAAACGTTAGTCCATGAGAACGTGAGCCATTTGGGTTTTATGAATTGTGCACAGTTTCTGTCTTCAGTAAGCCCACTATGTCCTTTAGCAGTTCCATTTGCTTGTGGAATTTTTTTTCCTGTATCTTTTCCAACTTGCTCAAGCATGAGGTGCCCTGTGTGTATCATAGCGCTATCTCGCTCTGGGGCCAAATGCGTTCAGACGTGTCCACATATTTTTGCAAGTCTTTCAAGGTTACAATTGTACATGAAGGAACTGAACCTACTCCAAGAAGGCTCAGTTTCTTGCTCGCCCCTTTAAGCACCACCTACAGAAAAAAAGACAGGGAAAAAACAGCATTGTAAATCGCTGTGGTTATATAATGTTAAAACTGAATAATCCTTTGTGCTGAAAATTTAAGATTTACCTCATTATATCCATACTGTTCTCTGGTCCCTTGTCGCCTCAACCTGCAAAGAATAAAGTTCAAGTTCAGTTTCAATTCAAGTTCAATTTATAGTACATTTTATACAACAGGAACTGACCAAAGTGCATAAATACGTAGAATAAAGCAGTAAATTAAATAAAAAATAATAATGATAAACACAAAAATATTGAAGACAATCAAAAAGTAGGAATGAGAAAACAAAATCTTAATCACAATGATAGGTCAAAGAAAAGAGGTATGTTTTTAAATTATGCTTAAAGAAAAGACTAGAAAGTCTATTTTAAGTGGAGGGATAAACATTATACTAAAGCTGCTCTGAAAGAGCACATTTGCTACATTTACAAATGGACTACAACACTGAAATGTAAGTTAGTTAAGAGAAGTTAAGAGAAAAATATACATTTTGCATCAATCGTTAAAAACACACACACATGGGCCAAATGGTGATGGTAAGTACTAAGTTGAGTATTCTTGAGATACAGTAAAAGAAGGTTTAAAACCAGTAAAACCAGTATCCTAGGCCTGGTTCTTTACAGGTGGCCCAGATGGGTGTCCCACCTGAACAGGTAGCAGCAGAAGATCATGCTGAGCAGGAAGATGAAGAGGCCGATGCCCAGGATGATGACGTAGACATTGAGGGGGAGGTGGTAGATCTCTTCAGAGGTCATCTTGCAGTATGGGTCAATGATTTGCAGTCCTGGGCCACACACGCATCCTATCGACAAAAGAAACAAAAATGAAGAAGAAAAAAAATCAACAACAACAAAAGCTGTGGTGGAAAGACAAAGGTCACTTGGGCCTTGATTCATCGAGTGAGTGACTGAGTCATGCGCAATCAGAGATAGACATGAAACGTCATTAGACCAGCTGACGTTAGCAGGGAGGGAACATTGGACCGGATAATGGAAGGACGGAACACGTCGGGCCACTCAGGGATGCAAATGCCTGATTGTCGTCACAATAAATCAGCGCGCAGCAGAGAGGGAGCCCAGGAGAGTCTGTTATGGCCCAGAGCTGACGGACTGCCTGTGCGAGAGGATAAGACAGGAGCTGTGATGTAAATACGTCTGGCTCTGTTTTCTGTCAGTGTGTCCTCACTGCGTCGTGTACTCACTGTGTGTGTGTGTGTGTGTGTGTGTGTGTGTGTGTGTGTGTGTGTGTGTGGTGGACAGAGAGAGAGAAAGAGAGAGAGAGTGTGTGTGTGTGTGGTAGAGAGAGAGAGAAAGAGAGAGAGTGAGTGTGTGTGTGTGTGTGTGGTAGAGAGAGAGAGAGAGAGAGAGAGAGAGTGTGTGTGTGTGGTGGAGAAAGACAGAGAAAGAGAGAGAGAGTGTGTGTGTGTGGTGGAGAGAGAGAGAAATAGAGAGAGACAGTGTGTGTGTGTGTGTGTGTGTGTGGTGGAGAGAGAGAGAGAAAGAGAGAGAGAGTGAGTGTGTGTGTGTGTGTGTGTGGTGGAGAGAGAGAGTAAGAGAGAGAGAGAGAGAGAGAGAGAGTGTGTGTGTGTGTGTGTGTGTGTGTGTGTGAGATGGAGAGAGAGTGTGTGTTGAGAGTGTATGTGTTGTATGTGCATCAACATAGCAACAAAGTGGGACAGATCAGCGTCAAGTCCACTCCTGAGTCATCTGAAATGCAGAGTGTGTGTGTGCTTGTATGTGTGTGTGTGCGCGCGCGTGTGTAGGCCTGCCTGCTCTCCCACAGCCTATGCATGCATGTTGTTGCATATTTGCTATTCCAGTGTGTTCCCGTGCTCCTCATATCACCACAACACTGCACACATTGTCTGGTTGTTACAATCTCTCTTATGTAAGAAATTGGAAAAGTGTGTCTTTGTGGCAGGAAACCGGGCTGGACAGAGTCGCCCAGGACAGTGGAAGATACTTTGCTTTGCCACACTTTGCCAAAACAAAAAACCTAAGCATATTCAAGTACGCAGAAATGTTAGCTCTTGTTTGTGTGAAATAACTTAGCAGTGAAAGAGAAAAGAGAATAATCTTTATTTGTCATTGTTCCTTCCATGTAATTTCGTTCTACGCTGTACAATGACAACAAAGATTACTCCATATTCTCTTTCACTGCTAAGTTTTTTCACACAGAGAAGAGGTAACATTTCTGCCCACTTGAATATGCTTGAGTTTTTTTTAAGAGAGATAAAAGAAATGACTACTTTCCCTCCTAATTGCCCCAGGTTGTTTGTCAAAAACTTGCAGTGCAGATCAAAAACAAAAAGAAAACTTTGTGACCTAGATTTCTGCCCTCGTATGCACTCTCCCTGGCTGAGTGCCTGTGCGTTCCTGATGTTTTATTTACGCACTTTATAGCGATTTGTGTTTGTCCAGACGCTCAGGACATAGGTCCTCAACTCCATTTAAGGCACTTAACTGTGTGAGCACATACACTCCATACAATAACCTAATACAATCTGGCAGATTAACGTATTCCCCGCATAATCCCCTTACCTCCAATCAGGAAGGCCTATCACTAGAATAAGATGAGATGAAGGCATACACACGGTAACAAAAACACTACACAGAAAATAAGGGCGAGTTTGTTACTATCTGCCTTTGAAATACAAATGTGTTTTTTATCATATGTAGTTGTCACCGCTCTTATCTACAGTGCTGATGCATCTGTTCACTTCATCCCGACTTGTCCGAGGGACTCATTTCTCAGACTTTCCAGTCATCAAGTGAGCCAACATGATTTTACTGAGAGGGGAGGAGCGTGGTTAACGATCAAACAGTATCAGATTAGACACTGACAAACTAGCACCGTCTTTAGGATGTTTTTTTCTTGGTATTTTATCAAGGTCCAACAGGCACATGTAATAGGGTATTTGGTGGTGGGGGTGGTGGAGTATTTAAAAGCTTTTCCTGCTGACTGAGTCATCAGCCTGTCTTTAGTGGGTGAGGTTGGTAGGTCAGCAGAACACCCCTGCCAACACACACACACACACACACACACACACACACACACACATACACACTCCTAATCTGTAATCTCCCCAATGGAGAGTGGTGATATCCTGATGGCACATTATTACAGCATCCTCATAATGCATAACTCTGCACAGAAAAATCATCCCTGTCAGCCTGAGCTCAGCCTTAGGCCTCTCAGCACTGCTTATCCCATACACACACACATACACACTGCTCGGGGTATCACAGCAGTCTTGCCCCCCTACAGCCAGGCAGAGCGCAGGGCAGGGCAGACCATTATAATACTACAAACGCACAGTATGGTGCACTATAGTGCAGTACAGTGAAGCAGCATCTACACCCAACAATGGCTTGCCATCTGTTGCATGGCAATGGGGGATTACTGCACCAGTGAGCAGATTGTGAAACCATCGCTGAGACCGGGACTCGTTCGTCGTCGTACCAAAGTTATGAGCCGCCGAATCAATCAACTACAATGTGGCAGAAAGGTTTCAAATGTGACACACAAAACTTTAGCTTCTGATGCATTCTACACCAAGCGTGTAGAAAGGTGAAAGAAACAATGACACCTCTCGATGTACGTACATGCATGTTTTCTGATAAGAGACAGCCAAGGCTTCCTGTGTCTTACCTAGCAACAGACATCTCCTCCTGTCGACCAGTAGCGTCACATTGTGAAGGCCACAGGTCCTGTGTGCGGGGATCATGCCTTATTGGGCACCACTGAGGTTGGCACCAGGGGACGGGGGGGGGGGGGGCACCTTGGTCAGCCAGCCAGCCAGGCAGCATTCACTGGTGCCACACGAGCACAGGCCGTCACCCCGTGGCCGTCACCCTGCCTTTTGTGTCAGCAACAATGCCTCTCAACCGCATCACTGTCACATGGCTTGCTCTAAGCACGTGCAGGGGGCATTCAGTACTGTTGTGTGTTTCACGCATTCACATTGACTACGGCAAGAGCATTCAACCCCTGGGAGCAGCTATGAATTGTGGGAAATGGCTGTTTCTAAGAAGATATGGAATGTTGCCATTGTATAAAACAAATGTTTGCTTGCAGGCCAGCTGTGTGGGGCACTCATAGGTTACGCATTGGTTATAAGTTTTATGGTGAGGGTTGAAAGAAACAGACTGAAGGGGATTATCTACAGGGCATCTCTCCAGAATTAAAGGGGTCTATGAGTTTTTTTTGTGTAATGCAAAACTAAATTATATGATTTGGTACAAATTTAAATGAAATGAATATGAAAGGTAGTTTAAAAGATTAGTGGTTGTTTGTATTGTGGATTTTTAATCATATTTTTTAAAGTTAGATCTTGTAATTTCTCAGATGACAAGGTTTTGCTGGACTATGAGATTTTTGACATTTGGATGCCTTGGATACCCCTAGGCTCATCAACAACCAGAAAAAAACTTTAAGCTTACATCCATCCATTTCCATATTATACAATAACAGAGCTTACTCAGAGGAGAGAGTCTATCTATATACTGGCCTGAGAGAATGTGATCATTCATTGTATTTTACATACTTTATTTTCTTTTTGCAGACCTTGTTGTGAGCTTACTTTTTTTAAGCTAATTTTCCCTTTCACTTTTTATACAGGATTTACTGACATTTAACTGAAGTGGGTATAATGGTTACTCTAACTGAGATAGAATGAATATTGGTTAGTTGGGTAAGTGCCTTCCAGATATTTCTGTGATGTAAAGAAGGAAATATTTTGAATAACCAAATAACATGGAGAATGGGTCCAAAGGTTCCAAAGCTGGTCAGTCCAGGGCAAGGCACAGCCAGTCAAGGCAGAGTCAGTGTCATTTGCTGCAGCCTTGTTGTATACGATAAAATAGACAGAGTCAAGAATGTGTGAAACATTTTAGCACTAACATCCTGTTCGTTGACAGAGAAAGGAAGCAAAGCCTCCAAATAAAATGGAAGCCAAATCAGATCTGTGCTAAAGAAACTGCACTGTATCATGACAACAACACAAACAATCAGACGTGGAACAAGAGAGTGAGGAAAGGGGAATCAGATACATAAAACAGAGTGACAGTGAAAGAAACAGAGGGACAAAAAAGTAACTATGTAAGACAGAGATAGATAGATAGATAGATAGATAGATAGATAGATAGATAGATAGATAGATAGATAGATAGATAGATAGATAGATAGATAGATAGATAGATAGATAGATAGATAGATAGATAGATAGATAGATAGATAGATAGATAGATAGATAGATAGATAGATAGATAGATAGATAGATAGATAGATAGATAGAGACACACAAGTAAATAGATAGACATACACATACAGAGATTTACACATGTATAGACAAAGTAGTAAGACACAAAAAGACCCATCGATGTAGACAGAGAGAGAGTGGGGGTGGTCAGGGCAGTAATCTGGGCATGAACATAAAGTGCCTGTGTTGGTGGCCTCCCTGGCATGTCCCCACCATCTGCCCCTCTGTGTTGGGGGTTGGTTGGTGTGGAGACCAGCAGCTCCTGGAGCTTTGCCAGCCCCGTGTCGCCCCATGGGGGGAAGGAAGCACCATTTTGGGGACACAATGGAGGCTGACCCAGAGGTCAAACGCAGCTGCACGCTGAGGGCTGCTCAGCTGGCCCAATGAAAGCAGAGTGATACTGGGGGAACAATGAGTCTCTCCGATTCAGTCACTGGAGTACAGGCATAGGTCAGAGAGGTAATACTGGCTGGCTTTGACTGGAGGGGGAAGGCTTGTGTGTGTGTGTGTGTGTGTGTGTGTATGGGTTTGAGTGTGTGTGTCTGTGTGTGTGTGAGTTTGAGTTTGAGTGTGTGTGTGTGTGTGTGTGTGTGTGTGTGTGTGTGTGTGTGTGTGTGTGTGTGTGTGTGTTTGAGGTGTGTATGTGTGTTTGAGGTGTGGGTGAGGGAGGGGGCAGTTGTAATCTTAGGAGGATGTTAGTGAATCATTGATAGACAGTCCAGGAGAAGACTGCAGACTTTGTGAATAACACATGCATTGCATAGACAAGTGCAGAGCTGGAGTGGAGAAAGCAAGTAACCACACACACACGCACACACACACACACATGCACGCACGCACACACACACACACACACACACACACACACACACACACACACACACACACACACACACACACACACACACACACACTCTCTATCTGATGATTCATCCACTGTGACTTGCGTGTCAATCTGCATGGACGGACAGAACGTAGACACAGTTCTGAACACACACACACATACATACATACAGAGAGAGAGAGAAAGAGAGGGAGAGAGAGAGAGACTCACCGTTACACCAAAAGACTGGGTACATGAAACAGGAGCCCTTGGTCCAGTGAGATGGGGGGTGGGGGAGGGTGGGCAAGCCAACACCAAGAGTCCCAAAAAAGGTATGATGAGGTGCGGGTGAGCTCGTCTAAGGGGGGTCCTTCGCCTTCCTCACCCAGTACCACAAACAAATCCCTTCAAGTCCAAGTTCAAACAGCAGGGGGAATTTTCCTGTATCTGAGTTTAGTTTCAGTATGCGCTGACTTCGGGCTGCAATCTGGGCTGAATTCCGCGTACAGGTGTGCCAGACCAACGGGGCCTTCGCTGGGCATGCCAGGCGCTCCCCCTAGTCTCTCTCCACGCCTCTCCTCCACTGAAACATTTACACGGATGAGTCACTCATTGTTAGGAGCTGGTGTCAACATTGCCACACTGAATTCCCCTCTAAGGCATCAACACACACATATTTTTTCTCCGAGAAAGCAGAACGCGACAATGACGTGAATCGGTACGCAACATTGTTTTGTTTTTTTACTTTCTTTCTTTCCTTTCTGTTTTTGTGTTTGATGTTGTGGTGCTCAGGGGGTAGTGGGGGGAGTACAAAAAAAATAAAAAAAATCAAAGCACAGATGTGGGTGGTCCTGGAGTCGTGAGGCAGCCTTGAGTCACATCGAGGAGCGCCACACTGTTGTTCTTCACAGTGAAAAAAAATAAAGGTTGCCTTCTGGTCCTTTTGCCTGTGGAGGAGATCACAATTTTAGCCATCCAGAGAGACCACAATGACAAAGTCAGCTCAACAAATCTTCTTCTTCATAACAATAATTTTTTTTAAAGATTGTTGCAGCTCTTTTTTGCATTGTCTACCTTCAAAACATAGTCACAAGCCTTCCTCTCCCTCCCTGTATGTTTTTTTCCTCGTCATTCTTTTCTTCTTTCCCTCTCTCTTTCTCTGCGTCTGTTTTTCTGTTGCTTTCTATCCAGTCCAGGAAAAGCCGTTTCCACGTATGTCACTGTCTTTCCTGCCTCCCTCTCTCTCTCTCTCTCTCTCTCTCTCACTTCCTCTCTCTCTCTCTCTGTCTCTGTCACTCCCTCATTCCCAGTGCTGTCACGGTAGAAATCCTGACCTTCTTTGCCAGCGCTGGAAAAACAAAAGGAGTGAGGGGATGGCACACCGCGGCCGCGGAGATGACGGCAGCAGCCTGCGAGAGCTGTGTAGCCCCCCTCTCAAGCTGTGGCTGGCATTGTGCTGCCTGCCCTGTCTGCTCTACACCATCTGTTCCAGCTCGTAACACCACCGCAGCACCCAGTTAGAGAGACAGAGAGAGAGCGAGAGCGAGAGAGAGAGAGAGAGTGTATGTGTGTGTGTAAGAGAGAAGAGAGAAAGAGAGAGAGAGAGAGAAAGAGAGGAAGAGAGAAATATAGAGTGACAACAGACAAGACAAAAACAAAAGGAACCCACCCTTTCAGACACGGCTCCACGTCTCCTTTACTTCCTGTGCTTCAGTCTCCTGTGCTTGTCTTTCTTTCTCTCTCCCTCTCTTTCTCTCCCTCTGCCTGTCTGTTTATGTGTGTGTGCGCGAGCTCGTGTGTGTGTGTGTGTGTGTGTGTGTGTGTGCTTCTTCAGTCAGCTGTGCCCAGGCTCCGTGTAATGGTGCCGAGTGTTTTCTCAGGTCTGTGCTGCACTCGCTCAGGCTCCTGCTCAGTTTGTACACAGATCCCTGCTCATGTGATTCGCTGTCTGCATCATGGCTCTCTCCTTTCGCCCGCCCCCTCTTTTCCCTCCCTCCTTTCCTTTCCTTTCCTTACTCCTCCCTCTCTCCCTCCCTCCCTCCCTCACACCCTCGGTTCTGTCTCTCTCTCTTTTTGCCTTTTTCACTCTCTCCCTCCCCCAGCTTCAAGCTGC
This sequence comes from Coilia nasus, assembly GCA_027475355.1. Classification (NCBI taxonomy): domain Eukaryota; kingdom Metazoa; phylum Chordata; class Actinopteri; order Clupeiformes; family Engraulidae; genus Coilia; species Coilia nasus. Next base: position 17,202,159 of record CM050204.1, on the reverse strand, counting down.
AGGCTGTTAGCAGGTGACAGTGGCTAGCAGGAAGGCAAGCAGGCAGGCAACTGAGCTTAGTCGGCTGTGTTTTTCCTGGTGCCCGGTGACAGTCTCTGTGTGACAGCCCAGGAAAGCCCAACATGGCAAACACAGGCAGCGCAGAGGTGAGGAAGTTGAACTCCAGCTGTGAGAGCACTGTAGTCAGCGTTATCCATAGAAGGGTTGAAAAATGTGGGCTTCCCCTTTTGTTTATGTTGTAAATCTGCGCTCTGTTTGGTGACTCAGTCAGATTGAAGTGATGGTAAAGTTGTGGTTTTGTCCTTGGGGGCTCTTCCTGTGTCTTAGGTCAGACTCTGTAAACCATTCTGTGTTACCCTCATGAGAACTGAAGGCTGTTGTAGGCTACTCAAACCCTGTGAAAATCATACTGGGTTGGCAATCAGCCGTTGGAGTAGTCTTGGAAGAGCAATATATTTAAAAAAAAAATTTTTTTTATGTCATTCTGCATTAGAAAATGTTGCACACTTGCTAAGTACAGCCCCAATATAAATTTCAACAAGTTTGTGCCCTTCAAATGCTTGGCCCCCTCATTATTATTATTATTATTATTATTGTTGTTGTTGTTGTTGTTGTTCCTGCATGCAGGAAAATTTGCTTTGCTTGCTGCTTGCAGTTACATTTTCTTAAATGATTTTCCTTTGTGGACTTGGTTATAGTCGTCACTCAGGAGACATACTCGAGAGGTTTGACTGACTGTTTATCAAGAGAGCAGCAGTTCAATCTCCCCCCACTATCCTTGCTTATCCAACGTCTACTACTGTGATCGTACAGAGCTGATGGACGTGACGGCTATTAACCCCGGAGGGCTAACAAAAGCCATCATCCATATTAGAGCATTAATTGTAGGCAGGCTGTTGAGTGGTCCGATAGCTCCGTGCTAAAGTTTAGACACAGCAGCTGCAGGTTGTAATGGCTCAAGCTCCACGGGATACAGTCCAAGGTTTGTCACTGAAGATATGATAAGTAATAGACATGACAACTAGAGCTATTACACCATTATAATATATTGCAAAAAAAAAAACACATCTAAATATCAAAATACAGCTACTGAGAGTTCACAGTAAACAGGCCATTTTATTGCTACAGTTTACTAAGTTCATTTCAGTGTCCCTGATAAAACATTGTGACATCAACAGTCTCGACTATAATCAAAATTCCTCAGAAAGTGAGCGCACGATAAGATTGTTTACATGAGACGCCTTGTACGGCCGCCCCCGTGCGTGACGTGGTCTTGCAAATGTAGGTGAGCTGCAAAGTCACAGGAAAGTGGCTATTTTTAGCAACAGGCAACTGATATGAGCATAACAACTGTACCTCCAAGTGGTGAAAATGTGGAAATACAAGCAGTGGTGCATGGATGTCCAATCACAGCTTGTGGCAGGAACTGGAAACCACAGCATTTACGAGTTGTGTGCGCTACATATTAATAAACAACAGAATTCTACTAAAAGTGGGGGCGCTGCCCTCAGCCTCACCCATTTGTGGATATACCATGATGGTGGAAAGTTTTGCAGTGTGTGTGTGTGTGTGTGTGTGTGTGTGTGTGTGTTGGCACATCTGTGGGGCCTTCCCCAGAAAGTATTTAATAAATTAGATGCAATTTCCTGCATTTTGGTGCAATAATGTCCCCATCCCTAAATCCAAGACTTAAGTGGCATGACTAGGCTTTGTGATTGGTTGAGGGTTAAGGGCAAGGACACATATCCAACCACTGATCTCTGGAATTTTCAGGAAGAACAGCCTCATAAGTGAAAAGCCACGCTTTCAGCAATTTATAGTATGTGTATAGCTAACCAAAGTCTGACAACTTCATTTATGCAGGCCAATTTTAGCAACTTACATTTACATTTAATGGCTATACTGATACAAAGTGAAAGGTGCATTATTTGCCCTCCCTTAGCAATATAACTGCAAGAAAAGTGAGGCAAAAGCTGTAGGTATGAGAACCACAGTGCCAATTAGGCTCACTACCAAAACCATTTTCAGACATAACCTCTGAATAATAAATGTATAATTGCCACCATTAGTGTTCACACTGTGCTTGGAAACAGGGTAGTTGCTCTAGTTGAATCATGTACAGCTGGTCCCTGAGCATTTTTTTTTTTCCACTGATTTTGTGTCGAAGATTCCCGGGACACTGACAGACCAAAAAACACGAAACTTGGTGGGAATGTAGTCCCATCCGGATGATCGTACAAATGAGAGTTTGATGCTTGATGCTGGGCCCTGAGGAAGCCAGGGACAGAGAGAGAGCAGTTATTTTTTGCCAAGGCCATTTTTCTTCATACCTTGGTCACAACAAGGTGTATCAACTCAGCCCGTAAATCGTCATTTAGTGAATAGTGCCACCTAGGGAAATTTGTAAATGTAAAAATTGAGGTTTTGAATCACCAGTATCTTGGACAGAGAAAGTCATTATTGCAAATTTGCAACCTCTTGAAGCACATTGTATTTGTTAAACTTTGTTCCATAGGTGGCACTATAATACCTAAAATTTGATTTTGGCTACAAAAATAGGGAATTGAAACAAAATTCTGTTTTCCCCACATTCCATGAGAAACACATCTGGCCACATCCATTTCTGCTGTTAAGGCTCAGCTCTTACGTGACTGTAATCTTACACACACAAAAAAACCAATTTCATATTTATAATGGACTGCTCTGTTCTGCTGCTACAACTGGTCTAGTTAAAATAGTCATAAAATGTTGTTAAATAACACCTATTCCTTGTATGGCCATTTCATGCAAGGCTTTTTTGTGCAAACAGTGATAAGATGGAAAGTCAGGAAAGTGGCTACAGTTGGCAACATCTGCTGAGCTGAGTATAACAATGTACAAGTGAGGAAAATGTGGAAATACAAGCTGTGACTAGTATCCTTAATTGTTTGTGGTGAGCTATCAGACCAAGACTGACTCAGCAAGTACACACCTATGTCTGTTTTTATAAACAACAATTTATTGAGATGAAATGGCTTCTTAGCAGGTAGAGAAAACTCAAAAGACAGACTATTTCAGACCAATTTTCAATGAATGCAAACCAGATTTGAGTTGTCAAACGACAATTGTTTTATGTCATACTGTCAACAGTGTCTAAAAAATTGCATTGGTAGGCTACAAGAGCACTCTATGTGCATCAATCTTTATCCTGTTTGACATAACTCATTACTGCAATTCAAATAGCATTCATCTTCTGCATCTTCCATTCTTTAATTACATCCTGCAGACATCATTATGTTATAGTACAGAAAACAAAACCCCAAAAATGCCTTAGTTTCTGAGATACCTTCACCCAAGGTAGAACAAAGCAAAACCATGTTTTTTCATATCTCTAACATGTCTATTTCATGAAATGGATTGTTGTGATACAACAAGCAGTTTCTTCAGAATTGGGAAAACCACCGCCATCACAAAACTGCAGAAACAGCTGGAAGACCTTACCGGCTTGAGTCACCTTGGCTTGAGTGAAAACTTGGATGATTCTCTACCTGTAGCCCAAGAGTACATTTTGATTCTGTGCGGAAGAAGGAAAAATGAGCAAGGTAAGCATTGTGCCACTCTAGATGAACTGTGGTATGTACTGGCTTCCACCACTAACATGCCAGCCTCTCATCTACCTCCAACAGAGGACGCATTTAAGCAGCACATTCTGAGAGCTATGTATCAAACTGCTATTTGGTGCAACAGCCATCACCATCACCAAAAAACAATACTATGGAATCCTGTTGGGAAAGGATGGAGGTTAGCAGATGGAATTATGGAGCCAGTCATGTGTGTAAAGCCAGCAGCACATCTAGAGTTGACAGACCTGACTCACATGTACTGCAAAGACAAACAGTGCTGTCAAAGGAAGGGATTCCTAGTTGACAGCATTTTTTCACACCTGCCTAAGACTTTTGCACAGTACTGTATATGCGATTAAGTTATCACTGTCCCATTTATACCACAATCCATTTCATAGAATAGACATGTTAGAGATATGAAAAAACATGGTTTTGCTTTGTTCTACCTCGGGTGGAGGTACCCCTACTTTTGAGGGCCTTGTTTCCTGGACTATTAGTGCACTTGGCTGAAATAAGGCTTTCTTTCTCTCTGATAACTAAGCTCACCTAAACATCAATGATAAAAACAGCAGAAACAAGCAGAACAAAATAACTAGAACTGTTCCATATTGTGCGTATGTTTTCAGTGACACCAAAGCCCCCCGGTCTCCCTTAGCAGTTCATGTCCTTGTCCATGGCCTCCGTGTTGCCCTGCAGTGCGTAGCTGGACCACTTGTGAAGGCGGCTGTAGAGTGGCGCTCCCTTGTTCTCCCTGTACAAGTAAACCCCCGTGATGCGGTTCCACTCCTGGCTGGGGATGTTGGCCTTGGCGTCGGCCTCCTCCAGGAGTGCCTGCTCCTCCTTGTCCAGGGCGGCGAACCCGAAGAAGCTGCGCACGCTGCGGACGGCCTGGATGCGTGCGTGGGCGTCCATGGTGCGGTGGAAGAGGTTGTTCTCCTGGGAGCGGAAGCTGGACCAGTACGCCTCCTGCTGGTAGCCCAGGGAAGAGCAGCAGCGTTTGAGGCACAGCATCAGAAACACGAAGAGGGACACGAACCCCACCAGTAGCCAACCCAGCAGCTATGGAGAAATGACAGACGTGCAAATACAAACAGACAGACTCACAAACACACACACACACACACACACACACACACACACACAAACACACAAAAGCAAAAACACAAGTTCAATACAAACAATACAAACTCATTTATACACATGCAAGCACAGATACTGAATAACACAAGCACAAGCTCCACAATAACACACCCATATGCAAAAGACAGAACGTGTGAGAGAGAGAGAAGACCTGGATTACACGGATTTAACCTGAAGCAGTGGGAGTTTCCCTACAGCAAACACAGTCATGATGAGGCTATAATTCATTCCAGGACACCATCACTTACTGGCACAGAGTTAAGCTCATATAAATGGGAAAGTGATAGGCCTACTTTTGTCAGCTATTATATTTTTTCCTCAGTCATTTTCACACTTATGCTAACACCAAGTAGTTTTTGTTTCCCAAAACAAATGCACCTTATCATTGGACAATGTGAGTTAAACTGTGTATACTGTTGCATTGTTCAGGCACATACAGAACAGCATTCCATCACCACTTTCTTCAATAACTCATGAATATCTGTCTGTTAGTATTCATTACCAGCCAAATTCTACACAACTACAGCACTGAGACACTCAATTGAAAACAGTTAACTTTCAGTTCAAAGTCTGCCAAAAGATCACAGATCTAGATACAGACTATATGTACATTAAAATGGAAGTACATAAATTTGTTACTAAACTCAAAAAACACAATGAATCAGCAAACTAGTGAGACTTGAGAGAGGTAACTCCCTATTACATCATTAAATGACATTTCAGCACTGATCTTTTAAAATATGTCTTGCTTATCTTAATCATATAGTCAATATTTTATCAAGAGGGCTATTCTCGTATCTTCATGACAGTCTAACAAATTAAAGGGATTATTTGCATGAAAGGCAGTGGGTTAACTCGAGGCAATCAGATGTCAGATTTTCACGTCTGTATTTAGAACAACAGACAGAACTTATGTCTTGGGAGAGAAGTTACATAGCTGAAAGAATTTCCTGACTATGTGCAGTTAAAAATGAATTCAATTTATCTAAATATGGTTGAATTTATGTAAGTAAATGCCTACATACGTAAGTACACTGTGATGCTATGTAGATTCAGTAACACCTCAAAATGCATTCCGAATAGAAATATCAATGAGATATTCTTAATACACTGCAGAAAACCAAAAATCACACATACATTTTTTTAGATTAGACATAATTAGATGACACTAAATCATTGCTGCTAACGTGAAGTTATGCAGACTCCTTTGAACACTACTGAAATTGATACAACTGCCAGACTACCCTACCTGGGACTCATACTTCAGCCTCCTTTCAATCACGCCCCAGAACTGTAGAAGCTCCTTAGGAACCTGTTGGCACGGGAAGCCAGCCATGATCTCTGGCACACGCGAATAGTTGCTGGGGAAGTCTGGAATGGACGCCGGGTCCACAAACTCGCTCAGGGCGCACACGTAGGCCTCACCCCTGAGCAGCGATATCGCCGACCAGGTGAGGGGAGCCACGGCCGCCTGTCCCACGATGGAGGCCAGCAGCGCGAACACTGCACTCCCGGACAGCTTCCGGCACCTTCTCAGGCGACACTCGGACAGCATGTCCCATGTGCTGTGCCTGAACATCACCCCGACAAGGAACAGGGCAAGGGCGGGCATACCCATGGCTGCCAGGCCATAGATGTAGTTGCGAGCTGGGGAACAAGGGCAGCTGAAGGCGAAGACGTTGTAGGCGGTCTGCCCGGCGACCGTTCCCAGGGCGATGAGCCCATTGAAGATCATCACATCCTTGCTCTTAAAGAAGAGGGACATGAACTTGAAGTTCTCAGCAATAAGTGCAGCCATCGTCGGAGGGTATGTGGTGAGGGTGTTGTAAAGCAGAGAAAAACAGTAAGGGGTTTCTGGTTCCTTATCTTATTGTGATAGTGCAGTTTACACTTCAAGTGGTAGCCAATTATAATGATGGTGGAGGGTAAACAGAGACAAAGAGAGAGAGGAATGAGAAAGAGAGAGAAAGAGAGAGAGAGAGAGAGAGAGAACATGGATGGATCAGTTTTCAGCATTCATATAATGTCATGATAATGTCAATATGCTGCGTGTGTGACTTGACTCGGGTTACAGGGGAACACATGGTGGGTTGACAGATGCATGTCACACAGTGGCGGTTCCAGGGGGGGCGAGGTGGGGCCAGTGTTTTTTGGGGGGGCACATACAGGGTGGGCCATAATTACACAAACAAATTTGTGATTAATGTCATTAACACAGAGTACAAAATAAATGTATTACAAAACTAAGTTTCACATCTAAGATTTTGCTATTTCTTCCAAGTAGTTGGTGTTGGTGATCCTCATAATGCTGTGCACTCCTAAAGAAATTGTATATGTAGCCGAAGTATACTGGGTTAGAGATTGTTTTTGCATTTTTAAACATATCAGCATCAGCCGATAGGCCTATCTGCATAATATTAGGCGTAGTAATAGAGACGCACATCTGTGAGCACAAAGCGAGGCAGAAGTCTCTACTTTTTTCCCCATGGTTGATGATGTAGATGAATGCAACTACAACTGAATATTTTGGGGAAACAATGAAAATATATACTTGTCTGATATATTTCCACTGTTTTGGAACAGTGGTGCAGGACATGTAACAGGTGTCATGACTGGAAAAGCACTGAAAATCTGAAATTGCACAAACTGAAGCATGAAGAGACAGATCACAGGTGGATTTAGAAAAGAACTTTAAAAAACTAAAAAAAAAGTGGACCAGTTCAGCTGCTGTTTGGATTTCTGTACCTGGCTCTTAAAATTAATTTTTGTTATTCACAGAAAAAGCATGCCTCCATTAGGTGGAAAATCCACCTTGAGAAAGTAAAAATCCTACTGTGCATAAATTTCCAGCCATTCACTAACCCTGTAGTCACATTGTTCAGAAAGGAATTTATTAAGTGTCAAGCGATCATTTGACATGACAGCTACTATGGCAGTGGAGACTGTATGAAAGTTTAGAGGAAGTTTGATTACCATTGTCAACTTCCACAAGCTATAATTTCTAATAGAAAAATAATGGGCTAAAACGCTGAAAGCTCATCACCAACACAGGGCTGTGAGCCACTTCTAATTTTGTTTATTAACTAATAGGCTATTAGTAATCTTTATCCCTTTCTCTCCCTGTGTTGTTTTTGTCTGCATTGAAAAAATGCAAGGCAGGGGATTGTAGCTTTTCACAAAGCTATCCACATCAACCTTTTCTTTTAACTGGCAAATAAGTTGGTTGCCTCCTCGTTCATTTCCCCACTGTGCAACTAACTTTTAAAGCTACTTGGTGAACATAATATGCTTACTGAAATAAATGGCTTCGTTTATACGAAACTGAATCGTTTTGCTAACCTTGACCTCTTTGTATTAGGCCATGCTGGGCTGCAGCTGTTAGCTCTCATGTCCAAAGTTTATAATTTGCAGAGCTGCTGCTCTGCAAGTAAAAGTGTGCGTGTTACCGACCTTCGCGCTCATCTTTTTCACTGTGTATCTGTAGCGTCCAGGTAGACTCTCTTAAGAAGGTACACTGTCAAGTAGTTATCTTTGGAGACAATGGCTCTCCGTTTAATGGCGCTTCAGAACTAACATTATGTTGTAATGTTTGTAATGATGTAATGATTACATCAACCACACTGTCGGTCTTGACAACGGTCTTGACACTGGAACAACCATAGACAGTAGAAGAGAACAACCAACATGTTAACATTTCCCTGAATAATCCCATTACCATGGTAACCAATAAGCAATACCCATATGTGCTACACAGCCGTTTTCAGTGGTGCAACACCGTGCAATGCAGCTACAATCCGACTACAATGTTGAGCCAGAGAGTGTTGAAGAATCTAAAATCTTTGGTTGAGGAATGCACTTTGCTTCCGTCTTTTGCGACAGACTCAGGGGGGCCCTGTTGCCCGCTCCCACCCCCAGAACCGCCACTGATGTCACACTCTGAAATTACACTTTACACAGTACCGTTCAATATCCATTTACTAGCTGCTTTTGCTCAGTACACATACACATGGAGAGAGAGAGGTAAAGGGAGATAGAGAGAAAGAGAGAGAGAGAGAGAGAGAGAGAGAGAGAAAGAAAGAAAGAAAGAACGGAAAAAAAGAGAAAGACAGAAAGATTTACATGTTTATTGTATGCAATAAAGATTTACATGTTTGTTGTATGCAATAAGATTTTGGCCTGCTCACATAGCCTACAACTCTTTTAAGGTAGCATGCTGGTTCAGGATGCAATTAAGCCTACTCCCTGGACTGAAAACAATGAAGCAGACAAACTCACGCCACATGATCCTCAGATGAAGTTCATCGTCGTTCTAGAACAGTCAAGAAGTGGATATAATCTTCTCTTTGTGCAGTATTGGTACTTTTAGCTACATGTATACACTGGATGTATTACTTAGTATTTTTATCCCTAAAACTTGGTGCCCATGTTTGGGACAGGCAGGGATAGCGAAGACTGGGCAGTGAGATGGACTGGGACTATGACTCAAAGGAGGCAGGAACTGGTGTCTGGTTTCCTCCCCTGTGGAAAAAAGGCAGTTTTAAGTGGAAACATGTGGGGTGTGCCACGACATGCACGAGGCAGCCAGCCCCCCAAATGCATATAGAAAAGTCCTTCCAGCTAGTATGTCCACGGTCCAACAAGAGTTTGCTGTGAGGTTAAGGCCATTTCCTTACACTAAACTACAAGCAAGAACAAAGAGAGAAATGGTTCTATTTTTTACAAGTCTATGGTCTGGGAGCTCAGTAGGTCCTCTAATGTTGTTTTTTCCCTAAATGCCTTTCCAGTGAATCACAACACAGCACCAGCAGGCTTCCCTCGTATAAATATGCTCTTTGTTTTTAAATAATACACATGCTACCAATATACTGTACCAGTCATAGTTGTGTAAATTATTTTCTTAAAATATGAAAGTTTGCATAAGTTAGTAACATGCAATGTTTCAAAAAAGACTAAATAAAATGTCCTTTTGATCTAGACATATTATCTCTCTGGCTGTTATTGCAATTAAACTGCCCAAAATAGAAACTTGGGTAGCTTAGAAATCCTTCATCCATTTCAATCACAAATAGATTCACACTTAGACATAGGTCTTCTTTACTGAAACATGAATAATGCTGATTGTGCCTAGATAAATAACAAGCGTGTTCTTGTTAAGCAGATGTCGTGCAAGCTGATCTCTATAGTGTGGAATAGGCTCTCTGTAATATTGAACTGCTATTTCTAATGTTTGGACTGCATTTGTGACAAGAGAATTTTATGAGACCCACTAGAGGGCGATAATGGACACACGCGCACAAGAGTGCAGATCCGATGTCAGAATTGGGGTGGGGGGCGGGTACGACACAAAAGTGTTTTTTTATGCCTCCACCCACCTAAGGTGCCAGAGGCATACTCTTCTGTGGCCAGCTGTCCGTTACTGGGGGGGATAATTAACGTTTTTCAGGAATGCACCCCTGCACACACACACACACACACACACACATAAATGGTTACCTTTTGTGGAGAAAATTTGCTGGTGGGAACTTGTCTTTGTGCGTAAAAGAAAAGACCATAACAGCATTCCAGCTACAGAAAAAAACATTCCAAAGATCTCTGTTCAGAGCAGCAACCAGAAGCCATGCTAAACCCTGACTTCACAATTAAGAACTTTTAATTTATTGTACATGCATTTGTTTTTGTCACTTCTGAAAGCAGCTTAAAAAAAAACATACTCCAAATATCGTAATATTATTGCAAAATGAATGTATAATTTGGTCTGGTCTTGAGTGATAACATCTTACCGGTTATTTCAGAGGCAGTGCTAATCAAGTTTATGTTCTGTTGTTATATGCATGTTGAGTATTAGAATTTAAGCTACATACAATGTCTAACCATATCACATTTTAACAGTCTGGCAGTCTTCACTGCTATTAGCCTTACTGAACAAAAGCACATCTGTTTATATGCACTTGTTTTTAATGCATTTGTACAAGGTAAATAAGTAAAGAAACAGACCTCATATAACAACTCTTTCATCGAGAACCTGACCTTTCATTCTTCACAGACTCGACAGACAAGGGTGATGGCAGGGTAGTCAAAGGCGTATGGGGGTCAGGGGGGTTAGGGTGATTTTAAGTTCCCATCATTAGCAGGGGGACACTATTAATATTATAATTCCAAACAATTTGTTGTGTTCCTAATGTTCGGTGCGCCTCTAGATGGCGCCCCACATACAGTTGCGACTCCTGATTATGCTCTGAGATTAATATAAGAGAAGAAGAAGTGAACTTGAGATAAAGGTTGATGAATGATATACTCCGTTTCTGCGTGCTGCTTTCTACATAGATTAATTCTTACAGTGTAGTTAGTTAGTTCTACTAACATTACCTACATACATACATAACACAATTTTTTCCCAAAGTATTTTACATTATCATTTCCACAGTGCCAAACATTTCTGGCTGTACCCCTGACCATAGGTTTTGAGTCATAGTCAATCAACTAGACGTCTTATTATTAAACTGGAGGGAAAAGTCCAGTTGCCTACAACTCAATGCCTCTTACACAACTACAACTCAATACTTATTTTCTTTAACGAGGCTGACAATTTCCAGGTCTTCAGTACCACTGCTATTGTTTAGACCAAGCCTTTATGAACAAAAGCACATCAGTTTATTTACACTGGAAGCTCTCTCCCCACATAACCTCACTGCCCTTGCAAGTCGAGTAGTCACAACAGCCTTTGATCTGCTTGTTTGAAGAGGGTCAGAGAGACACTCCTCAGTTGTTTGCATCCCTACCCAAAGCCATGGGATATGGAGAAAACATGCAAATTCAAAGCCAATCTAGGCCTACAGTATGTGTTTCAGCCGGACCAGCCACAATTTGTCACAACAACAACCTTAACACCAGTCAACTCCAGTCACTAACCAGCCTCACTGTTTGTCTTTATCTATCTATCTATCTATCTATCTATCTATCTATCTATCTATCTATCTATCTATCTATCTATCTATCTATCTATCTATCTATCTATCTATCTATCTGTCTGTCTGTCTGTCTGTCTGTCTGTCTGTCTGTCTGTCTGTCTGTCTGTCTGTCTGTCTGTCTGTCTATGTATCTATCTATCTATGAAGTCAGTTTGAAATTAATTTTGTGTTTATGATTTATTAAAGCCTATAGCTTCACCTCAAGGAGGCTTTCTCCTTCTCCAATGTTATTCACAAAGATTATAAAAGAACATGAGCATATTCACAGGCTATATGTTTACATTGTGTAGATTATACATTCCTTGATTTTACTACAAACTGATCTATCAATGTCTGATACAACTCTGCTGGCTAAAACTGTAAAATCCACTAGCAGTGCACCACATCTCAGGTTCCACTTGATTACACATCAGAGAACACTGCCCGGCCACGGTCATCCTCCCAGGTGATACAGGCCCTGGGTCTGTAGGCCATCTTGGTTACGTCCAGTTCGGGCTTGCACTGGTACCAGGCGTGCAGCAGGTGGTCCACCTGCTCATGGCGGGTGATGCCGTGGAGACGCTCCTCTCCATCCATGTCCTCCAACATGTCCCCACTACGGCTGGGGCGGGTGACCAGGGCGCGGGCCAACGGCAGGTGCAGCACGGAGTCATCACGCATCCCCTCAAAGAACTGCACGACGCATTTTCGGGCAAAGTCGCGTGCATGCAGAACGCAAGTCTCGTCAAAGAGCTTTTGCTCCATGTCAAGGTAGTTGCTCCAGTAGCGCGTCTGCAGGAAAGCGGCGTGGTTGAAACAGGGTTTGGTCACGCGGCCCACGGCTCCCAACAGTATCAGAAACAGCAAGATGGACCAGCCTATGGCCTGGATGTTTAGGCATAAGAGAATACAGATAAACAGCATTATGTGAATGAATCATGTGGGTATTTCACCAGGGTTTGTAAAACATAACAGTATATTGTTATTAGTAGTTACTGATTGTTGTAGTGGCTTCTAAATCAGTCATTCATGTTAGTATTGTAACAGGACTGTTCATGTTACTTCCTGGTGCTATGCATGCTGGGAGTACAGAGTTTTATTAGTTATGAAGTGTGTAATTAGTCGAGTCATTCTACTGATTGACCCACCACAAATTGCAATAGAAATAGTTCTGGTCCCAAAGTAATTGTCATGATCCAGAGACTCTTCCATCAAGTTTCTCCTAAATTCCTCACATTGGAACATGGTCTAATTTGCATAAATCCAAGATGGCAGACCAGAATCACTTTTTCTTAAATAACTTAAAAACTATTAATGTTAGAGTACATAAATGTATTGACGTTGAATATAAACTTGCTTGTTGTGAACATTTTGGTACCAAATTTATCTCTCTATCTGCAGTACTTTCTGATATATCAAATACCTTGAACAATGCGTCCACAGCCCAAATGTCATGCTAGCCAGCAGCAATATTGAAAATCCCAAAATTCTATTAAAATTGTTAACTGTCCTGCTTAACTGTTAAAAAGGTTGCAAATTAACTATACATGTAAGGGACCAGTTTGCATAATCAAACTATCACCCTAACCCTAGGCTACTTCCATTTACAGCCTGAGCTAGCTCGTAAGACGGCTGCGGAAAGTTTACCTCTGCTAGCTGCCGTACACATTACACGTAAAAAGTAAAGTTGTAACATTTACATCCACATGGAAATGGTGACACAAAGGTAAAAACAAACAATAATGATAATTTTTTTTTACTGGTGAAATTTATACTGGGGCACTACAGACCAATACGTGTCACAGTGAAATCTGTCTGGCGACGCCCTTGGTACTGTATTCGATGCCCACATTTCAAATGTAGTGGAGTAAAAAGTACAATATTTGTACTGCTGTGATAAAAAAATCGATACCGAGATATATATATATCGATATTTGTAAAAACTATATAATATCGATATTCTGGCTATTAATATCAATTCACTCCCCAGTAGCTACTGCACAGAAGAATGCACTAGTGATTCTAAACAAAAATGTAGTAAATGTACTTTGTTGAGTACAAATGTACATTAGCCGTATTGTATTCTTTTGCACAAATGGTTTTATAAGTTGACTACAGGTACCTAGTGAGACTGGGCACCTTTTCTGTGACATATTCAGTAAAAAGCATTGACTTTCCTGTTCAATAAATTGAACATAACAATATTTGTCTGGTTTTATTGGGTGAATTACATTGAGTAATAATTATAAAGTAATATGTATCGGTATTGGAATCAAATCGAATTAAATTGCACTGTATCGAAAATCGTATCGTATAATGAGCCCTGTATCGAAAATCGTATCGAATCGCCATATCCTAAATGATACCCAGCCCTAAATATTTGTCTTGGAAATGTAGTGAAGTGAAAGTCACAAGTTGCCAAAATGTTTAATACTCAAGTAAAGTTCAGATGCTCAAAAATTGTACTTTAGTACAGTACTTGAGTAGATTTACTTAGTTACTGTCAACCTCTGGTACGTTTTAAGAAACCCTTATGTCCTTAAGCCTGAAAGACTGAAAGAATCTGAATAATGGATGAAATGTGTGTTCTGTGTAGAGAACCAATACTTTACAACCAATTAAGTTCTAAACTGACCCAGATGTGATGCCATAACAAAAGCTAATGCAGAAAGAGGTGGTGAGTGTTCTGTGAAACCTGGAGAATATGTTCATAATTCCTGCAGAAGTAAATTCTGTAACCCACGCGAAATTGAGGCATTCAAGAGAAAAGCAGCTGGTTCTGATTCTTTTAATTTCTTGGGCCTTGTTCATACTCTGCGTTCATTAGAGGAGCCATTTATCTTCAGCAAACACTGTTTGTTCTGTGGAAAGGACGATCCCTATGCTGGAACACTACTTATCCTACTTATCCATTATATGCTGGAACACTACTTATCCAAGTCAGGACGTATGACTTTCAGAAGAAAATAATATTGTATACATGACATTTGTATACAGAGAAATGATGAGTGGGCAACAAAAGTCAGAGCCAGAATTGACTGTGTGAATGACGTCCATGCTGCAGATTCAGTGTACCACAATGTTTGTTCAGTAAACTTTCGGACTGGAAGGCAGCTTCCTGGGAGGTTCCAATCAGCAACGAGTGGCAACATTTCTAAGCGAGTCAATGGGTTCGAAAGACTATAGATTACTGACTACATTATTAGAAAGGTTTGTATTTTTCTGAACTTTGGGAAGAGTTAAATAAAGGTGAATGTAAAATAGCACAACAAGACAACCAAAAATTTGAAGCAATCTTGGAAACAATGTAATCTTTTTCGTATTTTACTCAACATTGAATCTAGACTCATTATTTCAACCCTGTCATATCTCAGAAAGTACTGCTGATAGAAAAATACAATTAGTACCAAAATGTCCACAATGCACAAGTTTATATTCAACCTCAATACAACTATGTAATCCAAAGTTAATAGTTTTTGAGTTATTTCAGTAAAAGTGATATTTATGGTCCGCCATCTTGGATTATGCAAATTAGGAGATGTTCCAACGCTTAAAATTTAGGAGAAACTTCATGGTAGATTCTCTGGTGTATAAGGATTAATTTGGCAGTACAATCATTACTATTGCAATTTGTGGTAGGTTGACCCCCTTATTCCTGTAGAATGACTGGACTAAATGTGTAAATGTTAGAATGCTGTAATAATAAGTTATGCGCATACTGTCATTGTGTCTAAATCATAGGACAGAGTTAACCCCTGTTATAATTAACCCACTGTTGTGTTGCAAGTGTATCACTGTGTTCATATCTGTTCGTGTGTAATTACTGGAAGGACTGTACAAACCTAAGCTTTCTGCAGCACGTTAAATAAACGCTTGCTGGAATTGCGGAACAAGTTTCTGACTGCTTTTGTCACAGTAGGTAACAATTTTGAAAAGAAAATGAAACCAACCTAAGAAGTAACTATAGAATTTAATGTGTTTGTTTGTACATTTGAATAAATATATATTTAAGTAACATTTGTGGACCCCGTCACCTGGGAGTAGCAACGAACATAACGTGACACTGCCTTGCGGAAAGTGGTGTTCCGGAAGATGGCATCCTCCTTGCAGGGCACCTTCGCCAGAAGCCTGGTCATCTCCAGCCCTGTGTTGTTTGGAATCCCGCTGAAGTACCTCGAATCCACGTTCATGCTGAACGCACACACAAAGCACTTGCCATCCAGAAGTGTCACCAAGATCCAAACCATTGGGGCCAGGAGGCTCCTCTGAATCACAGCTGAGAACAGGTGTCTGACAGAAACAAAGTTGGCATTTCTTTTTACGAAGGCTAATATTGTGTGGAGAACGTTACAAAATACTAAAATCAAACGGGCAACAACAACACCAACGTTACGCACTAAATAAGAAGCTTTAAAATCATGGTAATGCTGGAAGACTAAATACTTACTTTATCACAGCTGGATTCTTGATCCTTTTCCCAATTGGTCTTAGCCATTCCTCCATCATTACGCCCGTGTGTCGGCTAATAAGCACTCCCAGTAGAAATAGTATGACAGGCGGTACAAACATGACCCCCAAGCCGTACAACTTGTTATACTGAGGTATGCACGGACAATTGAAATCAAAACTTGTGTACAGTTTCACACTTATGAGTGCCAAAATAGCACAGATTCCGTTGGATATTGACTCGGAGTTGGACTGAAAATATTGCAGTACTAACTTTAAACGCTCCATAACTTACCAGGTCGTGTTTTCTGTAAAGAGACAATCAAAAAGATTCACTTCGGAAAAATAACAGCGAGATGTCTGGTAAATCTCTCGTGTTTACTTTGCTTGGGTAGAAACGATGTAAATCGTCAGCAAGTCAAAACTGGCTCAATCATGAATTCGTTTTGACTTTGACTCTGAGAATTTCCGCGAGCGTATCAAAGCGTATTCTGCTTTTCAGAGCAGCTACAACATCAATGGCCAAACACGATTGCGCACCTGTCCTCTGGAGATCCCGACCGCGCCCTGAGGGTATTAGGTCCTGGAAAGATTTTGCGTAAACTGTGTTTCTTGGTTTACGTGACAATATAATGCAGAGACAGCAAGAGTTCAATGTAGGTCAGAAAAAACTGAAGGAAGATGTTCCAGTGTCTGAATTGACCATGTAAAAAAATCGCAGGTCCTCAGTTGATGAATTGGTTGGACTATTATTCAGTTATTGCCCTCTTGTGGTGAGGTGTTGTGATGAAGTGTCAAAGGATGCACACACAACATTTTGACATCCTGTCTGAAGTAAGATTTCGGTAATCCTTAAAAATCCAGCTCATGAACATTGTGAAAACAAAAAATCAGATGAAACAGGTGCACAAAGTGTAACATATGTTGCTTGAGCATGATAAGGACTCTGAGAAGATATAAAGATGCAGAATGGTTGGGTGAGTGAAATAAAAGATATAATATGAAATAGCTTGGGAAAAAGTCAATGCATTAAGATGTCAATTGGTTAAGAGAAGAGGAGATTCTGATAGTGAAACCTGGGGGTGGTACACAGTTGCAGTTTTTCTCTATCGCTTTGGTACATTTTTCGAATCTTTCTTTCAATTTGCAGAAGATCGAGTGCATTTCTCAAAACAGTTTGGACAAATAGCAAAACACTGTGGATCACCTGCAAAGGCCAGTCTCTTGCTCAAAATCCTTAGTTCATCCCTCAAAAGCAAGCTTTTGTGTCAGTATATGTGTCAGTGCTATCAGAATGTTTAGTCATTGTGTCACTGTGTACGGATAAGACAGTCAAATTCATTAGTCATGTTGGCAATTGAATAGTGCACTTCGAAGGGACATTTTGATGTAAAATGTGGTTTAGGTGGGATGACAAGTGTACATTTCACCTCATATAATGTATAAGATTGATTGATTGTAAAAGACAAGATTCACATTTACAGAATGACTTCTTTATTGGTAGACATTGACATTGCAGTGCGTAAAGAAAAAAAAAGACAGTACTGGACAGAACAAAGGTAAAATACAGTAAGTAAACATAGGTCAAAAATATAAACATAGGTCATACAGTAAGTAAACAAAAAATATGAATATCTCCCTAAATTCTAAATCCTTATCCTGATCTTCAGCTTCTTCACATTCTCGTCTGTCAGGCCACGAATTTTCACCCACGTGACACCGGCAGCGTGGATAGCATCTTCTGGAGTGCCTAATCCATCCTCTTCCAAATCCTCCACCATGCAGCCTCACCCCTCTTCCTCTCTTTCTTCCTGTTGTTGTCCATTTTCTTGTCCTTCCACTGTCAGACATTGTAACTTTGTGTGCTCTGGTTATATACTTTCCAGTAGATTGTTCATGAGATGCTCCCTTGAGCTCATTCAGAAAACTGTTGATCATTGGTTGATCAACTCTCTTCATTAGAGAAAGTCTAGATTCAAGCAATTTACCAATATTTACAAGTGTCTTATGGAAATGTATAGAAATGTGCTTGACATGTTATGATAGCTTGGTAAATCATTTTGCATGTGAAGACTTATATGATGAACTATAGCCTAAATGTTTTGGGGAGTGAGACTATTTGATAGATTCCCATAACAAAGCATTTTGGTTAGCCTGACAAAAGCAATTGATAATGTACAAAAAAACTGAGAATTGTACACAATCATTTGCATGGATGGACAAAAGCATTTGCAATTTGTTTAATGCAATGAGAAACTGCCTTTTTCATCTGCACAAATGGCATGATGATGTGCCAATTGAACAAGAACTTTTGAGAATTTCAATTCTGATGTGAGAAATGTACCAAACCAATTGAGAAAAACTGTAATCAGAGATGGCAAGCTGGTCCCACATGTGGACAGACAGGGTCATTGCAGGCAGACAGACACACACAGACAGACAGACAGACAAACAGACAGACACACAGACAGACAGACAGACACACACACACACACACACACACACACACACACACACACACACACACACACACACACACACACACACACACACACACACGGACAGGGTCATTGCAATTCCGGGTCAATCCCATCCGGGGAACCAGGTAATGAGAAGCAGCATATGGAGCCAACCTTTTAACCAGTTTGTATACACCTGTTCTGGACTGGTTGAAAGGTTGGCTCCACATGCTGCTTCTCATTTGTGGACAGACAGGGTCATTGTGGGCAGATAAACACACAGACAGAGAGAGAGACACACACACAGACAGGGTCATTGCAATACTAGGTCAATCCCCTCTGGGCGACCAGGTAAAAATTCTAAGGGTCACGAAAAAATGTAATAATTACCTCCGCCAGCAGAGGTTATGTAATTATTGGCGTTGGTTTGTTTGTTAGTTTGTTAGCTAGTGATATAACTCAAAAAGTTATGGATGGATTTTGATGGGCTCAAAAATGGGCTAACTTAAAAGTGATTCGATTTTGGTGGTGATCTGAGCTGCCCTGGCGGAGGTCTGCACTCTGAGTGCTTTTCTAGTTTAAAAATGTCATCATTTGGCCAGCATATAAACACATAAAGGCAAACTGTAAAATGATAGCTATAGCTTCTTGTAAACAGCAAACTATCCTTTCTCAGTCTGATGAAAACTCTACCCTACTACCTTGAGATAATAATAATTTTGGTCCAGATCACTCAAATTCATTTGAAATGGTAAAGACTTGGCCTCATTAGGTTAAAATAAAGTGTTTATTGTTATTACATCAAGACAAAAATTATTGTTTATTATTGCCATCAATGTTTGTGTAGTTTGGTGGCAACCCGATCCAAATGTGTCCTTAAGGTGGATGGCTAATGGAGGTTTTTGCCCCAGGGGACATAGCAGCATTCTGGTAATACCTGGAAAAAGCACAATGTATCAAGTTAAGGTGCATATAATATTAAAATACATTCATTATTTGTTGTTCTTTAAAGGTGCTATATGTAAGACATATATCAAGTTAATATGCATATAATAATAGTTATTATTTGTTGTTCTTTTTTTTGCCCCAGGAGACACACCAGTATTCTGGTAATTCCTAGAGAAAACACAATGTATCAAGTTAAGGTGCATATAATATTAAAATACATTCATTATTTGTTGTTCTTTAAAGGTGCTATATGTAAGACATTTACATGAAGGACTTGTAAAATGGTCCTTATATGTCACCAGGGATTAAGGAAACATGGTAAATTTCAGTACTGATTTCAATGTCAACATTGCAGCCAGAATATTCATGTTTTAAAACCTAATTCACAGTTGGCAAACAGCCTCTAGAGGAGCAAAACATTTCACAGCATTTTAAATGTGACTGCAACCCCATTTGTGGCCATACCCCTACATATAGCATCTTTAAACCTACATATGAAAACATTCTGAAAAAGCAAATTCTTACCTGAATACAATTAAAATCTAGTCATCTGTCTTGCTAAGACAGCCAAAGCAGGCCCTCCAGAATGTAGGAGAGAGAGAGTGTACAAAACATGTAGACAACTAACGTCTTAATAAGAGGGACATAATGGCAACAGCTAAATTGTTCTTTTAGAGCTGTGGACATGAATGCAAACCTTTTAGCAGTGCAGCAGATAAGGCTAAGAATAGTTCACTTAAGTATGCAAGCATGAAATTTGGCACAAATGTTCATTAGAATCAACTCTTTCAAAAAAGGGCGATGGCCAAAGAAAAATCCAAGATGGCCACCATTGTTCAAGATGGCCGCCCTCTGCGCTTACAATTCCTAATATTAACTGCTTTAATTTATAACTACTTTAAGAAAAATAGCTATTTTCAATTCAGAACCTTACTGTATATGTCATACAGTCTGAAAGAGGTGTCCTATTTTTGTAAAATATCATTTTTAATGCAAAAATGACATTCAAAAGAACTAAAAGTTTACTTTTTACAACAAAATGACAGAACTAAAATATATAAAAGGATTAGGCAGAACT
The DNA here is from genome assembly GCA_027475355.1 of Coilia nasus. Taxonomy (NCBI): domain Eukaryota; kingdom Metazoa; phylum Chordata; class Actinopteri; order Clupeiformes; family Engraulidae; genus Coilia; species Coilia nasus. The sequence goes on along the minus strand of CM050204.1, from coordinate 17,181,539 downwards.
ACACTTCACATTTGCAACTGCACAAGGCTGTGCATGTAAGACCAAGCCTATAGCATTTGCACCTGCCACAGCAGACATAGTTGCATCCATACTTAGTGAGCTGTTCACAAGTCTTTGGAATGGGAGGTTTGGTTGTCCAGAAGACTTTCCATTCTTCGCCAATTTTCTCCCATCCCCAGTCAGCTGGACTCGCTGCTTCTGGCTGACACAAACTTGCTTGAGCCCACACCCAGCCTGCCTGATACGCTGCACGTTTAGTGTGTTGCATCAGTGCAGCTCTTGTTGGAGGGATGGCTTCATATGGTTTCAGCTTTCTGGCAAATAGGTCAAGTCTAGCATCATCTACACTATCTGCAGTGCTGGACCTGTCATACATGAGAACCACAAACCTCTCCAGAATCCTCATGTCGTCCTCCTTAATAGTTGGTGGAAACTGGCTCAGCTTAGAAAATACTGGAGTTGCCTGTGGGAAAATATCCCATGTCTGCCATGCTGTCTTCTTTCCTTTATATCGGAATGCTGAGACCACATCACAACCTGTAAATGCATGGAAGAACAGCATGCCTTTGGCCTTGTCTTGACCAACAGAGCTGTAAAGGTTGTGAATGCCAATCCATCGAATGCTCTGACCTTGGCCAAATATCAGCCACAGCTGCTGCAGACCCATGGTTTGGAGAGATGGGAACATACTCAGGCCAATGACAAGGACATCTGTGTCATTGGCTTTGACTATGACACATTTACTCCCTTGACCTACAGCATATCTGGCATGGACGAAGATGCGGCAGTCGGCCTCCTCCTGAGAACACATATTCAGTTCAGACAGACTGACTTTAGGTGTGCTAAGTGCCTGAGGTCCTTTGGTTACAATAACCAGGTTTGGTGCAGACATCTGAGCAATCTTCTCTGCCAGGAAGTGAAACAGCTCTGACTTATTATTATTTTGCCAGTTTGAGGGAATTGTATTCTTTTCTGTAACCTTGCGTCTCACCCCATGACCTCTTTTGGACCTTGTGTCTGCTTTCAGACTTGATGGAGTGTAGACATCAAAGATAACGTGTTGTATTGTATGCATTGGCATATTTGGCAGAAAGTCAAGAGCTGCATAGTCTGCAAATGTCTTGGACCTGATAGGTGGCAGTGTATGGACCAAAGCTGAACCATCAATGATGAAGACATCTGCCTCTGGCTCTTGATCTAAAGGGGTGATGTGTTTCTCAAGTATGGAGGTCAGTTGGGACTTCTGACAGGTGTAAATCTTTCCACCATCACTCAGAGATGCAGGGAACGACTGATTTTCATGTTGAAAGAACTTCTGTAGGTCACACTCCCTGTTCTGGCATGAGATGAACAGCTTTGAAAACAGGTGATAGTCTTCTTTCAGTTGCTTCTGTTTTGATGGCTCTGTAACAGGCTTATCTGGACAGAAGAAGTCAAGTCTGTTCCTCCTAATGGGCTCATAGAATGAAGATGGATTGTCTTGCAGTCATGTTACAAAGTCTTGGTACTGTGTCTGACCTTTCTGCAGGTGACTTTGAACAAGCTCAGCAGAGCTGGGATGAGCTACCTCCTTGGTGTCTATTGAGAACAAATCACCACTATCTTCCTGGAAAGGGTTTCCCAAGTCTAGCAGGACCGTAGAGAGTTTCTGAACCCTTTCTAGGAATGTCTTCTGGGCATGTGGTCGCTACTCATGGTGCAGAAAGTGATTACTTGCCTTTTTAGTTTGTGCCTCTATTTCATAGAGAGATACCAGATGGCTCACCTCAGGGCCAGATACCATCCATCTCCTCAAGGCTGATGGATTTTCAGTAAGCCCAATAGCTCCACCATCAGCCTTAATGACAGCATTGGCCTGCTCATGAGCCTGATCGAGAGCAAGAGCTGAAAAGTCATGCTTGGTCTTGTGGACAACAAAGTTTCCCATCTTGAATTCCTGAGCCAATGCTGGGTGTTTACTTTCCAAAGTCATCATGTCCCTCAGATGAACAGGCAACCATCGGGCATAATGGGTGTTGTTATTGGCAAAAAAGTATGGGAGAAGCTCCCTTAATGCCTGACAGTAGAGGCTGAAGTTTGCCTCGTGGAATGATCTGATCAGCATGAAGATTGTTAGTTCCATTGATAACACCAAATGCCAAATTGAAATTGTACATTTTGTTGACTTTTGTTCTGACACAATTCCTCAAAGCCCAATATGTCTTCATTGACATCTGTTTGTTTTGCACAGTAACTGTTGTAGGCAGACTTTAACAACTTGTAAAGACTGCAGGCAGTCACCTGGTGCATTTGCCGTGTCCTAGTGACACTTCAAACTGACAGAAATGCAGTGCCAGAAGAAGCCACACCTGCTTCCACTAGGGCACCAGTCCAGCCTCCTTGAGCAGAGAACCCAGAGACCTAAGGGCAGCCATTTCGATATGGAAACTTCCAAACATGACTAGGTACTTATCCTCTCCATACTCTTCTGGCCATTGCCACTGCACCTGTTTTGCCAAGGAATAGATTGGCTGGTCTGCTGTAATGACAGGTACTTCGCCTGGGTTCAGGTGTGCAACTGTGTTACATACTTTCTGCATCACATGCTTCACTGTAGCTACAGAGTGAGCCTCGTCCCTGAGAAGTGGCAGCAATGAAGTGATGCTCACTTCAAATTTTGGGCTTCTTTTCTGACATGCATGATGAGCTGACCATGTGATGTTAACAGCTCCATCTACCTCCTCAGTGACTGAAACCTTCTCCAGCCACTCATACTCTAAAGCTATTTGTGGTTTAAGCAGGTCTATTGCTGGTATTGGCACTGTACCACATGGTGGTGTGGGGTTTTTTGACTTGAAGAAGGCAGGAGCAATATTTGTAAAGGAATCAGGTAGTTCAGGAACGGATTTTACCCTCTCTGACCTAGGTTTACTGCTTGACGCACTTCTCCATGGTTATCTGTGGCAGGATGCTGGAAGACAGAGATACTGGTACCATGGAAAGAGGTAGTAGCAGTGGTTGCAGAGGGGTTGTGGTCAATGTTGTCCATGACTGCAGTGGTGAACAAACCCTTTCTCAGAACTGGTGGACATACCACACCCTCCTCCACATACTTGCTAACTGTGGCATCTCCAAGTTGGGCTGATATTTCCAGGACCCTGTCATAGGAAATACTCATGCCATGATCATGAAATATTTCTACTAGTTTCCTCTTCCTGGTTTTGGCATAGACAACCATGCCCATGTACACTGGAAAGGGAGTTTCCCTATCCTTAGAAAGACGATGGGTGGTTGCCTGTTATTTGTGCTTTGAGAAGCAGTTGTACTGTACGAGCTGAGTAATAGCTTGGTCTGACTTTAATGAGCCAAACACAAGCTGAGACTTGATATCAGCCCCATGTTCCACCATACCAATGAACTGGAGATGGCATCTTTGATGCATCCTTTGCTAAATGTGCCATTAAATTTGGACTGATGGTCCAGAATGTGTTTCCTCAATATCCCTGCAGCTCTAGCCAAAACATGAGCATCTGAGTATTCAGATGCCTGAGACAGGGATAGAGCAACATCTTTTTGTAGTGCTAAAAGAACAGTCCTTCCCTTTCTATGAGCTTCTAGCTCAGGAATTTCTACAAATAACTTCTCTTTTAGCCTTGTTTTGTTCACACTACGTGAATCAATTCCTAGCTGCTCCAAACGCTGTGTGTACAGCTGGCAAATCTCTGCTAGAGAAAAGATGGCAGGACCCTCAGAAGCAAGACTGGTTTCCACAATGTAGTTCACTAGTTCTGAAAGACTAGTGGATAGACATCTGGTTCATCTTCACTCTGACAGGACATTTTCTCTAGACGTTTGAGGTGACAGTGTTCCCTATTGTAGAGGGCAGTGAGACATTTGCGATGATACTTAAACTCCTGCTCCAAAAACACATTTGGCATCATTAGAATCGTAATTTTCTTTAGACTGACTTTTTGGGTGCCTACAGCACCAATTTGTACAGGAAAAATATAGCTTTTTGAATGGACCATGGTACAATACATATTGAGCCAAAATCATGTGATCGCACATCTTGATATTAGCTGATATCTCCTTTTAAGTCCATAAAAAGATCTTCATCAAACTTGTTGTACTACCACTATAAGCTGTCATAATGTTTGTACTACCGCTATAAGGTGTCAAAGAGCTAATTTGACAACTTAGGTCTTGAGGTCAAAGCTCGAAGTTGCGAGGAGTCACAGAAATAACTCACATGCAGCATTTGCTTTATGTATCAAAAGCAGATTGATGGATCTTCATTAACTGTAGTATTTGTTGTCTATACAAGTTAGAAGAACTGAGGGACTCAGGGTCATGGAGTCGAACGTTAAGGTCAGTTTTATCCCCTGGGATACAAGGTTACAGATGGTGGAGACATGCAAATCAATGTGTCAAGTTCAATTCAATTACTGAATACTGTAAATGTATTTATTGTGGTAAACCAGCCACTTCGCTGACATTCATGTATTTGGACCAAGCAAATCCACCCAATCAGTGAACAGAGGGAGTGTTTGTGAGCAAAGATGTTGACTTTGTGTGCTACATTTGAATTGTAGTGTCTAGGTAGGCTAATTGCATATGTGACGACCAGATGTTAGCAATTGGGTAAAGGCAGGGCCACTTGTTTTAAACTTCAGCAGAGTCCACACCGCCAGCAAGAAATTGTTTCTCAAAGGCCAGACCCTCTGTACAAAATGAAATGAAGTACGAAGTACTGGTTTACCAGACTAGCACAACACAGACTTGGTTGTTATTTGTATCTGCAACACAATTAGTTTAATACCCCTTGTTTGTATATAGGAATTAAGAATCCGATTCCAATTAGGCAAATGTGCTTTGTGGTTACATAGCAGTGAAATACTGCCACTAGCATAGTCATGACCTGAGCAATGTCTTTTAATATTGTTGATGCAATCCTTCTCACAGTACATGTGTAACAGGAGTCAGCTGACCAGGACGCTCTTGAAGTGTTGGTAGGGAAGTTTTATTAACATTCTACACACGCAGCCAGGCTAGTTGGCATCCGTGATGCATGCAGTGCTACTTCCAGAAGACAGCTATTTGTACTCGTGACTTTCCATAACTTGCTATTGCTCCCTTCATTGACAGGGTGTTATCCACTTTCTCCTGACAATTTCTGTGAACCTGAAGACTAGCATTGTCTTCCAGTTTTACTGTTAGAAATGTGGCACATGCGTTGTTATCTATCTGCAGTTGAAGGTAGGGGTGGCAAAAAATATCTCAGTATTTTCGGGATTTTGATGATATTCTTGAAAATGATCCTTTAATATGAATTTGTCGATATTTTTTAAAAATGGGATTGTAATTGTATAAGTTACAAGTCATCTTATAGTTTTGTACAAAGCACATTAAGAGACAGAATGTATTAGGATAACAGATCTTGTAGTCGAACCAGCTAGCATATCAAGTATGACCTCATGTGACCTTGACCTTTGACCCCAAGATATTGAATACCTCATCAGTTCATCAAGATCAAGAACTTATTGTGAGTAAGTCCAGCAATTTTGGTAAAGATCCTTTTACCGGTATGGCAGATATCAGCTAATGTATATATGTGATAATATATGATTTTGGCCCAGTATGCATTATACAGTGGTCCATTCAAATATCTCTATTTTTTGCTGGTACGGATTGGTGCTGTAGGGACCTGAAATTTTTAATCCAGATAATCCACATCTGATAACAAATGCTTTACCTCTATTTATTTCCACCTTCCACCCTAATTTGCTCAGACTAAAATCATAAGCATAGATAGAACTTGATAGAACGTTAAATAGTTTGGTCGAATTGACTCACCAAACATGGTGAAGATATGAGAGCTAGTAGGGCGTACAAAACTCACTTCCTCCCGTTCTGTTCTTTATTTACGTCATTTCCATCAATTACCAAGAAAACGAAGATGGCGGCTGTTGTAGAGAGGGTAGATGTAGGCGTAGGAGCTCCGGATTCAGATTCTGTTTCTCCCAGATTGTCCACTCCACCACCAGATCAGCCACATCAGAACAATCCACTGTTAGGACTTCCTATAGTGGCCATCGAGACGATTCTAAATTTCTTGTCTTACGATGAAATAAGCCTGCTACGCCTGGTAAGATGGAACAAAAACAAACCGTGTTTTATGCGGGTGTTGCTGCTGCTAAAGGGGAGTGCTGTAGACTGAACCCAGTCCCAGAGTTGGATATCTAGCAAGTTTTATTGCAACTGTTATTTTGTTGGATACGTATAAACATTGGGTTTTCTAAGGTGACATGCTCTTATGATGCCGTTTACTGGTCCTTAAATTTGGATTCGATGTTTGTCCTTCGGGGAATATGGCCCTTAGCTGAAGTTACCCTAGCCCTGTGTTAGCTGTCCAATTACGTTATATGTAGGAGCAATCCTGATCCAACCAATTTTGTAAAATAGTTGTTCATTGCAATATTTTGGCACTTGTAATGTTGTAGGAGTTTTCAACCGATGTTCTTATGGGTGTCTCCTGTTGCCCCGATTAAATTTATGACCAAACCTTTGTCGGTTTTGCTGATCTTTGTGAAGCTAGCTAGCTAGATACTGTTGCAAAACAGCGGCACGCTTGGGAGCCTATTTTCGGATATATATCCTTAACTAGTGTTTAAATAAAAGGATTCTGCCAAAAATAATAATTAGATACGTAACTTAATTGTTAATACAACCAGTTTTGTTTATGTACTTCTCTCGCATGTGATGCATTTTACTTAATGCTAGGCTAAGAAATGGTAGGCCAGGCGCTTAAATCACTCTAGTGTTTCAGTAATTATGCACTTTCTTGGATAACGATGTCAATTATATTTAGCTGTCATATTTCACCTGATCGAATACTATGGATACTCTTGACCCAATTGCCACCAGACACGGGAGCCTATTTAGCTTCTGTGTTCTGGTCGATTAACGTCGTGTACAATGGCAGGCATTTGATCATATCATAATATCAGGTAGATGTACAGTATAAGTTTACAGTGTTATTGCTTTATGACATTTTTAGTCCCTCGTTTACACAAGCGTATTATCAAGTCGTCTTTGTTGTGATGCAGTCCCATGTGTTCACTATATAATTGTTGATTCTACTGTAGTGTATCGTGCTTTGAACTGTATTTTTTCGTTTACTACATCTAACACATTATTTGATCCGTTTGTCATGTTTTGCTTAGCGTTTTGTCCCCAAGCCATTTTTTTATGTGTGTTCTGAAAAGCACCTATAGCTGATATCGAAAGTCAGTATCTGTTATAAACACAGGTTTTCTTTTATAAATAAATAGTTTACCATAAGATTTGCTTGTACAGTTTAATCATATTAGAAAATTGTGTATTTAGTCATTGCGTCTGTTTAACGACTTACTTAGCATCCTACTGCCGGAAGTTCTGCCAGCTCCCATGCTCCTTATGTCTACTGAGGTGTGTGCAGTGTAACCATAGTTACTTTTTTCACCCTGCTGCAGGTGTGTAAGCGTATGGATATGATCTGCCAGCACATGCTGAACCAGGGCTTCCTCAAGGTGGAGCGCTACCACAGCCTGTGCCAAAAACAGGTCAAAGCTCAGTTGCCAAGGTCAGTGCCTGCAATTTGCCCATAACTGCCCAAAAACTAGTACCAGCTGAGGCAAACGCAAAGCTTTCTATATAGTTTCCAAGTTAATGTTTGCTAGTTTTTTTCACTTTTGAGTGCTAGTTTCTCTTAAGGGTAAGGCAGTATGAATGTGCTCATTGTCATCAGGTTACCAGCCAGACGACTGTCTTCATGGGTATGCTATCAGAATAAAGTAATTTTCTCTTGGTGTACTTTAACAGAAGCACAAAACACTTTTCAGTTATTGCTCAGTTAAGTCGTTTATCTTAACTCTGGCGCAATGTGAAGGAAATCATTGTCTTAAGCTACAATCAGAGTAATCCAATCTGCAGTGGGCTATACTTTCCACTGCAGTAACTGCAAACGACCCTACTGCATCGTGGGTAATTAAAGGAGGGAGGACATGTAAAACGGATAGCTGGGTTGACGCTTTAGAAACATGCACCCTGGAAAAAAAAACTAGTCAGCATAAATATTTTAAGGTGGCTTTCAAGTAATTGAGTAAGTGTGAGGAACCCCGTGTCATCAGCAGACTGACGTGGGGTTCTGTGGTAATTGCTGAGCTGTCAGCTCTCACGGCAGGGAAAGAAGCACCAACCTTTCAGCGCTGCTGGGTTGGACATGCCCAAATGGACCCCACAATACCAGTGCAGTGTTGTGTATCAAAGGAACAAAGCTGATTGACCAGATAAGGTCAACATCAACAGCAATGGCTGAATCACTACGGGCACATGGTAGGATCGGATTGGATTGGTATTGGATTGGGTGTTGCTACCCAACAGGTGGTCTGTCCCAAATCCCCGTGCACATGAGAGTTTGTGTAAGCGGATAATGGTCAGAGATCTGGCCGTTTCCGCTACGCTAGATGGCGCTGTATTCCTTTCAACGAGTGGTGTTAGAACTACTTCAGGTTGACGGCTGCTAAAAAAATAAATAAACAAACTATCTGCCGGCATACAAAACAAAGATAGCGCTCGAGGAGGTTGACAGAGCAGCATTTGCATGCATGTTGTGCATTCTCCTTTGTTTGGAAGTCCGTATGAAAGAACAAACAGCGTTTTTGGTTTCCTTGATACGACATGAACTGTGCCGTCGGCATTTGATATTACAAGCAATTGAGGACAACGAGACTTGTTGAGAGCAGGCGCTAGAAAGCCTCGACGTTCAGTATGGATGAAAATCAGGGACAGAAGCTTCTGGGATCGAGTGGTCTTACATGCGCAGTACGCGAATCCAAACCAATACCGTGCACAAGGCGGCACCAAGCGGATTAACATCGGCTTAAGCCAGGGGTTGCAATCGGATTCGCGAAACCAATCCCTATACGATCTTTAGCCTGTGCACATGAATTCGATACGATCCCAAACCATTTCCAATCGGATTCAACTCGTCCATGTGCACGCAGTGACTACTGACTGGTCATCCAATTGGCAAAACCTGTAGTTAGGATAGTTTCTGTGTTGGATTTGTTATCTGTATGTGCAAATAGGGGTTATTTTACTTGCGCATTTGTGCCGTGCATTGCTTCATGTGCGAGTACTGATGGTGTGCATGTGTTTGGTGTACTCACAGGAGGGAATCGGAGCGCAGGAATCACTCACTCGCACGACATGCAGACATCCTTGCTGCCGTGGAGACGCGCCTCTCCCTGCTCAATATGACCTTCATGAAATACGTCGATTCAAACCTTTGCTGCTTCATCCCTGGAAAGGTACAGCTTTTTGCATTTTGTGACAAACTCTGAAACAGCTGATATGAGCATGTTTTAATCTTTTTTATTGTTAAGAGGATCATAAATCACAATCATAATGATAGGGTGGAATAGTGTTATGTTACAGGATACCACGTGGACTTTGTTTAACCAGAACTAATTTACTGCTCAATATGTTTAGTTAAACTACTGGACCACATCAGTCTATTTCCCTATGATTAATTTGAGTTGAGTTGTCTAGGACTGTCTAAAAGACAAGCCAGTACAAGAATAACCAGTGCACACTGTCTGCCTATGAGACCAAATGCATATTGAACTGTTTGTTTGGTAATCTGCCACTAGAGGGCATTCTTGTTTCAACAAAGACGTGTCAACAGAGAGGTACCATAGAAGGCAATTACATTGTCTTTGTTTACATTAGTCATTTTAACCTTTTAGTGGTGTCTTTTTAGCCCTGTAATAAAACCTCTAAGTTGAATTCAGACATGCTACGCAGTGTTTCCTGAACGGAATTTGTTAGTTAAGGTGGTGGTTGTCCAGAGAAATTTAGGGTTATGGTTGAGAATCGCTCCGATTTTTTATATTAGTCCATCTTGTCTGTTTTAAGCTGGTATGAATGGAAGACAACTAATGATATAGGTATGTTTATCATACTTATAATTTTATCACCAAATTTTAGGCCCTACATTTTTTTAGTTAAGGTGGGAGGAGACTTATTGTTGAGGTGGCTAAATTAATTATAAGGCACCAAGGGATACAGTGGCTGCAGTTATCATTAGTCAGGATCTGTAGCCAAGCACAGAGAGGGATTAGTGATTCTAAAAATTGAACTGTTGGATGGAAAACTGATGCATCCTATGTGATTGGTCTGGCAGGTGATTGACGAGATCTACCGCGTGCTGCGGTACGTGAACTCCACACGGGCTCCCCAGCGCGCTCATGAGGTACTGCAGGAGCTGAGGGACATCTCCTCCATGGCTATGGAGTACTTTGACGAGAAGATCGTCCCCATTCTCAAAAAGAAGCTTCCGGGAGCCGATCTTTCAGGCCGGCTCATAGGGTCTGCCCCAGGTAGGCTTGATGGTAATGCTAAGTGTATTAATGCATGTATGAATGAATTTACGGGAACTCAAGGACGAATTCAGATTTTGGAATTGATTTGTGATGCATCAGCAGATATTCATTTAAAACAATCAAGTTGTTTATATGCATAGATACATTCAATATACAGTACTGTGCAAAAGTCTTAGGCAGGTGTGAAAAAATGCTGTCAACTAGGAATGCCTTCAAAAATGGAAGTGTTAATCATTTATGTTCATCAATTAAGAAAAATCAATATTTGGTGTGACCATCCTTTGCCTTTAAAAGAGCATCAATTCTTCTAGGTGTATTGCATAAAGTTTTTGAAGGAACTTGGCTGGTAGCTTGCGCCAAACATCTTGAAGATTTACCACAGATCCTCTGTGGATTTATGCTTCCTGACATATACAGCCAATTTTGTGTAATTGGTTGATCATACACCTGACTATAATCCTGCAAAATCCCTGACATTGTGTGTACCCCTGTGTGTGTACACTTTGTGTGTGCCTGCAAAACAACTTATGCCCATCTTATGCCTTAAGTCCTTTCAGCTTTATGGGTGTTTTAACATTAGACATGTGGATGGCTAACAAGATACAGTACTGTGCAAAGATTGAGGCAGGTGCCTTCAAACCAGCATCAGTTCACACACAGGGGTACACACAGTCAGAGATTTTGCAGGACTATAGTCAGGTGTATGACCAACCAATTACACCAAATTGGTTGTATATGTCAGGAAGGATACGGATAGGGTAAGGGAAGGATAAGGGTGGTCACACCAAATATTGATTTGATTTAGCTTTCTTTTTTGTTCAGTCACTGCATTTTGTTAGTTGATGAACATAAATACTCACAGTTGAGCATTCATACTGAGTACCTCGATTGTTTGTCGTACCTCAAGAGATTTTGTTGCAGCATAAGTGTGGCTTGTTCTAAGTGGCCATTGGTCTAAAAATAAAGTTGCTCTGACCTGTCCTTGTCAACCTTCTTTTCCTCCGCAGTGGCTGGACCTTCGACCTCTCTGACCACCATGTCGCTGCTGGCCAAGAACACGCCGTCGCGCTCGGAGATGACCAAGGTGCAGCAGCAGGTGAAGGTGAACGGGGCGTCCATGACGGCGCTGCGGCGCGAGATGCAGGAGGTGCGCGTGAAGCAGCTGGAGCAGCAGAAGCAGCTGCAGGACCAGGAGCAGAAGCTGCTGGAGCAGTCGCAGGTGATCGGCGAGCAGAACGCCCGCCTGGCCGAGCTGGAGCACAAGCTGCGCGAACTGATGGACCGCGCCGCCGTGGGCAGCGGCTCCGCGACCACCTCCGCAACCACGACTGTAGCGCCGCGAGGCTCCACAGTGTCTTCTGCATCTTCCTCCTCATCCTCCTCCTCAATGGCTGTGGCCAGCACATCCGCAGGGGCGACAACAACAGCTGCTGCTGCTGCTGTTGTTGCTGTCACACCGGGGGTGACATCGGAGTTGTCCTCCGTTGAGGAGGACGGCGTCCCGTCTCTCAAGCGCTCCAGGAAGAGTCTGGATCTTCCACGGCAGTCCAAACGTCTGCGCAGCAAGAAGTAGATGGACATTGCAGTGTTGTTTTTGTGCTTTTGTTCATTTTTTAATTTTTTTTTTTTATTTTGGTCATCCATGTGTCTGCAGAGGCTAAATTCAGAGGGAGATTGTGAACTGACAATGTCCAGATTGTCTCAGTTCATTTTGCATGTTAAGTCAACCACTCCCAAGGCCTTTATCGGGCATATGTAATAGCACATACAGACATCAACTTTTCTCTTGTTTGTCTTCTGGTTTAAATCTTTGATTTTATTGTTTTTTTTTTTTGTTTTTTGTTTTTTTGTTTCGTTTTTTTTTTTCTTTTTGGGGTGAGGGGCATGAACGAATCACCACACAGAGACTGAAAAAAGTTGAAGTTGTACTCAGTGCCATGTCCTGTATAGAAAGACGTAGCTGCTGTGTTCAGTCGGGGATGCGGGATGGGAGATGAGGCCCTCAGCTGGTGTTAGAACTGCCTGGTTCGTCAGTCATTTGCTGTATGTAACCTCTATTTCAGAGAGGCACGTGAAATAAATGGCCCTCTTATCGTGGTGAAGTTGTGTAGATGGTCATGTGCCTTTTTGTCGGCACTAATATGTAGCGTTGACCACAGGCTGTGGTGCCCTGTCTGTGTGCATGTGTATATAGATATATATTTATACCCAATGAAACAAATCAGCAGTCCGATCAGGAGAACACTGAGGCCTGGTGTGCAGAGTTTTGCACGTTCTCTCAGAATCCGGTAATTCTAAATTGACTTTAGTGGTTAATTCCGTGGAGCTTTGTCTAAAAGAAAAAATTCAGTTAGGTATTTGCAAGCCTGAATATGTAGGCCCATCTTTGTCATATTGTGATGGCATGAGCGTGAACCTTTGGAGGGAATGGAGAAGTGCACATGTAAACTGACCTCATCCTTGTTATCTTGCTCCGAGTAAAATGAAAACATCAACTACTGACCCTAGTATCATGTAGTGGTCTGTCACTGGTTGCCTGTGCTCATGACCCTCACCTATACTAGGAGCCCCGCCCTGTAATGGTGCAATATGAATGGCTGATTTCATTTCTGCTCTTTTGATTAATGTACTTTACTTTGTGCGTTGGCAACTTTGGACAAGTTTACACTCATGTCACAAAGGTTTATAGTGCTGAGCAAACTAGAGAAGTGCTGTTTTGTTCAAGGCATGGCTCTTGTACGGTCTTCATGAGTATGGCATCTTTGTAATACACCGTCTTTGCATTTGGGGGTTCTGTCATAGTTATTGGAGCAATAGCTCTGATGTCATTGCAGATGTTAAGCTTTGTGTAGTCACCTGTATATAGTCCCCACTCTCCTTCAAAGCATCAATACTGGTCACCATAGGATTCCCCAGGATTCTACTGGCAGTTAAAAAGCATCTAGAACAATCAATGTTAATGTGATCATGAATTAGAAAGCAACTCTGCTTATACATGGTATGGTTTTACCAAAGTTTGAGTGAATGTCTCAGTATCTTGAAGCAACACAGAGCCAAAATGGCATTTGACAAATTACTGTTTGTTCATTAAAGAGGGTGTTTAGTTTCACATGAAGTCTGAGATGTTTTCACGTAGTCCATCACCAATGAAAATAATTGGCTTCAAGTGATGTTTTGTGTAATACCACCTCTGACTCATAAAACCACAATAGTTGGTTTTGTCCTGGTCTTTGGAATACTATCTGTGTGTAAGTTCATACTAAAGAAAATTATCCCTCTGAAGCTGTTCTTAAATTGCCCATTGACTGCCTGTGCCCCTTTTGATATAAGCTCTTAGCTTTAGAATTAGAGATAAGCTGTGGTCAGGTTTCTGTCTTTTCTACTCCTAGTGGAGAGATCTTCTGCAATGTAAGGGTTCTGTTGCATAGTGACCTGCACACATATTGCCTTGATCATTCTGTGATCATGTCCTTGAAATACAAGCATTTCTCTGGGGTGACAACACTTGTGGGGCAGCAGTCCCTAGCCAGCCTCTACTTGCGTTTAAAAGGGGTTGGCGCTGAAACAAACAGGCATACTGATGAGCTCCCTGTTCTTCATGGCATGAAGGGGCCCTTGGCACTGGTTTTCTTCGCTGATGTATTCTGAAAATGCAGCATACCACTGAAAAAAATCGGAGACTACCCTCAATAAGAAGGCGCGTGAAGCAACTAAAGGGATGCGCGCAAACATGTTAAAAGTGTGGCTTAATGCGAGACTGTGTCTCTGTTTAGAAATGACTGTACTGTAAACTTTACGTATTTCAAATTTAGATTGTGAAATTATTTCATGTATGTAAAAGGAATAAAACCTAATCTTGTAATCTAGCCTGGTTTGGGCTTAAACACACATGATTTGTTGCACACAATACTGTTACAAATGTAAAAAAAACATATTAAACAAATTAACGTATCAATGATATGTCTCCAGTGTATTATTTTTTCTTATTTAATGCCGTATCCTTAATTGCTTAAACTTTAAAATAACTCCTAAACTACCGCCGCTGCTTCAGTTTATTGATATTTTTTACTACTGACCTGTTCCTTGTTCCTTCTTTAGTATCAGAACCATGTATGCTGTACAGTAGAGACAGTAGAACCATAACCTATCCTATCCCTAACCCTGCAAAGACAGCCCTTATAGGACATGGTGAGCAATACATTTGAGAGTTGGCAGCATTACTCTCACAAGGCCCAAAATATTAAGCTGTGGCTGTAATGAGAATGTTGGCCTGTCTTCAAAGCTCTACGAAGACAGCCTGATCTCCCCCTAAGCTAAGACCTGATCTAGTTGGATTTGGAATTTGTGGATCGTGAGTTTGACTGTACTGCATTACTTTTACCTTTTGTTTACCTTTCAAATGCCTCCCTTTACAGTAGCTGACTTGGAGGACTTTTTTAAGGCATTCACAGAAATGAAAGGAGCAGGCAATTGGCTGTTTTGGATCAGATGTCACTGTTATGTGAATGTCCACGACATGCCAACTATTCAGCATTTTGCCCATGGGCTTGAGAAGCAACATTTACATTTATGGTAATAGAAAATAGATTTGTACGTGAAATAAATCCAGTTTTGGGACTAAAAGACAAGAAATCCTGTTTCCAAATATGTCGATTCCGATTATATTTGCATTTGCCTGGTAGTCTTTCAGGAATATCCACTCCCCAATGTATTAATTATATCACCCCACTGCCTAGGCTCATTTAATTGTCTTTGGAGAATAAAGGTGAGACCAATTAATGGCATGTTTGGTTACAAGGCCTTTGGTTGAGCTATACAAACAGTCCCTGTTTAATGGGCTATTATGGAATTGGTGTGGATGGACTGCATGCTAATTATGTAAACCTTCACTGGGGCATTTATGCTCACCGCATGCATTGCATTCACTGCATGCTAATTATCTAAAACTTCACTGGGGCATTTATTTACGTTTTGCGTGTGGTAGTCTTACCGAATGATGTAATCTAGACAACTTCTTGGGATTTGAATAGGAAAGGCTTTGTATAAGAAATACACTTCTCTATACATTGGACATTGCATACCTACTGATTTTGTGTTGAAGTAAGTAACTTAAAAATGCTGGGAAATACGCTAGTTATTTGGACACTTCGACAAGAAGGCGAGAAGTTGACCCTCCCAACTGGCTACGTCAACTAGCTGCTGAGAGACGGGGTGGAAAAATGCCATGCACACAATCAGTCGGAATAGGCATGCCAAAGGAGTGGAGGTAGCACAGCCTCAGGTTGCTACACAGTCGACGGACCTAGCTGCCTGGTTTGGAGTCGCGCGGCCAGAGGAAGAGATACGTTTTTAAAAATTGGAGTTCCAGGTTATAATTTCAAATTGTGCTACAGTTAGAAGAAAATGGGTAACCGGGTTGCTCGGGAAGATTACGAATGGGTGTATACCGATCAGCCCCATGCCGATCGGAGGAAAGAAATTTTAGGTGAGTCTATCAGTGTTTTGTAGGGCATCAGAGTATGAGAGTTTTCAGTGCTCTGACTTAATGATTCACATTGGTACACAAAAAATATGTAACCAAAGTGATGTCTTGATGGCTCATAAGTCATAAATGGTTAAAAAAAGTGTCCCAGCGTTACTGTATCGCTAACATGAGTTATGTGAACATTAGCGCTATTTGTTCACTATGGAGAAACTATAGTGTTCTTTTATATTGTTATTGTCATAGTTAATGTGAACACGTTAATGTGAACACCAACTTTAGTTTGTGGGTGTAATAATATGATGGCTAGATAGTTGTAACAATACAAAAGAAGCCAAATTACCCAGAACAAACCTCGGCTTAATAATTATAATGGGCTAACGTTAACATTTGGTGGCTATGTAAGCCTTTAGTTACCTTGGCAGTCTTTAACCAACAATGTGTTGTAAATAACTGACCTGCCCTTTGGTCTGCACCCTTGTCTTAATAACTGTAGATTTGCCAGTTTCGTATGTACAGCCGGGTTTGCGGTCATAAGTGAACTGCGATACCGTTATGTTGGTCAGGCCGGTGCTAGCTAGCCAAAAAAGCTAACAAGCTCATGCCACTCCCTGGGACTAATGCGAAAATATTGGTTGGCTAGCTTGCTTGCTAGCTGGGGTAGGCCGACATCGACCCAGCGAACATGCTTTGTCCCAGTGGAGGGAGAAGTGACTTTACAGTTACCTCCCTCAGTGCAATGGTTGTCTCATATAGGTGTAAATAATTAATTCACTCTCTAATGTGTGTATAGTGGCAAATTATTTATCAGCCAGCCGTATTCAATAATCGGCCAAGTTAGAAACTATATTGAACTATATATATGAACTGTCATTCATTAGCTATAACGTTAGGTTGTTGCATAACTTAAGTTAGCTAACGGTTACCTTCCTGTATGTAGTTGTACCTCCTTCAGTATGTTTGTTAGTGGGTCTAAATGGTAGACTGTATAAGGTTTGAATACAGCCCAATATTGACGTTATTCAGTAAAATCCCCAAGTTCGGTGATTGACAGAAAAGGCGTTTTTAGCGTGTTAAGTGATATATTTGGGGTTGGCATGCCCGTAGGTTGTTCTCTCTGGTATCTTTTTTTTTTTACCGACACTTCCTCTGACCACAAGTGGAGAGTTTTTCCGAGATAAAACGCAAAGATAGATCAGAAAATTTGAAATCACTTCCACTAATTGTTTCAAACGTAAGCTATATTTGTTATTATTATGGTTCATTAGGTTGAAGATGTTGCTTTTGAGATTTTTTTCTTGTCAGAGAAGTAGTCTTCAAAAATATAACATAAGTTGAATTATGAAGCTTGTGCAAAGCACTCTGCGATGCCTCACGTGATAGTGGGTCAAAAATGACTAGGCTGCAAGCCTTTTGTTCTTTTGTAACAAGGAGAGCCTTGTGTACAACAAGACTGACCTGTGCCATTTCCAACTTAATTTAGGGTTGGTTCTTGCAACTGAAACTTCTCTGAACAAATAGGCACTTATCACAGGCCTGGACTAAAATGCAAACTGAATATAATCCTATGGATCTCTGTGTCATGTCTTTATGTAACCGTATACATTGCCCCCCGAAGAAAACCACAATTTCAAATGTTCCCTCTTAAATGTTAACACAACGGACTCTTTAACTTAATTGCTCGGTAGAGGGTTCTACCATTGTAAATCGCTGGTGTCCTGTCAAAGCAATAAAGTAGTCATTGAGATAGGAGACAAATCCCATCTGAATAATTCAAAGGCGAGTCTTGTGTGCTTAGCACAATTGCTCACCAAGGGACATGAAGAGGACTCTGTCATCATTGTTAGGAGACAATAAATAAATAAAGCCTGAACAGGATGACATTGTTCATCATCAGCAGAAATGTATAGATGTAGAGGCAATGTCACATCAGGTAATGCCAGCTCTCTACCTAAAAGGAGTACAGGTAGTAGGTTCTCAGATAACTTCTGCTTTCCAAGAAGGATATTCATAGCTACCCTAATGTTTAGTAAAAGCAAAACAAAAAAGTGCCTTGATTAAAACTTGTCAGGTCCTGTTGCAGGTGATCTTTACCACACACACATCATCCAAGATCGTATTCTTGTGTATAGAACAGTGTTGAGCAATTTCACGCTGACACTTCCTAATTAGAGAGGGATCAGTGGGGTACTGTGCTTATGGAAGGCCAGGCAGGGCGTTGCCTTGGGTAAATTTGGTTTAAACACATCTTACAATCTCTTGAGTGGTGTGGTGCTGTGTGACAGCTGCACTGCTCTCAATTTCTACAACACATCCGTGTGATCAAAGCCTCTGATTTTCTGTTGGTGTATCATCATATGTGTCCTTGTGGTTGAGTGGAAAGTACTGTCTCTGTACTGTATAGGTCCTTTTAATGCTACAAATGCATGAACATTTTACTTTGTTCCCAAGCTACTTCCCCTACGTTTCACATGGTTGCAACTGTTAAATTGGGGAAACCCTATAACAACAGCTATGATGCTAATAATCAAACTTTCTTGAAACTGCTGTTAAGTTGCCTCTGTCATTACAGTCAGAGTAGTAGACATGTGGAGACACAGGCAAAGATCACCGCCCAAGGGGCTGTAACAGTAGGCTAAGCCAGGGAACAGCTTAGGTGCTCCTTACACTAAAGCTGTGTGCCTCTGGCAGGATGTGACATGTTTGTACAAGTGCGCACATGTACACATACACACACACACACACACACACACAGTCACTCACTTGCTCACTCCAGTTAACAGATGGCAGCAGCAGTGTATGGCTGTGTTTTACAGTCTAATTAAAAATGTTTGCACAAGACAGAAATGGAGGTCGCTGAGGTGGTGGTGCTGTATTGTTCTCACAGTTTTCTGTGCAGATAAGGCTTGCACTCAGGCTGATTACCAATCAGTCTCTCGTGCCGTCACTGTAAAAACACAGGCGTAACCTGGTCTTTTACTTCCCCTGTTCTTTTCAACCTGCTTGTACAAACCCCACCATTAGAGGAAGTGCCAAGGCCTAGGGTTTAGTGGAAACCTGACCGTATACTTCAGAAAACATGCTTATGTATATGTCAGTCTGTAAAGTGGCAATGTTTAATCACATTTTTGTTGTGTGAGCTTCAGGCTTGTTTGAGAGGCACTTAATTGCCATCTTGTACAGCTGAAAGGTTCTGTCTGTGTTCAGCAGTTGGCTGAAGGTTAATATTCACCATGTGTGCTCTGATGTCAGCACCATAGATAAGTACAAAGAGTGGTCAACATGACCTGGCTAGTAAGCTCTGTACAGACATAAGTGTACATTTAAGCTTGCAAGCACCAATTAAACTCATACTAGGAAGGAGCTATAGGCTACTCTTACCATCTTATTGTTTACTTCATTTTAAGATTCAAGTAATTTATGTAAGTGGTTACTATTGAAAGAAGCAGCTTTCATCTGTCATTGTAAAGTTAGCATTCAACAGATGAATGGCAGTTTGACATGCATATCAACATGCACCCCTCCGGCATTGCTATTCTAGGCTACCACATACAATAGCAGAATCAGCGTAATGATACAATAGTGGCTTATGCTTGTCTTGCCTGTGCATTTGAATGGGTGGTGAAATTTCCTTGAGGCATACTCCCTCAACAGTGGTTGCTGTATTCATCACCTTCCGGTTCAGCTGCCACATTATTTAAATAGATAAATGAGTAGTTTTTACCAGACATATGGTGATGGACAAGGCCTTAAAATGTCCTAGTTAGTGCACCTTTTTCAGAAGAGGGTGGGGCTCATTGTAGAAACCTGATTAAGTTACGGTCCGTTTGTGGCCCTTGTTGAATTGTCACATAGGGGTGTTGAATGCACAGTCTCTCGACATTGGTGAAAATCCATTAGCTGTGTGATGCCATCTTACACCGGTTATCTTCACAACAAAATGCATTGTGCTCATTATAAAGCTGTTGCGAGGTGTTTCTCATATGTCATGCTGCTCTGCATTTCTCCCAGCATTTTAGAACTTCATAGCCTCTTGATCCTACCTGTGGAATTAAAAGAAAGAAAACAAAAGTTCTTCATAACTGCCTTACTTTGTTTAGAATTTTGAGGCCTCTGCACCCTTTAGAATACTTGAGAATACTTGAGAAAGACAGTCCATAATCTCAATCCGGCCTAAACAGACCGATAAGATAAGCTGAGGTAATGATGTCTTTGTTTGCACAAGTTAGTGATTTGAATTTGAATTTGAATAGTGGCTTCTGGGATATTTTCACTGACGGATCTGCTTTTTGGGATTGAGTAATTTTCTTCATAATGGTATTTGTGCATTGCACTGTTTTTTACTGCAGAGCGTAACTACTGGGACTGCATATTACCACCACTCCACCCGGGACCCAGGGATAGCTACTAAAATGCTTGTCCCCATTCAAATGATTTTGTGGCCAAACCAACAAATTCTACTACTTTGGTACTAACTAGAATTCTGTTTGTTGAGCAAAGCCTTTATTGTTTTTTTTCCAACAGTTTAAGCACAAGGTAGGCGTAATCCATTAGTATGTAGAGCAGGTTACTAAGCTATGTCTAGGAAAGGTACTCAATTCCTCAGAACACTTTTTTAGTTGCCACTTCTTAGCATTCAGTGGCCACAGGTTAATATTTATCCCGTCCTCGCCCAGGTCACATCACTCACAGCTTCTTACACTAGGAGTCATACTGAAAGGAATGAGTGAGGCCGCTGGGCCTTCCAGAGAAAAAGGGCAGGAAGTCTTTCCTCCCTTCCCGTGAGCCAGAGGTAAACACAAGAAAATGTTGTGAGGTCTTTGTGTCGGGCTGTTTGCTGTGCTGTGCTGTGCTATGTAGCTGTGTCTGACTATTGCATAAAGCTTTTCTGTCAACGGCCCTCAGCTTTAGAGTGCAGCAGCGATAGGAAGCAGTTTTTTAAAGATTGTAGAGTTGGCTCAAAAATGGTGGACTGAATCATTTTATGTGACCATCACAAGAATGGGGCTGACCAACATTGCAGGTCAGACAGACAGACAGACAGACAGACAGACAGACAGACAGACAGACAGACAGACAGACAGACAGACAGACAGACAGACAGACAGACAGACAGACAGACAGACAGACAGAATGAGGTGGTGGACTTCAGCTAAATTGTGTTCAAGGTCTAGTAATTCTTTCTGAGTCCGGAGGCCTATGTGCATGGACAAATCAAATTGCTCCCAGCACAGTAATTGCTTATCACCTGATATGGACATTCTGTTAACCTCTTTAAAATTCCTTCCCAACAGCCAAGTACCCGGAGATCAAATCTCTGATGG
This sequence comes from Coilia nasus, assembly GCA_027475355.1. NCBI lineage: Eukaryota > Metazoa > Chordata > Actinopteri > Clupeiformes > Engraulidae > Coilia > Coilia nasus. The sequence goes on along the minus strand of CM050204.1, from coordinate 17,160,330 downwards.
GCCCAGACCCCCGGCTGAAGTGGATCGTCTGCATGATGGTTGTCATCCAGCTGTCGGCCTTCTACCTGGTGAAGGACCTGGACTGGAAGTGGGTGCTGTTCTGGACGTACGTGTTCGGCAGCTGCATCAACCATTCCATGACGCTGGCCATTCACGAGATCTCCCACAACACGGCCTTCGGCAACAACCGTGCCAAGCTCAACCGCTGGTTCGCCATGTTCGCCAACCTGCCCATAGGCCTGCCCTACTCGGCCTCGTTCAAGCGCTACCACCTGGACCACCACCGCTACCTGGGGGGCGACGGCGTGGACGTGGACATCCCCACCGACTTCGAGGGCTGGTTCTTCTGCACGCGCGTCCGCAAGTTCTTCTGGATCATTCTGCAGCCGCTCTTTTACGCCGTTCGCCCACTCTGCATCAACCCCAAGCCCATCTCGGAGCTGGAGGTGGCCAACGTGCTCATTCAGTTCACCTTCAATGCGCTCCTCTACTGGCTGTGGGGGGCCAAGCCCGTGGTGTACATGCTAGCTGGGTCCATGCTGGGCATGGGCCTTCACCCCATCTCGGGCCACTTCATCGCCGAGCACTACATGTTCCTCAAGGGCCACGAGACCTACTCCTACTACGGCTCGCTGAACCTGCTCACCTTTAACGTGGGCTACCACAACGAGCACCATGACTTCCCCAGCGTCCCAGGCCGCAGGCTGCCCATGGTGAGTTTTGCAGAGTGGCTTAGAGGGTTGGAGCTTGGAGGTTGGGGTGGTGTAGAGGGTTGGAGTGTGGAGGCTGGGGTGGTGTAGAGGTTTGGGGTTTGGAGGTTGGGGTGTTGTAGAGGTTTGGGGCTTGAAGGTTGGGGTGGTGTAGAGGGTTGGAGCTTGGAGGTTGGGGTGGCGTAGAGGTAGGGGTGGGCGGTGTAGCCTAAAATTTATATCACGGTATAAGTTGAACCATAGACGGTAGACGGTATATATTACGGTATACTTTGGTATGTAACAGTATTAACTGTTAACAGCTTCTTAATGCTGAATGTCAATATTTCTGAACGTCACCAAACACGATATAAAACATTGTAACATTTTCGTGTGGGAACTTGGCTCAGCCAGGTTGGGCAAACCGGGACTGAGCTAAATATACAACACGCTCAGAGCAGAATAATGTCGTATTCCACAGGATCCGCACACAAAACAACTAGATGAACACGTGAGAATGATAGCACAGGAAATTATGATGTTGGGAGAGTGCAGTCAATCCGTGCGCTTTGCCAAATGGACAGAGCTGGGTCGTCAGTGACTTGCTGTCGGCGCAGATGGGTCAGTCAAGTGCAGATGTAGCTGTCTATGAAACAGCACGACCGGCTCCTCATTAAGCATTACCTAAAGCAGTGGCGGTTCTACATTGAATTACTCCCTGGGCGAGACCCCCTCCTAAACTTGTAACGTTTTGTTGCAAAGCCAAATCTTATGGTGAAATTAGATCTTGTGTTTGTTGAGCTAAGACCGAATTATTATAGCAATCGTAGCATCATAGCTAGAAGGCTAACAAACGTAAGAGTTATACCATGATTAACATTAGCCCTTCATTCATGGCATGGATAACGTGATCATGCAGAGAGAACAGTTGCATACCTTCATCTTTTGCTCGTTTCTACACTTCTAATGGCTTTGACCTTTTTCTGTCCATCTCCTTCTGTTTGTAACTCGACAGTCAACATACTGTTTTTCCCATCCCCGAACACTCGGTCACTGCCGACCAGGAGTTAAGACTAATTCACCTTGGTGACCGCCTACTCGTTTTGTATTGCCCTGTTTTATTAGCCTTTCACACAATTAAAAAATGTGCAGGAATTATAAACTTGTAAATATAATGTTAGGAATAAAATGTGCGTTATTGGGAAGGAAGCTTATGTGTGACTGACTTCGCTCACTAATTGCAGAGTATTGCCCACTTGTGCATTGCATTTGAGAGACTTAGAGGTGCTGTCCCCTGCGCCCCCTCCCCTTTGCCCTTCTCTCACAGCTTCTGTGCACTGGAACTTTGTTTACAAGGTTTTCCAACGTAGCTGACTTGCTGTAGCAAACCGACCGTAAGTAATGTTACAACCGCGGAAGATGAGCAATTTTGAAAATAGGCGTGTCAGAATAACGTGAATTCTGCAGATTATGTTTTCCTGTTCAGTATCCGACACCTTGTAGCCAAGCCATGACCAGATTACAGAAGTTGAGTCGGTTCACTGCTCGCAGCTATTTTTCCTTCTTCCTTGTTGTGGTGACGCAATTATCTATCGCGGTAGGAAGGTATAACCCAAAATCTCTACCGTTGGCCAAATTTATACCGCATACCGTTTATACCTTTTATACCGCCCACACCTCTACGTAGAGGTTTGGGGTTTGGAGGTTGGGGTGACGTAGAGGGTTGGGGTTGGAGGTTGGGGTGATGGGGATTACAGATGTGTTCTGGTTGAGGATATGATGTTGCGTTCTATTTGTCAGTGTTGTTGACCCCCTGTTAAATAATCACCTTAATCAACAATGAGGGGATTAGGGGTTTTAATCAGTAACAAACTTTGAACTGTCAGATTGAATAGCAATTGTTAGACAGTGAAATGACTGAAGTACAGTGGTGCTGAAAACACTATATGGATTATGGATTTGTGTTAACCACAAAAAGAAAAAATGCTGAAGATGTGTATGCACAGTTGGGCATTGGATACAGTGGAATTATATAATTAACCTGATCTGTTCATCTGGTGCTTATTCCTTCTCAGGTGAAGAAAATAGCGTCCGAGTACTATGATGATCTTCCACAGTACACATCGTGGGTGAAGGTGCTGTATGACTTCATCATGGATGATAACCTCAGCCCGTACTCCCGTGTGAAGAGAAAGCTGAAGGGAGAGATCAAACAAGAGTGATTTATTGTTGTCCCCCACATCACTGTCTCTCTCTTCGTCCTTTTCCCCCCCTTTCACATACTCAAACTCATCCCGTGAAGCCACCATCTTGAAATTCACGTCCACACCATGACTGCCTTTTCCAGAATAGTTAACAGTATCTGCATCCATAGTTAATGTATGTGTATGTATGTTGTGGATGAACGTGTGTGTGTGTGTGTGGCTATAGATGTGTGCAATGATTGATGCGTGGGTAGATTCATTTCAGAAATATTTTTTTAAATGGTTTAGTCCCTTTGCATAGTCCCCAAATACAACTACTACTGTCCATGCACTGACAGAGATGTTCTTATTCCAATCACATATATTAATTTGTGCATGTGCAACTGCACAGTGCTCACTTGTACTTTTGTGTTTTGAAATTTGGTGAACTTGGTTAAGTTTTCTTTTTGAACCCTTTCAATTGGTTTGGAAGATGTTATGTCTTAAATATATTTAAGAGCAATTGTACACAAAAAGCCAAAAAAAAAGAGTAAGCAGCTATTTATTGACAGATTTTGGTAAAACCTTCGATCACATTTATTATAATCAGGAGGTTCATTTGTTTTACTGCAGAATGTCGCATACTTCAAACATTTAGCAAACTTTAGCTGGCTGAGCATTTGCCTGCATAGGTTAAACCCATGACTCCCTCGCTGCAAATACACACAAAAACAAACACTGGCACAGAAGTGTGTGTGGTGAGTGGCTGGCTGTGTAATCTGAAAGGCGTCACATTGCATATCTCTCCTGTTAACGGCCGCCTGTTGCATATGCTGTCTTTTACAGAGAGGGTTTTACAAGGTCACTCCTGTTTGACATACCTGATAGCTTACCTAGTGCATGTAGAAGTAGCTGCCCCTTTCCTCCACCCATATAGATTGACGCTGTGGGCAAAAAATGCAGAGGCAGGTTGCCTGACCCCAGATCAGATTGGCCTCAAATCCTTGCCATAGTAGGCCTTTGTCTGTGGTGGGTTTGCAGATGGTGATCAGTTGAGCGTAGCCTTTACCACATCAACATGATGGAAGGCGTTACCCAAAGCTACCGACACAAAGTGGTAGTTTATCTGGTATTCAGCGATATACAGTGTGCTGTATAATTTATGTACTGTGTACTTGGAAATGGCTTGGAGTTGTAGGAATCTACTTGGAAGCAGTTTCCAATGCTGGGTGTGATTTGGGATTACATTCCCTCCTCTGTTTATGATGAACGTTTTTAAGGAAAGGTGATGGCAAATCGTTTTTTTTTTAATATATTGTATAAAATATACTAAAAGATGCCTTTTGGGTTCGGACCATATGTGGCCTTGTGGAATGTCATGCACACAGTGTTGAATGATATTTAAGAAATATTTTCTTATTTAGTTCTCAGAAGCTATACAGTCACTTCATGTTCCTTGTATCATCTCACTGGAAATGCAGCAGTGCTTTAAGTATGCTTGTTCTTCTATATTTTTTCACTTGCCTATAAGGTGTGTATATATGTGTGAATGTGTGTATGCATCCAACCAACCCCTAGCCCTAACTCTGAGGCTGAAAACAGTGCAAGTTATGTCAGGAGAATGACTTGGCCGTCGTAGTTGCTTTTTTCCCTTACCTCTTGAAATCCAGCGTATGTGCGCACTCTCCCTCCTGATCAGACTGATTTCCCTTTTGTTTGTTTTGAAATCTTTCAAATGGCGTCCTTAACATTCGCAAGGCGGCCAGCTGCACAGCTGGCTCCTCTCTGTTGTCTTTGCCTCAACCCTCCCTCAAAGCTTCCTTCCCTCTCCTGTCCTCTCTGACCCTGTGCTCTTTCTCCTCTCCATCTCCCTCCTGTGCTGTTATCGGCCCCAGTGGCTGTACTTCCGTGTATGAGGTGCCCTTGTGATCAGAACATAAAAGCTGTGACCTTTGCTTTAATGGATCTAGTCCACGCTGTGGCTTAAGGGTCATGGTGCAAATGGTCTTGTAGCTGAGGGTTGTAAATACAGAGGGGATGGCTGTTGAGTAGTGCAAGACCTCACGACATTCCATTCCAGATAATGAAACTAGCAGACTTTTTAAATGACTTTTAAGCCCAGGGAATTCTGCGCTATTTGTTGTTTTTTTCCTAAAGAATGTTTTGTTTTTAGTGGAAACAAATTTTCGCTCAAATTACACCATATGGGCACAGCAGGCACTTTCCTTTTGAAAGGTGTAGTTCCTGCAGGTCATTCAGGGCTCTGAGGCACCCCTAACCCCAACTCCAGTGAGACAGTCAGAGTACCGCCCTTTGTCAGTATTATTACCAGTCTGGGAAGTTGAAACCCCCTCCAAGCTCCCAAGCTGGAAGCACATGTAGTCTAGCCCCTCTGACATCTCATGTGATCTGACCATTTGTCAATCAAGGTTGAAAGTCAAAACAAGTCAGCTCTTTTCATTCTGGGCTCATGAGATCAGGTGAGGGCTGATAGTGTCCACGGCAAGGCGTTTACCAGAACTGCGTCTTTGATATTTATTGTCTTACGATAAGAGTAGTTGTAACACTTCTAGGATGTACTTGAATATGCCGAGTCAGGTGCGTGTCAGCTTTGAACCTACCTGCTCACGCTCACCCACCAGTTGGACTCACCTGATTTCATGAACACCACTCATGCCCTCAGTGGTAGCTGCACTTGTATGTAGAGACAAATGTGTAACAAATGTGTCTGTTTTGCTTCATTGCACCCTTGTGATTTTATTAAAGAACTGAAATGTATTTCTGGTGACTGTTTGGTTTTGCTGCATGAGTCATAATTGCCTTTTCACATAATGTATGCCTACACAAATGATTAAATGATTTGTTGACAGTAAGATATATACAGGATACAATGCAACATGCATGTCTATGTAAATATAGGTGTGCTGGCAGTTTGATCCTTATCTGTATTGTATAGGTTCATGTAAATTTAACATGAAAAACCATTTTGTTCCTGTAAGCCTCCCAACTGTTAATATAGTAAGTCAAACAGCCTTTGTGTACATAGGAAAATGGTTTATTTCAGTGGCCTATGAACAGGTATCATGCATCTGCGTCCTACAAACAAAACCTTTTCAAAAAGTTCAAAAAGTTTGACAAGGTAGATATGTTGGCAAATGTTTTTTCTAGCATAACGTGTTATCTAGCATTGATATCTGATGACTTGTGTCCAGGATATGCCCCAGTTCCTCATCTGCGTAGAGATTCTTTCAATTTTTCATACATGACCTGGTCCTGCAACGACATAAAAACACACAGTTAAGATCTGCCCTTAAGCTCTGACATCGACAGTATCGTCTGCCTAAGCATTAACGTCAACAACGGCTCGATAAAAGATAAGGAAATGTTTTCATAAAATGATGGGCTCTAGACACTAGATCCACGCTGTGAGCAGCGCGTTGTGAGGGCACTCCTCTACCAGTGGCTGTGCTGACACACTCCTCCAGGTCGTGGCGGCTGTAAACACTGATATAATAAAAAGTCTCCAACAAGGCTTGTGTGCTCTGCAAACACGACAACACACCAGCCAGGCTCAGACATACACACAATGCTTTCAGTTCAGAGGCGAAAAACACTCCACACAAACAAGATGGCCCTGAAGACCACCGAATTGGTCTTGAGTTCAAGTCATGAACTTCCTGCCCCTCCCTCAGGTACTGTGGTGGCACAAAAAAGTTTAATGAACTAAACATCAGCTACATACAGGAGTAAAATGAAGTAGGTAAATGACACGTCCTCCACATTAGTGGTAAGTCAATGCTCTCGTCACTTAAAAAAATGTTGTAAACTGAGTATAAGAGCACATCATACCCACCACTACACCCCAGTGTTTGACCCCCTCCACACTCAAAAAAAACCCACTTTGATTTAAAGATTTAACTGCAAGGCAGCGTGGGAAATCAGCCACTGATCCTGAAGACAGTCCCGTGTAACTCGAACCCATGCTGGTTAGGACAGGTAGGACAGGTTTACCTGCGAGCTGATACACATCACAGTTACTAAACACTACGTGTGGTTTTGTGTCGGAATGTGTTTGCGTGACATAGAAGACCACAGGGGCCTGTACAAGTGGCACTGTATCATTTAGCACCTTTACTGCACTGGGCCGCGCACTTTTCAGCTATGACGTGCTTGGGGACAGTAGCAGGAATTTCACCGCAGATACAGCACACTTTCCGATTACGCGACACGTCAAATTTTTGGAGTGCTAGATTAAAGGCATTCCTCAAAAATGCCTAATGCCACTCAGTCATAACAACATGCTATTGGGTCTTGACACCTGGAGTTAATCTCATCTACAGTCTGGTGGAATGAGAAATGGCATGTCACTGAAACATGTTCGTTATGACCTGCACTAAGAGAATGGCATGCAGACGATGTTTTAATCCACTGGTTGACTGGTACCCACCCAAAAACAAGAGTAGAGAGGTTATTGATATACTTAACTCATAGTGGCTATGCCCGAAACGGGAAGCTAGTGAGTTGCTGCCTTACTGTCTAAGACTGTTACTGTTACTGTCTAAGAAGTCACACACCTCAAGCAGGCATCAAAGCAGGCGGAGCCAGAGGATGTGAACATCCGGGGCTTAGCCCGGTGGGGGGGGTGTTCTGGGGTAAGAAAGTTTGGATTTCTTAGATGCAATTTCCTGCATTCTAGTCCATTTTAGAGGGATCTGTTAGACATGTCAAATCCTAAATCCCTTCTAATTCATAGCCTATATTCTCAGTATTCTTAGTCATTGCCCATCACTAACTACTATTACTTTTTGTTTGGATCAAGCAGTTTCTTTCGCTGGGTATACGTCAGAGGGCAGAGGGGTGTGATTGATTGAAACTTCCTCCAGTAGCAAACAGAGGACTTTGAAAGAGGCGGGTTAAGCCCGCCTTCTGAGAAATGGGTTTACAACACAGCTTGGCCAGACCAATGCTTGCAGAGCATTGACAAGTCGCGATAGCCAGGCTAACCTCTACCAACTTCATCCAACAAGATTAAACTTGTATCATGATGGTCCACACGGACACAAACTGTAGGTGTTTGTTGGGGCAGTGTGCAAGCACATTTAGACTTTAAAGTAAGAGTTTTCCTAATGTGTTTTTAAAAATATTTTGGCTTCACTTAGGTTAGAACATCATCACCCATGTCTACTTGGGTACTTCTTCATTAGAAAACTTGAACCCTGGTGTTTGGCCTTACAACACTTCCTTTTTGTGGTGCAAATTGCCCTCACCTTTTTTGACACGGATGGACGCACTTTTTTAAAGGCGTCCTCAAAGTTCTGCCGACTGACATGGATGTCTTCAACAGGACCAGAGGAAAAGCTGTGGCCTATTCACACACCAAGAAAAACAATGTCAGCATTTTAGTATGGACTGTTTGTCTAGACAAAAATCCTGTGCTATATGCTAATTCATTCACAATGCCACATCTCTGCAACACAGTAAACAAGCAAATTAGAGAAGTAATGAAAGCATAATATGCAAAACCATGTTCCCATTCTTTCTGGTGAAAGTGAAAGCTCAAATGCCTTTCTATGGATGGTCTCAAGCTACGTGGCAGTAAGTGGGGAGGGCTGTACCTGTGTGGGGGGAGGCCGAGTGGGAATACAGGTGAGCCCTCAGGGCGTTCACAGAGGCCTCTCTCACCAGAGCGGAGAGATCTGCGCCCCTGTACAACGCAGACATGTTAGACACGAGGCCTCTCACGTTCAGTGAGGTAGGCAGATCCATAATCCACTTTTATACACTGACAGAAGGTTTACGTTCCAGAAACATTCAAATGATTAAAGTCTGATATCATCCGATTGGTTTGGTTTCAGGATTAATCATGTGTAATGATGTATGTATGTATGTATGTATGTATTAACAATGTGCTTACGTGAAGCAGTCGCAACGTTCATTGTGCGCAATCTCTTCAAGGTTCACGTCTGCCTCAAGCCGGGGCTTGGTGCCACTCTGAGAAGTAAATGTCTCTCGTTAATGTTTTACATTTCATTGTCGTGCTTAATTCTTTCACTTTCAACTGACACACTTTACTGAACAACCCTGGAAAGCACTGAAGTATTTCAGCTGAAGCAAGAGAGCGATTACACAGACTCTCTCAATGGGGACTAATAGAGCCTGACAAGAGGTTGCTGGTCTGCTCTTCCAAGGGCCGTTACCTTGGTGATTGTGAGCAGGATGGCGTGTCGATCCTTGGGGGGTGGCAGGCCCACGTACAGGGTTTTATCCAGGCGTCCCGGTCTCAGCACAGCCGGATCAATTATATCTGCAAACAGAAAACACCAACTGTCACTTAATTACGTTTGGCCGAATTAATGGTAGGACTTAAACAGATGAAAATGCAGTTGCTTTTTTTTATTTTTTGTTTTAAGTCTTCATCATCATTGTACATGTACAATAGAATTGAATGCTAACCTTACAGTGTGACAACATAAAACTTCAGAAAGTTAATATTTCAAATACTATACTATACATAACGCACATAACACATCTGCACACCCACACACAAGACAGTTAGCCACATTCAGCTTGTAATACATGATCAAATTATGGTATTAACGTTACAATTCTGACATGATACTGCACATATGAAACTATATAGAACTATAAAACCACACAATGAAATTTTGCAGCTGGAACTTTTACATCAAAAATGAAAATAAAACATGCAACTAGTTGTACTTCTCACTAAAAAATCAAGGATATTTTCGGACATAAAAGGTTAAGCGCACCTGGCCGGTTGGTTGCGGCCATGATGAAGACCTGCCGGCGAGTCTCCAGACCGTCCATCTCGGTGAGGAGTTGGTTGACCACACGCACACTGGCTCCGGACTGCACACACAGATGATCAACGAAGCCTTCATCAAACAACCACCACCAACTTTGTTTTTTTTTTTAATATTATATACTATATTATTATTTTTTTATATTAATTTGACTGAATTTCAGTCTCACAAATGAAAATCAACGAGAGTATCTTTGTTTTTTTTTTTGTATTTACAAATTTGACTGAATTTCAGTTCCACAAATGAAAATCAACTAGAGTATCTAGAGTATCAGTGACACACACAAATGTGTTTTTCCAACCTGCTGTTGTGTGGGATTTCAGGTGAATGTGATGATGTGTAACAGTGCACAGTGGGGGAGGTGAGGTGCCAACACAGAATGTATAGCTTGGTCTACATCCATCAGTGCTGCTGAACTACATCCAGGCACTGAAGCTTGAAGGTTTGAGTTTGATGCCATAGTTTTCCCTCTGATGGGGAATCGCTGATGGGGTGAGTAGTGACCTAGCGGTTAAGGTATCGGACCCGTGACCGCAGGGCAGGATTGCAGGTTCGAATCCCTGGTCGCCAGTAGTGCCACTGAGGTACCCTGAGCATGGTACCATCCCCACACACTGCTCCGCAGCTGCCTTTGTCATGGCTGGCCCTGCTCACGTGTGTGATGGGTTAAATGCAGAGGTTGAATTTCATTGTGTGCACTGTGTGCTGTGACAAAAATGGGACTTTCACTTTCACTGGCCGGTACGCATTCAGATACGGACGAAACAGAAACTTATGTTCATGCTCCCTGACTTGTTGTTGGAGGTAACTAAAATTGAGCAGAAGCACTTGGTGGCGCTAGCCTGGTTAGGTGTGGGTGGGGGGCGGGTAAATGTCTGTAAGGGGAGAGCCCCCCGAGCCTTACCTCATGCCCAGAGCGGCGGGGACAAAGAGCGTCAATCTCATCAAAGAAGATCACGCAGGGAGCAGAGTTACGGCCCCTCTGGAACACCTGTCTCACAGCCCGCTCACTCTCTCCAACATACTGTGACACACACAAACACACACACACACACACACACACACAGGGGAGAGAGAAAGAGGGATGAGAGAAGAAGTCTACATCTCATGTCTGAAGAACCGCTTCTTGATAACATGATGGTGTAAAGTTACACCGAACGGGCCCATGCCTAAGGCTTCACACCTCGAGGTGTTGGTGGCTCCATCCTCACCTTTCCCGTAACTGAGCTCTAATACACTAAATAATGAACATGCCATGGGCTCCGTTACTGAGGGCCACCAAAGGTCCCTTCCCGGGATATAGCCTTCTCTGGCTCTCATTGTTCACTGTACGATCCTGCTGCCTTTAGCCATTTACCATTAGGGCAGAGTGCAACATTCACCCTCCATGCTTTGTTGGTCTGATTAAAACCAAAAAATTTAAACTCTTGGAGGAGTTTGTGTTACAGAACTTTGGCTCAGGCAGTGAGAAACCTGCACAGTTGCACACTGAATGTCTGGAGATGATGTGGTTGACATCATGGCTCATGTGAGGTTTGAGTTTGGAAAACATATCTGTGTTGCCGTGGAAACGTGAGAAATCAGTAGAGACTGTTCCAAGAATGGGGGCTAGGGGAGATGGGTATGGAGAGGGAGGGGGGGAGGGGGGGAGGGGGAAAGAGGGAGAGGGAGGGGGGGAGGGGGGGAGGGGGAAAGAGGGAGAGAGAGAGAGAGAGAGAGAGAGAGAGAGTGTGTGAGTAAGAGACAAAGACAGGGAGTGGGAACATGTAGGAAGGAAGCAAGAGATATAAAGAGTCTTCGCTCACCATGTTCAGCAACTCCGGACCTTTGACTGAGATGAAATTGAGGCCAGACTCGTTGGCAACTGCCTGATGCAGGAGAGACACACAGAACTGCGATTACCGCTTGCACTTAAGGACGAAGTCAAAGCACGAGTTGTCTGCTGTTGACTCTGTACAACTCGATCTTGCCATCAGGCGAGAGCGACAGCAAAACGCTGTCCCATTAAACAGCAAACAACAAAAGTCCTCCCATAAAAATACACAGAGGTCAGTCACGAGGCAATGCAAACCATGCCTTGGAGTGTGAGAGGGCGAATAGCTTTAACAAACATTTCCTGTCATTCCAAAGTCCATGATAGTGGGTAAGCAAATGCTGCTGGATGAATACTGATCATTGTCTATAATAAGAACAGACTAAGATTCCCCATGGGGGTATAAATGCAGAGGGTGATGGTGACTTGCAGGTTTAAAATAGAAGAGTACTGTACTTTTGCCAAAAGGGTCTTCCCGCAGCCTGGTGGCCCAGCCAGCAACACTCCTGCTGGGGCACTAAGACCCAGGGCTTTGAACTGCTCAGGGTTGCGGACGGGAGCCTGCGGACACACACACACACACACACACACACACACACACACACACACACACACACACACACACACACACATACACAGTTGCTTGCACAGTTTGCCCTTGCTTCAACCCTGCTCGGACAATGCTAGCATTCATGCTGAATTCCATGTAGTGATGGCCTGCTGCGCAGCCAATCAGATACTGAGCCTGCATGTAATGACTAGAAAGGGGCTGGACTTGAACTCTTCATTCAGGGGCATTAGTTTTAACCCATTTCCTCAACACAGATTCTAGATGAACCTGATAACTGCTGGGTAAAGATACAATAGCTGTCAGGTTACATCTCTTCATTAAATTACGTTATATTAGGTTTCTAACACCTTAAACCAGTTTGAACCTTATTAATCGTCACTCAATACCTTGGCTGAACTTCACTGAAAAGTTCAAAAGGAGGTGTACTTTTTCATAAAACAGGCGTTTTTTAATTAAATCAACAATAAAGCACTTTTCATCTTCGGTCGGCGTGCAGACTGGAAGCGGAATTGTCTTTCTTATGTCTCATTCTAACTAAAGATCAGAGCGAGTCGCTTCTTCAAACTTGCATAGTGCTGTTATAGCCCATGGGATGCAAAGTGAATTCAGAAGTGCCATTCACACTGTTACGGGCTGATGATGAACCACTAAAACAATTTTGGAAATATCATTTTAAGGTTGACCTTAAAGTAGAACTTAAGGCAACACAAAGTAGTTTTTTCAACCTTAAAATAATGTTTTCAAAAACGTTTCAGTGGTTCATCAACTTGTAACAGGGTGAAAGGCACGCCTGAATTTGCTTTGCCACCCTCTATGGGCTATAACTGCACTAAGAAAGTTTGGAGGAGTGGACCATCTCTCTGTAGTTCGAATGAGAGACATAAGACAATATCGCCTCCAACCTGTAGGGCGACCGAAGAGAAAGAAACTAGTCAGTATTGCTTTACGTGACTCGTTCACATACAGACATTTGTTTAGCAGTTTTGTGAGATATATATGTGGAGACACGCACTAGGATGGCCATGGTTAACTCCTCTCGGATGTCCTGCAGGGCGCCCACATCTTCCCAGGTGACGTCGGGCACGGTGGCAAAGCCCTCGCGCTTGGCGGAGGGCTGCACGCTGGCGAGGGAGGCCTGGAAGTCTGACATGAGGATGCACAGGCCCTCCAGCTGCTCCTCTGACAGGGACTCGTTTCTCCTCAGCAGCCAAAGAAGCTGCTGCAGCTCCCCCTGCTGGCCAACGAGTGAAAGTGAAAGTCAGTCCCTTAAGTCATTGTGATCAAACGGCACACCACAGTACACAGTGCACACAACAAAATTCAGCCTCTGCATTTAACCTAGCACACACATGAGCAGGGGGCAGCCATGACAATGGCGCCTGGAAAAGTGCGTTGGGATGGTACCATGCTCAGGGTACCTCAGTGGCACCACTGGTGAACCTGGATTCGAAACTGCGATCCTTTGGTCCCAGGTCTGATACCTTAACTGCTAGGCCATCACTGGCCTGAACCCCAAGCATATTATTTAATCATACTCGATCAGACTCAGTGATACAACTGGGATTAAGGTCTGCTGCTGACAGTCATACAGTGTGCATCAGCTACTTACATGCAGTCACACATGTATATGCATGCATCATAAGCAGTGACATATGTATTTTCACCAACTGTATGCAATCACAAACTAAAAACTGGGTTCTTTTTGCCACCGGTTCACATATAGCTGTCGTTGTTGCCGTCTGGGTCTTCATAGGTTGGCCCTGGCTGGTCTGCTCCAGGTCTCCCACAGCGCTGGTGGTGGGACCATGCTGTGACTGGGCCTCCGCAGACTCTGCGGTCTGGTGCTGGGCATCAGGTGGGGTTTGTGTGGCTGGCAGGCTGGCCTCCTCTGCTGAGGAGCTAAGGCCTCGCTCCTGCAGCTTCAGGAGGACGCGGTTGACGGCGCTCATGGCCGCCTCCCGGCACAGCGCCATCAGGTCGGCGCCCACGTAGCCCGGGGTGAGCCGCGCCAGCTGCTGGTAGTTGAAGCCCTCGGGCAGCCTCAGCTTGCGGCACAGCGTCTTCAGAATCCTGAGCAAAAGGAAAAAAAGCACAAAATGTCAACAAAAATAAAAGATGTTTCATTGCACTTTTTTACTGTCCCTGTTACATCGATTAGGTACAGTGTAACAAATTGTGTAACAATATGTAACGTTATGTACCATAGGGTTAGGTTAGGTATGTACAGGGTAAGTACATATTAATACGTGTTGTTACATGTAAATTGTCTAAAATAAAGTGTTTCCCGATGTTTAAACTGCTCGGGGGGGGGGGGGGGGGGGTTGGTCTGAATTCCAGTTTGGTCTCTATTCAAAGAACAAGAACAGATGAAGTGGCACTAATTTATATATAATTAACAACCAACAGAAACTAAAACAATGGCATGCAGTGGCATACAACTAAAACACACTGTATGCTTATTTTCACTATTCATAACTTTGGTGGTCTGCTAAAAAATTATGAGCACATTTCAATGGGCAGATATTAAGCTCACAGTAGGAGCTGCTCTAAAATAAATGGCTGGAGTTGCATTGCAATGATGTGCTCCTAAACAATTGAGAAGAGTAATTTCTGAGGAATACAGTGACTCTCTCTTAGTTATGTACTTAATATTTAAATGTTCAAATACTGTTAACATATGCAAAAGCTGAACAACAAACTAAAGGGACAAACTGGCATAGCATCAGCTGTCCTCTGTAAAACGAACAAACAAAGCAACATATCTCTAGTATGGCTACTGACCTAAGGCGCGCGCCCTCATCTGGGATGCCCAGGCAGATCTCTCGGTCAAAGCGGCCCGCCCGGCGGAGTGCTGGGTCCAAAGAGTCCGGACGATTCGTAGCTCCAATCACCAGAACTTGTGCAGGAATGCTCAGAGAATTTAAGTCTGGAGGAGAGAGAGGGAGAGAGAGAGAGGAGAAAGAGAGAGAGAGCGAGTGAGAGAGATGAGAGACAGAGAGAGAAAGATGGGTGAAAAAGAGAAAGATTGTTTAAATGTTATGTTTCAAAGTCCACAGTTTAGTTTTTTCCCCCAGAAACACACAAACTCTACTCACCGTCCATGCAGGTCAACAGCTGAGCGACAATCCTCCTCTCCATATCTTTGGAGGCCACCTCTCTTTTTGGGGTGATGGCGTCAATCTCATCAATGAACAAGATGCATGGGGCACTCTTCTACAAAACCCAAACACAATTTTAATCTTCACAGACATTTAAAGAAGATTTAAACACGGGATAAGAAGGAATAAGTCCAAATGCCTTGACTACTTTAAATAAATCAAAGCTATGATATATCTAGCAGCTGGATAGGTATTAGGTACAAGATAGGTGGACTAAAAACCTATTTTCATAAGGTCAAGATGTTTAGATGCTGATATTGAATGCATTTGGCCATTATTTACTGTATGAAAAAAACATTAGATAGGACTAGCTGAGCCTCTCACCACAGCCAGCTCAAACAGCTCCCTCAGCTTCTGCTCCGATTCCCCCGAGACACCAGACACCAGCTCTGGGGCCGACACCTTCAGCATCGGAAGCTCCATCTCCTGTGTGTGAAAAATGATTTAATGAACGGGGATAAACGGGGAGGGTGCATGGTCAGAATTAGACACAGACTATCCCAACAAAGCCTCATCCTTATTACTAAATTACTGAAACAGGCCAGAAACTGATTAAATCAGCAAATGCATAACACTGAACAGGTGGTGGCATTTGTTTTGGTGTATGTGTGTGTGTGTGTGTGTGTGTGTGTGTGTGTGTGTGTGTGTGTGTGTGTGTGTAACCATGTCTTGGAGACCATGGTTGGCTCCGTACCCCTGCTACAGCCTGTGCCAGCAGGGTCTTCCCACAGCCTGGGGGTCCGTGGAGAAGGAAGCCTCGTGGGGGCACCACGCCCAGCTGCTGGTACACTTCAGGATGGCGCATATGGACGAGCAGCTTACAGACTTCCTAAAAAGATAAGGGCAAATGTCATACAATTTCAGTGAAGTCTTTGGTATTTTGATTAGCCAGAATATTCCGAAATACTGCCTATCCTTTGTTTTTCTGCAAACCACATTACTGGTGAGCTGTTGTGATTTTCGTGATAAAATGAAGCACCAAAATACCACATGTTCAGTAACACAGACCTTTTTAAGCATCATGAATCAAATTATTACATTACAAATGGCCAAATAATATCACGTAATACAAGGCATGGGAAAGGAAAAGATTTCCTAATAAGATCCCCAACACTTGAATCTACAAAGTCCAGACACAGGCCACAAAATAATGCATGCTGGTAGCTACAAAGCAACAAGATATACTTTTTTTTTCTTATGCCAAATTATACAAGGAGGCTCAAATAAAATAAAAACTGAAAAAATGGGAGGGCAATGGGAGGAAAGTACCGTCAAAGTTTCCTCATTTCCACCAACGTCCTCAAATTTGACTGTTGAGTGCTGCAGTTCAAGGGCCTTGGTCTTCTCTGAAATTTGGAAAGAGAACTTTACCTCAGAAAAAAAAAAACAGTTGCGGTTATCTTAAACAGACTTTTTCTTCTGAAGGGACTACCTTTTTTTGCCAATATCTGGGCCTCTATATCTGCATCATTTTCTGGGGATTGTTCTTGTCTTCTTCTTTTTGATTTCTTTAATCTGCCCTTTTTCTTCTTCTCTGCCTCCAGCATAGAGACATCTGTTTGTTTCTGCAGTTACCACACAACAGAAGTGGGGAGAGGAAATGTAACTAATGCTACCACAATGATATGCATATGGAGCACATTATTGCTGACTGCTATATATACAGGGTGGGCCAAAAATGCGGTAGGCATAAGTTTTCCTTAACTACATATGCAATTTGTTTGAAGGTCCATGCCATTATCAGGCAATGTTGAAGGGGCACTGGGATATGGAATTCCTAAGCGCAATAGTGCGCTGCATTTAGATCAGCCCTCAGCAAAGCCCACTTTTTGGGCTCACAAATTTTAATCATAGACAGTTTTCCTATGTTTTACAAATTTTAAAGGAGAAATTCAGTGTAAAATGAAAATTGGCATGTTAAACACCGAGTCATACCGAGTTGGTATGTTTGCTGAGGAGCAGAATTGAGATAGCCTGTTGCATTCAGAACTTAACTATTTTTTACCGTTTGTCCCAGGCTAACAATGGAAGTGGTAGGTGCCCTTAGACGAAGCATGAAGACAAAATGGCTTTCCAAAACTAGCCTTACATAAAATACATCTCTAATTGGCTTCTAAAGTGGTGTCCAGAGAAAATAACTTATGTATGAACTCTTGAATGTCAGCTTAACAACAAATATATTTGGTACTCTGTATCATTTTCATAAAATATGTCCCGTATTTTTGGTCCATCCTGTACATATACATGTATATATATATATATATAGATAGATAGATAGATAATGATGTAATGACACTGGGATGCAAAAAAACATACATACATTTGTAGATGGGCCGCTAGGCTCATCATCACACAAGTCAATCAGAATATTGTTTGGCTCCAAACGCCCCCTCTTGTCAATAAACCAGCCTCCACCTGACACGGCCGTGCCTTGGCTTTGGGTACTGGAGGTGTCGCTAGCGCCCCCTGTGGGCTGGTCTTTCCCCTGAGGCCGTGCTGGGCTCTGTGGCTGGCTTTTGGTGGGTGCTGTACTCTCATCAGGGATCCCTTTCCGGTACAGCGACATTAGAGAGTTGTTCATGTGATTTGTGTGCTGTGGGGGTCAGCAAGTAATAACTGTTTAGATTAAATTCATAACTTCAGCTTCTATGTTTTCACTGACTAGTTTCATATACTGTGCCTTTAGCAGAGTTTCTAAACTGGACTTTGTATGCTCTGCAATTTTTCCATTTTTTTTTTGAGTATCATATACCTTTGAAAGTACATGTTTGGCCTTTCATGCCTTTATTTGATAGGAGTAAAGATCAGACAAGAAGTGAGTGGGAGAGAGACATTTAGTAGGGTTGGGAAATGACCCCCACCAGATTCAAATCTGGATCCCCATTGGCACTTGCTCATTCACGGTACGGGAGCTCTAACCACAGCACTCCGCATGTGTCATATACCTTTCAAATTTGAAGCCAGATTAAAAAGTTTAATAAGGTAGTACATGCCCGAGGATGTAAACATTTCCCATAAACCACTTCTATCATCGCCAAGTAAATGCCTCATTCCAGCCTTTCCTACCTTTTATTTCTGTAGTCTGTGACATAATCTATTACTAAAATCCTTACCCAGTGTGAAAGATCATTTTTGCCACTGAACACCTAATACAATGAAATGTGTCTATAGTAAAGCCTACAGTCTACACATTCAATGCTCATGTTGGCTACTGCAAACATAAACAATCCAAACCACTCATAAAAAGTATGAACAGTGAAAAATGAGAATAAGGAAACAGTGATGTACCTGGTGCTCAGGAATGTCATCTTCACTATCAGTAGAGTCATCTGTTACACTGCTGCCATCCCTGTGAGATTTACGCCAGCAAAAACAACTTCTATTAAACAGCATTCCAGTAAAAAAAACTATAACAACAAATGTGATCTTTTGAACTGAATCAATTTAGGTGACACCTTGATCAATACTAGACTACTGGAGTATGAACATGTGAGTCTAAGATAATGTTTGGGTAAAATAAACATATTCAAGTTACTATTACCCTTCATCCTCTTTCAGTCTAGCCCGTTTTGCCAGATGCTTGTCTTCCAGAGTTGTGATGTCAGACTCTTTACTTATCACATCATAGACTGGCAAAGACACAGATCAACCCCTTGAGTCAGCATACAAAGCATGTTTTAATCTTGAGCTTAATTCAAACCTTTTCTCTTCTCCTTTGAGTACCTCACCTTTCTCCACTTGTATTCTGAAGGCGGTTCTATTTCTTCGCCCATAGTCGAATCTAATAAACAGTAAATACAACCATAATAAATTCCAATATTGGTTAAGGGAGGGAGGGGCAACAATGTCACTAGCACACTGACACAAAAGCTATTCCATTCCATGACAAGTCACTCACCTGTACAATTTCTGGAGATCTGTAGCCAATGAGCTAAGGTCCACATACTCACTCTTCTTGGATTTCAAGTACTAAAGGGAAAATTCATAACCCAACTTTGGTAATCTGCTTCCTCTGTGAATTCAGTAAACAACTGACAAACAAAATTTTCACACTGTTTTAATGCACGTCTATAACGTTTGTGCTGTATTTACTGTGTATGTTACCTGCTCAACTCTCTGTTTCAGCTTGTAGTCAATGCCCATGTTGATTTTCTTTGTCTACTGTCTCATGCCGTTTTTATTCCAGAAGAGACAACCTTTCACAAGTTCCGTGGTGTTCACTCATGCACCGTAAAGCAACCCAAAAGTTTGTTAAAGGCTAGCTGGCTAGCTGGTTAAATGCAGCTTTCTTTAAAAAAAAATGCCACAGTCACCTATGTAGGGAAATATGTAAACGGAGAGTAAAGTCTTCATATTGCGAAATAGTGTAATTTCATGGTTTGGTCAAATCAGGTAGATTATTTGTTGAAATGACATATTATTGTCAAATAATTTCACACAACATGCTCGCTCACACATTCTTACAGGACCTCTTCCCATTTGTACCACGTGAATAAGGGCCCTACAGTCCGGGGCTGTTCGCTGCACTGCCTGATTTTATATAAGAAACAAAATATTCTGACTTGATTGCTTTTCTTTCTTTGGCCACATGTTTTAGTTAAAAGAAGTATATGCTGAACGCACATGCATGTCATTTTCTTTCAAACAACTGCAAGACGAATGTATTTATTGTACGAATCTGTTTGAGTCTCAACTAAATATTTTCTTACTGATATAATGCACTGTGTGTGTGTGTGTGTGTGTGTGTGTGTGTGTGTGGGTGTGTGTGCGTGTGTGTGTGTGGGTGCTCGTGCGTGCGTGCGTACGTGTGTGTTCTTTTCGCCGTTCTGCTTATGGCTCATTTTCACAAATAAAATGAACTCATATTAAAGTATTCACAATAAATGATTGGCCTATAATCAATTATAAGCACACGTGAGTGTGGCAATATCAGGTTTAGATATTCTGGCTAAACGTCTTTATGGCATCACTACATTTTCCACCTCAGCTGTGTTTCAAGGAATCTGCCTCAGGATAAATGGGCCTACCAGCAGCAAAAATGTGCCTACCTGCCAAGGCTGCTTTGACACAAGACCAATAGTCACTTTCATCTGAGAATACTGAGAAACGAGTAAGAAACGAGTGCCGTGACTGGAAAAAAGTGAGTGCTGTGTTGGTGTGTTTACGTCCTTTTCACACACACGAGCACCGACGCTAGGTGGCGAGCTTTTTCCGCACCCGTGTGAGGATTTGACGTGTCCCTTTCACTTCCTGCTTCCTATCCATTCTACTGTCTGTTTTGAGGATTGTGTGGCTGCCGAAATCGGTTGCATCCTGCTAACAGACAGTATGGACTACAAATGACAGAGTTTTGAATACTGTTTCATGCCAACCTTTTAAATACAAATGCCAAATATCTAATCGAAATAATTTGTGTAAATGTAAGTAGTCGGGGAAACAGCTAGCACGACATCAACAATGCAGTTCTCTCCCACCAACGGAGATTTTACCTTCGTCTCATCGGCTGACGCTGAAGGTAATGTTACTGTAAGGCCCTAATTTTAGGCTGTCAGTTCAGTGTCGTCTCTCTAGTTTATCCAAAGCATTAAGCGATGTCAGAGGTATGTGTACTTATTTAAAGGAGTATTAGTTCGTTCTGCTTAATGAAGTTAGTTATGGCTGCAAATTTGACAGCCGAGATTACACTCATAGCTAACGTTAGCTCGCTAGCTTTTTCTGACGCAAGTTAGCTGTAGAGCTGTGGCTAATTTTGTGGGTTTCTACCAGGTTAACCAGGATATGGTATTTTTTTTGCATTACCCTTAGCATTCGTCATTAACTGACACTTTGTTAGATCTCTCAGTCAAAGCAGCTAACATCAGTGCTAATGCTGAAACTTGGTGTACGAACTTTTGCTTGTGCATGTGGACATTTTAGTAGTAATGAAGCTTTAATACCCAGTATTTTGTCATCTTTCTTTCTTTGCACCATGCCAATGTAATAAAATGCGATTTCCATACACTAACACTACATGGCTGACAATGTATATATTTTTTAATGATTTGCAGAGCTTAGTGGTACAATTGATGCTCCAGATATTAAGCTAAATATGGGCAGTGATGCAAAAGACGCATATGCCACGACCTTTCTGAGACAACGAGGGTACGGCTGGCTTCTGGAAGTCGAAGAGGAAGACTCAGAAGACACTAAACCCCTTCTGTGAGTGTGAAGGAGTTCAATTCATGTTCTGTTGATTTTTTTTTTACCAAGATGGGTAAATGTTTATAGCCTCTTAGTGGAAATCCTGAGAATACTTGGTTAGACACCACTTAGTCTTCTGGCCAAGGCCCATTACTGTTATGACTTAACACTATTTTGTTCCCAATATTTTGCAGTGAGGAGCTCGACATCGACTTGAAGGATATATATTACAAGATCCGCTGTGTTCTGATGCCAATGCCCTCTCTGGGCTTCAACCGACAAGTTGTGCGAGATAATCCAGACTTTTGGGGACCTCTGGCAGTGGTGTTACTGTTTTCCATGATATCAATCTATGGCCAGTTCAGGGTGAGTTATATTTGTTTTATGTATATTAAGGTTTATTATGTTGTTTTTGGCCACACTGTCAAATTATATTTAAAGTATTTGTTATCAGGCTACCCACAAACTTCACTTTCAAGTGGAAAAGTCTGTGTGTTTGTATAAAAATAATTTCTAAACAGGTAATACCACGTATTGATTATACTTATTGCCTTACAGGTTAAACTTGCAATGGTTAGAAGGTGTTGTGTTGTACTGCGTTTATAAATCAGGATTTTAAGCAACATGTTAATAATAAAGCACTTTTGCATATAATGTGCAGACATTCTTCATGTCCAAGTTGTAAGTGTAATAAATGTATTACAAAATGTAAGAATCATAAAATCCATTTTTACCAGGTTGTCTCTTGGATCATCACAATTTGGATATTTGGATCATTGACCATTTTTCTGCTAGCAAGAGTCCTTGGTGGAGAGGTAAATGTCAGCCCTTTGTTCTCCACAATGTTAAATTAAAGTCGATTTATTTAAAAAATACTTGACATTGATGATTGTGTTTTGGCAGGTTTCTTATGGACAGGTTCTTGGAGTGATTGGATACTCACTGTTGCCACTCATCGTCATAGCCCCTTTGCTGTTGGTTATTGGGGGATTTGATATTGTTTCGACACTAGTGAAGGTGGGTTTTTTGAATCCATACCTGTCCTCAGCAGTCAGACTCTCCAAAATAAACCCCAACTCTGTTTATCTTTGGAAAAAGAGAGTTGTTTCCATTTGACTGAAATATTAATGTGCCTATTAGCTGCCATATGGTGTTATGGTAACAGATCACACTGCTATCAACATGTCTTTAGTTTTTTCTCTTTCTTCCCCTCAGCTTTTTGGTGTATTCTGGGCCGCCTACAGTGCTGCTTCTCTACTTGTTGGAGATGAATTTAAAACAAAGAAGCCTCTTCTCATCTACCCCATATTCCTCTTGTATATTTACTTCCTATCCCTGTACACTGGTGTCTGATGAGGCACTGCAAATGGACATTCTCTTGTAGCACCGTGAAGTGGTGGATAGGCCTCGAAGAATATGAAGTCCACCGGATCAATGGGAAATGTTTTTTTTTTTCTTTTACATTACTTTTTTTTTTTTTTTTTTAAATAAATAAGATTATTGTTTTTATTACCCTGTGGACAGACTTGGAAATAGAGGCTGCACATTTATTTAATGCCATGGTGTTTAAAGTCATGCTATTTTTTTTTTCACTAAATAAAACACCATTGCATTTTATTGTGTAAATCTTTTAGATCTGTATTTTTTCTATGAATGGAGCATTGAGAGCATCAGAAAATGTGCAAGAAACTGGCCCAGGGCACACTGGGAGGGTGGTTCGTCAAGCCTTGCAGTTTCTTTTCTTTTTAAACATATATTGGTATGTTCAGCTGAATCGGTCAAGCAGACATGACAAAAAAAAAAACATTTATCTTACTTTGCTCTTTGGGATGGGGATAGTATTTATGTGACTTAAGTTCCTAAATTAATTTCCAGTCTGGTCTAGTAAACTGGATAACAGTAGATATGTAATAAAACAATGTCTGCTAATTGTGGGTGCCTTTCTAGTCATTTTCTATGATTGCCAGATGTTTTTGTGCACTAGTATACATTTAGAGGGATGACAGCCAAAACTAATCATGTTATAACATGGAATTCCATGATTTTTATACACAGTGGTCCATGTCAGAACAGCATTACAAGCCTCTTGAGAAGACACACTAGAAAGTGATGTAATTTGTGTACAATAGAAATGTATGTCACTCAGATTAAATGATCATTATGCATTATCTGACCATAATGCTGTCTTTTAGTGAATTATTTTTAGAAGCTGTTTAAACAAATACTAGAAGGGATTGCCTTTATTTGTTTGGTATTTGGTATTTTGGTGCTCAGTCATAGAACAACACAGATGAGATGTAACATTCCTGACTTGAGCTGGTGTTCTGGTAATGATTGTAGGCCTCCAAGACAGTGAGGCTGTACTGCTTTACTAATGTCATGTTTTATTGTGACAATCCTTTTGAGGTATAATTTAAAGTATGCATAGCTACACTCTTCAACTATAGATTTTGGAATGTGATAGTTTGGTGTTTAGCTTTTTCTAAAGAACGTAACCTTTCCATAACCTGTTCAAACGTTAGCTGAAATTTTAGGACGGGTGCAAGGTCTTAATTGTGATTCCGTGTGAAAGCACTGAATTGGGCTTCGATTTAATTTTTTTCACGAGAGTCAGGTATTCACTGCTCGTTCAACCTTTTTTGTTAATCCTTTTGATTCTTTTAAATTTGTTTAAAATATTTGTATGCCGTTAATACAACACATACTGTCTCCACCTGTGCAGCCGTTCATTCCGTTGACGGGCTCTGGTCGTACAATCATGACCAACAATGCACAGTGTCCCATCATCTTCATGCCTGCGTAGACAACGGAGTGCCCCTAGCGGTGTGGCGTGAGCTACTATATTTCTTACGCTAATCCCGTTCACCTAACTAAAATCAATTGAAGCGCGCCCGTAGGTTTCCTAGTGTCGATGGTGAATAGTTACTGGCTGCGGCAACGGGAGGAGGAGCAGAAGCCGCGGAAGAAGAGAGCTAGCAGTGGTAGCTAGTACAGCGGAGGTTTGGGATTCGGATTTTACCTTTTTACTCTGACTTGCACATACACAGCTCCCTAAAACAGAGCGGAGTTGGGAAAATAAAGTGAAAATGGCGGCCGCGGCCTCGCCGGGCTCCTGCTCGTCCACCTCCTCAGACTGGGTTGTACTGAGAGACGGTTGCCTGCGTTGCGACGAGGAGGGCCTGCGAAGCCTCTCCTACCATCCGGCCCTCAACGCTATCCTGGCCGTCACCAGCCGGGGAAGTATCAAAGTGATCGACGGCACCTCTGGTGCTATACTGCAGGCATCGGCTTTGCACGGTAAGTTTCAGATGTACTGCTGGTAGAAAAGAACTGCTTGTTATATTGTCAAAACGCGTTCAAGTTTCTCGACAAGTCAAGATATTTTTAGGCCTGCTAGCTACGGTTAATTTGTCTTATAATCAACTCTTGCCGAAAATACAGTTGACTTTTGCTACTTAGCTAATGTCTGCCAAGCTATTTGTGTTTTAAACCATCAGTTCTTTTCATGGGTATGTTTTTATTTGTGTGTCATGGGCGAAATCCGACTTCACTTGCTCATGGTTTGGGTCGGTGAAGCCTCCTGCTAACTGCCATTAGCATGTTGCTATCTGATTGACCACTGTTAGCTAGCGTTAGCTGTACGTAAATCGTGAAAAGCTAACCCAGCTAGTCACCTGTATGTGGGCTAACCAGCAACGAGTCCGACCGCACTTACTGCCAAACGCCATAATCCTACAGGGTCCAGAGTCCAATAATTTCACAGCTTAACCAAGATGAAATTTATTCGTCTTTCAAATGCTAACCTATTCAGCAAGACAATGCTACACTAATGTGGACCTTGGACATTGTCAAAGGCGTTGTTTTCTGACAAGGCAATGATGGCTGGCTAGCAAGGTTAGCTGCCTTGATCCTGAAGTAACGTTAACATTAGTGACATTAGCTGGTGAGTGTTCTCTCGAGTGTACGACCTGTGTCAACACAACAAACCGATATCCTTGTCAGTCATAGCTGGGTAAAGGACCACACTGAATATCATAATCTAGAAGGGCAGGTAACTGTAGGATAACACCTCTTGACGAATATTCAACGTTGTATAACAGCTAAACCCTTCAATTCAGCGGATTACTCGCAAATATGTATTCCAACTGTAAACGAATTGAATTCAGAGCAGTTTGCGCGCTCGCTGTAAGATAGACACCTAATCAGCTGTTTATTTGGCTAACTCCACTCTTTTGTGGTTGAACGTGGAGACAAACCTTGCTGTCGGCCTTCTCAGTTATGACAACTAGCTAGTGTTACCTGACAGTCAAGTAAGTTGTTCGTGGTACAAGGTTAAAGCACTACCAGAATTCGCTGTTTCCTGGTGAAAACCCAGTAAAGTTAATCTTGGATTTCAAATGCAACGTTCTGGTGTGTCGCCGTGTCTTGATGGAGCAGCATGTCAAAACAATAATAAACAGCGATGTCACGCTTCTGTGCTGTAGGACCTATGCAAAAAGTATATGCGTTGCGATTATTAAAATGGCTCAGTGGTTAAGGCCAAAGATTGTCACAGTAAGTTTAGTATTGTTCTCAAAGGCAATTTGGTGCCTTAAAGTCCTTCACCACCGTACGCCCAATGATTATACCCTTCATCAGCTTGACCGTTTAATTTGTACGCTACCATTTCCCCAAGCCTGGAGTAGGTGCTGTGAAATTGCCGTGACGCCCTATGAAAAATGCTTTGTGTCATTCATGCGTGCTTTATACCATATTTTGTGAGGCGATGTCCACTATTTAGCCAGTTTTATAGGGTTGTTTACACACTATTAAGTCCAACCTTTTGGACATTACAGCTCAACAAATGACACCTGTGTTAGCCAGAAAAGCAATTAGTAATGGGTTTGGGATTCCTCATCTGTCTCTGTCACATGTACCAGGCCAAAATATTTTACATGGATGACTGATCATTTTTTTAAAGTCAGAAATGAACGAGCTTCCTTAATGACCACCAAAACAACAATGTGCTATGAACTACCCCCCCCCCCCCCACACACACACACACTCAAAAATGTTAGTTTTCTTTAAAGGACATTTTTGTTTTGCTGAAGAAATTTTTAATGTGCATTCACTGTATTTGCTTTACACAAGGTGCACATGCCCATGTTTAGTTTCAGTTTCCTATGCTATGGATGCCGTTAGAATGCTAAAGTCCTTACTATGTGCACTAGAGCACTTAAATGACTGCATGACTTACATAGATTTTTATTGTCCTCCTTTTTGTGGCTCTTCGCTGACTTAAAATGTAACTTCTGAATCTTTTTTCCAATTAAAGTTGTTCACCATCTCTCTTTAAAAAAAAACAAAAAAAAACTGTCAGTCATGTGCTGTTGATCAATCTGTAGATCAATTCTAAGTCAAAACCTACAGTTGTAACTTAAACTTATCCCTCCTACACACACACACACACACACACACACCTCATCACCAACATTTAAACTATGATAATAGGATAGCCTTTAATTGTAAGTATTTAGTGCTCAAAATAGTGTCTCTTTTGTTAAGCAGTCAGTAATGTAACGTTCCACAGTTGCTACTTCTCAGTGAAAAACCCTCCGCTCAATGTCTTCCCATGCATAGTTTTTCTAAAACCAGCTTTTCAGTTTACAGCTGCAGTGCATTCCATATCGTTGCTGCAAATAAATTGACCACAGAGGTTTGTGATTGAATATTTGATCAATTAAGGAGTGTTTTTCATGTCCAGTGTTGATGTCAGGGACCCAAATCTAAATACTCAATGAGATGCACCAAATTTGACCATTACCCCTGATGTAAACATGAACACATGGTATGCTGCTTAAGCATTGATGTAGTTTAATTACGTTTGGATTATTGTTATTGATACAGTGTGAGCAACATTACATTAAAACATTGCATTACTTGCACCAGGAATATGAAAAAAGTACAGGCTTTATCATACATGCATGGAAGTGAGAAAGTCTGGAAGTCAGTAATACCAGCGATTTATGTCCTACTCTTTGGCCATGATTTAATAATATGTTGGTTTGTTGTACAGTCCAAATCCTCACTTCACTACAGACACAACAAATATTTGGCAACCTCACTGATTCTCTGTTGTTTGATCAAGCGATAGACGCATAGATAATCCTCTGACTCTCATGTAATCTTTCAGATGCATCGCGACCCTATGTATGACTTTAAAAGATATATAAAAAAATCTGTTGAAGGGAGACTCCTGGATTAAAAGTGAGGAGCATTTTATTGCTCAGAAAATAAGTCTCAGTAAAGCACTGTGGTTCTCCCTCCCTGCCCTGTTTTATTTCTCTTGATCTATTTAGAAAGCTGCTATTTTGTAGAAAATAGCTAAGCACATATTCTTCAACATTTTATTCATTTTTGTTACACAAGGGATTGGGTGTTTTCAGTGTTAAGCTTTTAATATTAGCCCTTATCAAATCCTTAAGAAAAGTGATGTGATCGTTTTTTTTTTTACAACTAAACATCTTCTCTGAAATGCTATTTTTAAAAAAACCTTTTAATAAGTAAACGTGAAATCTTAAATGGAAAGTGCCAACAACATTTGAAGTTTCATGCACGAGCTTGCTTGTAATGACGTAAACGATTGGTTGATGAATGACTGACGTCTGTTAGCCAGGAAGCATGTGACTCATTGAAATAAACCATAAATAAATAAATATGACTGCTACAAGCTAAATATAAATTCTCAAGTGAAATAAATGTTCATGATGATGACAATAAGTACAATTACACAGATCAAGAAAGCTCTAGAAATATAAATTCAGGTGTCACAATTAAATTGGAATTGGGGAAGGAGGGATTGTTACGTCTTGTGTGATAATGATGGATGACTGAGGAGAACTGAGGGAAAAACTAATTAATTTCTTTGTGCTTGCAATGGGCTCTATCAAGAATGAAGTGTCTTTCTTTGAGTGAGGTGAGTGAGTGAAGAACAAAACGCACAACCAGTATGAGACTCAGTAGCTTATCAGAATGGCTTATCACAATGAAATTTCTTTAACATGATATCATGGTGAAATGTTTCTGTCTGAAGTTGTTACAGCCTGTGTCTGCATATTGCACAGGTAGATGTCTTTTCGGTAACATGAACGGGAAATTCTGCGGTAGCTGTCTGTCTAATGTTAGCAATGAGGTGAAGAAGGTGACTGTCATATTTGCGGTGTCTTTGCCAGGCAGAGATCACATTCTGTATAGTCCTGCTGACTCAAAGGGCTGTGGGCAGTTCTCAGTGAAATAACATTACGTAATGCAGAGAGCCAGACTGGGCGCAATCAGAATTGTCCTAAAACAAAACAACTGGTGTTGATGTTTATCTCTCTCTCTCACACACACACACACACACACACACACACACACACACACACACACACACACACACACACACACACACTAAGTTGTTCAGGGGAGTCAAATCAGGTAGACTGAGTAACCAGCACTATGTCTGAACCAAAGAAAGACTCTGAAAAATATTTTATAATTATTTTAAAAATATTTTGCCGACTAAGGATCATGTGCTGAAAATGGAGAATGTGAGTGTGGCCGGCTGATGCATCAGGACAGGAAGAGATCCATCACACTTCCTGAATAGGCTCTGGTGGGAGGGTCATGCAAATAGCCTCAATGTTTTTTTTTTTTTTGTTTGTTTTTTTTGTTTTTGTTTTTAAAGCTTTCCCAAAACAGGCCTGAAACTCTAAAATTTAAACAGACATTGTGACACGTGTTAGGGTTTTCATGTGTTCAGGTGCTGCTCCCCAAGTCTAGAATTTAGAATGACTGACTTGTACTGTGAAGCACGTGCTCAAGGCTGGTGTAATAACTGTTATTGTCCTCTGTGGTCTACTTTAGTGAACACATGTGGGGTTTGATCCTGTGAAATCATTCTCGCAGGAGTAGGCATTTGTGGAAGAGAATGGTTGATGATCACATCATGTGTGAAGTTTTGTGGTGAGATAGTCAGAGTAGATGTACTTGCCATGAGAGGAAAGGAGAAGAAGACATTCTACAAGTGAATATCTGCGGTCGTCAGTATGTTTGTAGGTGTTTTACAAAAGGATTCTTGTCTTCTTCCTGGATCTCTGCCTCAGAAATGCATTGATGTTAGCTGCATTCTTTCCTGTTTTTAATGTCATGTAGATTTTGTGGAATGGATTTTAAAGTTCATAGGTTTAGAAAAAAACGTAAAGTTACTGGATGAAATTTTAAAAACTAGGCAGGGCCCCGGACCCAGCTTTGTCAGGTTGTCTGACCAGTGATTGATCAATTTGTAAAGAATGAAAGTGCATGAGGTCATGCTGTCCATGTCCTTTAGAAATTGATCAATGCCTGTACCTACATTGTAAGTAAGCTGTATAATTCACTGCCCAGATGGTAACAAGTGTATATAGAAAGTAGGGATGTCCCGATCCAGCTTTTTGCACTTCCGATCCGATACCGATATTGTATTTGCACTTCCCAGCCGATACCGATACTGGTGGCCGATACTGATACCGGCCTATCCAACCGAGCATGTATTAAAGTTATTTAGCCTTCTTACTTAGTTATTAGACTCATATTGAAAAGGGTTTTAGTACTCTTGATAACAACTAGCCAGCTGACTTAAGTGAGTTTGAATACACAATGGTTGGTAACAAGAAACTGACCTGTTTATTCAGGGATAAACAGAAAATAGACAACATTAAAAATAACAAACAGGGATGGCATCAGTGGTCAGTAAAAGTGCAAATCAGACTCTAAACTGTATGGAAAAAAAAAGAAAAACACACAAATAACCTGAGTGTAAAATAGTCTATTAACTCAATAAAGCAAAACACACAAATAACCTCTGTGTAAAATAGTCTATTAACTCAGCATCAGTACTCTGCTCTTGAGCAGGTAAACTGGGAGACGCTAATGCTGGTGTGCTGGAAAATGCGGACCGGAATTTAGCGATCCACAGCAAAAAAACTGGAATGGATTATAGGTGCGCTGGAAAACCCGGACCGGACTTTTTTTTTTAAACGGATTTTTTTTCCCGTGCCGCTGCGCCGATACCGATACGCATTTTTTTGCCAATATCGGCGGCCGATCCGATGCCGATATTGGATCGGGACAAGCCTAATAGAAAGCCAATGATCCTTCTTGTCTTCTGCTTACCATGTAGTGTTATACACATGTCTCAACAACAGCAATTTCTGAAGCCTATTACAGAAAACAACATTTTTGTAACGTTGCTTTACACCCTCTTGTATCTCCACTTCTCTCCTTTGCAGCTAAACCTGGGGGACGTGTGAGGTGTCAGTACTTCCCAGCGGTGGACAAGGTCCTGTTTGTGGATGACTATGCGGTGGGCTGCCGGAAGGACTTGAATGGCATCCTGCTGCTGGACACGGCGCTTCAGGCCCCGGTCTCCAAACCGGAGGACAAGGTCCAGCTGGAGCTGCCCGTCACCGAGGTGAGGTGTCTTCCCCACCCCCTGCAGTTCGCACACATGCTCCCGAAACACACACGTTTACCTTACCACCTGCTGACCTGGAATACCCTACAACCATCCACCCCCCTGCAAAAACCTCTAAAATATCCTGCCACCACTTCCCCTTTCAGTCATAGTTATTGTCATTCTCATGTATTCATTACCTCCGGTAAGGTTATGTAATCATCTGCGTGTGTTTGTTAGTTAGCAACATAACTCAAAAAGTTATGGATGGATTTTCATGAAATTTTCAGGGTCGGTCAAAAATTGGACAACTTAAAAGTGATTAGGTTTTGGTGGTGATCTGAGCTGCCCTGGCGTAGGTGTGCACTCTGAGTGCTTTTCGAGTTATTGTATGGAAGTCCTTGCAGTTGGCACTTAATTTTGCTCGAGTCAGAAGCATTTCCCTTTCGCATGAGCCAGAAAATAGCTCTTGGCTAGGACAACCTTTGGCTTGGCCTGCATTGCCACCATATCTGTGGCAGGTCAGTATCCCCATTGCCAGAGCTTGCCATCAAGGCACCAAAGTCCTAGATGAGAAATCAATAGCGCATTCATATGAGCCGTCGTGACCCAAAAAGCACCATCTGCACTCCACTGGGCTTTAACCGGGGAATGGTTAAGCTCGCTGTTGTTTGGTGACATCAATGGACAGGACAGACTACAGTCTTAATATAGGGATCGCATAACATGTAATACAAAGGACACAGTGCAGTAATGTAGACAAACTGGTCTACTGTAGGCCCCGCGTGAAACAGGGAAATGACCGAGCAGAGCCACTCCCAGCCGCGTTAGGCGGATACGTGAAGCATTATCTGGGGACGTATGAGCACTAGGAACAAAAATCCGTAAAGTCCCAAAGGCTGGAAGACCTGCATTTCACTCGCAGTCAACTTCAGCCCCGAAATAATTCATGACGAATGTCTTTTTCTTTGTTTTGTTTTCCCTCCCCTCGCCTGTTTCTGTACTCGGTATGCACATGGCGTCTCTGTCCGGCTGCCTTGCCCCTGTCTGTCCATATTTATCCGTGGGTTGTGAGTATGACAACAAAATGTCTGGGTGCCCAGTACTGTTTTCCTGCCCAATTAGTCAGCAGTGCCTTGAGTAATGTTGACATAAGCGGTTCCTTGTCTTGAAAAGCAAAGGCCGTATTACACAGTGACAGTTCGGATGCAGCAACATCCTTTGTTGTGTAGTTAAATGATTAGGCACCCAAAAGTGTAAGACCTGGTAATTGTTTACTTTAAAAGTTTAATGTTGTAAATGTGTTTGCCGAAGACTGTCTAGCCCCAGCTAGAGCTGCAACTAGGAAAGGTCTCGGAGAGCACAGAGTTCCACCAAGGTCGAACTCCTTCCATCTCAAAAAAATGTATGCTGTAAAAAATATGCTGTAAAATTTAGTAGATGCTAGCTTCAAAGCAATGTTTTATGGAAATAAGCTTGCTAGTCATGGAAGACAAATACAACAATTCACTTTTTGAGTAAGTACAAATTGCAATATTAAACCAGACCTGACCCTAACCTATTACATCCAGATAGTGGGCAAAACAAACTGGAAGTAGCAGCTGAATAAAAGAGCACATTCAGTGATTGCTTTTACACCCAGTACACCGTGCGGCATATCCATATTTCCCTGCTAGTTTGCATCTTTCTAGCTACATGACGTGAGCCACATGAAGGATGGTGTGAGTGTCTGTCAGTACAGCCACATGGCCGTCCACTCTGCCAAACGACGACACTTAAGTGCTGTGCACACCGCCCCGACGCCGGACATCTGATAGCCAATCGGGGCCGTCTTTGTGCCAAATTTGAGAGGCTTGGGAAGCGCGTCCGACAGCGGAAGACATCCGCCGTTGGTAGTGGGGATCACTCTCATTGGCTGCTTGACGTCACCGAATCACTGATGTCACTGATAAGGATGACTGGTGTGTGATGGGTCTGTGAGTCCTTTTGGTGCGCAGGGCTTTTATTTTATTTTATAAACAGCGCATTGTTCTGCGCCCTGATTGGCTAAGGGACTGTAGAACATCAATCAATCATCCTCCTCCTGTACAGTACAGAATGCATTCAGCTTGTAAAATTTACATAAATCTTCGATCGCTAGTCATGTGTCTGAAGTGCTGTATGTTTGCAAGTTTGAACTTTGAGAGTAGAAATGTGAGAAAATGTTAATGCCTGTCTGAGAAATGTATATAGTGAGGGGTTGTACAGCTTTAAAACATCTATAAATGTAAAAAATAAAGCCGACTACTTCGCGGATTTCGCCTATTGCGGGTTATTTTTAGAACGCAACTTCCGTGATTACGAGGGACCACGGTATATCTGATTAATTGTATTACATGTTTGTTATACATTATTGTATTGTATGTCAAATGTATGTATTTCTACATCATAATCTATAACAAAGTAATTGTTTTTATGTACTGTTTTCTATACTCTTTGGCTTGCTGTAAATGATATTTTACTGTACTTGTATAGACACAATAGAGCCTTCTATTTATCAAGAAAAGTGTATGAAATGGGGTCACAGACACTCACGTGCTTAGTCTCCACACACACACACACACACACACACACACACACGCACACACACACACCTTGCAGAAGTTACTTTGTCCAGCGTAGCACGTGAGAGAGATCCCAGTTAGTCCCCGTCTCGTAACCTTTGAACACGGCCCGCGCCCCGAGACGCTACTCTCTCACACATCGCTCTAAAGACGTTTGGTCTCATGAGCCTGCAATCAAAGGGTGCTGGGCTTGCTCCTTCTGTGTGTGTGTGTGCGTGTGTGTGCGTGTGTGTGCGTGTGTGTGTGTGTGAGAGAGAGTATTAGTGTGAATACAACACAGCAGAGCTGTTAAAATCAGAAACGTGGCCTGGTTAATGTGTCATCAATCCTAACCACCTTGGGTTTTTTCCCCTTCCTCCCTCAAGGCCAATTGCATTTGGGAGACGCTTGACTTAACCTTTGACTTCTATGTGTAAGCAACACTGACACTGATTAGGCGTTTATCTACGTTGAGTATTGCTGAGTAGGCGCTTTTTGATTGCCATGCTAATCTGTTGTCAAACAGCATTGGTTGATCTGTGGTTGTTGCTCCATACATTTTGCTGAAATAAAGGTGGTGTGGCGATGATTAGCTTCTGTTGTCATCTGTAGTCAAGCTGAGACGAAGTACATGGGATCTTGTGGAAACTGATCTGCTTGCCTAACCCTTAGCTCTTCGGAGCAGTCATATGGGTGTGCTTGTGGTTGCAGGAGATGTGGTGATAATGGTGTTGTACGGTTATGTTGTCCAAACACCATCCCTATCCCCAGTCCCAGGGAAAGGCCTCTCCTCTGATCGCTTGTGCAGCATTTTTTATAAGGTCCCACCTGAAAAGGTTTTGGACTTTCTAACATGTATTAATGTAAAAAAAACGGATTTAATGTATTTTATTTATTTGATTGTTTTATATGAAATGTGTAATATTTAATTTTACCTGCTTTGGCCATGAAATAGCCATAGTTGCTCAAAATGGCAATAAACTAAACAAACAAACAAACAAACTGATTGCTTGTGCTGAGGGGGGGCTGAAACGGCCATAACCCCCAGCATTATTAGTGAACTCTCTGGAGCAAATGGAATGCTTTCGCTTTGGATGCACTTTGGAAGCTGCGCAAATACTGCATCCTTCATGTTCTGCTGTTCCCTTGTTGTGGGCATGACGGAAGTGCGCATAGTGTGTTTCTTTTGCTGTTGGTGCTCGGTTCCCGGTTTTCAGACACTATACAATAGTGGTGTGTTCAAAATATCGATATGGCAATACATCGTTGCGGGCCTCTTCATGAGACACGTATCGTTACGGAGGGGTCAGTATCGATATTTCACATTTATTCATCATTCATTTATCATTCAGCATTCATATTTATTTATTGTCACTCCTTTTTACATTTCTTTGTCCTACATTTACATTTACAGCTGAGAGAAGTGTTTTAAAACCAGATCATGTAGATCAACTGTTGTTCCTAAACAATAACCTACTAATGGTTCCATAAGAAATAGGTTACAATTTTACTGATTCATTGTCATTTGGTTTTGTAAAAGGCAGCTTTATTTTTTACCACTGCTAATGCCAGGTTAAAATGTTTAAGTTATTTAGTTCTATATTACTATGTTTTTTTATATTTGAGTTTTTATATTTAAGTTATTTAGTTTTATCATATTTATTTTTTGATATTTTTCTTATATTTTACCTGTATAATTTTCTTACTACTGGCAAGTTCAGTGTGGTGGTGGTAAGTTCAGAAGTAATTGCACTACAGGCTGATAGGCCTGCTTAAGTCTTTGAATTTAGAAAATGTATTTTTAAATGCCACCGTTTCTGAGTTCAAAGGCAGCATTACATTGTAACTGCACTGCAGTTTGGCATTTTTGCTATTCAGCATAATAAAAACATCATTTGGGTATAGATATGACTGGTTTCTTAAAAAATGTATGTAAAGTAATGTAAAATATTGGGATATGTATTGCCTTGAAGGTCATGTATTAGGATACACATGTATCGCAATACGTATCGTATCGTGACCCCTGTATCGTGATACGTATTGTATCGTGAGGTTGTTGGCAATACCCAGCCCTACTATACAAGAGGCCCAGCTTGTTTGTTTTTGGGCATTCTGCAGTGCTTCTTTAAGGGGCAAGTGCTTTTCTTCATGGCATACACACTTCCAGTCCACTTGGATTCGCTGTAAAATTATTTCAGATGTTGAATGAACGCTGTGGTAGATCATACTGCAAGGCTGCGTAGTTGTTAGCCCAGACAACATGGTAAACAGTACACCGCATCTTGACAGTTGGGTGACGGCAGTTGGTTCTGACCTGTCTGTTTGTTTGACTGTAATTCCTCGACACTCTTCCTTGTGTAATGTTCTCCACTTAAGTTCTTCCGACACGGAGGGTTGCATGGTATTGAATCATCCCTGTCCCCTTATAGGCATTGGTGAGGATTGGTGGGTTGCCCAAGAGTCTGCCGTGAGTTATTGCCTGCTAGGCTGTAACGGGGGTGCAGTCATTAGAGATGTCTGGTGGACTGCACCACTTGTCTGGCTGGCTTTGCCGAGTTGTTGCGTATGTCGGCAGATGAATCCTTCGTGCTAGCGCGGCCGACACCGCTGGCCCCCTTAGTAGGCGTGGTTGTGCTGCCCGTATCGATCAGGGCCGCTGCTCCTCTTCTGCATTTGTGTGTGTGTGTGTGTGTGTGTGTGTGTGTGTGTGACATCTCCTCCAGTTTCTTTTGTCTGTGGCAGAGGTAGCGACACACAATCTTGCTAAAGAATCTTCCTTCAGATTTTATTCCTTATGTGACATTGAGGTTTACATCAACAGTGAAATTAAGGGAAGAAAGTAAACCATATATTCATGATAATAACACAGTCACTGTGTCTGAATTAAGGGTCTACACATTTGGAAGTTCTGGTTCGTCAGCCACATGCCCGCTAAGCATTGTCCCATTTTAAAGGTGCCTCCTATTCCACCCGAAAAACGTGCACTTTATTTGCCGTTTAGCGGAGACTACTGGTGGTGTATTCTCCACAGCCTCGTTTCTCCCAGAATTCATTTAGCTACACACGGCGCAAGAGCACTCAACAGAGAAATTAGTTAAAAAGTATTGGCGTGAAATAAAAACAACGCTAACTGCCAAACTATGTTCTATAGTTGGTAGGTAACTTGTAGGCTAGACTGTCCCATTTCATGAATGGTTAACGGCCACAGTAGGCTACAGCTGCGTAGGCAACTCCGTAGCAGTGTAGACCCTTAATTGAGACACAACTAATATTATCATATCAAATGCAGATGACCATGGTTGCTGAACTACATAGGCTATATATAGAAGAGTCTCTACACAGAATTTGTGTTTTGGGTGTCCAGACAAGACACCATCTCTGAGATACAAAAAAACACTGTACGTCAAGTACAAGGTGCACGTGGTAAACGTGTACCTGCATTGCATCCTCTGTGTCTGTTGGTTTTCTGGTAATGCTTATTGTGTGTGTTTGTGTGTGTTTGCTGTCTCCCAGGCCCAACAGATGCTCTCAGCATGCCTGGAGAAGGTGGACGTGTCGAATACAGAGGGGTACGACCTGTTCCTTACTCAGCTCAAGGAGGGCCTGAAGAATACCTCACATGAGACTGCCGCCAACCACAAAGTGGCCAAGGTAAGGACTGCTGTTTCTACTGTTTCCTAACCACCTTTGACTAACATGTCTGTGAAGATTCTCATTCATCCAGGTCATGGTAGTCACAACCTTACAGAAACCTTTTGGATGAGAAGTGAAAGTCTTCAAGCTCCAAAAAGAAGTCCTGTTGCTTACAACTTAGCTCCTTTGAGCCTTTTAAGTAACCCTGACTAAACCCTTCCACACAACCCGGCTGTAGCAGGATGACTGGCGACGGAGCCGACAAGAGACAGTATTCCCAACAAAAAGCTTTTCTTTAATTTTTTTTTTCCTTTTTTCCTCTATTTTCATAAAAAGTGCAAATATATACAGTGCAGGAAAATGGCTAAACTGACAAAAAGAAACAGGCAAAACTCACAAAATGAAAAAGGCAAAAGTGCCAGACTATATCTCTCTAGACTCTGAACACAAATGGATGCACCAGCATGAATCGCAACCTTCACCTACCATACTCTCCCCATAACTGAGGCTCTGAGCCTTTTACAAGGTTCAACCCCTCCCACAGGTAAGCCCCATTCACCAAATAAATCAATCAACTAAACAATAATAACATAAGCACAAAATAACAAACCAAAGAAATACAAACAAAATACACAAACACAAAGTCAAAGGTCATGGTTACATTGGGTCTAAGAATGTGGCATGGTGTACATGTCTACACTGGCTGTCATGTTGGCATATTTGCCTGACCTGCTGCGTGACGTGCTTAGGTATGCAAGGGCATGCGTCCAAAGGTCATGTTTAAATTTTGCACACAACATAAAAAATTGTTCCAGGCAGAAGCATACAATTTGATTTAATGTGACTGATTTTGCTTCCAGTTTACATTTCAGTACGGTTCCACACACTGATAGGTTATGTCCAAGACTGTGAAGAGCATTTTTTTAGCTGTTTTTTTTTTTTTTGGCCTTTTAAATCTGATCAGAATTTTTTTGAGAAGTATCTTGCTGCCGAGTTGGCTGTCTCTCCTTAGGCTTCTGCTGCTGTGGTGGCTGTAGTCATTCTTGGTCTGAACGCACAGTTGGACATCAGAGTCTCAGTTCGTGATGCACAGCTCGTTTCCACGCAACGGCTCCTTCGCTAAACGTAGCAATTAGAAAACGCTACGGCAGCAATTAAAATATGCATTAGACAAAATGCCCGCAGTGAGCCCACACACACTGGCCCTCCACCTTGATTGACCTGCTGTGGAGAGGAGTTTGAGAGAGGTGAGGTTGTGTGTGTGTGTGTGTGTGTGTGTGGAGTAGGGCTGGGGTGCGCTGCAGAGTGAGCCAGAGACAGCATGGGCAGCCCAAAGTGCTGCTGCACTGATGAAAGCCACTCTTATCAATTATTTACCTGCCAGTGCAGCGATTTTCACTGGGAATCTTTTATAGTTGTACTTGATTAGAAGTGCGTCTTGTGTCCATGAATGTGCACTCTAGTATGCAATGTGGGCATTGCAACAACTAAAACAAAAATTAGGTTGGGATTAATTAAATAAAATGAGCCTTTTCAAAGCTCTGCAGCAGGGATTTGATCCTTGTATATATGTTATTGCGATCTAGAGACAAGAGTTCTCTGACTTAAATGCATTCTGCATACACAGATCAAGCAGCCCCAGCTCAACACCAGTAACCAGAGATTTGACTGCAGTGAGCAGCAACACACACACTCTCTCTCTCAGATCCACAGTGAGGTGGTGGTGGGGGATGAGAGGTTGTAAAGCGAGTGCGCTCGCTCTGCAGACCATACTAGCATATCAATAGCCAGAATGGGGGAGCAGGCACAGATACCCAACTCCTCTCCTCCCCTTTCCCCCCCCTCTCCTTCCTGCCCCCAACCCCACACACCCCAGTTTCCTCCCCAAAGCACATCAGAGGGGAACGAGACAGGCAGCAGCCCCCCCTCCAACACCACCACCACAGCAGCAGCAGCAGTAGCAGCAGCAGCCAAGTAACAGATCCCCTGTGCCAGGAGTTCAGTCACACCGCGAAGCTTCCTCTGAGCCCCGCTCCAGTGCCAGCCCTGCACACACACCCCCCTCTCCTCTCCTCTCCTCTCCCTCTCCTTCTCCCTCTCCCTCTCCCTCTCCCTCTCCCTCTCCTCTCCTCTTCTTACCTCTCCTCCCTCATTGACTCCTCTTCTCATCCCCACTACTCCTCCTCCCTGTTTCTGTCGCTCCCTTTTGTCTTCGACGTGCAGGGGCAGCAATGGTTTTGGATGCTTGCCCATCCACCCCACTTAAAGAAGCCTCAAGCCAGCGGGGCTGGGGCCAGAGAGATGCCCCGCCTCACCCCAAAGACACCGAACACAGTCCCCTGCACAGCCCGGCCACGGCTGATACAGGGCCAAGCCGGATCAGTAGCCACCGCTATGCCCCCCCTGGAGCTGAGGAGAGAGATGAATAAATGATGAGGGTCCCTATGGCAGGAGGCTACTACTGATTAAAAATTAGAAAAAAGGGTGGGGGGTGGGGGGATTCCCAACACCATTTTGGCAGAAAAAGGAAAAGACAAAAAATAAACCACAATAGAAAAATCTTGTTTGTTAAAAACACAGGAGTGGTGGGGTGTCCTCCCCCCACCCTCAGTCTAAAAAGGCACACCCCATTTGCACCGGCTGCCTGGCTGCTACGCTTTTAATACTGAAGCGCATTGTTGGCTGACCTCCAGGCATCTCCCGCATGCCTGTCTTGGGGAGTTATGGCAGGCAGGCAGGCACACACACGTGTCGTAGTCGAGCGTGTCCTCCACTGTGTGTGTTTGTGTGTGTGGTCTGTGTGTGTATGTGTGTGTGTGGGTGTGGTCTGTGTGTGTGTGTGTGTGTGTGTGCGCGGTCTGTGTGTGTGCGTGTGTGCGCGAGAGGGGAGGAGTATAATTCCAGTGTGTGGGGGTTGGAAAGGGATAAAGATGTGTGTCGAGGGTGTCTCCTCTATTATTTTGTGTTTGTGTGTGCGGCATGGGTGAGTCAGCAGCAGTAGGCTCACCTGACCAGTTTCCCCTATACCCCTCACTCAGGTGTGTGTGTGTGTGTGTGTTTTTGTTTTTGTTTGTTTGCTGATTCATCTGGGCTGACCCCTTGCCATCTGTCCTACAGAACGGTAGCATCATTGACTGGCCATTATGACACAGTCACCTGTGTTGTGTAATCATGGCAGCCAAAACAAAACACACACGCTTTCACAACACACTGTCTACACAGGGCAGAGTTTGTGCAGGAGTGGCTTAATCATTCCTTAACCTCTCTAACAGACAAAGCTGTATTAAATCTCACACATTTTCAGCTAACCTCGGATGTCTTTGAAGAATTACCCAGTTCATGTGTTTGAGTGTTTCAGAGTGTTTGAGGTGTACATTAGACAAAAGCCTTCTTTTGTCCTGTGCTCCCAGCTGCTCTTTTGGAATTGCTGCACTGCAGTGAAACATAAGCATTTTTTTATTTTATTTTTTAACTTTGGCTGTTATGATTTTTCTGCAACCCGTGAGGTGGGGACAGGGGAACCGCCAAGCAGACAGTATTTGCGGCCAAGCGGCACAGCTGCAACGCTACTCTGTGTGGGTGTTTCTGCTGTTTTTTTTTTTTTTTTTTTTTTGGGAAATTCAGTAGATTGTAAAGTCAGCGAGATGCTGAATTCTACTACCACTTAAAACGCTTTACATTGCGTTAATGTTTTCTCAACGAGCTAGTTAGTAGGGCTGCACGAAAAAATGTGCCATATGCGGTAACATTGCTGAATGTTTCGATGACGATATGTTTTGAGATAAATAAACAAATATTTAAATATAGTTTTATCAAGGGCAGTAGGACTCCGTTTGATTTCCCAAATATCTTCATATGTGGAAACATGGCATGTAAGCAGTTTTACAGTAATGTCCCATTTATTCCACTTAAGCCATGTTTTGCGATATGTATATCACAATACTGTATGCTGTGATATCACAATATTTTTTATATATTGTGCAGCCCTACTAGTTAGTTTGCTGGCATAACAGCTAGCCAACCAGACTGTATAGCCTGAAACAAAAAATATATTTTTCAGGATCAGTACTGTATTGTATCAGTACAGTACTGTATCAGTACTGGTCTCGGGGATCATAGAACAAGAACAAGAAATGATCACAAAAAGTCTCAGTCAAAAAAAAAAAAAACTCTGAAGGAACGGGACATTAAAGGATCCCGAACTGTCACAGATGTCAACATGGTGAATGAGGGAGGGGAAGTGTCCTCAGGAGTCCCCATGTTCCCATTCTCATTTGGTTGATGACTGTCAAACTGTCATTCGGTCCTCTGGTGACCTTCCAAAGAATGACTGTCATACTATAACAACATTGGTTCCTACTCGCATGTGGTGCCAATATCTGCACTCAGTGTAATTAAGAATGATGTTTTTGTGACAATCTTCTCCACTTCTCTCTCTCTCCCGCTGTTTATCTGTTTCTGTTCCCCCTCTCTTTCTCTGTCTCTGTCTCTGACTCTCTTTCCCTCTCTCTCGCTCTTGTTTCCCTGTTGCTGCTCTCTGTTTATCTCTCTCTCTGTATCGCTCTCTCTCTCTCTCTCTGCCTGTCTCTCTCTCTCTCTCTCTCTCTGTCTTTCTGTCTCTCTCTCTCTCTGTCTTACTTCTCTCTGTCTCTCTCTCTTGCTTCTCTCTCTCTATCTCCCTTTCTCTCTCCCTCTCTCTGTCTATCGTCCTGTCCTCTACAATTCTTCAGTGGGCGACGGTGACTTTCCATCTTCCGCACCACGTGATCAAGGTGGTGGCCAGTGCCATCGTGAACGAGCTGAAGAAGATAAACCAGAACGTCGCTGCCTTGTCTGTGGCCTCGTCCATCATGGACAGGCTCTCCTACCTCTTACCCAGTGCCCGGCCCGAGTTGGGCGTGGGGCCCGGACGCTCTGTAGATAGGTGAGATCATTAAACCACCTACCATTGCACCACATGCTTACAAACACATTGCTGTCACACAGATGTTGGCTGCTCGCTTCTGAAGTGGTGTAGGTAGCTATGGTGACGGTTTTACTTTAGCCCGCACTTGTGCTAAAGCCTTTAGATGAAAAATGATACATACATTAGCAATAGATTTGAAACCCATTTCCTGCTTTGTTTTTCCTTCTTTGATTTTAGATTTTAGATTTTAGACTGGGGTGGTGTGCAGTTGTGTGTAGCTTATATATTTGACTAAATCTAAACTAGGTGTAAACACCTTTTGCATTTGTATGGAATTCCATGCATTTTCTGCGCATTTCTACAAATTATTATTTTTGAAAGATGTCTGTGTGGAAAAAAACTTTTTACTGTCGTTGTGAACATGAAATAAGCTGCATAAATGAAGCTAGCCTTGCCTTGGCTAGATTACTAACTGAGGAAACTGTCCTTCTCCCACAGATCCTTGATGTACAGTGAGGCAAACAGGAGAGAAACGTTTACGTCCTGGCCGCACGCTGGCTATCGCTGGGCGCAGCCAGACCCCATGGCTCAAGCAGGCTTCTACCACCAGGTAGGCAGGGCTTTAAAAGTAACTCTTTCATTTTTCTCCTTCTCTTTTCTTCTGTTTCAGTTTCTTTTAAGTATTCTCTTTTCGTCTGCTTCTTTGTGGTTCTTGGTTTCTCTTTCTTTATTCTACAAGGCCTTTTTGTTCGGTAATGCCTCTGTTGCACTTTCAGTCTGAGGTTCTCTCTGTCTATGACACAATTTACTCTTGCATGCAGTAATTGTGCCTCTGGGTTATATTGTGGCACAGCCAAACAAAATCCCACAGTCGGTTTTGTCTGTGGAATCCCCAAGATTCCCCAGGCTTGCTCAGGCACCAGATAGGTGATTCCCCTTGACTATTTCCTGTATCAAAACCAAGGTACTGATAAATGTTTGTTCCCATGGAAATGGCAGCTGATCTCTTTTCTTTGGTACCTGGTTGCTATACCAACAGAACAGGGTGAAGAGATTCTTTCACCCTAGGCAGCAGGGAATTTCATAAAACCATGGAAACTACTCACCCCTTTTCACAATTAGGTCAAGGCCAGAATAAGCACTATTTCAATGGATGTAGTATGTTCACCATGCTAAGTAAAGACATAAATCATTTTATTGATGCAGAATTTGGTAATAGGAATCTGTCAATAATAACAGATTGAGTTTAAATCTAAAATAAATAAGTCTGTGAGCTTCCTGAGAGAGTTCAGGTGGTGCTCAAACTTCTTTAATCATCCTTGATGTATTAGATATTGATTCAGATTTGCCAAGCCCACAGTCTCACTCTCTTACCCCCACCCCCCCGCCTCTCTCTCTGTCTCTCCCTCTCTCCCTCTCTCTCTTTGTCTCTCTCTCTATCTCTGTCTCTCTCTCTCTCTCTCTCTCTCTCTCTCTCTCTCTCTCTTTCCCTCTCTCCCTCTCTCCCTCTCTCCCTCTCTCTCTTTGTCTCTCTCTCTCTCTCTCTCTCTCTCTCTCTCTCTCTCTCTCTCTCTCGCTCTCGCTCTCGCTCTTGCTCTCTCTCTCTCTCTCTCTCGGCAGCCTGCCTCCACGGGTGATGACCGGGCCATGTGTTTCACCTGTAGCGTGTGCCTGGTGTGCTGGGAGCCCACGGATGAGCCGTGGTAAGTCCACCATGACCATCTGTAGACGTTTTTTATTTCATGAGAAATTCACCACAACAGCGTTACGGTTTGGGTATCGATCGCTGCATCAGGGTTGAGTCAGGCCGATCCTGCATTCAGATTCAAATCAGTTTAAGGAAGTTTGATTGCACTCTGAGATTGACGGTTTCCTGTCTCGCAGGTCGGAGCATGAGCGACATTCCCCCAATTGTCCGTTTGTGAAGGGCGAGCACACGCAGAACGTTCCACTGTCAGTCACCCTGGCGACC
Source organism: Coilia nasus (assembly GCA_027475355.1). Taxonomy (NCBI): domain Eukaryota; kingdom Metazoa; phylum Chordata; class Actinopteri; order Clupeiformes; family Engraulidae; genus Coilia; species Coilia nasus. Next base: position 17,116,368 of record CM050204.1, on the reverse strand, counting down.
AGCCCGGCGCAGTTCCCCAGTCCGGACGGCTCGGACAAGATCGCCTGCTACGGCTTTGGCAGCTGCCCACACTTCCTGGCCGCTGCCACCAAGAGGGGCAAAATCTGCATATGGGACGTGTCCAAGCTGATGAAGGTTCGCTCGCTTTTGAACAGGTTTTTCAAAATATAAATGTCATGCTCAAGCTGGTATGTGACATTTGGCTGTTTACTTTAGAGTGAGATTAGGTAGGCTTTTGAAAGAACTGCTAGTTAAAACTTAACTAAGTTCTGTCGAGACACCTTTCATCCACAGTATGTTGTCTCTGTCTCTGACACCAAGTCCATCAAGTGTCTCTCTCACTTAGCGCGTATATTATGTCAAATACATCTCTTGCTTGTCTGTCTGACTTGGCTTCAGGTGCACTTGAAGTTTGAGATCAACCCGTACGACCCGGTGATCCTGCGGCAGCTTCTCCTGTCGAGCAGCGAGCAGGGCCTGGGCACGGAGTCTCGGCGGCCCACCCTGGCCTGGCTGGAGGACTCGTCCAGCTGCTCGGACCTGCCAAAACTAGAGGGGGACAGGTAGGGCAGGAACCAGGCTACAGCAGCCTTCCTCAAAACCACAGAACACATGAGTTGATTGGTTATAGGTTCTACACATTTGCAGTGGTAACATTGTTTCTTTCCCGAAGTACTTCTGCCATGTTAAACATTGTTGGGCAGAAACTAGGCTAGGGGGGGCTTCCCCAAAAGCAAAGTATACATTGATGATAGGTCAGTGATTATTGGTTACAACTGCAGCACTGATGTCTGGACACTGATGGTCATTTGACCCCTTCGGACCAATTTAAAGTCCAGTATTGCTCAACAAAACAGAACAGTGTTGAAGCCAACTTATATTCTTTTCATCTTCAGTGGTCACTGAACTTGTTAAGCATTATTAATTATACATTTTGTTTTGCGCTTCAGTTAGTGCAGCACCTGTGGGCCTATAACGGCTGTCTCTGATGGCCATCACAGGCCCCTCTTTAATTTCTCTTAACTGCCAAGGCCTTCAGCTCATTGGAGAAGATAATTAATCTGGCATAACGCCTTTGGACTGTCAGACACAAGAATGCAGCTAAATGGGCTGGGCAAAATTAAGTAGGGAAGGGAAGGTGAGAGTTGACTTTGATTTTGAACTGGATTTAACTGAGTTGTATATTGCTGTAGTATTTATACCCATGAAATGAAATCCAGCTTGCCATTAGTAAAACGATTGAATACTGTCGTTTGGCTGTAATGAAAGCACTTAATTTGTTATTAAATAGATTGCATTCATTACCTAAGGTAGTCACTTCAGTTGGGGTTTTATGGCGGGGTGCATTTACCATCAGGTTGATTGAATGAACACAGTTGCCTTATTGAACTGGGGATGTTGGTGTATGCCCGTTTCAAGAGATCTGTCATAAAATCGGGTTGCTTGGCAGCAGGCAGGACCAATTTTGTGCCCATAATGAGGCAAGAGTTTTGGAAAGATCAGAATAGATCATCAACTCTCACCAACCCACCATCCCATCTGTGAAGATGAATCACGTCTTGTGAAAAACAACTACTCCCTGACAGTCATCGAACATTTCACACTGAGCGAGATTTAACCCGTTATGCTCTGTGTATGTGTTTGCAGTGACGATCAGTTGGAGGACTCGGACAGTGAAGAGCATTCCAGATCGGAGTCTGTCACAGGTAAGCATCCTGGTGTGCTGATTCCCCTCTGCAGGCCTGCGGATCTTAATCCGCCCACCCCAGCGCCTACTCACTTTGTCCGCATCACTCTGTCATGTCTCAGCCTCTGATTCTTGTCCTTGTCCTCAATGCCGACATGCTGAGCCTGCCAGTTGTGGCCTTAGTTAAACATACCACAGTGCCAGCGAGCCTGTCAGCATTCCGTTTGCTTAACAAGATTTACAGGGTGTGCCTGTGTTGGCTAATATACCATGCAGATTTGTATTTATCAGGTCACATGGGGAAAGTCTTTGTGTGTGTGTGTATATGTGTGTGTACACAGCATGGCACCAAATTAGAAGTCAGTGTAAGGGGCATTGCATGCCCAGCTCTGTAATTCCTCAATACCATTTTTTGTGTGGTGTTGCCAAAAGGCACTTAAATGTATGTATGATGAATTAACAGTGAGTAATTTTGGTACTAAATTTTGAGGAATGTTGGAAGACTCATTTGATGCCCGAGTTAACATCTGGCGATCTTCATAAACTGTTCAATGTGAGGTCAACGACACCACTTTTGAGTCATTATTAGTGTTTATTTTCATGTGATTAACAGCCTCTATGGCCAACAAAGTCATGTCAAAGCTCTGGAGAGACATGTCAGTGACCTAAAATCACGATGTATGTCGTTTCTGAATAATAACCATTTCCAAAACAGATTTCATTCCATATAACTGTTCTAATTCTACACAACTGGGGATTCAAAGCCTAAAGGATTGCATAACATAACACTTTCATCAAGGTCCCCAGAGATCTTAAATACTAATAATAACTTTCTTTTTTTAATTCTGTTTTAATTCATCTGACTGTAATCACTTTTAAATGAACTTTTTATTTGCATGATATGCTTTTAAAGTTTACTTTTTTCTTTTTTTTGACGCTGTATCATTACAGCAGCAACTGAATCGATAAGTATTGATACAGGAGTACGCCGTAATACATGACTACATCGATATTTTAACCACACCCAGTTGTAGGGCTGGGTATCATCTAGGACATGGCGATTCGATACAATTTTCGATACAGGGCTCACAATACGATACGATTTTTGATACAGCGCAATTCGATTTGATTCCGATATCGATACATATTACTTTATAATTATTAGTCAATGTCATTCACTCAACAAAACCAGACAACTTTTTTTATGTTCAATTTATTAAACAGGAAAATAAAGTGCATTTTTTCAATGCTTTTTACTGAACATGTCACAGAAAAGGTGCCCAGTCTCACTAGGTACCTGTAGTCAACTTATAAAAACTATTTGTGCAAAAGAATACAGTATGGCTAATGTACGTTTGTACTGAACAAAGTACATTTATTACATTTTGGTTTAGAGTCCATAGTGCATTTGTCTGTGCAGTAGCTACTGGGGGGGGTGTATTGATATTAATAGCCGGAATTTCGATATTATATCGTTTTTAAAAATATCGATATATATAGCTTTTTTTTTTTTTTTAAGCACAACAGTACCCAGTTTTTGACTGACATGTGCGTCCACCTCCTCCGCTCCCACAGGTCACCCGTCCCAGAAGGAGAACCTGGAGGTGAGCCTGGGCGTGACGGCACTGAGCGTGCTGCAGCAGCCAGAGAAGCTGCAGTGGGAGGTGGTGGCCAGCGTGCTGGAGGACACGGTGAAGGACCTGGAGGAGCTGGGGGCCAACCCGGCGCTGGCGCAGGCCAAGGCCGACAAGGCCAACAAGGAGAAGCCGGCCGAGCAGCACAACATTCCCTTCCCCTGCCTGCTGACGGGCTGCCTGCTCAGCTACCGCTCGGCCGCCGGCTCCCCGCTCGTGGGGGCGCCGTCCCTGGCCCCCTCCCGACGACCCCCGCCCCCCTCGTCGTCCTCCTCCGCCCCCGCCCCCGTCCCCGACGGCCCCTTAAGGACTCAGGCCCCCGAGGCCACCCCCATCGTGGCGGTATCCCCCGACCAAGGCCCCATGGAGATCGAGACCTGTCACCCGGCCCCCGAACTGGGATCCCCGGGCCTGCCCCTGTCCCCCATCCGCCGGACTATCCCCGTGCTGCTGCTGTACAGCATCAAGGAGGCGGACGAGAAGGCCACGGGTAAGGTGTTTGCGCAGATGAACAGCCTGATGGGCAAGAGCCTGCACGAGGAGGGCTTCACTGTGCCGCAGATCATCGAGATGGAGTTCGACTCGCACGAGCAGCTGCTGCTGCAGGACCCGCCCATCACCTACATCCAGCAGTTCGCCGACGCTACGGCCAGCCTGGGCACCGCGGATGCTCCCGAGAAGTGGGGCTCGCTGGCACCCCGGCCCGGCGCCCTGGTGCAGTGCCTGCGACTGCCCAAGGAGCTGGAGGACGAGAACCTCTACGTGGACTCCATCACGCCGTGCAGCGACGGCCTGCACTTGCTGGTGGGCCTGCAGCCGTGCTCGGTGGAGTCGCTCAGCGCCATCAACCAAGTGGAGGCGCTCAACAACCTCAACCGGCTGCACTCCCTGCCCACGCTGGCCAACGGCCACGAGGGCACCCACGCGGGCACCTCGCCCCAGCAGACCCCCCTCATCCTGCCCCCCGACCAGCAGCAGCAGCCCTCGTCCCGGGCGTTCGGGGGCAGCACGGGCAGCGGCGGTGGCGGGTACCTGGCGCTGTACAAGCTGAACTACTCCACGCGCATCGTGACGCTGGAGGAGGAGCCGGTGAAGGTGCAGCACATCCGGGACCCGCGCGACGCCGTCACCTCGCTCATCCTGCTGCCCGCCGACGTGCTGGACGGCCGCGAGGAGGACGGAGAGGACGCCTCAGACGACACGCCGCCGGGGCTCAAGAACGGCCCGGTCTACGGGCCCAATATGGCCACCTGCGGCGGCAGCGGGGCCGCGCACGGCACCAGTGCCTCCACCCCGGTGGCGTCCACGGCCAAGGAGAAGCTGGTGGTGACCACGCAGGCCGGATACATCATGGTGCTGGACCTGGCCACGCTGGAGGTTCTGGCCAAGGTGGAGCCGCCCGTCAAAGAGGGCGGCGACGAAGTGGACCCCTTCGTCTCCGTCACCTACTGCTCGGGGACTGACCGGCTGTGCGCCTGCACCAAAGGTGAGGCCATCTTTGCAAGACCGCCAGAGCTTGACTTTAAAAGATGAGCTCAGTTCACCTCATGAGGCTCAAGAGATATTGTTGCTGTTTACGTCAGAGCTTGACCTACTATCAGTGCTTTGGGAAACTACCTGATTGTCCCGTGTAGATCTTGGGAGGGTTGGATGCTGTGAATGACTTATTGTTTTACCCTGACTGAGGTCTGGATTAAAAACTCTCCTAATGTATTATGGCAGTACCCTTACATACCGTGTAACTTGACCTTATATTCACCTCAGTCTTTTCTATTACGTCACTTCCGTTACGACTTAATTCGTTTGGAATTGGGCTAGGAAAGAGAAGGTAAACGGAACTGTGTGTTCAGAGTTAAAACAGTGGTCCTACTGTAATCCAAACCATATTTCAAACCTTCAAGAAATGTCCTTTTAGTGTGAAAAATGTACTTGACAGCATAACTGTATAATTGTACAATGGGGCTGCTATTGGGCTGCCAGTAGGCCCTGCAGTTGAAAGTAGAACA
>CM050204.1:17026041-17106041 GCA_027475355.1 Coilia nasus | reverse complement strand
GTTGGCCAGTGGCCTGGACCTTTCCGGCCATGCCGGGATGTTGAGCTTAACGAGCCCCAAGTTGGTGAAAGGTGAGCCTTAATGTTGCTGTCAAAGAAGCACTGTCAGTCCTGTGTCATAGCACCCACCTACCTACAGAGGTATCCTGGCTGCTGTAGGCCTTGGGTTATGGAAAAGCATCTCAAGACAATTAGAGTTGTGTAAACAAGTAGAGTTGTAACAGCTGTGGGTAACACATGGAAACATCAGTTTAATCGCTCCTCTTGTCTTTTTCCATGATGTCTCCTTGCAGGTATGGCTGGTGGAAAATACCGCTCCTTCCTGGTCCACATCAAGGCGGTTAGCGACAAGGGCATGGAGGAGAACCCGCGGCCTGTGGTCAGGATGCCCTCAAAGCCCCAGAGCAGCAAAGCCCAGTCCCTCTCCTCTCTGCTGCAGCGCGCCCAGGCCACCAAGGTACATACTGGACTTTACTGCCTTACGGTCCGCTTACACCAGGGGCTATAACAATGATGACAGGTTTAATAATAATGAATTACAGTTAATAACTATAATAGAGTAACTTCTTGTGAATTCAATTGTTACGATTGGCTACAGTGATTTTATAGTTCATAATATTGCTTTGAAAGTCATCCCAACGTGTTGTTCAGGCCTGTCGTTGTAGTTACAGTTATGGTGTGAATTTAGCTATCCATTAAAGTTAAAATTTGTTGTAAATAACAACAAAAAACATAGTTATTGTTACTGTTGTAGTTGGAAGGGGCCTTTTATAAGGCCACCTCAGCAGCCCTTCTTCAGCTGCTACAGTGTGTAGTAGGCACCTCATTATGGTGACCTTGGCTTCACAGGAATCCTCTTGTTTTTAGTGCATTTGGCCAGGTGGAAGTAATGAGTTGGTGCTGATTGAATTTTGTTCCGGGTCAAGGCTATTGCCTTGCTAGCAGCACCAAGTGGTTGAAAAGAGAAACTACATTGTTATCTACACAAAAACAACATGACTGTGAACACTCTTACTTACTGAGGGCCCTTCTTTGCTGATGTCATTCAGTTGTTTTTTTCGTTTTTGCCTACCCCCTTATTTTCGTTTCTGTTTTATCAGGAGAAAGCATCTACATCTAAGGTGGAGCCTCCAGCAGCATCAAAGAAACCGGATAACCTGCGTGGCTGCGACCTGCTCCAGGAGGTGTCCATTACAATCAGGAGGTTCAAAAAGACCTCCATCCCCAAAGAAAGGTACACACACACAGCACTCTGTTCCTGAAGTGCCCCCGCTATTCGCTTTGTTGTTGACACCATAAACACAGGCTATATTCAGGGTGATAAATCAGTCAGTGTTGTCCACAGAATGTCCTTGACCGTACTGAAGTTTGTGGTTCCAGGGTTAGAGATGGATGTACAGACCGAGCCGCTTGTGTTTTTTACAGTGCGTCATAAAGACCTCTACAGGGCTGATAGTGTTCAGGCACCGTGCCTGAATTCAGGCTTGGCGGTGTTTTCTGCAAGAACAAAATATAGGTCTAGACCAATAATATTTAATAGAAGAAGTTTGTCAATGCTCAGATGTTGTCACGTTTGAGTTGCCCACAGAGGTCTAACACAACCAAAGAAACATTAGACTATCATCATGCCAACATTATACTTCAGTAAGGGTGTTGGTTAGGTTATCAAATTTTATTCCAAGAAGTAGATAGCTAGACCAAGTGTAGTAAAAGTTCATGGTCAGGATTTTTTTTGCACCATCAGCCCTAAATCTAATACTAATTTGACTTGTGTTTGCCATAGAATCCAGCGCTGTGCCATGCTGCAGTTCCTAGAGTTCCACGAGAAGCTGCTGAACGGCTTGTGTAAGCGCACGGAGGAGGCGGCCAGCACTGAGCATGCCCAGAGCCTCATTCTGGACATCCTCTGCTGGCTGGCTGGGGTCTACTCCAACGGACCCTGCAGGTAGGGACGTCTGTATGTGTGTCTGTGTGTACATGCTTGCCTTACTGACATGCCAGTACATGCTTAGTCACAGATGAGATAAGTGTCCAGTCCACAAACAAAACAAACAAAAAATGGTCATGCTTGAACATTAAAGCAACACTAAGTAGTTTTTGTCTACAGGTCAGAAACGGAACAGATTGTCTCTCATTCAAACTACAGAGAGGTGGCCTGCTCCTCCAAAAACGTACTTAGTGCGATTATAGTCCACAGATGGTAGCGAAGCGAATTCAGAAGAGCCTTTGACCCAATTACAAGTTGATGAACCACTGAAATAGGGCTGCTCAATTAATCGAATTCTAATCGTGATAACGATTTCAGGGCCAAACGATCTCAAAACAAATAAAATCGAGGGCAACAATGTTTTTGTCCTAATTATTTTCTACTGCTTGTACTGTACATTAGATGTATACATTAGATATTTCTACTGTTTGTACATTAGACATCAAAAGAAGACTTACTAATGTTTACGAAGAAAGGTATTAGGGAAAATCCGAAGGTACAAGAATGTTTTTTCGAAATGTTTTTGAATACATTTTCAATAAATGAAGCATGTTACTGAGGAAAACAAAATAATCGTTTGAATAATCGTGATTTCAGTTTTGGCCCAAATAATCGTGATTCAGATTTTTTCCATAATCGAGCAGCCTTACACTGAAATGGTTTTGAAAACATTATTTTAAGGTTAAAAAAACGACCTAGTGTTGCTTTAAGACGGTGTATACATTTATAATCTTATATAATGGCAGTTGGCACTGGTGATGGTGGGCCACTGGGCCTTTCATCCTGTATCAACCACTGCCATATGTTTGTGCTTACCATAAACCTCCACATCTGTGTGTCTCCAGTGCCAGGGAGGGCAAAGAGGGCCTGCTCACCAAGACCAGGAAGCGGCTCACGGACATCGTGCGGGTCTGCTTCTTCCAGGCGGGCCGAAGCATAGCCCACAAATGCGCACGTTTTCTTGCACTTTGTATTAGGTAAAGTTCCCGGATGCATACATACTCGTCCAATATACATATTTAACCAGACATTCATTTGTGGACATTGAATGAAATAAATATTGTATTTTGTTTGTTTGTTTTTTAAATGTGCTAAGTAGCTAAATAATTCTTGTTGTCTGTTCTGTGGGTGCAGTAATGGTAAAGGTGACCCAGGGCAGCAGGGGTTTGGAATGGCTCTGCTGAAGGCGCTGTTGGAGAATATGCCTTACTTACCCGCAGCAGCTACTGGTGGTATGTCACGTCCTCTCCTCTTCTCTCTTCAGTTTGTTCTCGCTTTCGATCTGCTGTCAGGAGAAATGGGAACCCTAAGGCTCAGAAATAATGAATCCTCCTCCCTCCTTGTCGTTTTTTTTTTCCTCCTGGCTCTCTCAGGCGCAGTGTTTTGGTACTTTGTGCTGCTGAACTACGTAAAGGACGAGGACCTGGCGGGCTGCAGCACGGCGTGCGCCTCCCTGCTCACAGCCGTCTCCCGGCAGCTCCAGGACAGGCTCACCCCTCTGGAGGCCCTGCTGCAGACCAGGTGAGCTTGGGACAGGAGACCGAACTAACTGACCCAGAGCAATATACATAAGGGGGAGGTGTCCAGCAACACTGGACAAACACCTGAAACACATGGATGCATGAAAGGAAAAAAAACTATTCATACACCATGTATTAATGCTTAGTGTTTTTATTTTATTTATTTTTTTACAAAAAATACTTTCTAATAAAAAAACTGTGGTCAGTTGTGGTCTAGTGGCTAGGGAGTAGGTCTTAAGAACGGAGAGTTGCAGGTTTGAATCCCGCCCTAACCATGGCTGAAATGCCCTTGAACAAGGCATCTGACCCCACACTGCTCCAGGGACTGTAACTGAACCCCTGTAAATAACTGTAAGTCACTCTGGATAAGAGTGTCAGCTAAGTGTAATGTAATGTAACTCTTTGCTACAATCTGACATGCCCATGATTTATACGAAGAAGTACCAGCAAGAGACAGTTAGAATTTTAGGTTAGGTTGAAGGTTGTCCCTAATTTAAAAAGCTCACCAGCTGTCCTGTTGGGGTCTGCTTTGTTGCAGGTATGGGCTCTACAGCTCCCCCTTTGACCCTGTGCTCTTCGACCTGGAGGTGAGTGGCTCCTCCTGTAAGAACGCCTTCAACAGCAGCATCGGAGTGCAGTCTGATGAGATCGACCTGTCAGACATTCTCTCAGGTGAGTTGCTCTGCTTTAGGCCTCACTCCCACACATCTGCCTCTGTTTAGTGTAATGTAGCTGGTTAGTTTCAGTTTGTTAGAAGTGAGTATTTATTTATATAGCATGTTTTTAATGCACGCAAGATTTGCAAGATTACACCACAGAGCACTGTAAAACAAAAAACAAACAACCAAAATAAACATTAGATAAAGTCCACTGGCCATACTCCACAACATCGTAAAGTCGCAATGATGACTGTGGAAAACATAATTAGGGTTGGTGCCTGAAATGAGGGACAGTAGGCTATATTTAACATTTGCTAGTAGATGGTCATAATAACTTAGAAATGTTTGGTTATTCCAGGCATAGAATTATTTCTTGCTTTCTGCCCTGCATAATGTATGAATGTAAGAAACGTACATTTTAGACGGGGTGCCTTGGAGCTAGGTCCCCATCTACACCCTCAGGGCAGGTGGACTTACCTCTTACAGCCACACGCAGCTATATCCATTCCCATCGCTATTGCTGTCTGCACAGTAAAGTCTATGATTAACTGGATTAGATCTGAAGATAAGGCCTACACCATGATCAGGTGCCTCATTGAAAGAAGACGGATCAGTATCTTATTCTGCTTTTCTGAATTTAGCTCATGTAACTAAATCTGTTGTTAACTCTTTCAATTTCTCCACCCTCCCACCCCTACTCTCTGTCTCTCTTGTTCTGTCTTTTTGTCTCTTGCTCTCTATCTGTGTATATCTCTTTCCCTCTCTCCCCCTCTTGCAGGGAACGGTAAGGTGAGCAGCTGTGCAGCGGCCGAGGGCAGCTTCACGGCCCTGACGGGGCTGCTGGAGGTGGAGCCTCTGCACTTCACCTGCGTCTCCACTAGTGACGGTACCAGGGTGGAGAGGGATGACGCCAGCATGTTCACAGGTACAGTACATACCTTTCTGTGATTGCTACTTATCTAGGGCAGTCATGGGCTAGTGGTAAAAGAGTTGGACTTTGGCAGCCAAAAGGTCACAGGTTCAGTGTTGGTTCATTTGGTTCAATTCTTGTTTTTGTTATTTGACTATGAAATGATGACTTTGAAAGGGTTTGTGGCTTTTCAGTTATTGGAAATGATCAATTTATATTTTTATGTTTTCAAAATATAAAAAAAAGAAGTCCATCGTATGTCAAATTATAGTATTACTCTAACTTGATGATGATTTTGTTAATTCTAGATTGTTTCAAAGCAACAACAAAAAAATAGATGCACCTAATCAGACCCAAACGTATGGAGTGCTTTTCAGCAAACTAGAGGCCTGTTGTCCAGAGGCATTGTCAGGCATGCTGCCTCGTTGCCGAGTCCACACAATGTCGATTTCAGATTGACATTGGATCGATAACTCTCCCCCTCCCCCCTCCCCCTCCTCTGCCCCTGCAGTGAGCACGTTCGGGGTGACCCCCACGGTGGGCGGTCTGTCGGCGGGGTCGGTGGGCGAGGCCTCCACGGCGCTGAGCTCGGCGGCACAGGTGGCGCTGCAGTCGCTGTCCCACGCCATGGTGTCGGCCGAGCAGCAGCTGCAGGTCCTGCAGGAGAAACAGCAGCAGCTGCTCAAGCTGCAGCAGCAGGTCAGTCCTTGCACACAGTGTAGGAGTGTGCCTCAACACATGGACCCATCATCAGAAACCAGAAACGTTTTAGCAAGTAATCATAAATGGTCGTGATGTCACCTGAGAATTAGGGATGTTAAGTTGAAATAGTTAAGTAACTAACAACAGTACTACAGTCTAAATTCAGAGACCCATGATGGAAAGGCAGAGCAACTTAAAAGTGCCTTATGTCAGAGATTTACTGCAAATAATCGTGATATGGTCCTCATATGTCACCTGAGATTAAGGAAACAGGTAATGAAAGATAAAAATTAAAAAAAGATAGTTTAAACTACATTTTTAAAGAGAAAGTTCAAAGATTGTGCCAAGGTAATGTAAATTGCGTTCATATGATGTGCTCTTCCGCACTTCTTGGATTTTAGCATTCCATAATTACTGCGAACAGTACTTTTATGTGCAGTGATATCATGAAGGAATGAATCATTTTTAAAGCACTAATTAGTTTTAATAAGTAGTAGTAGTAGTTCCAAAATCGTGGTTCATCAACTCATAACAAGGTAAATGGCACTGAATTCAGTTTGCATCCCTCCATGGGCTAGTTTGAAGAAGCGGGTCGCTCCTGTCCATAGTTCAATTGAGACATAAGAGAGACAATTCTGTTTCCAACATTTAGGTCGACCGCAGATAGAAAGTACTTTAATGTTGTTTTAAACAAAAAGATGTAAATTATGTACAAAATATTTTAACTGTATATACTTTAACACTTTGTTCCTCTGTCGCATGGTGCACAGAAAGCCAAACTGGAGGCTAAGCTGCACCAGACCACCTCAGCGGCGGCGGCAGCAGCGGCCTCGGGCGTGGGCCCCATCCACAACTCTGTGCCTTCCAACCCCTCTGCCTCGGCCTCGGCCTCCAGCGCCCCGGGCTTCTTCATCCACCCCTCCGACGTCATCCCGCCCACGCCAAAGACCACGCCCCTCTTTATGACCCCGCCCCTCACCCCGCCCAACGAGGCGGTGTCAGCGGCCATCAGCGTGGAGCTGGCCCAGCTCTTCCCGGGCTCCATCATCGACCCGCCCACCGTCAGCCTGGCCGCGCACAACAAGAACACGCAGAAGGCCAAGCCGGTCAGTCACGCACAGGTGATCGTCACGTCACAGAAACATAGACAGAAATGGAGTTTCTGTTTTTTTTTTTTTTTTTTTTTGCTGTATATTTTCAGAGGAATCAGAGAGGTTGATCCAAGTAGGTAGTTTAGTGTCATCTTGGATAAGTTAACTCAGAGTATGTTTTCAAACTCCTGAAAAAAGAGTCATGTGGCTACCTAGCAAAACAAGACCACCTGGCTCTCCTTTTAGGAGGTTATCACTTGCTCAGAGTTAACATACCCAGGTAAGTGACTAAATCTGCCTCCTGGAGTACCTCCCAGGTTAAATGTATTGTCTAGATTTTACCTGAATATCATAAGTGTTATTGCTATTTCCTCTGACATTCCTGTGCATGGGTTGACCATGTTGATCTGTGTGTGTAGAATCCTATGGGCAGTGGGCTGGCACTGGCCCTCTCTCAAGCCTCCCACTTCCTGCAGCCGCCCCCACACCAGTCCATCATCATAGAGCGCATGCACTCAGGTAAGAGACATAAGCACACAGCCAATGCTAGTAGGGCTAATAAAAACGACTAGCCTACATGTTTGCTTTAGTGGTTATTTAGTAGCAAGATCTCCCATTGATCTGCATGTAATTAGCCGAGAAAAGCACATTTTTGTTTGGAGCCATTTGCGTGTCACGATGGCCGATCAGCAGTTATGAAGGGGGTGGCTCTGAATCACCTTGTTTGGTTCAGGTGCGCGGAGGTTTGTGACGCTGGACTTCGGGCGGCCGGTTCTCCTGACGGACGCGCTGATCCCCACCTGCGCGGACCTGGCCTCGCTCTCCATCGACATCTGGACGCTGGGCGAGGAGGTGGACGGCCGGCGTCTGGTGGTGGCCACGGACATCAGCACACACTCCCTCATCCTGCACGACCTGCTGCCCCCGCCCGTCTGCCGCTTCATGAAGGTGAGCACAGGCTGCAGGGCATGATGGGAGTCGTGAGCGTTAGTGATGATGGGGGGGGGGGGAATGGGTGTGGTCACAAGTGCAGAAACTGAGAGAATTTTATTTAAGTTGTTTTTTTATTTTTTTTTATTTTTATGAGTAATAAAATGCTGCTAGCTCCAGGCTGTGCTTGTTTATTCTTACTTTTGGGATGGTTTCGATGTAACTACCAAGAGGGGAAGTAACTTGAAAAATGTTATTTTGTGACTGTTTTTCCTGTGGACTCCATCTGTGATCAGTATATGGCCATGCAGATTTTCTCTTCATTATTGATTGATTAAACTCAGTCCAGCATGTTTCCGGGATGTTGTTAAGTGGTCATTCCAAAAAATGTCTTGGGCATAAAGCAGTGCTGGAAGGATGATGCTAAAATCAAATCGTAAACATGTGTTCACAACGAAGCTGCCTCCTCTGCCCTACAAAGCCAAAAGGCAGTAACTACATATTGTGTCAAATTCAGTTTAGACTTGAAACTGACTTTATAACACCTCCTTTGTCTTGTGACTGTATCTACTTTCTTAATAGCAAGAAGCAAGAGTTTTAAACATCACCACTATTACACCAACAACATGTTTGACTGGGCTGTATGACAACGTTAAAGGCATTTTAGTCAGTTTCTATGTTCACGTAGTTACTGCACTGGCTCCTGGTGGCTGCCAGAATTCAACACAGTCCATCTGGCCATACCCTCTCCTAAGACAAAGCGAGGTCACTCCAAACTTTTCTATGTCGTTGTCCCTCAATGGTGGAACAACCTACCAGTCGCTACAAGAGCAGCAATATACCTCTCGACCATCAAAAAGCTAGTGAAAACTCTTCCAAGACTGCTTCCCTTCCTAACAAAACTAATCTCTTCTAACCATCTCTTTATATAGGTGCCTACACATCTGTTAGCTTATTATGTCCTCCTTTTGTAAGTCGCTTTGGATAAAAATGTCGGCTAAGTGTAGTGTAATGTAAAAATGCACTTTGCTCACAATGTGTACGTCTCCATTATATCCCCCTCGCCTGTAGATCACTGTGATTGGCCGCTACGGCAGCACCAATGCCAGGGCCAAGATCCCGCTGGGCTTCTACTACGGCCACACCTACATCCTGCCGTGGGAGAGCGAGCTGAAGCTGATGCACGACCCCCTGAGGGGGGAGAGCGAGGCCGCCAGCCAGCCCGACGTGGACCAGCACCTGGCCATGATGGTGGCCCTGCAGGAGGACATCCAGTGCAGGTCAGACAGCAGACTATGCGTGAGGGTTGCCACTCCTAAAGATTAGGGCAACTCCTAAAGACTACAGATGACCAAAAGCAGAGTGTCAACAACATAATAGACACACACACTTCGATAGCGTACAAATATTTTGAAATCCCTGTAATGCTATGAAGTTTTAAACAGTAGATTTGCAGAACAAATTTGCAGTATAAATGAACAGCTTTGCCCTCTCATCTCCCATCTGGACAGACAAAAAAGGGCAAATAAGCGCATAATTAAACAAACAGCCACAAAAAATCACAAAAACAGGGTTTAACATTTAAGGCAAGATTCAACCTTACATCAAGAAACCCTTTAAATATGTATTGATGACTGAATTGCTGTACGTCCATGATATTTTTAAGAGTTGTCATGAATGTAAAATGAATGTAATGTAAAATAATTTTTAGTGCACATTTCTGTCTTGATTTTTTTTTTTTTTGTATCAGTTTAAATACAAGACAGGAATGAAAAAAGCTTTTCATGTAAAAGCCTTTGTAAATCCAGTCTTCTTGAATCTGACCTTCCACTGAACTCTACCTACTGTCTGATGTCAAAACAAATGGGACTAAGTTGTAAGCAACTGTAGCTCCTGGTTCCCCATCATCAAGCAAGAACTAAAGCAGTCTTTTGGATGAAAGGTGAAACGTCTTCAAGCTCCAAAAAGAAGTCCAGTTGCTTACAGCTTAGCTCCTTTGACTACCATGACCTGGATGAATGAGTCTTCAGACATATGTCAAAACAAATTATTTGCCTGCCGAAAACCCTGGTGGGTCAAGCTACACCAGTGTGTGGACACTGTTTTCTTCTTGTTGTGTGTACATTTGTCCTGCTTCTGGCCTCACTGAGGGGGGACTTGACCATATTTATTCTCTTTTCTGCCTGCTGTCTGCCCGTCTCCAGGTACAACCTGGCCTGCCACCGTCTGGAGACGCTGCTGCAGAGCATCGACCTGCCGCCCCTCAACAGCGCCAACAACGCCCAGTACTTCCTGCGCAAGCCCGACAAGGCGGTGGAGGAGGACCAGCGCGTCTTCTCGGCCTACCAGGACTGCGTGCAGCTGCAGCTGCAGCTCAACCTGGCGCACCACGCCGTGCAGAGGCTGCGCGTCTCCCTGGGCGCCAGCCGCAAGTCGCTGCCCGACAGCTACGACGCCCGCGAGCTCGTCCACAGCTCCTCCACCGAGCAGCTGCGCACCGTCATCCGCTACCTGCTGGACACCCTCCTCAGCCTGCTGCACACCTCCAATGGTGAGCTTATCATTGAACCTATCCGTCAGATTAGCCCCCTCTAGTGGTTTGGAGTTTAAAATGGGAATCGCTGATTTTAATTAAATCATGTTGCATATGATGGTAAAATATACATCTTGATTTTACATACATAGTTTAAGGAGTAGTGTGCTTTGAATTGCATTTTTTTTTTTTATAAAATACAGTGAGACAGGGGGAGAAAAGTTGTTTTGCACAGGGTGTAGACAACACTGCATGCAAACATGACTGTAGAAGTGGGTTTATGAAAGTGACTAACGCCTGATGGAGATTGTAGTGAAGTTCAACAGAAAAAGACATTTCTAAGATTAAGTTTTAGTTTTTTTCCACCCACACCTAAGATGTTTTATTTTGTAGGACACTTCAATTTGTTATCTTAACCTTGTGTGGCTCAATGTAATAATTTAAAAAGCCCCATTTAAGGGATGCTGTCAGCATTCCACCCTTTCAAATTGCTTTGCTCTTTTTCCATCTTCTCATCTGATCTAATCTCTGCCCTTCCTGTGTCTTTCATCCTCTTTCAGACAGAAAATAATTACTCTTACACTGCATTGCATTAGTCATGTTAGGGTATTGAGGAAACATCAACTGTAGGTTTGCACTAAAACTTTTTTAATGCATAACACATTAGTTTGCTCACACAAAAGTGTACACACACACACACACACACACACACACACACACACACACACACACACACACACACACAACACACATACACAACACACATACACACACAACACTCATACACACACACACGCTCACACTGACTGATTGCTTCTGACGTCTTTTAATGTGTCGTAGTGAGGACTACTCTTCCATGAAAGAGAATAATGCATTATCCACCAGAAGCCACAGTTGACAGCTCTTGTGTCCCAGTGCTGTTTTGGTTAAGGGACAGTGAATTATGTAGGGGTGTGTGTGTGTGTCGTCCGCTGTGTGTGTGTTTGTCTGTCAAAGGAGTGGGGCCTCTTCCTTTCATCTCCTCCGTCTCCATTGTGCGCTCTCCGCCCTTGTTTGACTCCCCTCCCCACTCCAGCGCCCCCGTCATTGTCCCTGGTGACCTTTGTTGGTGGCCTACATGTTGTGGGATTAATTAGTGGCTGCCCTTACAAAGTGAGGTCAAGTGTGTAATGACTACATTCTGTAAAGCAGGGGAGCGCTTGCTCTCATTTTCGTCTTTTCTTCTCCTCCCTACCTCTTCTTCCAGGGGCCTTTCACACTCCATCGCTCCTTCGCGCCTCTCTGCCCTCCTTTCAGACTGTCACCCTCTCTTACCCTGAGCTTTCAGTTCCCTCCTAGTGTAGAGTGTTGTTGCCTCCTAGACCCCCCCACCCCCTGTGGTATTATTTTCTTAGGTCATGCTATTTACTTATTCATTTTGTTTGTATGCACAAAGGCTTTATAGCCTGTTGCTGAAATAAAGAATATATTTTACTATATATACCATACCCCCAGCTACCCCCTCACGCCCCCTTCTCCTCCCTCCTTGTTCTGTCCCTCCCTCCCTCGCTTTCTGTCAGCACTATTGAGGTATTATAGTAACTGGAAAAGGCGAAGGAGTCCTGCCTCCACTCATTCCAGTGGGAAATGCCAGAGTATTAAATTCAGGCAAAATTGAACACATTTTTTCAAATTTTAAAATGGAGTTTCACAGGGCTCATTTCCGCCCCGATTTTACTTAGCAAATGAAGTGCCATGTTACTGATTGATGTGAGGTAGAGCAGAAAGCTATATCGAGGAAAGGCATTTAATGTGCAAAAATGGACAGTGACATTGTTCGGGGACACCCTCGTGAATGGAGCACCCGCCAATCAGCATGGGGGAAACGGGGGCGGATATGATGAAACTGGAAAATGGCGACGAGGAAGTGCTTGCTAATTGGCTGAAGCTAACCAGCCACATTGTGTGGATCTTAGGGGTGTTGAAATTGAACATTGAAATGAAACATATAATCGATGCATCGCGATTCTGACATGAACAATTAATAATCGTTTCAATAGATCATAATCGATTATAGTGTATTTTCTTGTCAATTTTACTGTGCTGTTACTTTTTATTTCATTTTTTTTTTTTATTTGCCATAAATATCGGTGACTGTAGAGTTTCATTAAATAAAAGAGGAAGGTAATATCTCACTGCTTGTGTTTGTTGATGAAATCAAAGCCATGTGAAGTAATATAGAAAATTGTTGTGAAGAATCATGATGCATCGTGATTCATCGAAATATCGAATCGAATCGCTAGCTTAATAATTGTAATCGAATCGTGAAATGAGTGAAGGTTCACACCTCTAGTGGATATATATGGCCAAGCTCATTTGGTCCCTTCTCTCTCTGCCTTCCTCAGGTCACTCGGTGCCGTCGGTGCTGCAGAGCACGTTCCACGCGCAGGCGTGCGAGGAGCTGTTCAAGCACCTGTGCATCAGCGGCACGCCCAAGATCCGCCTGCACACGGGGCTGCTGCTGGTGCAGCTGTGCGGCGGGGAGCGCTGGTGGGGCCAGTTCCTCTCCAACGTGCTGCAGGAGCTCTACAACTCAGAGCAGCTGCTCATCTTTCCACAGGACAGGTGAAATACACACACACACACACGCACACACACACACACGCACACACACCCCCCGGGTGGACATTTAACTTGGAAAACTTTTTTTTTTTTTTTTTTTAACCAGACACTGACAAATAAAGGGTAACATTCACCAGCCACTCAACAGTAAATCATTTTTTTTGTGTCTCAAATCTACCATACACCTTCGTATTTTACCAGCATTTGGCTGGTGGCTGGTGCGAGTCTTCGTCCTAGATATGCCTACATACACACACACACTCACACACAAACTCCCACACCCATTCCAGAGGTGGGCAAACCGGCTTGAGAAAGTTCCACCATGTACACTTTCTGCCTGTGCTCTCAACACAAGTGATTTATTTTACCAATCGGCTCATCTACCTGGCTGAAGAGTTGTGCGAATTAGGAGCAGCTGCTTCATGAGTTGG
This sequence comes from Coilia nasus, assembly GCA_027475355.1. NCBI lineage: Eukaryota > Metazoa > Chordata > Actinopteri > Clupeiformes > Engraulidae > Coilia > Coilia nasus. The sequence goes on along the minus strand of CM050204.1, from coordinate 17,092,678 downwards.
CTGGAATTAGTAGTTGGAAGGACTTTCACATTCTGAACCTGTTCGCCTCTGCCGCACATACACCATACAGTACGGTTACATACATGTGCATACACGCACAAAAACCTGAAAATATAGATGCAAAATATTTATACATAGTATACGTTTTTATTTATTTACATATGACATTATACTTGTCTCGGCTCAGGTTTCTGATAGTTTTACTCACTGAAATAGACACTCGCACAGTCTCATTTACATATCAGCTGGGCAATAAAAAAAAAAACTTTACCTGAATGCCAAATGTACTCAGACATACAAGATGGCAGTTCCGCAATATTAAAATTAAATTAAACATAAAATTAATTTTATGAACCACATGAAGGAACTTCCTCCTTAAAGCAACTCTTAAGTACTACAGACAAGAGACTTCCCGCTTCCCCAAACTTACTTGGCAAAGCGAATTCAGAAGTGCCTTTCACTTTTTGATTTTCGGATGATTTCGGAAAATTTATTGGAAACATTATGTTAAGGTTAAAATCCACCTTTTAATCCAGCAGTAGTCATTACCAGCTCCCTGACGTAAGCACTCTCTCTCCTGCCAGGGTGTTCATGCTGCTGTCCTGTATCGGCCAAAGATCTCTGAGCAACAGTGGCGTGCTGGAGGGGCTGCTCAACCTGCTGGACTCCCTGCTCTCGCCCCTGCAGCAGTCCTCCAGCCTCCAGGCACGGCGCACAGAAGGTCAGAGCGTACGCACGCGCACACATGTTCATACCCGCATTCACGCACACACACTCTCAAATACGGCTCTGAAAGAAATTAAGAGACCACTGTAAAATGACCAGTTTCTCTAGTTTAACTATTTATAGGTATATGTGTGAGTAAAGAGAGATTTTTTTGTTTTTTATTCTGTTAACCACTGACAACATTTCTCCCAAATCCAACTGACACTGGAAAGGAATGACTGTCATACATGTAAAGATGCAGATTTTAGGAAACTTTGCAGTGGTCTGTCTGTCTGTCTCTTTCTCTTTCTCTTTCTCTCTCTCTCTCTCTCTCTCTCTCTCTCTCTCTCTCTCTCTCTCTCTCTCTCTCTCTCTCTCTCTCTCTCTCTTTTTCTTTCTTTCTTTCTTTCTTTCTTTCTTTCTTTCTTTCTCTCTTTCTCTCTTTCTCTCTCTGTTTCTCTCTCACTCAGTATATTAATATTGATACTGATATTATTTTGTGAACTATCACCACAAAGTCTTGGTTGGAGAGCCTCACTATAGAGTATTTCGTGTGTATCTTAGAATAGAAAACTGGTTAATTTTTAAACTGATTTCTTTTCACTCATAGCACAGACTGCGATCCTGACTGTGTTTGCATATATATATATATATATGTGTGTGTGTGTGCGTGTGTGTGTGACACAGGCGTGCTGGACATCCCCATGATAAGCTGGGTGGTGATGCTGGTGTCTCGGCTGCTGGACTACGTGGCCAGCGTGGAGGACGAGGCCACCTCGGCCAAGAAGCAGCTGGGAGGGAAGGACCGGGAGAGGGCCTTCACAGGTCTGTGCCATTTTTAACTAGCATGTTAAACCAGCCCCTCGTTACTACGCTGCACTTCGTACAGAGGGGTCTGGCTGTGCTGCACTGAGAAACATTTGCTTCCTGTTGAAGTTTAAAACAATTGGATCTGCCTTTACCCAATCGTTAACGTCTGATCTCGACGTATGGAATTGGCCTGTCTACGCACTCTGTTCACTGATTTGACTCGAGTCAACCATGCTAGTGTAGCCATTTTGTGCGTGTTGTAACTCGATACAAGCAAATAAGTAGTTTGACGAGTTACATTCGACTGCCTGTGGATTGCCCTGCTGGCCATTTATTCTTTATTTGCTAGACTTTGGTGAACTATCAAAAGTTAAGGAGTGATTTAAGAAACAGGTGCAAGGGTGTTAAAAATACAAAATAATGAACTAAATCGTTCCATATTTGTTGGGAATAACAATTTTAGAAATTTGTATTTTTAGTGTTGTTTTTCATGGTTGGTCTTCCTGTAATTGGTCACAGGAAACCAGTGGAGCTTCATCAACAACAGCCTTCAGTCCCAGAACATGAACCGATCAACCAAAGGCAACAGCAGCTTAGACCGCCTGTACTCCCGCAAGGTTCGCAAACAGCTGGTCCACACCAAACAGGTACACGTGTCTCATCTCCAGGATCATCCTCGCATAGTTACGCATAGTTAACTCAACGTTGACTTAACTTCCTAGATACAAGCATTGCCAGTGATCCGTTCCTACTTATTCCTTAGGTCACACAGTAGTACAAAGATTGCTGAATGTTGTGTGTATTTGTGTAATTCAGGACAGCTGTGGCCCAATGATTAGGGAGTTGTTCTTTGGATTGGAGGGTCACAGGTTCAGTTCCCATACAAGTAGGAGAAAAAAATGTGACTGGAGGAATACCAGTGCTCCTGCACCCTTATCCATAGGTGAAGTGCCCTTAAGCAAGGCATCAAACCCCACATTGCTCCAGGGGACTGTCCCTGTAACTAATTCACTGTAAGTCACTCAGGGTTAGAGCGTCAGCTAAATGTAATGTAAATGAAATTAATCTAAAATATTTTTACAGGATAGAGACATGAGGGCACCTACTGGAGTGGGGAGGGGGTGGTCGCCAGTGGAGGGGGCGGGTTTGTGGTGTTGGCCCCTGGGTGACTAGGCAGCCCATTGTGGCGCCACATTAATCATGCCCTTTTCATTGCAGCAGTTAAATTTATTGAAAGCCAAACAGAAAGCTTTGATGGAGCAAATTGAGAAGGAGAAGATTCAGAGCAACAAGAGCTCCTCGTACAAACTCCTTGTCGAGCATGCGAAGCTCAAGCAAGCCACGTCTAAGGTGAGTTGAACTAAGTGAATCAAAGTTCATGAAGTATGGTCCCACCAGAGGGTACCTAATTTGACAGGCTTTTGTACAACTATTATCTTAGTTTATTTAGAAGCGCGGTAGAGCCACTCCTTTTTAATTTGGTTTTATTTTGTTCCCATACCACTTCCTGTTCCTGGTGCCCTTCTTGGTAAATATTTCTACCCTTTCCCTCGATCCCTACTGGACCTCTTTCTTGTGAATTCCTCATGTGGTCACCTCTCTCTGTCTGCCCTCCCCTACAACTCTCTCCTTGTTCTGCTCCCTCAACAGCACTTTAAGGACCTGATCCGCTTGCGGCGGACAGCCGAGTGGCCGCGCTCGTCTCTGGACACGGAGGCGTCTGCGGCAGGGGCGGCCAAGGAGGCGCCTGAGGTGGAGCTGCTGCCCTTCACGCTCTCGCACGAGCGCTGCATCTCCGTGGTGCAGAAGCTGGCCCTCTTCCTGCTCTCCATGGACTTCACCTGCCACGCCGACCTGCTCCTGTTTGTCTGCAAGGCACGGGCTCCAGACTCACACTCACAGACTCTTTCACATACTCACTCTAACACACACACACACACACACACACACACACACACACACACACACACACACACAGAGTTATAGCCTGAATCTCACACCTACAGAAAGACTTCCACTGCCACTATTGACCATACCAGACCAGGGATGAGCAACCTGGCTTTAGAAGCCACAATCCAAAACCACATATTTGTTCCAGCCACTCAAAAAATGTTATTTCTATTGGTACAACTTCTAAATTTTAGTAGAAGTGTTTATTGGCAAAATCACTTGTCTTAACTGCACAGGTAGCACTGGATTGTAGCTTCTAAAGCCAGACTGCCCATCACTGCTCTAAACTGACTGACACCGGCTCTTCATTCACTTCATACAAGCCAACAGCATAGCAGATTCTGCAGGTGAAGTGTTTATCCAGTGGCGTTCTCCTCCTAATCTTGCCGTTTCCCTTTCCCCGACCTGTCGCCCTTCCATCAGGTGTTGGCGCGGATAGCGAACGCCACGCGGCCGACCATCCACCTGTGCGAGGTGGTGTCGGAGCAGCAGCTGGAGCGGCTGCTGCTACTGCTGGTGGGCACGGACTTCAACCGGGGGGACATCTCCTGGGGAGGCGCCTGGGCGCAGTACTCCCTCACCTGCATGCTGCAGGACATCCTGGCAGGTCCGTACACACACTGCCCAGACAATATTTCTGTTAGATTTTAAAGCGGGGAAGGGAAGAACAGAAATGAACATGGGTATAAAACCCAACGTTTCTGTTATACAGTGTTCCCCTGTCTGTGGCAGAAGTTAAGTTCCCTGCGATAGGTGAAAATCCACGATATAGCCACACAATATGGAAAGCATGTTATTTTATAGTTTCAAGCCTCAAAATACCCCTCCCACATGCTGGTTTTACTGTGTGTATTATTGAATTATTACTGCATTTTAATCAATTTTTATGTTACAGTGTAGTTATCATAAATTCTAATGTTGTTCGGGCAAACTTTTCTTTACATTGCATACTGAAGTTTAAAAAAAAAAAAAAAATAATAAAAAGAAATAAAAAAACGTCCTTTTGGGGTGTGTGTGTGTGCGCAGGAGAGCTGCTGTCACCCGTGTCCCTAGAGGGCATGGAGGAGGGGGCGGCCATTGGGGAGGAGGCGGGGGCGGCCGCGGCGGCAGCGTGTGCGGTGGCGTCCGCTCTCGCGGAGCCCGAGGAGGCCCTGGCCCAGCCCTCGCCCCTGCCCCTGGTGGAGAGCATCGACGAGGCCCTGCCGCCCGATATCATCGCAGGTACTCCCGGGAGCTCGTCCTCGGTTTTCCAAAGTGCGTTGGTAGGCCCGTCCGTAACCACCCCTTTCTTACCCCCCTCACCCACTTCCTCCCTCCCTTCCTCAGTCCTTCCCTGTTATACACACATGCTGTTCAGTAACGAGGATGGTTTTGTTTCATGGTTTTATTTCATCTGACATTAATTTATTGTTTCTTTCTCTTATAGCGCTGCATGTATTAAATTCCTCTTTTCTGTTTATAGCATTTTTACACAGCTACTAAAAAATGTGAAGTGTGTTTGGTATAAGCGTGTCTGTGTTATGGCAGCATTCTGTGAAGCTACATTATGCAGATTTCCAGTAATTTTAAGTCCAAATACAAAAGTGTTTGAGAAGAGGAACCCTAACAGAATATAGGCATTAATGCTGCCCGGTTAAGAATTTTCAGCCGTGTAGTAGGAATGCTAATTTGATCCCCGAGTACAATTTGATGCATGGCATTTGAAATGTAAATTGATAGATACAGTATATTTAGTTAATTTCTGTGTTTAAAATAATCAAATGTTAGTGATCCTCTTCCTGTGGTTGTGGACGACTTTGATTGTTTCGGCCTTAAAATTGCCTAGTGACGTTCTAAAGAGTGCCTCTGTGAGCTTGCTGCTTTCGGTGTGCTTGCTTGGCAATATTAAAGCTGTTTTCATTATCCAAAGGTGCTCCACCTCTGTCATCTTTGGAAAAAGATAAAGACATAGACTTTGACTTGCTACAAGACCTCATGGATGTTGATATTGATCCTTTAGATATTGATTTGGAAAAAGACCCCCTCGCCGCCAAAGTTTTTAAGGTAAGGCTCACATTTTTTCTTCCCCTTGACTTTTGTAGCTTTGTCCTTATTTTACTGTAGGACACATAAACAGTAACCCACTTTTATATTGCTTAGTTTCATGATTTTTCTCCACCAAAATCCAGTAAAGACACTTGTGATTGTTCATATTAAATATAAAAGAACATTAAGCAGAGATTAGTAATTTGCCCTTGTGTATTTTAACTATTATTATTCCCCCCTCCTCCTGATAAGAGGGCCTTACCACTGTTTTGTTGTCTTGTTTTCTTTTTTCCTTTCTCTTTTTGTGTCCTCGTCCCCTTTCGCAGCCAATCGGCAGCACCTGGTATGACTACTGGGGCGCCGACTATGGCACCTATAATTATAACGCCTATGTAGGGGGCGCAGGCATACCTGTGTCCAAACCCCCGGCCGCCGCAGAGAAGCCTGGGGCTCAGAGCCTCTCCGTGTCCGTCTCACAAGGTAAGGCCCTGTAAGGCACCCCTGCCCGCAACCCACCCTGCTCTTTCACTGGGGCCTGATGGCCATCAGTGCTATAGTGGACTTCAGTCACTCTCTCTCTCTCTCTCTCTCCCTCTTTCTTTTTCTTTCTTTTTTCTGTCTTTCTGTCATTCTTTCTTTGTTTCTTTCTTTTTTCTGTCTTTCTGTCTTTTTTTCTGTCTTTCTGTCTTTGTTTGTTTGTTTCTTTTTTTTTTTTTTTTTCTGTCTCTCGGTCTGTCTCTCTTCTGTCTGTCTCACACTTGACAAAAAATACAGAGAAGAATAGGCCATCCTAGATATACTTACATTAGGGGCTGTAATGTAGTCTCTCTCTTGTTGATTCTCCTGTTTCTGTTGCCATGTGTGTTTTTCCTCACTGTCTCCCTCTGGGCCCCATAGCTCTAGATGCTCGGCTAGAGGTCGGCTTGGAGCAGCAGGCTGAACTCATGCTGAAGATGATGGCCACTCTGGAGGCAGACTCCATCCTACAGGCCCTCACCTCCACCTCTCCCACTGGTACTCAACACACACACACACCAATATATACGAGGTCTCACACACTCACTGACATGCACCCATATATACACACACACACTTACACACTCACACACAGACCCCCCACTAACACATGCACATGCACAGCCCACTCCATCTTCACCTGTTACCAGTCCTTTAAGTCAATATCCCATCTCTTTCTCTTTCTCTCTCTCTCTCTCTCTCTCTCTCTCTCTCTCTCTCTCTCTGTCTCGGTCGTCCAGTGGTCCAGTCCTCTAACGGGACAGACGATTCCCTGCTGCGGGGGCTTCACAGCTCCCCCCCTGGCAGCAGTGTAATGGTGCAGCCCTCCTCCATCCCCATGCTGAGTGCCTGCTTCAACAAGCTCTTCTCCATGCTGCAGATTCACCACGTCCAGGTGAGCACAGCAGAGCACGGGACTGCCCACACTCCACCCAGTCCACTTCCTCTACATCACAGCTGGAGCTGCGCCATTCATCAAGGCTGCACATTGTTCATAACACAAATAAACACAATCCTATTTCTATCTATTTGCTTATCTCTCTCTCTCCCTTCCTGTCTCTCTCTCTCACTCTCTTTCTCTCTCTCTGCCTCTCTGTCTGTCTCATTCTTGTTCTCTCTCTGTCTCTCTCACGCTCTCATTCTCTCTCTCTCTTGTTCCCTCTCTGTCTCTCTCTCACTCTCATTCTCGCTCTCGCACTCACTCTCTCTGTCTGTTTCTTTTTCTTTGTCTCCTTCTGTCTCTCTCTCTCTGTCCCTTGCTCTGTCTGTCTGTCTGTCTGTCTCTCTGTCTGTCTCTCTGTCTCTCCCCCTCTCTCCCCCCAACCCCTCCTTGTCCACCCCCTAGCTGGAGTCTCTGCTGCAGCTCTGGCTGACCCTCAGCCTGAACTCATATCCCGGCAGCGCGGAGGAGAACGGCTCGGACATCTTTCTGTTCAACGCCAGCCGGGTGCCCACCATTCCCCTCAACCAAGGTCAGAGCCCCCCGGCCGTGCCCGGCCCAGCCCGGCCATCTGCTGCCGCTGCTGGACACGACACGGGCCGACCCGACCCGGCCCGTCCCCCCTCCACCCTCAGACACACGCTAATTATCCTCTGCGTTGTGCTGTCTCTTCCATTAGCCACTGATTGCTTAGGTTAATCATACTGCTCTCTTGCAGTGTCTGGTTGTGGTATTTGTTTACGTATTTATTTATTTATTTATTTTTTATTTAGAACGCACATGTCTGTTTGGCTTTACACACACTTCACTTTTGAATGTGGATTGAGTGTACTTGCTGTGTGTTGATGCCCATTGGCATCCCCATTGAGCAGAGTCTATGGACACAGCTTATCTTTACTGTGAATGTTGGCCCATGCGCAGTGGCTGTGTGTGTGATCCACACTGTGCACCCAACTCTTTAAATGTTGTTGGTATTTTTGTATTGACTGTGTGTGTGTGTGTGTGTGCCCTCAGCCTCCATCAGTAGTTTCCTCACAGTGCTGGCCTGGTACCCCAACACCTCGCTGAGGACCTGGTGCCTGGTGCTGCACAGCCTCACCCTGATGACCAACATGCCCTCCAGTGGTGAGTGCCGGCACCTACCCGCCATCCACTGCACAGTGTGCTCAGGAGATGGGAGAAAAGATTTGTTTTATTTGCAATTGGGTAGTGAATAAGCAATACATTAACCACATTCTAATTACTTCAGGTTAATTAAAACTATTAGGTCTTGGCTAAGTCAGAGTCAATGGCATTTTTAATTTGTTTGTATATTAGTTGTTGTGAGGTGTATTAAATATTCAGTTTGTAAAATTATAATGTAAATAATTTTATACAATGATGTATTATTATTATTATTATTATTATTATTATTATTATTATTATTATTATTATTATTATTATTAATATTGCAATATATAAAATTACACTAGTAATTAGTAGTAGAAGTGTAAAATTGCCAAACCAGTAAAAAAAGGTCTATATAGATGGTTATATACATAAACAAGGACATTTGTGATGTAAAGAGTTACACAAATGAAGGAGCAGGTAACTGAGTAACTTCTTGACTCTGTGTGTGTGTGTGTGTGTGTGTGTGTGTGTGTGTGTGTGTGTGTGTGTGTGTCTCAGCCTCCAGTAGTGGGATGGGCGGCCATGAGAGCACGGCCCAGCAGATGGTGTCGGAGCTCACGCTCGTCCCCGTCCTTGTGCGCTTCCTGTCGGGGAGCAACCCTCACGGCACCAGCCAACACAGCTCCCAGGTTACCCCCTCTGCATTTCACACAAAATGATGTCTCTAGCAAACGATTGCACTTGATTTCAAGTGGGTATCTGTATCTCTGAAGATGTTGCCTTTGATGTGATTGTAGTTTAATCATGGAAATGTCACCGCACAGGTGGGGCCCACTGCGACCCAAGCTATGCAAGAGTTCCTCACCAGGCTCCAAGTGCACCTTTCCTCCACGTGTCCCCAGCTGTTCAGCGAATTCCTGCTAGAGCTTATGCATATTCTGTCTATGGAGAGGTGTGTATGTCTTTCCTCCACGTGTCCCCAGTTGTTCAGCGAATTCCTGCTAGAGCTTATGCATATTCTATCTATGGAGAGGTGTGTATGTGTGGAGAGATCCTGACTGTGATATAACCTTGTGTTGGCAAGAATACTTGTAAAATCCAATAAGTTTCTGCAGACATGTGATTTCAAGCCAGTCCCCAGTGGAACAGGTTTTGAACTTCCAATTTACATTTTGAAATACAGAGCTATAATTCACTCACGTCAGTTATTTGATACATGCTTGTGTTGGCAGTAAGTGCTTGTATATTTTTTTATACTATTTTACATTTCTGTAGCTACACTGCCCTACAAAGGAAAAGTGCAGAAACTACGCCAACATTGAAACTGAGAAGAATGCCTTCAAAGTTGTCATACTGCCTAGTCCAGCATGTTGTAGATATAATAGTAGTCATGCTTTTATGTACTTTGTTAATAGGAGGAAGTGAGATATTTAGTCACAAGACAAAATATGTGTTATAACGTCAGTTTACTATCTAAACCCAGTTTTGACAAAATGTGTAGTTACTGTCTTTTGGCTTTGTAGGGCAGTACAGTAGCTTTTTTGTCCTTTTATCTTATCTTTGTGTCATCCATGTTATGTTACCTGTAATGCACCTGCATAAACATGCCTCTGATGCTGATTGTTTGCCCGATGCAGTAAACCCCTTTTTTGTGTGTGCTTCCTGCCTACAGGGGCCCCTTGCTATCAGGCCAGGGCCCTCTGGACGCCCAGGTGAAGCTGCTGGAGTTCACGCTGGAGCAGAGCTTCGAGTCGGTGTCGGTGGGCACCATCATGGCCGTCATTGAGTCCATCACCTTCCTGGTGCACCACTACATCACCTGCTCGGACAAGGTGGTGTCGCGCAGCGGCTCGGACAGCTCGGTGGGCGCTCGCGCCTGCTTCGGCGGCCTCTTCGCCAACATCATCCGGCCCGGCGACGCCAAGGCCGCGTGCGGCGAGACCACGCGCGACCAGCTCATGTTCAACCTGCTCAAGCTGGTCAACACGCTGGTCAAGCTGCCGCTCACCGCCGACGGCAAGTTCAGTGGGCGCGCGCCGCCCCCGGGTAACGGCTCCAGCGACAGCGTCTCGGACGAGGAGAAGGTGTGCGGCAGCAAGGAGGGGCCCGGCCAGGGAGGGGCCACCCCCCATCAGGGCCCCGCCGTCGGGGTGGCCGACCTGGTGCTGGGCAATCAGCAGGTCATGAGCCAGATCCTCTCCGCTCTCGGGCAGTGCAACAGCAGCGCCATGGCCATGATCATAGGTATGGACTCGGGGGTGTGTGTGTGTGTGTGTGTGTGTGTGTGTGTGTATGTGGCCTTGGTTTTGGGAGTTAAGTTTTAGTCTCAGTCTTTCTGAAAGCAAGTGAATAATTAAGGTCTAGCTTAATCTGCAATTTGAAGCTTCAAATTAAAATTTAAAAGGAGTGGCAGAGAATAAATGAGTTTAATGGCCTAGGCAGGAAAACAGATCAGTGGGGAAAATGTAGTGTTTTGTAATTATTCTCTCTACCGTGACTGCGAAAGACATTTTCTGGTTTGTTTGCAGCCGCTGTCAGTGTAAACAGTTCTTTATTGATCCACCCTTCAATTGCTGAGATTCATAAAGATTTTTTTTCTACCCTCTCCCCCCTCATTTTAAAATACATTATTTCTCTCTCACTCCATTCCTCTCTCCATCGCCCTCTCTTTCTTTGTCTCCCTTTTGTTCTTTCTCTCTCTCTCTGTCTCTCCATCTCTTTTTTCTTTCTCCATCTTGCTCTCTTTCTCTCTGACTGCATTTCTCCCCCTCTTTCTCTGTGTCTCTCTTGTTCTTTTCTCTCTCTTTCTCTCTCTGTCTCTGTATCTCCCTTCCTCTCGTTTATTCCCTTTCTTTGTTCCCCCTTACAGGAGCCAGCGGTCTCCACCTCACCAAGCATGAGAACTTCCACGGCGGCCTGGACGCCATCTCTGTGGGCGATGGCCTCTTCACCATCCTCACCACGCTGAGCAAGAGGGCCACCTCCGTGCAGGTCATGCTGCAACCCATCCTCACCTACATGGCCTGCGGATACATGGGCCGACAGGTACGGGCACACCCCTAGCACCATCACACCCATCATGACCAATACAGCATCAGGCATGTGGTGCTGTAGATAAAGGTGCTGTAGTGTGGGATTTTCAACACTTTCGGCTTTTGAAATCTGTACATAAAATGCACATAATTGATAGATGATGCCTGTCACTGGTCCATAATTTATGTTATGGCATTCTGCGCATTGTTTTTTAGTAGAATACTGAGACAAAGTTTTAGTTTGGTGCAGTCTGTTTGCCATTCTCCAGATACCAGATGTTATCAGTTGGAAACACTGGCATTTTATCTCACCATCTGGTATGCAGTAAAAAGTCTCACAAAAATTGAAGAGTCCTGTACTATGGATATTAATTTACACTCCCATGAATGCTGTTACAGGGATCTCTGTCTACATGCCAGCTATCCGAGCCCCTCCTCTGGTTCATCTTAAGGGTGCTGGACACCAGTGAAGCCCTCAAGGCCTTTCACGACATGGGTATGTATACAATCATGCAGTCTGTCTGATACACACTGTAGGCACCACATATCTCCTTCCTATAACAAGGAACGTCTCTGAGCAGGCATCACGATACCGAATAAAAACTTTGTTTTGGATGACCTAGCCAGGTAGCTGAATTGAACACCGCCTTTTGTTTATTAGACACCATTGCCAGGATATCGACAGCTGGCTTTCTAATAGCTAGCATTTGAAACATTTATGCGGTCTTAAAAATGAAGGTACCACAGAAGGCAGAGTTTTCTGAAATGTGTTGGATAAATTAATTATAGCGCTGCTTACTGTACGGTTCATGCTTGCACATATCACTTTAACCTGACATCTTTATCTCCTGGTGTGGCATCCAGGTTAAGAATGTTTGCCATGCTTTATTTTTTATTTACATGTAGTGTGTGGTCCTGTGTGACGTGTCAGTTTTATTTCTCATGTTCATGGTAATGTCTATGTTCATGTTTTTCATTTTGTTGTGTGTGTTTTCTGTCTTCTATCATGAGCACACGAAACTAAATCCCTTGAGACTTGCACAAGTTGCATGGCAATAAAGTATTGAATCTTACATCTTAACTCAGACATGCATTGATGCCTTCAATGACTCCCTCTGAAGGCAGCATTTTGTCAGAGGCAGCATTTAAAGGCAAACTCACTTTGAAGGCAGCATTTTGTCATTTCAGACTGAGCCATCATGTCACTCATTTAGAAAGTGAGTTTGGCTGTCTGCCCGCTTCTCTGACACCCCGATACATTTCTTGCAGGCGGCGTTCAACTGATCTGCAACAACATGGTGACGAGCACGCGGGCGATCGTGAACACGGCGCGCAGCATGGTCTCCACCATCATGAAGTTCCTGGACTCCGGCCCGGGCAAGGCGGCCGACGGCAGCCTGAAGGCTCGTGTGCTAGCGTCCGAGCCCGACAACGCTGAGGGACTTCACAACTTCGCTCCGCTCGGTACATATGCACACACACACACACACACACCAACTCACATGACTTCACACATTTACAGGTTGTACCTGCTATAGTACCAGTACAGGTGGAGGTGTACCATTGAAACACTCCTGTTTTTCATGCGCACTTATTGACATTCTGCACAAACATGCTTCACTGTGTTAGGGGAAGGGTTCAAAGGGCTCAAAGACGGGGTCCCAAGAAGAACTGGAGCACACAGAGTGCTTATTTCAACCTTTTTAATTAGTGCAGCAGACTATCGTAAAACGTTTATCAGCTGCACTTCAGTACTCTGTGTGCTCTAGTTCTTCCTGGGATCCAGTCTTTGTGTGGAAGTCGCCCAGAGTTTGCTAATGCTTCACAGTGTGTGTTTAAAATGAATACAACTGCACCAACATTACATTTAATACTGCTTGTCCCTCCTCAGGCACCATAACTTCCAGCAGCCCCACAGCCCAGCCAGCCGAGGTGCTGCTGCAGGCCACGCCCCCTCACCGCAGGGCGCGCTCGGCCGCCTGGTCCTACATCTTCCTCCCCGAGGAGGCCTGGTGCGACCTCACCATCCACCTGCCAGCCGCCGTGCTGCTCAAGGAGGTCCACATACAGCCACACCTCGCCTCGCTCGCCAGTGAGTCACACACACATACACACACACACACACACACACACACACACACACACACACACACACACACCTTTTTCAGTTTTTGTTTTAAGCCTTCTGTGTTTTGAAATGTTGGTGGAAATTTTTATGTGCATGTGTGAATGTAGGTGCTACCACTGCAAAATAATTGCCCTACTTGGGACAAAAAAAAATACTACTACTGCTTTTGGAGAGGGCACTCGTCCAATGTAACTGACTGTGTACTGCACTACATAGAGAACAAGTGAATATTTCAGACTAAGTTGGCATCCTGTGAATCAGTTTATGCATACTTCCTTAATGTGTCATGCGCACCTGTAGGCAGAGGTGCGTGTTCATCATTTCAGATGTGCCCTAAACGAACTGCAGCACACTCTTCACATGACTTAACATTGAGTGCATCACTGTAACACACAACGCATGACTTGTGTAATGAAGCTATTAGTATTAAATATGCAGTTAAGTGCATCACTTGGGAAGCCTCAGCCAAACCATTAACAGAACACACACAAACGTTTTACCGGCTAGTTGTCATGGCACTGAACCTGCACGGAGGGAGGGTGACATCAAACACACATACACACACAGCATAACGTGCAGTTACACGACTAAGTTTGCATGTCTCCAGTGATGCATTGCCACAATATTTCGGCAGAGAAGAATTAAAGTGTAAATTATTTAACTTGTGTCACAGTTATAGTTCATGTTTAGTTTCTAGAGTCATGCACATTAATGGTTATTCATGTGGGTAGCGATCTTGTAACGTTAATGTACACGCTTTATTAAAAAAAAAAAAAAAAAACATACCACCTGATTTTGGCTTAAGCCATTCCCATTGGTATTATTAGGCAGTAGTAGGGATGTAATTATACACTCACCTCATGGCAAACGATTTTGAGTTCACAACATGATAGTCATGATTGCAGTAGCAATCTTTTTTTTTTTTTTTTTTTTTCAGCAAATGTGTATAATCACATTGACGTGGACTGATTATAGATCTGTTCAAATTAGCTATTAACTGTTCCTCTCGTGGCCACCCCCAGCCTGCCCGTCATCGGTTTCCGTGGAGATCAGCGCAGACGGCGTCAACATGCTGCCGCTGTCCACACCGGTCATCACCAGCGGCCTGACCTACATCAAGATCCAGCTGGTCAAGGCGGAGGTGGCGTCGGCCGTGTGCCTGAGGCTGCACCGGCCGCGGGACGCCAGCACCCTGGGCCTGTCCCAGATCAAGCTGCTCGGCCTCACCGCCTTTGGCAACACCTCCTCCGCCACCGTCAACAACCCCTTCCTGCCCTCCGAGGACCAGGTGTCCAAGACCAGGTACACCAAGCCCTCACTCTGGGGGAGAGGGGGCCAGTACTGCCCTACAAAGCCCAAAAGGCAGTAACTACACATTTGCTCAAAACTGAGTTTAGACTGCATAGACTTTATAACACCTGTTTTTGCCTTGTGACATAAAGTCTTGGTTCTTCATATTAGGAAAGTGCATACAAGCATTAGCAATACTATACATACACCATGTTAGACTGGGCAGTAGGACAACTTTAATTACATTTTTCTCAGTTGCCATGTTTGCGTAGTTACTGCACTTTGCCTTTGTAGGGCTTAGTAGTCTGACCATCATGGGCAAAGCTTCACGCCTATACCAGACTACAATCAAATCTTTTTTATTTTGTGTTGACCTAGTTTGTGAAAATGACTTGCAGTTGCCAAAAATGTGTTAGTTGAGGATGAAGGGAAACAATGTTTTTTAGTGTAAACAAACCTGTATAACAGTGCAAACCTCAGAACCTGCAGTAGATATCACCAAATTGGGTCTGTTTTTGTCTTTTTTTGTTTTGGTCTTGTAATTTTTTTGATTTCCTGTGACTAAACAAATGTCTTGTCTTTGTCTCTCCCCTATATCCTCTATCCTTTCTGTCTCTCTGTCTCCCTCTCTCTCCTTCCCTCCCTCTCTCTCTCTCAGCATCGGTTGGCTGCGTCTCCTGCACCACTGCCTGACGCACGTGAGCGACCTGGAGGCGGTGATGGCGAGCGCGGCGGCGCCCACAGCCAACCTGCTGCAGACGTGCGCCGCGCTACTCATGTCGCCCTACTGCGGCATGCACTCGCCCAACATCGAGGCCGTGCTGGTCAAGATCGGCCTGCAGTCCACCGCCATCGGCCTCAGGCTCATCGACATCCTCCTGCGCAACTGCGCCGCCTCTGGAACCGACCCCAACAGTACGTCAACACACCCACCTACACACGCGTTCATACACATATACATATACCTCACACACACTTACTAATACACTTACACACATACTTACTCATATACACACACGCACATTCACACACACTCACACGCACTCATATTCACATACAAATACAAATATACAAACACAAATACACACACACACACATGCAGGTGGACATGTATGAACCATTCAGTAACCCATGGACGTGCCCGTATAAGGCAGGAGCATAGACACACACACACACACACACACACACACACACACACACACACACACACACACACACACATACACGGCACTGCATAATTATGATTGTAAATAGGCTACACAGGGTAATAAAGTAGAGGAAATAATTTTGCCCTGACAGACTGGTTGCATCATTCATAATGCAGTAATGATTCATTAAAAACAAACAGTGCACACACTCACACGCACTGAAGTAGAAGCTCTCCTGTTCCTCATTGCTCTCTGGAGTCACTGTCCATAAGACGTAGGCCTATGGCCCAGCGACGCCCACGCTCTTTATTGGCTCTTAGTCAATGAGTCATGAAATGTGTTGGTCTGAAGCAATTACCAGGGCTAATTTCCGCTCTTTGAGCAGTCTGTCTAAAGCATAATCACCTGCTCAAGTGAAGGAGTTAATGTGCAATATGTGTGCGGGCGTTCGTGCGACCCTGGGCATCATTACACAACGTTGGCCCTTTTATTATTTATTCTGTTTCTTTGGAGCGCTTCAGTCCCCAGGTCACCGGGTCCGTGCATAGACTCGTGTCTAGAGTCCTCTGTTTAAGCTCGTTCATTACGGGTCTAATTGCCCTGCTCCTGTCCCTTACCCCCAGACCTGAACAGCCCCCTGCTCTTCGGAAGGCTCAACGGCCTCTCGTCCGACTCCACCATCGACATCCTCTACCAGCTCGGCACCACCCAGGACCCCGGCACTAAAGACAGGTTTGGGACCCCACACTCGGCTGGAAATGATGTTCTGTTAACATGTTGTTGATGTTGATGTTGATGATGTTGTTTTGGAAGGCCATCAAATTAGTGAGTAAGGACTTTCCTAATGAGTTTTGCCCTCAGAGAACTAATTATGCATCTCACGACAGTTATTGAACGTCAGAATCGATAACCAAATACAGAAAAGAAGCCCAACACGTTAGTTTGAAAGCAGCAGAAATGTGTGCCCACAGCCTTGCATGAAAAGGTAGAATAAGGACAAAGGCCTGTCTGATGTTTTGACAAACTCAAACATATTGTATTCATCGACTGAAGGATTGTCTGAAACAAAGCCATCACCAGAGATGCTCTCAGACAGCCACAGAATTGTTCTGAAATTATTGGGGTGCTTGGAGTACAAGGTTTTTTTTTTTTTGTTGTTGTGCTTCTGAGTTCTTGCTGTTGATAGTTATTTCTCAGCTGATTTCATCCAGCGCAGCTCGCTTCTTGGAATGGCATCTCCCATAAGCCAGTTTGTGCGAGATGAAATGGGCTGAGACAGGCTCTCAGTCAGATGAAATGGGCCGAGAGAGATGAGGTCATGCCAGTTTGCCTGACTGACATATCTCTGCAAAGCCCACCAGCATTCCAACTTGTTTTGTCGTCTGTGATTTAATTATCACAAAGTGCTTCACAAACATATATTTCATCTGGGTTATGGTGGTCTGGGGTATAACAAGGCTTCAAATATTTTGGAATTTCTACCAGTAATTCACATTATTAGAAAGCTATATGTCAACTTAAAACACTCATATTCAAAGGTCTTATATGTAAAACATGTACAGCAGGTAATCTTCAATGGTCTTGATGTGTTACCAAGAGATTAGGGAAACATGTTATTGAAATAATGGTTTCAAATAATGATTTTCAATTTCAAAACTTAATTTACAGCCTGTTTGTTTTGATTTTGTTTTCTGCCTCTTGCCTTTAGAGGGGGTACTTTGTATTTGATTCCACTACTAATTTTGGCCCAAATCGTACACATTAACACTTGTAAGTAAGTTTTTTCCCCGTGTTGTACAGTAGGGAATGATCACTAACCCGTATGTCCTCCGTCTGCAGGGTCCAGGCTCTTCTGCAGTGGGTGCACGACTCAGCCCACGTGGCGGCCATGAAGAGGAGCGCTCCGCTGGGCTACATGGGTCCGAGCGCCACCTCTCCCCGGGAGTACGGCCTGCTCATGCCCTCGCCCTCACACCTCCACTGCGTGGCGGCCATCTTGTGGCACAGCTACGAGCTGCCAGTGGACTATGACCTCCCCGCACTGCTCAACCGCGAGCTCTTCGAGTAAGTTTAGTGACCTGCAGACTTAGATTTTTCTCTTATCCGTTTGTCCTTACAAGCACACATGCATGGAGTAATACACATTTTCCTAATACACAGATGTATGCACTCAATTTTCCAGATAAACACTTTTCTTCCACAATTTTAGTATTTGTTTACTGACATGGTCAGTCAAGTGCATTTTTTTTCAGAAGAGAACAAAGTACTCTGTTCTATCAAAAATGGCTTCCTTTTAAAAGCAGGTGCATCTGTGCACTCTGTCAGTAGTTGCAGAATGTCTACATGCACACACAGGAATCTCGTCTCTCTTATTTTAGGACCACTTTGGTTAAGAGTTGGGCTTCCATTTTCGTCCATGTAGACTGCCCAGCAGTGGCAAAGTGCACGTGAACTACGTGAACATAGAAACTGTCACACTGCCCAGAGATTAGTTGAGAATTGGTTCATAACAGCCCTGATTGAAAATCCCACAAATAAGGATCATGTCAGTGGTTGCATTACATCATATTGAAACTCTAAACCTGAACCGTTGAATCATAGATGACTACAAGCTGTACCACCGAGTTTGTGAAGAGGTGATGGGACAATGTTCAGAACCAGCAACCATCATAGAAAAAACGCTTCTACGTTTCCAAACTCACTTGAAAGTGATTCAGTCTTGTTGCAGTCATATCTTTTCTTTTGTCTTATCTCTCCCCCCCTCTCTCTTTCTCCCTCCCTTTCTCTCTCCCTTAATCTCTCCCCCTCCCTCTCTTTCTCTCCCTTTCTCTTTCTCTCCTTCTCCTTCTCCCTTTCGACCTTTCTCCCTCTCTCCCCCCCTCTCCCCCTCTCTATCCCTCTCTATCCCTTTCTCTCCCTCCCTCTCTCTCTCTCTCCCTCTGTCCCTCTCTCTCTCCCTCCCTCCCTCCCTACTTCTCTCTCTCTCTCTCCCCCCTCCATCCCCCTTTGTGCACGCAGGCTGTTGTACAACTGGTCCATGTCCCTGCCCTGCAACATGGTGCTGAAGAAGGCGGTGGACAGCCTGCTGTGCTCCATGTGCCACGTGCACCCCAGCTACTTCTCCCTGCTCATGTCCTGGATGGGGGTGGTGCCCCCCGCGGCCGCCGCCCAGTCGCAGGCGCGCCACCGCCTCTCCCTCACCGACGACGGCAAGAAGCAGCACGACGCAGCGGCCGCCGCCACCGCCACCAGCTCGGCGTCCGGGGCGGGGGGCCTGACGGACGACTCCAAGCACGCGCGCTCCCCGCCCGCCCTGTCCGAGTCGCAGCTGGCCACCCTGGCGGCCGCCTCGCAGTCCCCCGGCGCCATCCAGCAGCTGCTGGACTCGGGGCTGCCCTCGCTGCTGGTGCGCAGCCTGGCCGCCCTCTGCTGCAGCCTGCTGGCCAGCGCCGACCTCCCCTTACCCGGGGCCTCAGCTGCAGCCGCCTCCTCTTCCTCCTCTTCCTCCTCCCCGCCCTCGTCCTCCACAGCCCCCTCCTCATCCTCCTCGTCGCCAGCCGAACGACGGCACCATCACCACCACCACCAGCATCACCACCACCACCACCACAGCTACCACAACCTGCCTTCCACTTCCTCCTCCTCCTCCTCATCGTCCTCGTCCCCACCGCCGGTTAGCAGAGCCACGCTCTCCCCAGAGCTGGCTGCGCCGGTGCTGCGCTTCCTGACGGAGGTGGGCAACAGCCACGCCATGAAGGACTGGCTGGGCGGGCCGGAGGTCAACCCGCTGTGGACGGCGCTGCTCTTCCTGCTCTGCCACTCCAGCGCCAGTGCCGGAGCCAACAGCAGCAGCAGCAGCACCCCCAACACCACCCACATGACCACCACCACCAATGGCAGCAGCACCAGCAACGGGCAGGCAACGGCGGGGACGTCCTCGTCAACATCAATGGCCGGGGCCACCGCAGCTGGTCCGTCTCCATCGATGGCTTCACCTACCGCAGGACCCTCCACGGCCCCTCCCCCTCCCCCCGCTGCGGCGCAGGCCCCAGGCTCGCGCCACACCCTGGGCTCCGGCGGCCGCGCTGGGGGGCTCACCACGCAGCAGCGC
This sequence comes from Coilia nasus, assembly GCA_027475355.1. Classification (NCBI taxonomy): domain Eukaryota; kingdom Metazoa; phylum Chordata; class Actinopteri; order Clupeiformes; family Engraulidae; genus Coilia; species Coilia nasus. Next base: position 17,072,913 of record CM050204.1, on the reverse strand, counting down.
ACCAGCATCGAGAACGCCACCGTGGCCTTCTTCCTGCAGTGCATCTCCTGCCACCCCAACAACCAGCGCCTCATGGCTCAGGTATGGAGCGGTGTGTGTCTCTGTGTGTGTGTCTGCAGGACTGATGGTATTCAGGCACCGTGTCTGATTGCAGGCTTGGCTGTGATTGCCTGGGAGAAAAAAATATATAGGTGTACACCGAGAATATTTCATAGGAAAAGCTTGTCAATGACTCAGGATTTTTGTTGTACTATGAGCCCTGTGTCTGTAGTGTGTCTTTATGGAAGGGACTGTTAAAATGACCGATAAAAAAGAGCGAAACAAATAATGCAAAGAGAGAGAGAAGCGTTTTGGGAACAATTTACAGAGTCATTCAAAGACCATTAAGAATGTCTTAATGGTGACCTATGGCCTCTAATGAGAGATGTCTCTCCTCACCTCTCCAGGTCCTGTGTGAGCTTTTCCAGTCGGCCCCTCAGCGTGGGAACGTGCCCATTTCCGGAAACATCTCGGGCTTCATCCGCAGGCTCTTCCTGCAGCTCATGCTGGAAGATGAGAAGGTCACCGTCTTCCTGCAGTCGCCTTGTCCGGTAAGCTGCCTACACCCTCCACACACATACTCTAACACCTTTCACCCACACTTTAAATGAGTTCTGATATGTCCTTTTTGCCATCATCACATCAGAATCATGCCTTGAGAAAAGGGAAGCCCTACTTGGTTTCCCCACAGATCTGATATGTTGAAGTGAAGGTTGAAATGATTATTAAAAGTAGAGATGGAGGTCAGGTTGTAGCAGATGCTTAACATGTGATCAGAAAACCATTGCTGGTCCTCAGCCTCAGACATGCACTAGCTTCACCTTTTTTGCGTCCTTTCTGTATGAGTTGGTATCCCTACGATGAATACAGAATGGGGCTGTTTTGGGCAAGGTTCCCAGATTTGGCAATGGGACCGGCTAAAAGATTGCGTACCGAGTCGTCCTTTCCTTTAAGTCTTGGATCTGCAGTGCTCTCAGGTGGCCACAAGGGGTCAGTCACACATTGCCAATATTCAGAGCCTGGTGCCACTCTGAGGCCCTTGCTCAGATAATGGCTCTTCATGGCTACACACCCATGTTCAACCCTCTGAGCCAGTGCAGACTAAAGTCTTATGAATGACCCGATCCACTGATGCATCTGTGGCTGGTTGAAAATGTCTGCTATCCTTGACTGCTCCTCAGTCGTGGGGTGAAGAAGTGGTGTGGGTTGGATCAGTGGCATCAAAGAGGGTCGCTCTGCCAGGACAAGCAAGGAGGACCCGTGCCAACCTGGCCAGCCAGCCCAGAAGCCCTACGTATTTGATGGTGATGAATCAGTGTGGGATTTTTGTCCTCCTGAATAGTCAACACACTGAAGCAGTGTGTATATGATCCAGATTCACTTCAGCCTCAAAGGTGGCTAACAGTACTCTCATACCTGAGTAGTCCAGTTTTATGTTAGTGTTACAGTAAGGGTACAAAAAGGTATTATGTCTGTAAAGGCGATTGGCCATTGGGCAACTTTTTTTGAGCAGTGTTACCAGGCAACAACATAGTCAGCACCTCATACTCAAACAGCAATTTGTTCATACCGTTGACCTACAGCATTGCTTACTGTCATCACTAAATGCATTTAGCTTCCTGTCACTTATCTTCAGAAGTCACATACATCCTGGTGGAGATCACCTTTTGTTGCACCTGAATATAAAATGCACGTAAATGGGGCACAAATATATGGAGAGGACCAGAAAAGATGGATGCTGTGGAGGTTAAAATATTGAAGGACATGGAGAGACTAAGTGTGCTAATGGAAAAAGGGAGCCAGTTCTGTTCATTTCTCAATAGCAGAGCATCAGCCCCCCACACTCTGTCATACTGGATGCCTCATTAGTTTGTGCTTCAGTTTTTAGGATTAGCCTCTTTCCTCTTCCTCTTCTGCATGTTTGAGTGTGGCATTACAGGATTTTCCACCATACCATAGAACTTTAGGCGTTAGACTCCAACTGTCTTTCTCTCTGTCTCTCTCTGTCTCTTTCTCTCTCTCTCTCTCTCTCTCTCTCTCTCTCTCTCTCTCTCTCTCTCTCTCTGTGTGTCTCTCTCTCTCTCCCTCTCCCCTCAGCTGTACAAGGGGCGCATTAACGCCACAAGCCATGTGATCCAGCACCCCATGTACGGAGCAGGGCACAAGTACCGCACCCTCCACCTGCCCATCTCCACCACTCTGGCTGACGTGCTGGACCGGGTCTCAGGTACGTTATCACATCGCATCGCTCTGCTCTTCCCACTCTTCCTCTGTCCTCAGCCTGTGGGATTTGTGTTGATTTTTCTTTTTTAAAGCTGAAAGACGTGGTCTCCATGTTGACTGCTGAAACTATCTTGGAAAGACTAGTATAGTGCTTAGACACTTCATGTAGGAAATAGCCATCCAATAAGAAAAGGGTTCCGCGTGTAAATCCTGACCTGTCAGCAGAATCACTTCTCAGTGAGTTTTAAAAAACAATCTACTCAGGTATCCCTATGAGAATGGGTTTCCTCATCTGTGGTTAGTGGAGAGAATCCCATTGATCAAACAAGCCTCAGCCTCAGCCTTGCCAGGCCAGTAGAGCTGCGGATGCTTGCACTCATTCCAACCTGGAACATAATGCACCTCTATACTAATAATCCCCGGTCAAGGACCGAGGTGCAGCTGTCACTTGTGTGAAATGCATTTGGCTCTCTCTCTCTGTTATGAATTGCTCTCCTCCCTGAATTGGAAGTATGTGCGTCCGTGTGAGTCTGGCTGTGTGTGTGTGTGTGTGTGTGTGTCTGGTTGTGTGAAAAAGAAATTGATGTGCTTTATTGTTTTGCAAGGTGAATTACTGTCATCCCTAATCCCTCAATGTGTGTATGTGTGTGAGCGAGAGACACAGGTGGTGTGTGTGTGTGTGTGTGTGTGTGGTGTGTGTGTGTGTGTGTGTCAGAGAGAAAGGTAGGGATGTGTGTGTGTGTGTGTGTGTGTGTGTGTCTGTGTGTGTGTATGTTTTATTTTTTTGGGTGGGTTACCTGAGGTGGCCTTCACTGGCGACTTCTCTCTCTGCCTCACCCCCCCACCCCCTGGCGCCCTGTTGAAGGCTAATTCCTCTCTGATGGAGCGTGTCTCTATCTACAGGGGCTAACAGATGGACGCACCGCCTCGCCTCCCCGGGCCCCTCGGCTCGTTATCGGCCTTGTTAATGCCTCAGATTAGAATATTTATACACTTAAGCAATAAAGCCAGACGCGCTTTGTCAGCAGCACAGCTCTATTTACCAGGCGCGCTGCCGCAGGCCTCGGGGGCTGTGTGGGATTGTGGCAGCCAGCGCAGGCACAACTTCTCTCTCCTAGGTCATCAGTGCAAACACACTCACTTTTTCTCTTTTTCCCCCCCTCTCTCTCTATCTCTCTCTCTTTCGCTCTCTTTGTCTGTCTCTCTCGCTCTCTCTTGCTCTTTCTCTCTCTCTCTCTCTCTCTCTATTTCACTCTTTCACTGATGCAGACACTCCCAGCATCACGGCCAAGCTGATCAGTGAGCAGAAGGAGGATAAGGAGAAGAAGAACCATGAGGAGAAGGAGAAGATGAAGGCTGACAACGGTTTCCAGGACAACTACAGTGTTGTTGTAGCCTCAGGTAACTAGAACATGATTGCTGCCCTGGGGCACCCACTTCCAGCGAGATCTGTCTGTCTGTCTGGCTGCATTAAGGAGAAGGAGAAAAGAAGGAGGAGAAAAGAAGTCTGAGAGTTGTATTTGGGTTTAATAGAAAATATCATTCTTATATGTTCTTGTGGAGCCACTATCACTAATCTAGCATAACTAATAATATTCCAGTATTACTAATCTACTGCTACTCTTGTTTGGTGAAATGAAGTTCTCTGAAGGTTTAATTGTCTGTCTGGGTGTTTCTCCCACAGGCCTGAAGTCTCAGTCCAAGAGGGCCCTGTCCACACCTCCAAGGCCTCCGTCTCGGCGGGGCCGGGTGATGAGCGACAAGCTGTCGGCCTCCTCTGGTGTCGACCCCGCTGCCAAAACCGTCAGTGTGCCTGTCTTCCACCTGTACCACAAGCTGCTGCCAGGTAATTACCACTCTCCACACACACACACACACACACACACACACACACACACACACACACACACACACACACACACACACACACACACACACACACACACACACACACACACACACACACCAGAATAGCCCCACTCACCTCAGTCACACAGACCAGACCAACGCCACTTACCACAGCTACACACACCAGACCACAGACCTCATCACTTTGTGAAACATTCAGTTTATTTGTTACAGGGACAACATGCAAAATTCATTTATCACACCTAGGTGAGAAAATGCTTTGTACCAGATTTAGCAAAATTGCCAATTTCCATCTGCAGTCCCCAGGCAGGTGGGATAACAAATCATACAATAGAAAACTGTGATGATAAACATTGATAATCTCTCGTCTGTTAGTCGCCTTAGGTCTACACCACAGTCTCTGTTCCTCCATGTTTCTGTTTCCCCACCTGTCTTTTAGAGGTGGGTATTTGCAAGGACTTTACGATACGACACGATACAACATAACTCAGAGTAACTCAACTTATTTTAATATGGTATTAAAAAATAAATATCTGGAGGTAGCTGCAATTACAACAAAAATATTTATTCTCTTGCACAAACTGAACCAGGGGACACATTGATGTCAAAAACATAAAGTGGATAGGATTTAGAAAATAAACTACCAGAGGACAGAAAAAATGATATATTGTGACAATTAGTATCAGGATACATTGCGATATCAATGTTTAAATCGATATAGTATATTGTGAAAATTAGTATCACGATACATTGCGATAACAATATTTTTGCACACCCCTACTGTTGTTGGCTCTGTGGTCTTCGCTCTGTCCCTCCCTCCCTCCTATATACTTGCTTGCTCGCCCATTTCCAACGTGCATTGCAGAGGTTATGGAGGCTGCTACGGAGTCCTATTGATCACAGGCTTCCGCAAACAGCACTGACCTCCACCCTTAGTGCAGCCACAGAGTCCTCATCTCTGCTCCTATGGCCACAGCACCATCACCTCCACCCTCACCCCCACCTCTACTTTGCCACCAAAGCAAAACATGCTGCTGTGCACTCACTGGTCCTGACACTGCATTGCTCCCGTCCCCAACACTACTGTGTCCCAAACCATGTTTCCACTCTAGTGTGTATGGTCTTGCACACACAGGCAGAGATGTGCAGATGGGCTGTTTTTTGCATCCGCATCCACGTCACAAAACTCATCATCTGTCTTCTATCCATGTGTAGTCACGGTTTTTGACCCATTTTCAAAACCGTACCCGCCTGCCATATTTAAAACAATGTAGGCTATATATTTGAGTAGTTAAGCCGCCACCCGCCCGAATGTACTTAAATATTATTTTTCGTTACGTCATCCGCCCGACCCGTGGTTTAACCGCGGAATCCATGGCTGTAACCGCCATCCGCGCATCTCTGATACACACATCTCTGTAACAGATTTTCTTGTATTTTAGTATTTCTGCTCAAAAGAGAGATTTTCTCTTCTTTGCGACTAAAATAAGTGTGGTGAAAAAAGAGCTTGGTGAACCCTCTGTAACACCCCTCCCCTCCCCTCCTCCATGCCCCAAGGGCTGTGCTAACCCTCTATGTTGCCCCTGCAGGTCAGCCTCTGCCTGGGGAGATGACCCTGGCCCAGCTGCTGACCCTCCTGTACGACCGCAAGCTGCCGCAGGGCTACCGCTCCATCGACATGACCGTTAAGCTGGGCTCCAAGCTCAGCACCGACCCGGGGCTCTCCAAGACCGACTCCTTCAAGCGGCTACGCACAGAGAAAGGTACATGGCGTTCCAGACATACACACGTGTATACACACACACACACACACACACACACACACACACACACACACACACACACAGTCATTCACTTTCTTTTGCACATGGTGAGCCCAGCCATCTCATGGGACCTGCCTGATTTGAGGGCGCGCACCACACACACACACACACACACACACTGTCATTCACTTTCTTTTGCACATGGCAAGCCCAGTCATCTCATGGGATCTGCCTGATACACACATACACAGACACACTTTTAACTCAAACACATGTGGATGTGCAAGTCTATGTGCCATCTCTTTGGTCCCACCTGGCCTCTTGCTGTGGCGCGCCATCCGTCACTGCCTTTAGAGGGCATCCTGTGTAAATAGTCCATAAACGGACGACCCCTCCACCCCACCCCCTCCCACCGACGCCAACCCCCAAACCTCCATAGTCTCCTCGCCTTCTCCTCTCCTCTCTCTCCCCCCTCCCACCGACGCCAACCCCCAAACCTCCATAGTCTCCTCGCCTTCTCCTCTCCTCTCTCTCCCCCCTCTCTGCTGGCGCCTGACAGCTCATTCCACACGGGGATGGATGGCTCCGCTGTCCCTGCTCCTTTTCCTACGAACCGGGGCCTCGCACAGCCACGCACAGGAAGGTGCCATTGCCAGACCTCATCTGGGTGAAAGAGACAGAGAGAGAGAGAGAGAGAGAGACAAAGGGCGAGGGAGGGAGGGAGGGAGTGAGTGAGTGAGCGAGAGAGCGAAGGAGAGAGGCACATGTGTGGAGGAGGGGAGTCACTGAACTCATTTCACTGTATCTCATTCTCCTCATAATGAATCAGAGGCGTGAAGGAATTAAATGGAAGGCCATTAATTTCTCTAAGAGTCCTTTTCTGTGCCCCCTTTTTTTTGCTTTCTCTCCCTTTCTCCCTCTCTCTTTTCTTTCCTCATACTCTCATTGTTACGCTTATTCTTCGCTTGTGAGCTGTGGCCTCCCTTTCACTGTAAAGAGCAGAGAAATGGCATGACACGCATATAAGAGGCGGAAAAGTCGATTGTTTGGCCTGTGCACCCAGGTTTCCGAGGCTGAGGACCCCCCCCCCCTCACCTTGGGGCTTTGAGGGATTGTGTCTCCCAGCAGCCTCTGCTGTAGAACCAGACAATTTGAGCTCATTTCACAGCCTAGAAGCTGCATAGCCTTAGTCCAGTGCGGCCTCCCATCAGCCCCCAGTGATGAGCGTGGAGCTGTGGAGTGATTGTTTGGTGGAAAGCCTCCCTGAGCCCTGACTGATCTTATTTGGGTGTGGAGAATCTGCAAACAGGGCCCTCACCACGTGGATCGTAGCTGGGGAAGCTTGCGGTATTCTTTGAAGCTGGGGAGGAAAGTCTTGAGAAAGAAAGAAGATCTTCAGTATCTCAAGGCCCTAACAAGTGAATGTTTTATGCTGGACTTTTTTTCTTTTTTTTTTTTTTTATACTTAAGGCAGACTAGCGAAAACTTGTAAGAGCCTGCAGCAGTTTGGCAATGTTGAATTTGCCTCTGGATCAATGGAGATGTTTTGATGTGCTGAAAGAATAAAGCAGGCTGCTTTTCTGGCTACCCTCGCTGTGTGCTGGTCCCCTGGCTCCCTCTGCAGTCCTTGGGAAGAATGCTGACTGCAGCCCCTAACCATAACAGGGCCTGATGTATTAAAATCCACAAGTTCAGCTTTTGTTAGGATGGGAACATTTTGATAAAGAAAGTTGTAGCATAAGTTATGGTTACAGTGAATTTTGTGTTGCAAGAGTCGTGAGAATCCCATTGCTATGAATCAGGGTTCCCACAGTCATGGAAATTCTGGAAAAATCATGGAAATTGAAAATGTAATTTTCCAGGCCTGGAGAAGTCATGGAATTTTGTAAATTCACTGAAAGTTTTGGAAAAGTCATGGAATTTTTGTTTCTGCCTAATAACTACAACTACAGCAACTACAGTGTTCTGTTAAGTTATTAGGCCTTTAGAGTCAACAGTAACTGCATTGTCAGTATTTTGAATGTTAAGCATTTCATATTTAGCCCTAAAAGTACGCTAAATTCTACACACTAAAAGTGCTCTGAAGTCATGGAAAATTCACAAAGTTTTGAAATTTTGTCAATGAAAGAGTGGGAACACTGTATGAATGTTCTGAGCCTGCTAATCTTTATCACGAGTGTTACTGTGGGTGTATTTTTGCACCTTTCTCTGTAGCTTCTTAGGAACGTTTCTCCCCCTGCTGTCATTCGTGCTCTCTTGAAAATTAGGTCACGTTTGTAATTTTAGAAAGTCCTCTTCTGGTCTCCTTAGATGCCTGTGGTCAGGCATGGAGCTTGATTGATACTGATGTATTTAGATGTCATCCTCTCCTCTAACAAACACACACACACACACACACACACACACACACATTACATGTACATGATTACACACACACACACACACTTCCCTTCCCTGGCGTAGTGATTGGACACACCTCCGCTTGCCCTCGGGCACGCGTCCAGAACGGAGGCATGTGTGCAGCTGCTGCGGCTGTACATTAATGGCGCATGCTGTGCAGGCAGCCTCAGAAATGTACACGCTCACCCCCAGACCCTTTGTAATGCCAGGAGCGGCTGCGTCTGGTAAACTGGGGGTCATGTCGCGAAAAGCCCTCGACTGCTGCGGCCATCTCCTTTTCTAATCCGACATTGAAACGGCAGGACCGGCATTATAGGTCACGCCCAATGTTGCTGACTGTCAGTGTGAGTCTGTCTAGCTTATCCCTTTCTCCATTATTCTACATCCCACAATCCCCCCCCTCCGCCCTCCTTTTTTGGACACTTTTTTTCCTTGTGATTTTTTTTTTTCCCCCATGCTTGCTTATCTTTTTATTGTGGTGGTAGTTTTTTTTTCTTCCTTTCTTACCTTTTTTGTCTCCTTTTGAGTTCTTTGTTCTTTTTTTAAATCTGTCCTGACGGTCTGCAACATGCACCCCCCTTTGTTTTGTGTTTCTTCTTCAGTGCAGAATGATGGTTCTGCTTGATGTCACACAAAAAGACCACTCAGTGCGTGTGTGTGAGTTTGTGTGTGTGTGTGTTGCAGCGAAACACTAAAATCCAGTAGGTGTTGCACACTCCCGTGTGTGTGATTGGCAACCCCAGCAGTGATCAGCACCGGAGCGCAAAGGGAAGGGGGGGGGGACGGCACAGCTAGACGTCTCGCAAAGAGCCCGGCCCCACCACCCTCACTTGAGCTAAACCCCCCCCCCCCCCCCCCCCCCCAGAAACAGTTTAGCGGAGGGGGCCTACTGCATGTTGCGCCAGAGCATCACTCTGATGCACACGCTGGGTCTGTCAGTGGACCGGTGCTCACTGTTCATTGAGCGTATCGAGTGAGCACACGGGCTGGCTGCTGTCATCTTTTTGGCAGAGATTCAGTTTCACCAATTACACTTTGTAAACTAATCCACCAGAGCCTTCCCCTGAGATGAGTACTGCACAATCAAGCAGGCAGAAGACATTCAAGCAAATTAAAATCGTTTCAGAGAATAATATCTCGGTTTTGAACTTCAGTGCAGGAGTACTCTAGAATACTTGACCCCCCCCCCACCCCACCCCAATCCCCCTACCACCACCACCACTACCACTTTGCCTGGTGCGTGTGCTCTTACTATAAAAGCTTACCGCATCCACACTTTCGGCCCCTGGGTCTCACTCGCATGCGTTAACCCACAAGTTTTCCACCCGAGGAGGTAGGGACGATAAGTAAGTACGAAATGGACCTGAGGGGCCTTGTCCTGTCGGGCCAGGGGGAAAGGAGGATTGCAAATAAACAGGTGAAAAGGAGGAGAAAGATGGCTACATAGGTGAAGTGAAGGTCTCTCAGACGGCAGGCAACATGACTTCAAAGCCAGAGCAGCCTCTCGCCGCTTGTCCTTCAGGACCTTCACGCAGGCCAAGGCAGACGAGGAGCTAAAACGGGCAGAACCTTTTAGCAGCAGGTTGTTCCTTTTAAGCACCCACCCCAAACTCCCATTAACCTCCCCCCACACATCCCCCCTACTTTGTCATTCCAGCCCCTTTTCTGTCCTGGGGAGAAGTATGGTTGGTAGTGAGATGTTGGAGATGAGGAGCTGAGGGGATGGCTAGGCTCTTAAGTAGGATCTGTGTGTGTTTGCGCATGTCTGAAGAGAACCAGTTCTAGGTCACTCCGCCGTTGACTCCAGAGTGTACTGTAGTTATGTTTCCTACCTCCTGACCACACGCCAGGTCACGGAGTGACACTTTGGTGTACAACTCTCGGTCTGTGGCATGCCCAACAGAGATATAATATTATCCACTGCTAAGAGACCGCCCCGGCAGTCATCCACTACTCACATAACCACAGTTACATTCGTAGCTAGTGTTCTCTCCAAGGCAGGCTTTAAGTGGTAGACTGGTGTTTGGACATCTCCCGGTCTGGTCTGATGGATTTTTACCTCATGTCCAAGGATTAAAATGATCTAGACGAAATGATCTATAAACCCTAATATATGATGAGCAGGTGTGTGTGTGTGTGTGTGTGTGTGTGTGTGTGTGTGTGTGTGTGTGTGTGTGTGTGTGTGTGTGTGTGTGTTTGGTGGCAGCAAAAACTTTGTGGCAGTGTCGCCACACCTGCAGACAGATCTTTTTTGCAAGGCATCCACGAACTCCACTCTTAGAAAGGTCTGTGTCTGAAACCCAGCCAAGCTCTGGGGCTGCTTAGATATTCTGTGTGTGGTCTGTCTTTCTTTTTAGATGCGCGTACACACACACACACACACACACACACACACACACACACACACACACACAGTCAGTCTTTCACTGCTTTGTGCCACTGTCTCATTCCCTGCCTCGCTAATACACTCGCTCACTTTCTGACTGTCTTTATTCTGTCTTTCTTCCCTGCCTGTAATTGAATCTGAAGGCCCAGATGGAGTGCTGCTGTTATATACCTTATTAGTCACCATTCGCCATTATTTAAAAGCATACCCAATCCTGACAGGAGAGCAGCATTGAATAATTCATTTGTTTTCTCTTGGAGGAGAGTTTTTTTTCCCCTGTGTTTGTTTTTCCTGTTTTTTTTTTCTTTGCTTTTCCTTTTTTGCCACAGACATGTGAGTCAACACCTGGTTTTATGTGACCTCAATAGCAAACCTTTAAAAAAAAAAAAAAACTATTGCAAAACATTGGCACGTCATAGATTTCCATTTTTTTTCCATTTGTTGGTCTTTACTTTTCACCAGCTGTTTGATTCCATCACTGTGACTTCCATAAGCTGGAGAAGAGTAGAGAAGAGAGAGAGAGTGATAGACCAATGAAGGGGGCTCAGTTTTGTCATGCATTCCAAGATTTGGAGGGCGGACTGACCTCACGTCCGCTAAAAGTCTAACAGACACCGAGCTTGATGCGTTCCATTTGCCAAACTCAGATTGACACTTGATAAAGGACACAACGCTGTATTTCACGAATAACTTGACTGTAATAGTACATAGTAACGAATAAAACTGCACTGATTATGTGCAAGGCAAACATCGGTAGATTGGAAACATTGCAGCATTCACTCAATGTGCTCGAACTGAGCAGCCATCTTGAGTTGTAAAGTTGGGGTCCTCTGGTCTGCTCCGACTTCGCAGGCCGAACATCCGAGAGCCGGGGGCGCACATGGTGTCACTTTCTGCTTTTGAACGCGTGCAACTACTGGGAAACCAAGCTTCGACTGCAAATGGAATGCACAATTATCCTCCACCCACCCAACCCCCCACCCCTGCATGTCTTTCTTTGTCTTTCTAGATCTTTCTTTCCTTCTTTTTATACACAGTGTTACTGTGTCCTCTCATCTAAAGGATCAAAAAAACATCCCCTTGTTTAAGCAATAGTGAGCTCTCCATCACGTAAACCTCTAGGAAGACTGCTGTGGTAGCAACTTTTCTCAGAAGTGTGCTCCTCTTCCTCTTTGGTCCCCCCCTCAGTAATTGCTTTCTCTCAGCGCTACTCTTTCTTTTCTGAAAGCGATTGCTGTGGGTGGTTTGTGTGAGTGCCAGGTCTTGAGTGAATTATCCACGCAAGAAAGTTTTTGTACCATTGTTAGTTTGGTTTATGTGCTTTTCTCTTAATTGCCCCTCCTCTTCTCTTTCCAGATTAGTTTTTTTTTCACCTTAGTCTTTGTCAAACGCTCTCTACACCTCTTTTTGTCACCATTTGCATCTTCACTCATCCTTGCAATCTTTGACTCTTATCTCTCCCCACCCTTTTCTCCTCCTCCTTTCTTTCGCTCTCTCTCCCTCTCTTCCTCCGTCCCCAGAACACGGCGAGATGCTGAGCAGCTGTCCCGAGGACGAGCCCATGACGCCGGGGGACGAGTGCCTGGAGGCGGCCATCGACGAGTCCCTCCTGGAGACCAACCCCATCCAGTCGCCGCTGCAGGTGTTTGCGGGCATGGGCGGCCTGGCACTCATCGCCGAGAGGCTACCCATGCTCTACCCCGACGTCATCCAACAGGTAACGACACACACACACACACACACACACACACACACACACACACACACACACACACACACACACACACACACACACTCCGCGATCACTCAGTCAGCCACAACACAACGCAACGTCACCTCCACCCGCCACAGCAAGGCATAGGGCTGGGATGAGCACAACACAAAAATGTCAAAATAAGAAATTTAAGAGGTGCAGAGCAGTCATGGAGATCTTCCTTTTTGGTGGATTAAGAGTGGTCGGAGTCTGCTAGGCGGCTTCTGTCTGAGACTGCTGGCTGGATGCAAGCGGCATGGGCAGCAGCCAGAACTCGCATGAGTGATGGGGCAACACACACACACACACACACACACACACACACACACACACGGTTGCTTATCGGCCAATAGCATTGCATCTAAATCCTCCGGCATCTCCTGCAGCTCTGCTGTCAGCAGGGCCTGTCAGCGCTTCAGCCCAGTTCCTTCAATCAGTGCCACAGCAGTCTGCCTGGCTCATCAGCAGCTTCGCCACCCAGCTATTATCCTCACCCTCAACACTCACACACACACACACACACACACACAAGCTCTTACACACGCACACAGGTGCATACACACATCCATACACACAAGTGTTTTTACACACACACACACACACATACAAACACACACACATAAACACACAGGTGCATGCATACATCCATACACAGGTGCTTTTGCACGCACGCACGCACGCACAGGTGCATACACACATCCATACACACATCCATACACACACAGGTGCTTTTAAACATGGCCACACACACACACACACACACACACACACAGCCCAGTCTGTCCAGCAGCTCTCTCCCAACCACCTATCGTACAACACAGATTGCTGTTCAGCCGTATTGATCTAGTATCTCAATGAAGAGAGGGGTAGAGGAGCAGGTTGAGTTGAACATTTTGGGATGAAAACATCGATTCCCCCACCTGTTTAGCTCTGCAGATGTAGGGGAGTGCCTGACATTACATTGTTGCCCCCCTGGCTGTAAAGGCGCCTCTCTGTCTGGAGGTAGACAGAAGATGTGTCGGGTGTACGCTGCCCTACCAAGCCAAAAGGCAGTAACGACATATTTTGCCACAACTGCGTTTCAACTGGAAATTGACTTTATGACAACTCTCTTGTCTTGTGACTAAATCTCTTGCTTCTTCTTCCTATTATGAAAGTACATAAAAGCATCACCACTGCTATACCCTCAAAAGGTTTGACTAGGCTATATGACAACTTCAAAGGCATTTTTCTCAGTTTCAGTGTTCACATAGTTACTAAAATTTGCTTTTGTAGGGCAGTGCGGATGGCAGAGATCTTACAGAAGCAAGGTAGCAAAGTTTGAACAGGGCTTTAGTCTGAGTTGCTTTGTCCACCTTTACCTTCACATCCTGTCTGTTTCAGCAGATATCAATTATTCAGGCATTTTTTCGGTCAGTATTGCATTATATAACGTCCATTACCGCCCTCCCCCCCCCATCGAAGACCGACCTGCTTGTGTATCCAGGTTTGATGCATAATTGAGGGAACCTCTTCGGTGTGTGATCCGAAGTTCTTTTGTGAATTTTTGAAGGGCGTCTGCGTTCACACAAAAAAACAAATCCCATTTTCTTCAGGTGCAGATGTCCTATACCTGAGCAGTATGTTGTACAAGCCTGAGCTCACACACACACACACACACACACACACACACACACACACACACACACACACACACACACACACACACACAAAATCCTGCCCTAAGTGACCGGGTGTATTTCTGCTTGGCTTGAAAGCTCCGCTTGTGCTTCGATCGTGCTCTCCTGTGTGAGACAGTGCCCTTCCGCCCAGCCGTAGTGACCCGAGTGCCCACGCGAACACACAGCCTCTTTGATATTGACATCCCACATCATACTGACGTCTCTCCAGACTCAGCACATCCTTTTTTTATGCCTGTCATGCAGCATCTGACCTCTTAACATTTTCTGTCCTCTCCCATCCTCCCCCACTCTTCCTGTTTCTCCTTGATGTTCTATCTCTCCTTTTGACCACACTTTTACTTGCTCTGCTCCCACCTGCCACTTTTCTGTGTGTTTTTTGTTCTTTTTTCTTCCCCATTTGCTCCCTTCTGTCTTCTCTGTCCTCGAACTATCTATCTGTATCCTTTGCTTTTCGCCCCCCTTTTTTTTTGCTCATATCGCCGTTTCTGTCTGTCGATCTATTGATGTTTGCCTCCCTACTCATTTACCCTGAACGCCCACACCTCTCTCTTGCCCTCTGTCTCGTTTGTTCTCACATTGTTATCGCCTGTGCCGTTTGCCCGTTTCTACCATGTCTTTTAATCCGTTTGTCCCCATTTCTTTCCCATACCACACCCCTCCCCTCCCCTCCCCTGGTTACGGCCTCATGTAGGTGAGCGCCCCAGTGGTGGCCTCCAGCACCCAGGAGAAGCCCAAGGACAGCGACCAGTTCGAGTGGGTGACCATCGAGCAGTCGGGCGAGCTGGTGTACGAGGCGCCCGAGAACATCGCCGCCGAGCCGCCGCCCATCAAGTCGCCGGTGCAGACCATGTCCCCCATCCCGGCCCACTCGCTGGCCGCCTTCGGCCTCTTCCTGCGCCTGCCCGGCTACGCAGAGGTGCTGCTCAAGGAGCGCAAGCACGCCCAGTGCCTGCTGCGCCTCGTGCTGGGGGTGACGGACGACGGAGAGGGCAGTAAGTACCACACACGGTCTAGAAAACATGCTGAAAGTGACTCCAGATGTGGTCTAGAAAACATGCTGAAAGTGACTCTAGATGTGGTGGAACACAGATTGCTGTTCAGCCATATTGATCTGGTATCTCAAAGAAGAGGGAGGGTAGAGAGGATCAGGTTGAGTTGAACATTTTGAGAAGAAAACATCGATTCCACCACCTGATTTAGCTCTGCAGATGTAGGGGAGTGCCTGACACTACATTGTTGCACCCCTGGCTGTGAAGGCACCTCTCTGTCTGGAGGTAGACAGCAGATGTGCAGGGTGTATGCTGCCCTACTAAGCCAAAAGGCAGTAAGTACATATTTGCTGAAAGTAAAAGTGACTCTAGATGTGGGGGGGAATTGAACCTGTGCCCTTCCAGCTGTAGGTCCAGCCCCTAAACCTGTAGCCAATGACTACCCTGTGCTTGAAAGCAACACTAAGTAGTTTTTTCAACATAATGTTTCCAAAATCGTTTCAGTGGTTCATTAACTTGTAACTGAATGAAAGGCACTTCTGAATTCGCTTTACCGTCCTCCATGGGCTATAACCGCACTAAGTAAGTTTGGAGGAGCGGGTTGTGTGTCTGTAGTTCGAATGAGAGACAATTCCGCTTCCAACCTGTAGGGCGACTGAAGACGACCAGACTTAGCAGAAAAATATCAACTAGGGCTGCTGCGATGAGTCATCTTAGCCAACAGCGTTGATAATCCATCTTCGCATGTGTTTGCTTTCTGGTTGGCACAAAAAAAAATCCCATTTAAAAACTTGTTGAGAACCTCCCTGTAAACTCACTCTGGCTCAGAGCAATAGTGGTCTCGTCCTAGTATTTTGGTGTGTCGGAGAGTGTGTGTGTACGTGTGAGGGGGTGTTAATCCTTTTACATCTTACCGTCACATTATCTGTCCGAGTATGTGTTTGCAGGGAAATCAATTTCCATCCCAACACTGGTTCAGTCACTTCTTCAAGTGCCCAAACTCCTCTTGACAGACAGCTGATTGATCGGGGGGCTGGCCAGCTCAAGCAATCAATGCGTCTGCTCCATCGACTGTCGAAACGCTTAGCGGGCTAGTGATATAATGTAGCCAACTTCCCCTCTCCATTGACAGCAATTGTAGTTGGGCACAGTGAATTAGGAGCCCTCTGTTTGTGCTTCGCACACTTATACGTCTAGCGACAAGACCCACTGTCCTCTAGGCAGGACTGGGAGCTAAGAACTAGGTTACTGTGTTTAGTGCGGGCAAAGCTCTCTGCTCCTCCAGCACTAACAACCGTCTGGGTCTGACGTTGGTGGTTGTGAGTGCGCATGTGTGGGCGTGGGCGTGGGCGTGGCTCCACTCCCCTTCAGGCAGTGTCTGTTTGTTTCCTCCGTTGTGCTCAGTCCTTGAGATAACAGCGGTAGCCCCGTGATTGATGGCCAGGCCTTTGCCAGAACCAGCTTGTGTTATGACACCAGTCACACAGCCCAGACATGATCAGCCTGCCAAATTAAGTCGTCCTTAGTCCCTGACCGTCGCCATGTGTGTGTTTGCGTGTGTGCACGTATGTGCACGTGCATGCGTGATTGTTTGTGTGTCCATGTCCGCTGAGACTCCGTTTGCCCTCGTCTCCTCAGCGGCTAGTCGTCAGTTTGATTGGTTGATGAGATCGTCTTCCCCCCATACCCTTGCGCTTCTGTCCTGGGCATGGAGGGTCCCACACGTCCAGCCACAGATTAGACTTTTATTGTTCTTGTAAACACTTTCTGTCTGTCTCCGCTGTCTCACTCAAAGACACACAGATATGAGCACATACACCCACGCTGTTAAACCAGTGTTATAACTTTGGACTGTAAAATTTGAAAAGAGGACACACTACAAACAGCCCCCTAGACAACACCAAACCATCAGCACATCCAACAACAGACCGATAACTCAAGGGCACTTTAAAGCATCAATGCTTTTGGAGTTACTTAATTTGCGTACACAAAGTCTTTGGAAACAAAAAATGTTGTAGTGAAGTTGAACTTGATAATCTAAAATGGCTTTTAGAATGCTCTGTAAAAATGTTTGGCTTATTCTGATAGAGGACTGATGTTGCAGTAAAGTTGTCTGAGTTGAGTGTTTTGTAGCCTGATATTAAGAGCTGGGTTCATTCTTTAATTCCTTAGGTAAGGGTCATCGGAATTTATTTATGTCTTTATTCATTCATTCAGAGAAAGGGTCATTTTGAAAGGCATCAGGTCTCGTATATCCATGCCGCCTCCCTTTTTAATGCAATAAATGCAGTTACAATGCATCCCAGGTGTCTCTTCCTCCCCCTGCCCTTGATGTTAATGCACACGCACGCGTTCTCCTCCTCCTCCTCCACCCCTCCCCAGGCCACATCTTGCAGTCTCCTTCCGCTAACGTGCTGCCCACGCTGCCCTTCCACGTGCTGCGCGCCCTCTTCAGCTCCACGCCGCTCACCACGGACGACGGGCTGCTGCTGCGCCGCATCGCCCTGGAGATCGGAGCCATCCACCTCATCCTGGCCTGCCTGTCCGCCCTCAGCCACCACGCCCCGCGCGTGCCCAGCACCAACGGCAGTCAGAGCGAGGTGAGATGCACGCACACACGCACGCACGCACGCAGACATGCACACGTGCACGTATGCACACACACACAGTTGTTAGAATCTACCCACCACCCTGACTGTTCCTCTTGTAAAGCACACACACACACACACGCTTGGTACATACTCAGATGTGTCCTGTCCCTTCCTGTCTCACGCATGCCCCCCAGTCTCAAAAGTAATCAGAGCAAGAAGACACACACACACACACACACACACACACAAAGGCACCTTTCCTTGTTGGAAGTACACACACACACACGCATGTACATACTAAGACGACATCTGTCCCTTTCTATCTCGCACATGCCCAGTTGCAACAGCAATCAGAGCAAGAAGACACACACCCACACACACAAGCAAGCATGCATATTCAGTGAAGCTATTTACTTTGACCCTGGTCGTGCTTAGCCTCTGTACCTCCAGTTTACAAAGCGCTAAATGGCAGACCCTGCCATCTTGCCACATACATGCAGCTTTTTATGCAGACACCCACATACATATACTACACATACATATAAATTGTACATATTATAGCGCCTCACAAGGACATTGAGTTGCTTCTTCGAGCCAGCCACAGCAACAGGAGGGTAGTGGTTGCTCTCAGACCCACTTTCTCTTCATGTCAGAGACTGGAGATGTAGCACACCACCCCACTCCCCCACCACATCCTCTCCTCTCCTCTCCTCCTCTCCTCTCGTCTCCTCTCCTCACATCCGCCTGAACACCCACTCTGTCTAGACCTCACTTAAGCCGTCCTCTTTGGGTCTCTGAGCCAGACACCATTCAGGTGGGTGTGTGTGTGTGTGTGTGTGTGTGTGTTTGTTTTGTTTGTGTGTGTGTGTGAGCAGCAGAGGAAATATTACAGTCTCCAGAGGACTTCAAAACTGAAAAAAAAGAAAAAGGGTAAACCAAAAACCTGAATTAATGCTGATATTTTGACTGCATCCACTGCAGTAAACGCAGGATGGAGAGCTTTTGCAGTGAGATGCAAGCTATGGGCATTTTAAAAGGGGGGCTATAAAACAAAAGATGTACCAGAATCCAGTACAGTATTTCATAAATGACTCACAGTCTGAAGAATGCAGTTGTAGTACAGGCCAAAACAATAGCATGACATTACAATAGTATGCAGTGTGAATGTATAATGTAGCTGCATAAATATTTAAGCAGTAGAGCTGTAATAAACTGGACCTACTGTTACTGGGGGTGGAGGTGGGTGGCTGTGAGCGTGAGGCCCTGCCCAAGGCCAACTGGACCCGGTCCTGTGGCTCTGCATTTGCAGAGGCTGTTACAGATGGTTTCACCTCCTGTCCATGCTGCTGGAGTCAGACCTGCTGAGACCGAAGACCAGCCTCCATTTTGTTTCTTCAGTAACATGTAGAGTGAAAAGGGTTGGCTCTGGTTGGTGGATTCATTTCAAGACTTGCCCATCCTACCTTGCCTGTTAGCATTTGACCAAGAAATGACCTCAAACACACTCATATTTACAGACGCTTATCTGAACAGCTGGCTGCGTTAGGTCCATTTCTTTCCCAGAGCAGTGTTTTGGGAGAAAGAGCATCCATTTAAACAAACTCATCAGTATAGCATCCATCTTAAACAAACTTGGTAGTTCTAAACAAAGTACCAAGACGACCTTTAGTAACAAGCTGACATTGTGTTGTTATAGGGTGTTGGTATTGTGGATTTGAACCAGGTGGTGATCAAGTTGATTTAAGTTAATCCACCAACACGTTTGCACATCTGTAGCGTTTGGCCTCCCTCCATTGTCAAAGTTAAAAAGCTACACTTGGATGGTCCCAGTGCCAATAGTTGAAACGTCAGCTTAAAGCATTACACCATTGATGTCAGAGAAGGGTTTTTTTTAATGCCTTTTCGTCCCCCCTCCCCCTCCCCATGCAACATGTATATTTATGTATTTTCTGTGGCTTTGTGGGGATTTATAGCGCTTGCAGGCACGCGGGCGGCTCCTCGGGCTGCTGGCTTGAGCGGCGGCCAGGACCTTGTCAGCGTGGTAATGGCTGTCCTTGGGGTTGGTGGGCGGGCAGCCATTACAGTGGGCGCCAGTCGGCCAGTCGCAGATAAGAGCACAGTGGCAGGAGCTGGTTCTCGGTGCCTGCACGTGTGTGTGTGTGTGTGTTCATGTTTGTGTTTGTTAGTGTGTCAGTGACTGGTGGTGATGCTGATTTATTGGTGCTAGCCTAGTGATCAGTCTTCGCCCACTGCTTCCGAGGGTGTAAGTCATATCCGTGGCGCTCAATGGCCAACACACACATACGCGTGCATACACCCACACGTACACGCAGACCTCTGTCTCAAATGACATTGGACCCCAGGGGAAGGCAATAGCCAAACACACGCACACACACATAAACATTCGTAGGTAGAGTGCACACACATTCCTTTCGCCCACATTGTCTAAGGACCTCCACGGCCATACTAGTGGTGTGTGCAGTGATGTGTGGTTTTTACCAGCACACACCGCCTGGACCTGTTCTTTTGTCTGACTATGTCTGAAGTTGCTCTTTGGCATTTTAACCATTCAGGCATCATCGTTGAAGTATTCTCTTGCATATTTCGGCCATTGGTGATGTATTGCTGTCACAATCAGTCACTCAGCAGCAGTTTGCCCTCTAGCTAATGGCATAAACGCAAACAGAAGGTCCCCAAGGTCTCTCTCTTTCTCTCTCTCTCTCCCCCTCTCCCTCTCCCTCTCTCTCTCTCTTTCTCTCTCTCTCTCTCTCTCCCCCTCTCCCTCTCCCTCTCCCTCTCTCTCTCTCTCTCTCTCTCTCTCTCTCTCTCACTCACTCACTCACTCACTCACTCACTCACTCACTCACTCACTCACTCACTCACTCACTCACTCACTCACTCACTCACTCACTCACTCACTCACTCACTCACTCACTCACTCACTCACTCACTCACTCACTCACTCACTCACTCACTCACGCAGAGACGCACACACACATGCACACAGAGGTCATTAAGGGGACAACATGTCCTGTATTGGCGAATGAAGCAAGTGCTGGATCCGCCCTGTTGTAGCCCAGGCTGAAAGCTTCTTGCATGGAGAACTGTGTTTGTGTACACACACACACACACACACACACACACATCCACCCACTTCCTCAGCCTTGCCGAAGGGTCACGGCTGACAACCTTTCCATGGTGATGAGTTGTTCTGTCACACGTGTGAGTGAAAAAAAGCAGTGAAGTGGTATTGTAACTACTGACTGCAGTTAGCAGACACTGGAGACTAGTAATACTAATGCCACCACTAGTACTAATGCTAATAATAATAATAATAATAATAATTAATAGAGAATATAAGCACGAGATAAAATATTGTGTAAAATATAAAAAACGGAGGGGGGGGGGGGGGGGTCAGAAGTAGTGACATGCTGTTACATGACAAGGTCTGCATCCACACACACACTTATGTTTTGTGATTTAACTCCATTTTATAGGATGCAGTTTGACATGTGTATGCATAAAGATGGCTACACAGACCCACTTTTTCAGAAAGAAAAAAAAAGAATCGAGTTTGATGTGTTCTTTCCCCACCACCATCTTATTCTCAGTCACTGTCTGGCGGTTGGCACATCAACTCCTCCCCTGATTGGCTTTACTGCTGACTGTCATAATATTTGCGGCACACTGTTGGTTTTACATTTGTTTCAGAGGTGGGCAACTGTTATTCACTCAGTTTGCTTCTTCAACAAACACCCTTTTTTTCTTTGTTTGTGTTTAAGCTCTCGTTTAAAACGTGAGCTTATCTCTCTCTTCAGAGCGTCTCTCTCCTGTGCATACCTAATCAGAACACATCAATAGATAATCACTCCGCTTGATGGCGTGGGTGCTTGGCGGCAGGTGTGCGTACGTGTATGTCATCTCAGAAACATGTGAATAACATGCCTTACTCACTTTGCCTCAACCTCTCTCCCTCCCTCCTTCTCTCTCTCTCTCTCTCCCCCCTCTCCCTTTCTGTCTCTTCCCATCCATCTCTCCCTCTTCCCTACTTCACCCTTTCCCCTCACCCCTCCTTTGTTCCTCTCCTCCTGTCTCCTCTACTCTGTCTCCTCTGATTCTTTCATGTCTGCCCCCTCCCACCCCCAACCCCTGCTCTTGTGTGTGTGTGTGCGTGTGCGTGCGTGTGCGTGCGTGTGCGTGCGTGTGTGTGCGTGCGTGTGCGTGCGTGTGTGTGTGTGCGTGTGTGTGTGTGACTAGCCACAGGTGGTGACGGGTCACGGGGCTGGCACGAGCGAGGAGCAGCAGCTGTACTGGGCCAAGGGCACGGGCTTCGGCACGGGCTCCACCGCCTCGGGCTGGGACGTGGAGCAGGCCCTCACCAAGCAGCGCCTGGAGGAGGAGCACGTCACCTGCTTACTGCAGGTACATTCTGTCTGTGTGTGGGTGTGTTTGTGTGTGTTTCTGTCTGTGTGTGTGTGTTTCTGTCTGTGTGTGTGTGTTTCTGTCTGTGTGTGTGTGTTTCTGTCTGTGTGTGTGTGTTTCTGTCTGCGTGTGTGTTTCTGTCTGTGTGTGTTTCTGTCTGTGTGTGTGTGTTTGTGTTTCTGTGTGTGTGTGTGTGTGTGTTTGTGTTTCTCTGTGTGTGTGTGTGTGTGTGTGTGTGTGTGTTTCTGTCTGTCTGTCTGTATGCGTCTGAGTCTAAGTAAGTGATTCTTTGTACTAGTCTGTTTGGAAAATATGTGTGGGTGTGTCTTAATGATTGAAGCACCTTAATGTTTGAAGTATCATTAAGGTGCAGATGCAAAAAAAGCCATTTTAACACATTCATAATTTATGTTCATTAATGTTAATTGCCCTTGTTAAAACCTTGACTGGTGAAAAGTAAGTGTCATGTTCGGTGTGTCAGTCAATTGACGTTATATTACATATTGTGGCTGATATTGTGTTTTTAAAACCAGAAACATCACTGAGTAAAAAAAGAGTTCAGAGCTGTGTAGAGTGCCGGTGTGCTGTTCCTATGAGGTTTGCAATGATGCTTGAGTGTATTTCTGCGTGTTGGCCAGCCTCCAGACCTAAGCAACTGGAAGGTATTGTGTGCCTGCCTGTGAAATATATGCTGTCGTGTACATGCTTGAGGGGATCTCAGTGCAGGGGGATGTGGGAGGATGGGGGCAGCAGAATGCAACTGGTCTCCCCAGGTCAGTGTCACACTCATGATCTCTCTTGCACTAACACCTTTCCCTCCTCTTCTTGCCCATTGTTTCCGTGTGTGTGCGTATGTGTGTGTGTGTGCGTATGTGCATGTGTGTGTGTGTGTTTTTTTTCTCCACAGGTCCTGGCCAGCTACATCAACCCAGCAGGGTGCCTGAGTCACGGGGAGGCCCCCAGCAGCGAGAGCCGGGGCCACAACAGCTCCGCTCTGCCCTCCGTGCTGCAGGAGCTGCTCAGCCAGTCCTGCCTCATCCCCGCCATGTCCTCCTACCTGCGCAACGACTCCGGTCAGTTCCACCGTGTGTGTGTGTGTGTGTGTGTGTGGCTGCTGTGGCTGCAGAAGTGTACAGACACATTACAGCTTTTGTTGTGTATGTACGAGTGTGTTTGAGTGATTGCTGTCAGTGTTATAGCTGTCTTTCTGCTTGGTTGTAGTGTGTCTGCCTGTAGCAGTGGATAGTCTTCCCTGCGCAGGAGAACACTGTTGAAATGATGACCATATGGACTGTGCTTGTGTGTGTATCTCAGTTGCTGTGTTGGTTATTGTGTGTTGGTAATAATATGACCCTGACCCTGCTGATGGTGACCTATGATTACTAACTGTTACATGAAGCTGTTTCTGTCAGGCACTCAGACTTCAACCAAAGCTTTCTTTCCGAGAGGTCAATTCGTATTAAAGGCGACATAGAATGGTCGAACAGGGTTTTGATCCTTGTTGTGGAGGATTGGCTTAATTTCTAAAAGAGGAATGTCTATGAAACGGAGATGTTCAGGATATCTAGCACTTTTCGCATGTTCTTAAATGTGGGTAGACTACCTTTCTTGAACAAAGCCAAGGTGAAAACGGTTTTAGATTCTCTGTCTCCTTTAACCTTTGAGCTTTTCTGAATGGTGCTGTGTGTTGCTATACTCTTAACTTGGTGGCATTTCACACAGGCCTCAATGCCATGGCTGGCTAGCTTAGTCAGTACTCCAGCCATAGAAGTGTTTACATTTTTAGGCCACAGCTTGCATGCTGGTGGATTCCTAGGCCAGGGTGGAAAGGTGTGGCTGTGAGGGGTGATTAGCAGCCATGATCCTGCTAGACACCAGGTGGCGCTCTTCCATCTCCATCTCTCTCTCCCTCCCCCTCTCCCTCTCTATCTCTCCCCCCTCTCGCTTCATCTCTCTCCCCCCTCTCTTTCCCAAGCTGTGAGACTGCCTCTGCCTTTCCACGAGTGTAGCTCTCCAATTAAGTTCAATAAACTTGAAGCCATCTCAATTAGATGCCTCCATTCTTTCAACATCCTCTCGCTCCTCTTTTTGTGTCCGTGGCAAGCTGAAAAGCCCACACAGCCTCCACCATCACACGCACAGCCGTTAATTGAATTAGCTGTAACTTATGTCTCAGTTTGCTGCTAATTATTGTGGGGAGAAGTGGATTAAACCGTTATTATTTCTGTGACGGCAGACAGGCATTGCAGGGTTTTTCTGTGTCTTTGTGCGTGCGTGTGTGTGTATCCGTGTGTGTGAGAGAGAGGGAGGGAATGCGAGAGAAAGAGAGAGAGCACGGACGTGATGCGGAGCTCATTTTGTGCACGAGAACAAGCCCTCTTCACTCTGCAGGCAGCCAAATATCGCTCTCGCTGCTCACCAGGAAGTATGCTGGAGTGTTCAAGTGTAGGTGTGTGTTTGTGTCTGTGTGTAAGAGCAATTAACAAAATCGTGCTTTAGTAGGGAGACTGAAAATTTTGTTTCTTAGTAGAACTGAGCTACTCAGTGTGATGCTGCTGTAGGGCGTTGTTTGTAAGCTCATTTTGTGTTTTTTGGTTGGTAAGCTCATTTTGTGTGTTTGTGTATGTGGGGATGTGGGCATACTATAGCTATGGTAATGAGTAGCTCAGGTCTCTGTAGCTCAAACATAATCTCTCTTACACGCACGCACGCACGCACGCACGCACGCACGCACGCACGCACGCACGCACGCACGCACGCACGCACGCACGCACGCACGCACGCACGCACGCACGCACGCACGCACGCACGCACGCACGCACGCACGCTGGTGCCTTATTTTCTCCATACAGCCCTGTAGAGCCCAGGCCCTTGCTGTGTGCAGTGGCATAGCAAGAGGGTGATTAGTTGTGTATTAAACACAGTCCCCCACTGTAGTGATTAATGGCTCAGAACCAGGCTTCAGTGGCCAGTGTTGTTTAGTGGTCATTAAAGCCCAAGCACCTTTTACCACGGCACCGAGATCAATTTGGGCCAGAGAAGTTTGTGCTTTGTTCCAAGTTTGTGTGTGCGTATTGTGTGCTGTTTGTGGTGTGTGTGTGTGTGTGTGTGTGTGTGTGTGTTGCTTGTGCTTACGACCTGTGTCTGCTTTTACGCCTCTCAGCTCTGCTAATTAAATAAGAACAGATAAAGAGGTGAGTATTGTAATTAGTCCTTGTTATCTGCTGGCCACCCGGAACAGACCCTGCTGTGGTGTGTGTGGACATACGGATACCAGTCCTCCGGTCATTTATTGCTCCGGGTGTCCGTCTCGATCTCTCTTTCTCTCTCTCTCTCCCTCTCGCCCTCTCTCTCCCTCCTTTTTACTATGTCCGTGCTGTATAATATTCTCTTCCATTACATCTGTTTTGGCGGTGGCAAGACGATTTTTCTTACCTGTTTGCCAGCACCAGACCAAAGCAGATGAGCCCAGAACCACAGATTGATGCCCGGGGCTCCCGAGCTGTTGCTCAAACACACTGCTTCCTGCTGATACCGAAGCGGCAACTTTCCAAACAACAAAGCCAAAAATAAATGTTCTAAAGTTGCAATACCTCACACGTTCGTTGGGTGCTGGCTGCTGAAGCGAACAACTTGCCATAGACTCTTGTGTTGAAAAAGTCCTTTATCGTATCACAAATAAACGTAATAACAGCCTCTTTTGGTCTTTTGGTAGTTTTCGGATCCATGACCACTCTTAAGAGTTTGTCCAGTTCTCCTATATACAGTCCATGCTAATACCCTATTCCTGTCTGCTGCTGTTTGGGTGGCATATACCAGGCCGGCCATTTCTATGTTCAGGGTTACCACGGTCATGGAAATCTTCGAAAAGTCATGGAAATTGAAAATGTAATTTTCCAGGCTTGGAAAAGTCATGGAATTTTGTAAATTCACTGAAAGTTGTGCAAAAGTCATGGAATTTTAGTTTCACCCTAATGCAACTACAGAGTTTTGTTATCATTAGGCCTTTGGTCGACAACAAATGCATTGACAGTATTTTGAATGTTAAACATTCCATAATTATCCCTAAAAGTGTGCTAAATTCTACACACTTTAGGTGCCGTGAAGTCATGGAAAATTCACTTTAGGTCATGAAAAAGTCATGGAAAAGTTTTAAAATTTCGTCAGTGAAAGAGTGGGAACCCTGTATACATAGTTACTGCACTTTGCCTTTGTAGGGCAGTATAGCTGTCCTTTCTGAGCCCTGACATGGACACGCACCAATTCAGCAGTGACCCAGCCTTATTACTGTTAGCACTGAGCAGGACACTATCTCTGCCTTCTGGCATTACTCCAAATGGCCAGTCCATAATTGGATGGCCGTCGTCTTGCTGTGGCTTTTGCCGTTTTGATAGACGGCCTCTCATGCGCTCGTTCAGACTCCTTCCGTGCTGAGCATTACAGCGAAAAAGACAAGTGGCTTTCCGACTTCAAGTGGTTTGTGTGTTTTGCCGATACACATTAGGAACGTCCTCTTCTTAGGCCTGCCACTGGCTGAACATATGTGACACCATTCTTTTTGTTTTTTTCCTCACGTGTCTGGCACACAGAACCCCCGTCCACCCCAACCACCTCTCCCCATATTCTAGTGACTCAGTCCATTTCCACCTGCCCATTGCCCCCTCTCCTTCCTCATTTCTTGTTCTCCTTCTCCTCCTCCTGTATTGTCCCACCCTTCCTTGTTTGTCCACTTCTTATGCCTGCCGCTGGCTGAGCATATGTGACACGATTCTTTGGTTTGCCCTCACACAGTGGCACACAGAAACTACCCCCCCACCACACACACACACCTCTCCTCATATTCTTATGTCCATTTTTATCTGCCTATTGCACTTCTCCATTGCTCTCCTTCCTTCATTTTTTGTCCTCCTCGTCCTCCATTGTCCCACTCTTCCTTGTTTGCCGTTTTCTCGCTGATTCAATGGTGTCGTCGTTGTCGGAGCACTAATCTGGGAGCGTGCTGTTGGGGGCGTGCTGTTGGGGGCGTGCTGTTGGGAGCGTGCTGTTGGGAGCGTGCTGTTGGGAGCGTGCTGTTGGCCCCGCGCGTTTGTGGGGCATTAGTCATCAGCGTCTAGCCAATCCTTTTGGGATGCATTACAGCGCCGCAGAGCACTCCATCACAGCAACTTAAGCCATTAGTGAGAGGTAATGCCTTTTAATGTCACTGCCAAGCTAATTTATTTTAATTGAAATTTTCATTTCTTCTTTTCTCTCTCTCTCTCTCTCGCTCTCCGCTGCCTCCACAGTCGTCCACCCCCTCACAGACATGTGCGCACGTAAACACACACACACACACACACACACACACACTGACACGCAGACACACACACACGCGTCCCAACGCGCACCTCCTCCAGCTGTAGCTCTCGCTCTGTTGCTGCCTTCCTCCCCTGAGGTTGTTCTTTCCTCCTGGTCCGCTCCGCTCCGCGCGTGGGTGCGTGACAGCTGGGGGTGGAGGGGAACGGGGAGCAGTAATTTGGTGTTATGCGCGCGTACAAGTTTGTGGCTTGTGTTTGTGTCTGCGTATGTGAGAGAAATGGGGCTGGGGCAGAGGAAGGGTTCCAAATGGAAACAGCTTGTCAAACAGGGCCTGTAATTAGTGGCAGTGCTTTGTGTGTGGGATGGGCTGAAACAGGTGGAAGAGAGGAGACGAGTGGAGGAGAGAGGGATGAGTGGAAGAGAGAGAGAGGGATGAGGGGGGAGCGTCTCCGCCTCCTCCTTTCAGGCCGGAGAGGCAGTAACGGGCCTGGCCAATTAGCCAGGTTTCATCCTCTCATCACAGCCCGGCTCACCTCTTCCTCCTCTCCGCCTCGCTCTCTCTGCTCTCTCGCTGCTTCTCTCCATCTGTCCGTTTGCTGTTTTTCTTCCCTTCCTCTCTCTGTTTCCTCTCTGTCGTTTTCCACTTCCTCTTAACTGTGGCTTCTCCTTTTCCTCTGCCCATTTCGTTCCCTTCTCTGACTCTCTCTTTCTATTTTCTCTTCCATCGTTCTTCTGTTTACTGCCTCGTCGTCTGTTCCGTTATTTCCCTCTGTGTTATTTTCGCCACTCTTTCTTTTCCTACAGTCCTCCCTCCCTCCTTCTTTTCTCTGCCTCACTTTATATTCCCCTCCTTTTTTCCATCTGTTTCTCCCGTTGTCTCTCTTCCTGTATGTGCTGTGACGTGTCATCTCTCCTCCTCTGCCTGCTCTCTCTTCCTCCCTCTATTTTACCCACCACATGCCTCCCTCTCTCTTTCAATCTTCAGTCTTTCTATCGCTCTCTCTCTTTCTCTATCTCTCCCTCTCTCTCTTTCTTTCTGTCTCTCTGTATCTCTCTCCCGTGTCTGTCTCTCTATCTCTGTCTTTCTGTCTATCTCCTCTCTCTCTCTCTCTCTCTCTCTCTCTCTCTCTCCCCTGCTTCTTCTTTTCATCCTCTGCCCATGCTTGTCCCCCTCCCTGGCTCTCTGTGGTAAACCTGTGTAGTATGTGAGCACCTCCCCATGTTGACATGACGGGTATGGAGCGAGCATCTGAGGGCTCCACACCGCTCCATCCCCCATGTTCAGAGCAGCCTCTGTCCACATGCTTAGCACATGGACAGAGAGAGAGGGAGTGGGCAGTGGGCTGATGGTGACTGAGAAGGGCAAGAGTTAACAGACCTGAGACAACTTCATTTATATGACACATTTTATACATACTGTCAATTTAATGTGTGTTTTTAAAAAAAAAGGCAAGAAAAATAGATTAAATATTACATGGCATTACACTTAGCTGACGCTCTTATCCAGAGCGACTTATAGTCATTTACAGGGTTTCAGTTACAGTCCCTGGAGCAGTGTGGGGTTAGATGCCTTGCTCAAGGGCATTTCAGCCATGGATAGGGTGACATTCAAACCTGTGACTCCCAAGACCCACTCCCTAACCACAAGACGACAGCTGCCAAGTATGGCTTAAAAGTAGTTTACAATAAACAGACATAAGGATGTTTAACATGATTATTGAGTACATCATTTCTTTTCCTCACATCCCTAGTAGTGGGAGGAGTATATAAGAGAACTGGACAAACCATCTGTGACGTCACCCATAGGCCTTCTCACAGACAGGATGACACCAAAATGTAGGGCTCTGTGTGCTGCCGTCTTGGCCTGTTCAATCTGTGAGTGTCAGAATTATCTTGGCATACTCAAAAAAATTCACACCCTTCAGCGTTGTACCCGAAAACTATTGAAAGACGGCAAAACAGATTTTTGAACCAGGCTGTAAATACGTTTATTGTTGCTGTGAAAACTAACTTTCTAACATGGGAGTCGATGGCGAGTTGCTTCTTGCAGCCAGCCCCCAATTGACGTGTGAAGTATTGCAACTTTAGGACGTTCAGTTTTGTCTTAATTGTTTGACCTGAAATGATGCCGCTTGGGTGCAGCTGCTGAAGATGTTCCTGAGGAGCCTCCAAGTGGGAGCTCCAAGAGAATGAATCCAGTTTTACCAGAGTGCCCCACAGTAACCTCTTGGACTAATGACTATGTTTGCATTAAGAGTGAGGCAGCTAGAACACCCCCTAAGGACTGAATGAGCTCTTACTGGACTTTGTCTTTTTCATTCTTTTACAAACACCCCCACCACACACACACACACACACACACCTATATGAAAATTCTTCCTCATTAATCCTCAGCCCTCTCTTACAAATTCATAGCTCCACCTTGTCTGACCTTTCAAGGGCAAGGAGGTGGTAGGAGTGGTGGATGGATTGAAGGATGGCTGGAAGGTGGGCCAAATAGATGGAGGGCTGGGTGTTTCCTTCTATCCAGCCCTCATTCTGATGCGTGTTGGGCTGTGGGTTCTGTTGGCCGGCCATTACATGCGACGGCCACTGTGTCCTTCTGACCTTACCCTTTCAGACGCCAATAAGGTTGAAGCACTCACAGAATCCCAACAGCGCATACTATATAGTGATGTTTCCTTCTTCCCGCCAGTTCATCACGCACGATCCGCTCCAGACCAGGCAGGGAAAAATGGAATGTGCTGGAAGCATTGAAAATAAGTCAGCGGTCCCCCCTCGCTCTCTCTCTCTCTTCTTTTCTCTCTAACCCTACTTATCTGTCTCCCACGCCCCCTTTCCATTTCTCTTGCTCTCTGCCTTCTCCTTCCTTTCGTCTCTTTCTCTCTGTCTCACTCCTTCTCTTACTGACGCTTTCTCTTTCCCTTGCTCGCCCAGACTCTCTCTCCCTCTCTCTCACACAAGCAGCCAAGCAAGATTGCCTCCGCACACACACACACACACACACACACACACACCACACACTCACACACACACTCACACCCCCCCCCTCTGCTGTTTTCACCTGTCTCATTACCGCTGCTCTGCCTCAGCATATTGCTCCCATGATGCTCACTTACATGGTGCTACGTGTGTGAAGTCACACACAAGGCCATTTCTCTTCCTCTCCTCTCTGCTCCATCTTGTCCACTGTGCCTTTCTTGTCCCTCTTTTGGGCTCTACCTCTAGCTCACTCGCTCTCTGTCTCCCTGTCTCCCTCATGCACTCCCTCTCTCTCTCTCTCTCTCTCTCTCTCTCTCTCTCTCTCTCTCTCTCTCTCTCTCTCTCTCTCTCTCTCTCTCTCTCTTTCTCTCTCTCTCTCTCTCTCTCTCTCTCTCTCTCTCTCTCCCCCCCCCTCCCTCTCTCTCTCTCTCTCTCTCACACACACACACACACACATGTAATGCACACAGTCACTGCACACAAAGCCAAAGGAATCATCTCATATTGATATATTTTCCATTTTATTGTTCAAATTCCCCTATTGCACAGTATTACATCTAGTTTTTGTATTTATATATATATATATTTAGAAAACGCCTTCCTTTGAATACAGAAACCGGACTGCTGACACTACCCTGAAGTAGAACTGTATGAATACTTTATGAGATTATTTGATTTATCCCACCCACTGGCCATCGCCACCCCCACCCCCCCGCCCCCTGCCCGCCCCCAAACAATCAAATAGAAGGTGGCAAGAGATGCACAATAAAAAACAGACAGAAAGAAAGTAAAACAGAAGATGTTAGTCTGCTTCTGTTTTATATAAATTACAGCAACACAGAACATTTTTGTTTTGTTTCGTTTTCTGAAAGGTCCCTCTGTGAAATGTTTAAACCTCGTCCTCCACCCTAATGTCGATGTAATCGCAACAGCTCCAGTTCTCTCGTTATTGTCATATAAAAATATTTCTCTCTCTTTTTTTTTTTTTCTCTGCACAATTAAAATTTTTATTGCAGATCTCCTTCCCCATGTTCCCCCAGCATTAGCCCCGATAGTGGGCGGGGGATAAAAATAGAAATGATCTGTCAGTCGAAACATCCCCTGGATCAGCACATGATCAGCATATGAGGAATGTTGTCACATTATTCCAGAGACCTCCAAGGCAAGAAAAGTGTGTGTGTGTGCGTGCGTGTGTGTGTGTGTGTGTGTCCGGGAGCGAGCGGCGTGCAGGATGGAGGCGGAAAACGTCACCATTGCTCCGGAGCCACGTTGCCGGGGAAACGTGAGCTCCGACAGCCAATGGGCTGCGAGCCATCCAGCACCCTCCACTGAAAAATATTGATTCCATGCGTTCCAGAGCAGATGTGTTGAACATGGCCTGCTTTTCTCTGGTCCAGAAGCCACCCCTTTTTCCCCCAGCAGCTCCACGATCCACAAGAGGTCCCTCAGCAACCAATCCTTCCGGTTGTGTCCTCCTCACACAGTCCCATCTCAGATTCAGAGCAGTCCTCACTGCTGTCCTTGTCATAATGCCTTGCCCATCCGTGTGGGCATCTGTAGGGGGCTACGCTGGCAGGAACATGCCAGGTCATGGTCATGCCCCCCGGGTGAAGGGGGGCAAGTCCGCCAAGCAAGACGAGTCAGTCAGTGTGGTCAAGGCCCTCCGGCCCAGTGTTATCTCCCCAGAGTCCCCACACACGGCCTGTGCTCCTCCTCCTCCTCCTCCTTACTCACATCCAGCCCCTCGTCCATCGCTCCCTTTTCACACTGCCCTCACCCTGTTGAACAGGCGGGGGGCAAGTTCATGAAGTTTGTCACAAGTCTTTGAAGGCTCAGGGGATCAGTTGGATCCACTCTTCTCCTTCTCCTCCTCCTTCTTCTTCTTCGCTCGGTCTCCACCTGCTCCTCCTCTTCCTCTGCCCCCTTCATCCACCTCACAGGGTGGTGTAGATGTAGACGAAGATGATGACGAAGAGGTTGAGCACGGTGCCCACGATGCCCAGCATGGCCAGGATGGACTCCTCGCGCTCCTCCTTGACCTCCAGTGCCCGCACCTCCTCAATGGTGAAGACCGTGGTGCCCATGCTGCTGGAGCACACCAGTCGCCAACCTGCAGCCACTTATCTGCGCTCGTGCATGGGGTAGAGGATGGCACCAGGTGGAAGGGAGCCAGTGGGAGAAAGAGAGAGAGAAAGGGAGGAAGAAAGAGAAGGGGAATTTAGTCTCGGCGAGAAGGTAGCAGACAGATTTGACAGGCTGATGATACTGATGTAAATCCCAGCTGTTCTCTTTATTATTATCATTATTTTGTAAGCGGTTCATGGTGCTGTTTTAAATCCTCTCCCACCCACCGACCCCCTTGCTTTCCAAATGGCTCCCTGGAGAGACACGGGCACAGTATAGCAACACCTCCTCACCTTCAGCCCAACCACACACACACACACACACAATCCCACAAGGCCACATCTCTGATGGTGGAGAGGAATGTGAGAAACGAGAGAGACTAAAGAAAAATGATGAGCAGCAGACGAATGGCATGGCGAGCTCGGTCGAGAGAGAGTGGAAGGAAGAGAGGAAGATCACCAGCGTTGTGGAAACCCCCCTCGCCACTGCCCCAGTCTGTGCTCCAAGAATTGAGGCACGCAGACTTCACGGGCAGGAAAAAAAAAAAGGGCGGTGGTGGTAGAGAAAGAGAAAGATGAAGAGATTAGAAGATGACGAAAGAGGTTGTTTAAAAAAAAAAAAAAACAAGGTGGGGGAGAGGCTTGTTGGCCCAGGTTGGCATGTCGGTGATGAAGCACTTTGACAGAGAGTGATATTTACCGGCCAGCCCAAGCTCTCCTGAGACAAGGAGTTAACAGAGGGAGGGCTGAATGATTTATTGCGTGTTTTGAAAAGATGGGAGAAATGGATAGAAAAAAACATCCCTCTCCCCTCACGCACAAGCGACTTTCCCCAGGATGGAGCGTAATTGCTTGTCATTTGTGTATGTGCGTAGTATTCCTCGGAGTATTGCACGTCTCTTTATCGGAGAACAGGGAAAGCCTTCGGATGCCCTGCAGGCTCAATCACTCACTTTCACACATACACACACGCATGCACGCACACACACACACACACACACACACACACAAGAAACACACACTAATGCAGCCATGCATTCTCACAGACGCACAGAAATATTAACAACAACAGTAAACCATTTGGAAGCAGCTGAAACCCAGCAGAGACGCAGCCTTAGCCTACATCCGCTGAACGGCAGAGGAAAAGCTCTGGCTAAGAGATTGAAGGAAATAAGCAGAGAGATGGAGAGGAGAAGCAGAAAGAGAAGGAGAAATAAAGTGGCTTACCCTACTGCATGAGACGTGCAGGGTGACATCCAGCATGCTTTTGGATGCTCAGCGGAGAGGCATGGCGGGGGCCAGCGGGGCATTGGGGAGGGGTGTGTGCCGACACCACAGCCTGCGCCTCCAAACTCCCGGCCACGGACGCCACAGTAGGTGGGGGGGGGGACGTGGTGGTGGTGTGTGGTGGTGTGAGGGGAGGAGAGAGCTGCGGATCTAGAGCCTCATCTCCTTCACTGTTGTGCTGTGTGTGTGTGTGTTTGTAGACAACAATCTGTAATGCTAGCACCCCCTTTTCTCTATCTCTCTTCCTTCTCTCACTTTGTCACCCCTCTTTCCCTCAACGGGTCTCGTTTGTTTATCCAGACGGTTTGAGGGTTTCTTCCTCCAAGTTTTCTTGTTTTTGTTGTTTTGCTTCCTTTTTCCTTTTCTTCACGGTTGTTTTTTTTTTTTTTAATTAATCCACCAGCTCAGCTGAATGGCTAACGCAGTCCACACAAGAGGCTCGGAGAAATCCTCTTCCCCAAACAATCCCCCTCCCTCCCCTCAGCTCGTCCCATCCTCCCGCCCCCTCTCTTTCCCTTTCTCTATCTCTCTCTCTCTCTCTCACCCTCTCTCTGTCTCTCTCTCTCTCTCTCTCTCTCTTGCCCCACCCCCCCCTCCCCTACTCTCAGCGCCTCCTCAGGCCGCCCCCCCTGCTCCACTCCTCCTTTAGCTCCTCTTCTGCTCCTCCTGTCTCTGTGCCCCTCTGTGAAGCACTCAAGAAGGGGGGGGGAGATCTCCTCACTGCTTCAGTGACAAATGACACGCACACCCCTGCCCCCCTCCTTCTTTATCTCTCCTGTTCTCCTCCTCCTTCTTCTCTTTTCTCCTCCACTCCGGGGTGTTTTTTTTTTCTTCTCCCCCCTTTCAGAGAAAAGTGTCGCGATCACAGTCTCTGGAAAGTGAGGTGGTCTCCCCCAGACCTGGGTCTGGCTCCTTGGTCAGGCATGGCAGCCTCCTCACAGCGGGTCCCAGTCACGGTTTCCAGCCAGTCGGTGGGGTGGGGTGGGGTGGGGTGGAGGGGATGTTCCAGATAGCTCCGCTGTCAGAGGAAGGGGAGGTAAGAGAGGAGCGAGCGAGTGAGCGACGACCGAAAGAGTAGCGGGAAGGCTTCCCCCCTTTGCACAGACCTGTGGCTGGAGAACCCGGCGCGCTGCTCCACTTCTCCTGAAACGCTCTGCACCGCACTCAGCTCTGCTCTGCTCTGCTCTCCTCCAGCTGCGGCCGCTGGTGCTGTGGGTGACGGCTTCCACTCTCTCCCAGGCTCCGCGCTGCCTGCAGTCGCGCGTCGCACAGCCTGGAAAACGCAGGCTGAAGGGAAACGTCAGGCGCTACAGCGACGACACACGATGGGAAAGCAACTAGGAGGAGAGGAGCGAGGGAGGCTGAGGGTGAGCGAGGGAGGAAGAGAGAGGAGAGGGAGGAGGGGAGGGGAGCGGAGGGGGAGAAAGGCAGAGCGAGCGAACGAATGAGAGCGAGCGTCGCGGAGCTCACACCAGCCCCGTCTCTCGCTGACACCTCTGGTGCTGATCAAAACAGCACCGGAGCCCTCAAATGAGCAAGGACAGAAAACAAAAGGAATGTTGTCTTTTTTTTTCCTTTTTTTCTTTTTTTCCTAAAAAGAAAAAAAAAACAGTGGGAGGTGCAGACAATTTGCGTTGAAGAAGATTGCCTGTGGAGCGTGCTCTATGGCTCCTTTTGTCAGGTCTAGCTGTCTCGCAGTGTTGGGAGAGAGAGGAGGAGGAGGAGGTGGTGGAGGAGGAGGAGGGACAGAAGGAAGAAGGAGGGGAGAGAGAGAGGAGGTGCCTCACAGATGAGTCCCTGGCTGGGGAGAGGGAGCAGCAGAAATGTCTGATTTTCAGTGCTGGTGCTGGTGGTGGTGGTTGTGGTGGAGGTTTATTGTTTGCGTGCGCCTGATAAACAGCCTGTGCAAATCAGCCAAGCAAAGTCTTTTATGAGAATCTTGCGCTGTTGTCCCCACCCCACCCCCCATTATTGTTGCTTTCAAAGGGCTTCTTGTTTTTCTGCCTTCTTTTCAGCACAACGCATCCAAGGAGGGCCCTGTGGTTGAGTGCATTTTGTGTGTGTGTGTTTGTGTGTGTGTGATGCACTGTTCTATTACCACATCTAATGGCATGCTCCAATAAACAGACCTGCCCAAGGTAAAAGCTGCAGTAACAATTTAACCCCCCAGGTTTCCACACTCATTTAAAAAAAAAAAAAACAAAAAAAAAAAAAACAGACATTTTTGTGTCTTAGGGAGAGGATGAGATGCCATCAATGGCATGCTGTTTTTTTATTTATTCACACACACACAATTATATGCCAATGTGTCACACACACACACACAAATATATGCCAATGTGTCACACACACACACACAAATATATGCCAATGTGTCACACACACACACAAATACATGCCAATGTGTCTCACACACACACACAAAATATATGCCAATGTGTCAGACACACACACAAATACATGCCAATGTGTCTCACACACACACACAAAATATATGCCAATGTGTCAGACACACACACAAATATATGCCAATGTGTCAGACACACACACACACAAGTACATGCCAATGTGTCACACACACACACACACAAAATACATGCCAATGTGTCTCACACACACACACACAAATATATGCCAATGTGTGGGTGAGCCTGTCAGCAAGTGTCCTCAGCAGAATGACTCACTGTTCCCCCCGTGCACGCCTACCCACTCCCACTTTACTCCTTTTACTCCAAAACATTGCTATGCCCAGCCACTGATCTCTCTCTTCTCTTTTGCTCTCCCACGTTCTCATCCCCTTCCCCTTCCTCTTTGACGATTTGCGTCACCAGTAGTCCTCGGGAGGTGGTGTCACCTTGTCTTTCTGTTTCATTGCTGCTGCAGCAGCTCGTTCTCACGCACGCACGCACGCACACACACACACACACACACACGCTTCTTTCTCCCGCTGTTTCAGACCATCATCGAAATATCATACATCACCGGCGAGCTGCCCATAAATAAGTTGGTTTACTTCTATTAACCCTCCGGCCAGCCGTGCTGCGCGATCAATTATTTATTGTTTCAATTCGCCGTACGTGTGACCCTGGGGGGGCAGAGCAGGGGGAGCTGTGGAACACTGCGCAAGGGTCAATAAACCAGCACCCCACATGGCCCCAACGTGTCCCACCACGAATCTGTCACCACCCCTACCCTTCCCCACCCCACCCTATCCCCACCGCCCATGGCTTGAAAAACTTCATGGAGGTGTGGCTAGGTGTCAGCATGTGTATATGGTAAAAAGTGTGTGTGTGTGTGTGAGTAGGCTGTCCCACAGCTCTCCTGTGACATGACCCTGCTTGACCTGTGCAGCGCACCACTGAATGCCGAAAGACCAATGCATTGAAGTGACATCCCATACCATTTTACAGTAGAGGAAGGAATACTAAATTGCCATTTCCCATTTGCAGCAACCGATAATGGTAATCTCCCCTGCAGTGGGATATCCTCATATATAATTAAACATGAATAATTCAATAAGGGTATATCCATATGTATAGAGAGGTATATGTTCTCTTTTCTGTCATGAGGAGCATATCATGAATAGTCACGTACTCCAATGCATAGTAAAGCTTAGTATAGGAACTTTTGCGTTTTATGTGGGGAGGTTTAGGAGTCAGTGAGTTAAAGGGGCTGAGTCATACATCTGCAGATGCCCACAGTGTTTACAGAGTCCAGTGCTGATGTGCCAGCCTCACCTACCTCTAGGCTATGCCCAGCATGATGCCACACTACCAGTATGAGCTCACTGGTCCTCTGCTCACAGCCGAGACTGGCTGAGACAAATGCCTCCCTGCTTTAAGGATCTCGCAATGCAGCATGAAATACATGGAGGCGAATCTGAAGACAAATGCACTTCCTGCTTTAAGGATCTCGCAATGCAGCATGAAATACATGGAGGCGAATCTGAAGACAAATGCACTTCCTGCTTTAAGGATCTCGCAATGCAGCATGAAATACATGGAGGCGAATCTGAAGACAAATTCACTTCCTGCTTAAAATTCCAAGGAGCTTGAGTTCTGAACACACGAAATGCAATATGTTGGCCTAAAAAATGTTCTTCTTTGCTTTTGTTTTCTTTTTAAGCCTTTGTACAACGGAGAGATGGTCTCTGAAGGCTTTTTGCCAAGTGTTGGCGATTCCGATATTTGTCACCACGCTGCTGTTTGCTCAGCAAGTGTTTGCTCTGCGCTTTTGTGCCCTGGCTTTGTTGACGAGCCCACACACACACACGGAGATCAGGAAGATTGAGCGGTCCGTTCGCCTGGAAACGGTTACCACTTGCAGCTGTAGGCGAAGTGCTAATCGTTACAGAGTGATCACACGTGAGTGCTCTTTCCTCGGGTCAGGCCGTCCCCCTGTTGCAGGTGTGCTTAGTTGTCATGTTGTAGACTTTTTAATTTAAAAAAGGACGTAGGGAAATAGCGATGTGTGGCACACAGATGAGGATCGTTATTAATTTCCTGTTGTCACGGGTAGACAGGAGTTGTCAGTTTGTCACGGCTTGACTTCTTGAGGACAAACAAAAGCCCCGCACACAATTAAAACGCAACACCTGCCAACATCCCCCGCTCCAACCGCCACTGCCCCCCAATGACCACCTCCTCGCTGATAATTAGTATCCCCATACTTCAATCATTCTAACGCGAGGAAATCTCGGCGCGGCTCAATTAAGGGGAATTATCAGCCGAGCTAATTCCCTCGCGCCAGGCTCCCCATGCCGCACCAGCCAATTTCCAATGAATCAAATTGGAAAAGTCAAATTACAAACTGCAGTGGTGGGGGATAGATGGAGAGAGAGAGAAAGAAAGAGAGAGGAAATCATTAAGGACCTCAGTAGTTATGCTGCTCCCACCCAGAGAACGCTGTTATTGAAAGGCTGCGAGGTGGGCCCTCGTGTTTGTTTGTGTGTTTATCTGATGTCCGACCATGTTTGTTAATTACACATTAGTTACACATATTGCTTTCTCTAAAGGATTGTAAAATGGGCATATCAGAGTGAGCTTTCATAATGACATGCCTGCGGTGAAATACTGCTATTGCGCCTGTGCTTGTGCACTCCCAAACCTCTCACCAGACTATAACCAAAGGAAAAGAAATAAACGTTCCTCATTGTGGATGGCTGTCCTGGTTTGGTGTGAAGTAAACATTTCATAGCTGTTTTCCTCCAGCTCTCTTGTGTTCTGCCTGCTCTCCGTGTTTGTCATGATGGACAAACTTCCCCTGATTCTCTCTCGTTAAGGAGCCTAATGAGCAAAGCAATCCAATCTCACAGTTTGCCAGGCTGTCTCATAACAGATTTTCCTGCTGTTATGAGAAGCATGAAGATTTCTGTCAGATTTCTCCACTCACATCTCCCTTAAGCTGTACAAAAAGAACTGGCGCAAACAGATGTTTGTTCGAGCTCCACGAGAGTAAAGCCCTCGGCAGAATGTTTGTCACAAAATTTAGACATCTTCATAAAACAAATGCAGAGTGCCCCTCTGCTTTTCAGTTCTGGCAGATGATGGAAATAGTGACCAGGGTATGAGAGGGATACAAGATCAGTTTTGGTTTTTGCTTTAATATGCAGTGAAACACACTTGTATACCAAGTTAGCAAGTGACTAAAAGCAAAATATATCTAAAGGAGGCTTAAAATTCTGTATTTTTATTTGGTGCAAAACAAACTGACTGACGTTTCAATGTTACTACATCTTCTTCAGCAGAGTCCACCTGAGTCCTCCTTTGGTCAGTTTGTTTTGCACCAAATAAAAACATTACATTTTAAGCTGCAGTGTGCTCTAGCTCCTCCTTTATACAAGCACATTCCTACTGTAAGGCACCTGTCAACTTCTGGATGATGCGTAGAGTTCCCCCTTCCCACATACAGACAAAATATGTCTATGTTGGCATGTCTTTGGAGTAGTGGACGGACACATTTCAAGTCCAGCGCTTAAGGTTGTGTATGAGGTGCCCCTCCATTTTGTCGTTTTCAGTCCAATACATTTGACCATATTCCAGGACCCAAGCCATATTGGTAGCTAGGTTCTGATGCTCTCTCCCG
The DNA here is from genome assembly GCA_027475355.1 of Coilia nasus. Lineage (NCBI taxonomy): Eukaryota > Metazoa > Chordata > Actinopteri > Clupeiformes > Engraulidae > Coilia > Coilia nasus. Next base: position 17,033,022 of record CM050204.1, on the reverse strand, counting down.
GTCATGTAGTCATACAGTATGCGCCCAAACACAGATTCCTGTTGCAGCTCACTTTCACCTCGAAGACACACGGGATCTGTTAGCCATGTTGTCATGTATGGTGGTCTGTGTCGTTGCTCTCGCACTCTTTCTCTCTTTCTCTGTCTTTTTTTTATTTGATGGCTGACTCCCTTGACAGCTGACATCTTTTTCATCACACCCTAGCACAGGGTAGCCTACATTGCCCCCCTCTTTTTCTTTCTCTCTGTCCCCACCACACACACACACACACACACACACACACACACACACACACACACACACACACACACGAGTCTGCCTGGCTAAACCTGTGACATCCTGCCATTACTTCACCACATTACCATGCCAAACTACTGGCTGCAGATGCTGGCACGTTACCTGTGCCACTCCCGCAGGCTACGGGCACGCCACACAGCCTTGGTCTAGGCCATGTTGCCCGGCTCTGAATAAGGCAAGAGATGGCTGGCAGAGGAGAAGGGAGCGTTCCTCATTAGGATGGAAGAGAGCGGCGTGGTCGTGTGGCCTCTGCACTGCCAGTCCCGTGGCATTTTCACGGGCAGACTCCAGTCATAATGAGCTGCACCCCACCCTCCCCCAACCCCCCTGCCCACGTCCCCAGGCTTATTCAGGGGCTACAGATCAGCCACACACAACTACGTACATACACACGGACGGACACACACACACACACACACACACAGACATGCACGGACACACATGCACACACATGCACGGACACACACATGCACACACATGCACGGACACACACACACACATGCTGATTTTCCAACCACACTATGCTTATTTTAAACAGGTGCCCTTTTTAAAAATCTGACCCAGCTGCCACCCAGTAAACCATGTTTCTTCGTCTGACACTGAGCGCCTGGAAAATACCAAGTGTCAATCCAGCCCTCGCCCCGCTTCATTATGAGTACCTGAACATCCTGCACCACACACACATACACACACACACACACACACATGCTGTGCCTACACACACACAGTGTCACACACCATCACACACACTCGCTCAGTGAGTCTCGCCGTGTCCGACCTCAGGACTAAATTGGACAGAGGGTGTGTGTAACAGGAGGTGGACAGCGGATGGGTCTCCCCCCTAATGAAAGGACGGGAGAAGTCTTTGACACAGGCACAAAATGAGGCCAGGAGGGGGAGTTGAGCATGGGCTTCAGGGCCCTTATCCCCTGACACATGTCTGGGCATTGCAGATTTTGTTAAGATCAAAACTTGTTGGGTTTCCCTCTTTTGGCAGAGATAGACTATTTTCTGTATTTGCTGAGTAACAGTTATGGATGGTTGAATGATGTAATAAGTATTAAGTTAGAAAGGACACTTCCCATCTTTGCTCTCAGCATACCTTGTGCTGTTTTTCTAGCCTCCCCACCAGACACTCCCAAGTGTTATTGGACCTCAAATAATGACCTCATACCTTCAGAATGAATATGCAGAGTAGCTTTGTTCACTGCACTGAATGCTTCTTGCCATGCATGTATACAAGTCCTTGAGTGACAGGGTGCATGGCCGCGTGCAAACAAGCATTTTGTTGTTCGTGTTTACGGTATAGTATTGCTCCCCAAATTATCAAAACGCATACATATTTGTGCATACATAATTTAAATTTGCTACGTCAGCATAGTCGACGTGTTGGCATAACCAAATGCATTCAGCAAATGCATTCAGTTTGCCTTCCGTCTGGTAATTGCCTGGAATAATTTCAGCTCGCCCGTTCGGTGTGGGTCAAACTCAATTATCTCGGCCCAAAAGAGTGTGTGCGGCCGTTTCCCCATCCCATTGCTGTCAGACTCCACAGCACTCACGCAGACCAACCGCTCCATAATGAGGGCAGCACTGCATGGGCCACCACTGTGTCTTATGTCTGGGCTAAGCGAAGTGGGTCTCGTCCTAGTTGTGTAAGAACTGCCTCGCTGTCTAGAGACAAAGTCAACCCAAACCAACAGACTGGAGGTACCTTATCTGTCAGAGCTGGTTGACTAAGTGGCTGTTAATGTCAGAAAGGAGCAGTGCTGGAATAATTGATAGACTTGACTGCATCTGGTACTCAGAGTCTATTCCAACATCATGTGGCTAAATTCACCAGTTTTTCACCTTGAGTTAAATTGGACGTTCACCCAAAGAAAAACACTCCGCTGCTCAAGTTTATTGGCCAAATCTCGTAATGCAGACGACCTTGAGAGGCTTTTTCACTCCCCTTTATTTCAGGACTGTCGTGCAGAGCTATGGAACACAAGCATATCCACACGTGACTTTAATATCCTCTTCCGTTAGATCACGACCATGCTGCACGACGCTCTTCAGTGAAGTGTCGTTTGTCAGGAATGACCCACGCAGCCCAGAAACATTCGCACGCTAGGCCATTTAACAGGATTCAGCACCGGCCGCCGGTTGTTGGACGAGTGCCAGCCTGCCGTGTACCATTAATGAGTGATTTTTGCAATAACTTTATTACCTTATCGATCCACCCGAGCGCCATTTGGAGGCTGGCAGGAGTTCTACGTACACTTGGATTAGGAGTGTTCACTGCAAGTTTGTCCTGATTTATTTGCCTAAATTTGTTTTGGATGTAGACTAAAGGTAGCATTAAACTTAGTTTCATGGCTGTGGCGGCATTAGTCACCTGGAGATGAGTGTTTTGATCTTCTGAATCCATGTAGACTGGTTACAGTTTTGATCTGCATTACGTCATAGGTCATTGTTGTTGTTTTGGAGTTTATTGTGAAGCAATATCAATTAATTAGAGCATGTTCTAAACCAGTCTTTGAGCTTAAGACATAGTTGTGTGTGTGTGTGGAGGGTAGCGATAGCTTAGAAGATGGCTTTTGAGGAGTGCAGGTGTTTGGCAGGAGCGCTGAGCTTTTTGGGATGGGTGGGAGGGGTGGGGCTGTTATGTGCCTCCCGTCTCTCTGTCTTCTCTGCCAGTCCTCAGTCAGTGGCACTCCAGGGCTACCAGAGGACAGAGTGCCATGCTAACGTGGCCTACATAAGGGCCTAGCCTGTGCGCGCACACACACACACACACACACACACACACACACAGTTTCCCTCTTCAGCTCTCACTGCTGTTCTCACTTGTGCTTTCTTGATCCTGTTGTCAGTCATTTCCTACACCTCAGTGTTTTTACCCTGTGTGTGAGGAAGAGCAGGAGTGAATGTCTTAAACAGCTGCAGCAGCAGTATTTCAGTGGGCTGTTCTACTATGTCCTTCGCCGTGCCGCCTGACCCAATCAAATTCATCAAACACAACGAGGCTGGTGCTATTATCTTTCTGCTCTCGTCTTCTCTTTCAAGCCCGGTGATTAGCGAAAGAAAATGCCCAGCACTTAAATAACCTGAACGCCCCACCCACTCTTTTGCCCCCTGCATATGATTGGGTGCTTATGAAGTCTTAAACAATGGACAGCCGTCTGATTTGATGTTCCCTATTCCACCATCATTACCTGATTGGGCAGAGTTGTCATTTGTGGGCTGGCTTGTTCTTTTCTCCTCCGAGGATATTCTCAGCCATCATTTCGCAAGGACAGAGTTGCAACCACCAGAGAGAGAGAGGACATTTGATTCTACATTCAGTGTCGTCTTAAATTTAACCATGGCAAGGCAAGGCAAGGCAAGTTTATTTGTATAGCGCATTTCATACACAACGGCAATCCAATGTGCTTCACAAAAAAAAATAAAAGCAAAGGACAATATATAAAGGCATAAAAGATAAAGTAAGTGTGAAAGCATAAAAGATATAAAAGCATAAAAAACACACAAAATAGAAAATAGATTTAGTAAAAAGCATTAACAGAAAGCATCTGAAAACAGTTTGGTCTTAAGTCTAGACTTGAAACTGCCAACAGTAGGAGCATTTTTAATGTCTTCTGGAAGTCGGTTCCAGAGCTTTACAGCATAGCAGCTGAAAGCTGCTTCACCACATTTTGTTCTAACAGCAGGTTCTACCAACAAATTTTTATGACGTGATCTCAGAGACCGAGTTGGTGCGTATAACTGAAACATATCCAATAGGTAATTGGGTCCCATCCCATTTAATGACTTAAACACAAGAAGCAATGCCTTAAAGTCAATTCTATAACTTACTGGGAGCCAGTGCAGGGACCTTAAAACTGGAGTAATGTGGTCAGATCTTTTTGTTCTTGTAAGAACCCTTGCTGCTGCATTTTGGATCAGTTGAAGCTGTTTGATGGTCTTTTTAGGAAGGCCTGTGAAAAGGCCATTACAGTAATCAACCCTACTGGAAATAAAGGCATGTACAAGTTTTTCTAGATCTTGTTTTGACATAAGACCTCTGAGTTTAGCAATGTTTTTTAGGTGATAGAATGCAGATTTAGTGATTGCTTTCATGTGACTGTTGAATGTTAGTTCACTGTCAATAAAGACACCAAGATTTTTAACAGTATCTTTTGCTTTAAGCCCCTTAGTCTCAAGAGCAGTGGTGATCCTACGTCTGTCTTCCTTTTTCCCAAATACAATTACTTCAGTTTTATCTGCGTTCAGCTGAAGAAAATTGTGTGACATCCAGTTGTTGATTTGATCGATACACCCACAGAGAGACTCAAGGGGGGTATAGTCATTGGGTGACAGAGCTAAGTAGACTTGGGTGTCGTCAGCATAACTATGGTAATTGACTGAGTTGTTTTTGATGATTTGCCCAAGTGGAAGCATATAGAGGTTGAATAGTAATGGTCCAAGGATTGACCCCTGTGGGACACCGCAGGTCAAGGACATAGATGCTGAAGTACAGTTTCCAATAGCAACAAAAAAGCTCCTTTGTTGTAAGTATGATTTTAACCAATTGATAACTGTACCAGTGAATCCAACCCAATGTTCCAGTCGATGTAGTAATATGCAGTGATCAACAGTGTCAAAAGCTGCACTAAGGTCCAGTAACACCAAGACTGATGTTTTACCAACATCAGAATTAAGACGTATATCATTTATGACCTTAATAAGAGCTGTTTCAGTGCTATGATTGGCACGGAAACCTGACTGAAACTTATCAAAACAGCTATTTGATGTAAGAAAGGCAGTTAATTGATTAAAAACTATTTTTTCGATTATTTTTCCAATAAATGGTAAATTGGATATGGGCCTGTAGTTATTAAGCACTGAACTATCAAGGTTATTCATGGGATGTGCCCCTGTTGTCATGGCACCCCTATGGTAACCCGATTAGATCACACCAGTCGAATATAGAGTGGGGGATCATGGGTATTGCTGACGTTGATGGCGAGCGATATTGACAAGAACCATTGACGAATCTTTCAACTTTGTGTTTGGTCTGTGCGCATGTGTGTGTTTGTGCGAGAGTGTTTTTTTGCATGTGTGTACCTGTGTTGAGATCTCCCTTGATGAAAGCACCACCGGCGTTCGGTGAGTAGAAGCCCCCCCAAATGTGGCCGTCACTCCCAAACCAATCTGGACGTGCAGGAGCGGTTTAATGGTATGGAAAGGCAAGGGGATCCGCCTCTGCTCAATATTTTCTATTTAATGGCCCATTAGGTCGGAGCTATTCTTGGAGCGGCAGCTTTTTAGGATATGGAGACAATAAGCCACTCAAGTCGGGAGCTTTCTCTCCACCTACGACAACACTGCTGCCATTTCTCTCTCCCTCTCTCTCTCTCTCTCTCTCTCTCTCTCTCTCTCTCTCTCTCTCTCTCTCTCTCTCTCTCTCTCGCTCCCTCTCTGTCTGTCTGTCTCTGTCTCGCTCTCTTTCTCTCTCTCATTCTCTCTACCTCTCTCTCTTTACCTCTCTCTCTCTCTCTCTCTCTCTCTCTCTCTCTCTCTCTCTCTCTCTCTCTCTCCCTCCCTCCCTCCCTCTCTATCAGCTCCAGTCTCTCCAGCTTCACCATGATGCCTGTTCTCAGGGACTTCTGAAGCAGGTTTCACATGTATAATGAACTCCATCCAGGACTTTTATTGTATCTTGTTTGGTGTGTGGTTGTGTGTGTATGTGTGTGTTTGTGTTGTGCCTTTCCTGGCCTACTTATCTTGTCTCATTAGTGTGGTTCGTTTTCCTATTTTTTTTCTCTGTTTGAAGGAATAGAAGCTTTGAGTCCCCCTGGTGATGAAAGCTGTGTGTGTGTGTTCAGGATACAATGGCTGTGGCTGTTGCAGTGCCTAAGATCTTGCAGTCAGTCAGCACACACTTATGCCCAAAATTGGATCCAGTGCAGCTGACATTCTTCAGACGAGATGAAGCATAGCTGTTAGTTTTGCCCTTCACAATGCCAGCTATCATTGGCTGACCCAGGTTGGTTGTGGGTGGCTCTGCTGGTCTGTGGTCACTGCACTGCACGGGTCACTGCACAGCCAGTGGATGCCTCGGCCTCGGCCTCCACTCTCGCTCAGCTGCACCTTGTGGTCAGGGGATTGGTGCGCTGCACACAGATCGAGCTCCCCACAGATCGAGCAGTATCTGTAAGAAATCACTTTTGTGTGTGTGTGTGTGTTTGTGTGTTAGTGTTTCACAAGCGTCCTTTCCTTCCCTTCCCTCCAGCGGATGTCTCTAGCAGGACTGAGCGCTGTGAATAAGCAGATTAAACTTTAACCAGCCTGCGGGGCAGACACACACGAGCGCATCATTCCGAAAGCGGCTGTCTCGCAGATATTGCAAGATTTCGGCGGATCTGAGAAACAAACAGCGGTTGTAGCCAAGATGCCGGAATCCCTTTAAGGATGGCAGTCCACTACAGGCTTTTTATCGATCACTCCCCCGCCTTCAAATAGGCAGCAGGAGAACCCTCTGTCCAGCATCTCAAACATTTAATCTCTTTTGAAAAGAGCTTGCACGTGTACAGCGTAGTGGGGCCATGAGTTCTCCATTGAGTGGTCCCTCTCGCTCAAGGTGAAAACACACACACACACTATCCAAATTAACTTCTGGCAGCCCTTGTGTAATGGGTCCTCATGTGTTGGACGTGC
>CM050204.1:17013541-17021041 GCA_027475355.1 Coilia nasus | reverse complement strand
GTGCTTTTGCCCCCCCCCCCCGCCACAATCTTCTCTTTGTTCCCTTGCTCTCCATCCATCTCTCCCCCCGTCTCTCTCTACCCCCCTCTCACTCCCTCTGCCCTGGTGTAGCTGCCCAAGGGCCGTTTCCCCCTCCCCCCCCCCTCGCCTCGCGCATCATTTGTCTTTCTCTTTGTGCCCCTCCCAGTGATCTAATAATCTTTAATATCCCTCCTCCGCGCGCCGCTGGGACCATTGGCCTGCCAGTCAGCCCTTCGTCATTTCTCTCTTTCTCTCTCCCTCTCTCTCTCTTTCCCTCTCTCCCTCCCTCCCTCCCTCCCTCTCCACTCGCCCCTGCCTGCCTGCATGCTACTCCCTCGCACACTGGGGGTGACAAGAATTTGAAGCGGTTCTTTTCGCTCTGCGCAGCCCCTTATCCGCAAGTGTGTGTGTGTGTGTGTGTGTGTGTGAGGTGCCGGGTGTAGTAGTATTCTTCTGTGGGTTTGAAATATGTGTGTGCATTGTAGGCATGAGCGGTATTATGAATATGCCATATAGCGGGGTATTGTAAAATCCCGGCTGTATGATTTTTAATACAGTCATACTGATGCTAACATCAGAATGGTAGAGAAATGCTCTGATTTTTACAAAAGAAGCAGTGTCTTGCATTCTATATGAAAAGGTTTAATAACAAAACAACACTCCAAAATTTTAAACCACTAAGGGTTGCTTCATTGATGAAACGTCTTCGCCATACCTACTGACGTAAAATTTGTGTACATTTTTTAAACAATTCCAAAATACCGACATGTGTGAATGTGTTTCTTTTGTGTGTGTGTGTGTGTGTGTGTGTGCGCGTCTTGATCTGATGTTAATGTTTAAATTCCTTCACGTCAACTCTAAAGACTGTCAGTTCACCTGGGCCCTCCTCAAGCCCCTTATAGAGCGAATCCACCGCCCATAAGCACCTACACCAGGCCATAAAACACACACAGACACACACACACACACATACACACACACCACTGATCTCAAATGGATGTTTTGACTCCTTTGTTCTCAAAAGATGGAGGTTAAATATTCATGCTGCCACACTTGAGGAGAGTTGAGCAGCGAGCCATCAGTCATGGAGGGGTGTGGTCTGTGTGCAGCAGTGTGCCTGTGGAATGAGTGGGTTGATGCACAGACAGAGGATCCGATTTTAACTGACCTGCTTCTCATCAGGAGACCAAGCTGTTCATCTGTGGGGTCAGATGCTGCCATCAGAATCAATCACCTCCCCACCCCTCTGTCTTATCCGTCTTCCTCTTACTGTGTCTCAATTTGTCTCTCTACATCTTTCTCCTCTGTCAGCTGTTTATCCTCTTTTTCTTTCTTTTCTTTTCTTCGTCTTTCTTGTATTTTCCCCTCCCTCTCTCTCTCTCTCTCTCTCTCTCTCTCTCTCTCTCTCACATAGGCATTTCTCACCCTCTCTTCCCCCTTTTCTTTATTTCTCTCTATCGGACAGAGGCTACAAAATGTTTTTTTCTGTTTTGCTGAACTTTAGCTCTCACTATTTGTGTATTGGCTCTTGCTAATTTGTCATGTGTGATCCAAATTGTAGCTCTCCATCTGTCTCTCTCTCTCTCTCTTTCTCCTTTTCCCTTCTGACTCTCTGTCTCTCTCTCTTTCGCTATCTCTCTCTCTTTCGCCATCTCTCTTTCTCTCTCTTTTTCTCTGACACAGGCTGTATGTTGGGCTCTTGCTGCTTTGCTGTACGTCATAGCATATAATATAATGTAATATAATGTAATGTAATATAATATAGTAACGCTCTCTCTCTCTCTGTTCTCTCTCTCCCCTGTGGCAGTGCTGGACATGGCTCGTCACGTGCCGCTGTACCGGGCGCTGCTGGAGCTGCTGCGGGCCATCTCCACCTGCACGTCGCTGGTGCCGCTGCTGCTGCCGCTGTCGGGCGACCCCGGGCAGGAGGAGGAGGAGGAGGAGCGCTCGGAGGGGCAGACCTCGGTGGGCATGCTGCTGGCCAAGATGAAGACCTGCGTGGACACCTACACCAACCGCCTCAGGTCAGACCACCACACACACACACACACACACACACACACACACACACACACACACACACACACGTCACACACACACACACACACACACACACACACACACACACGTCACACACACACACACTAGTATTTAAAAGTACAGCTGTCACTTTAGGTTGGGATCAACACACCATGACCCACAGAATCTCTCTCTCTCACACACACACACACACACACACACACACACACACACACACACACACACACACATACACACACACACACACACACACTTAAAAGCACAACTGTCACTGTATGTTGGGATCAGCATACCATGACTCACAGAATTACTTAGACACACCACAGACACACACTCACAAACACGACCATAGACACTGGACAGTAGAATACACCAGAATTCTCATCTCAAAATGTCTGGTTGGTTTTCCTCTACCACTCACATACATACATATGCATAACACGCATGCATGTCTATATGTACACACACAGCACCACAAGTGCAAATGAACACGCACACCTTTACACAGTTCTTTACACGAAGTGACTGCAAAGTAGAAATCTACCACTGTGCTTTAAATCTTCACTTTCTCAGCAGCCAAGCAAATCGATACCCACCGCTCTATGATTACCGCCCGCAATGGCCTGAAAGTGTTTTGAATAAAGCCAGGTGTCATTTTCTACTTCATTCTGCAGTGAATGCAAGCTGCTGTGTGTGTGTGTGTGTGTTCCAGTCCTTCCACTCGCAGTGGAAAATAGCTTCTCATGCCATTCACCTTAATGGGATTGAAGTCCCACGTCTCATTCGGTGCCTGCATGAATTGGCATGGAAATGAAAGCCATTGCACAGCCACAGAGAATGAAGAAAACAAAAGAGAAGTGCATCCTTGTTTAGGGGAGCCAAAGAGGAAAGAGGGAATAAGTGCCAAATGTAGAGTCTTTTTGTGGTGTCACACGTGTCTGTTTGATGCTGCAGCCAGAGCAGGATGGATGGATGGATGAAATAGATAGAGATAGAGATAGAGAGATGGATATAGATAGATAGAAAGATATAGATAGAAAGTTATACATAGACAGATATATTGAAAGATATAGATAGATAGAAGAATCAATCAATTAATCAATCGTTCAATCTTAGAGGCATCCACACTGAAGTTAGATAGACCAATAATTGCTTTTATGTGTAGATGGATGGATGAATAGATAGGCAGGCAGGCAGACGTGCAGATATTGTCCTTGTGGAAACTTGTTTTGTGCTATATAGTACATCTACACAAAACTACAGTTGCTACACAAAAAAGAGACTAAACAAGACAGACAGCTCACTCGTATGGGCAGGATAAACAACAGTTTTAGCCCCCCACCCCAACAAACCAGAAGACGTGACTGGGTTGGTTACCCTCAGATTTATTAAGGAGATTACTCGAATTTAAGCAGAATGCTTTTGGCCTGTCACCAGAGGGAATAGATTACTCTCCATCTATCCACCGGTGGCTCTCTCTCTGTCTCTCTCTCTGTCTCTGTCTCGCTCTCTCGCTCTCCCTCTCTGTCTGTCTGTCGCTCGTTCTCTGTGTCTCTGTCTGTCTGTCTCTCTCTGTCTCTGTCTGTCTGTCTCTTTCTGTCTGTCTGTCTGTGTCTCTCTCTCTCTCTCTCTCTCTCTCTGTCTTTCTCTCTTTCTCTCTCTCTCTCTCTCTCTCTCTCTCTCTCTCTCTCTCTCTCTCTCTCATGGATTACGGATTGTGTCGTTCTCCAGAGTCCTGCCCTCTCATTTTGTGTCCCTCCATCAGCACCATTTCACCTGCTAATGGCTCCTCCGCCCCTCATCCTGCGCTCCATCTGTCCTCATCCTCGCCTGGTAGCCTTCACTCCCCTCTCCTTCCGTCCCTGTCCCCCTGTACTGTTCTCTTATCTCCTCTCCTGCACTCTTCTTCCTCCTTCCTCTTTCTCTGTCTCTCTCTCTCTTCATCCCTTTCTCCCTCTCTTTTTCCTTTTCCTTCTGTTGTCATCTCCTCCCTTCTTCTTTCATTTCTCCTCTCCTGGACTTTCGAGGCACACAGTACATCCGTCAGACCGTGAACCGTACGCAAGGCTGAGGGGGGTCTGTCAGGATCCATTATTCATAACATCCACGCACATCTCCAGCACCACACTAACCCCCCCACGCCTTGGCTCGCTGAACAGTTTACTTAAAGGCCCTAAGCCACCATACATTAATGCAGCCCTATAGCTGTACATGTCTGTGTGTGCATGGGCGTGCGTGTGTATGTGTGTATGTATGTTTGTATAGCGGCGAGAGAGTGATTCACAAATGTTAAGTCCACCCTAGGGGGGGTTGTTTCTCCTCCCCTACCCACCAATCCAGTCACCCAGGCGCTTCCAGGGAAACCTCTTAACCCCGTGCTGGCCGGCTAAACGGGGCCCTGCTCCTGTAGACCCCGCAGTGAGCACAGCTGGGCAGCTGTTCCTGAGGAGGGGTGAAGGGGCCACCCTGGGTGTATTTTAAGAGCTCCGGCTTCAGCGCGCGTGGCCCATACATGATGCATACCTCCCGCATGGCGCTTAGAGGGGAGCCACGCGTACTCCTGGCACCAGCGGTGCACACGTTTCTGGTCACGTGGGGCGACTGCAAGCTTGGGAATACATGTACATGCGCACGTTCTTCTGTTGACGTTAATGATTCATGAGTACACAACTTTGGCTGGGTTGTTGGTTGTCATTGTTTGTTTGTTTTAAGCAGACCACACCTCCACTGACTGCAGGTTCGTTCTCGCTTCCATTGTATGCCCAGCCTGTGGCAAGTGGACGGAAATGCTCATTTGTAGGAGAAAGGCAAAAGAAAGGAGAGTGAGAAATGGAGAGAGAGAGAGACCAGGAGATGAAGATGGATAGAGAGAGAGGCAGAAGAGGGGAGAAAAAAAAACACAGCACAAAAAACAAGTCCTGCAGAGTATCAGCTGTGGCCCTGGCAATAACAGCCTCATAAGCGGAGAGAGAAGAGAGAAAGCCGGGTGGAGAGAGGAGGAGAGAGGGAGCTTGGAGTGTAATGAAAGCAGCCAGTAGCCCGGGGCGATGGGTTGTAGTGTGATCGGCATGCGTTTACGTTCCCTGTCGCTGTGCGTCTCCGTCCATGAGAGTGATGCTGAGAGAGGCGAGAGAGCAGACACATCATCTGTGGGAGGGAGGAAGACGGCAGGAAGAGCAGAGAATACTGAGGAGAAGGACAAAACTCAAGTGATGCGAGTCAGAGAGTCTGGGGGGGGGGCAGAGTTAGAAAGTGTAAGGTGGAGGGAGGGAGATGGGAGGATGAAAGAGAGAGAGAAGCGAGACATGGCAGGAGATGTGTGCCAGCGCTTCTTTCTTTCCATGTTGGGAAGCACCAGGGGGAAACTGCTCAGTGGAGCCTAGCTTGGCTTGCGTTCCCCGCCACGAAAAGGTCAAGCTTGAAAGCGTCCTCTGTTTCTTGTCTTTTATTCTCCTATCCCCCTCTTTCATGTTCTCACTTTCTCTCCGATCTTTCTATCTCTTTCTTTCTATCCCGAAGGGAAGCTCTGACACAGGAGCACACAGAATGGGTTCAAGATTTAAAGCATCACTGTGCAACTTTTTCCAAGTTAATTATCTTTATCAGTCGGTGGATGCTTGAATTAGTCATTACCAGGCGAATGAAGACTTTCTCGACTGCCCTCGCTGTCTGTGGACAGAACTCCATGCCTGCAATATCTGGGGGTCTGTCCTGGCATCCTCAAACTCACAAACTCTGGAATATTGCAAGAATCATGTTAAATTCTGAAGAAATTCTTTACTTTACTTACCTCACTGAACATGACTACTTTCGTATCCGCCTGTTAGTCTGATCAGTTGAGCTGAAAATGCATGCACAGGCTGAGGAAAAGTAAAATAGTAAATCTGAGTGTCCATTTACTTGGAGACACTAGGGGGAACTGCATTGAGAAAAAGCACTCAAACTTGCACAATATCTCTTTAACAAAGGTGAAGATCTTATAAAATACATACAATGGAGAATATAGTGGTAGTGGTAAGCTTGAATGTTTTTTTGCCCATCACTGTTGCATGTGTAGAAGGGGCCCATCCCCTAGTCTACGTCTCGGTCTACAAGGCGCTCTGTATCTTTTACAAATGATGTCATAGCTCATTGGGCCTGGAAGATGGGGCTGTCTGTGTCTGTCTTTGCCCTTGTTGGACCGTCTTTTATCATTCTGTCTGAGGACTCACCTACAGATGTTCTCTCTCCCTCTCTCACTCAACCGCCCACTCACTCCTTCACTCTGTGTCCTCCTGCTGCTTCTGTGTGTTTTGCCTGTCCTGTGTTTGTGTTGCTGTCTAGCTTACCTCTCTGGCTGTGTGTGTGTGTGTGTGTGTGTGTGTGTGTGTGGGTCCCTCCTACCACCCCTGTTCTATGTGTCTTTTTTGGTAGTCAGCTCATAAAAAATTCAGGTTATTTGGACAGACCGTGAGTAAAAATGCGGAAAGTGAGTCATCTACCAAGAGTGTAAATCCTGACCATGTTGCCTTGGCGTTCCAGCAGTCAGGAAAAATGGTGTTTCCCTGTTTCCACAGTGTCACCACATTTGTTAGTATGTGTAAGCCACTCACTCAGTTTACACTTGACTGGAGGCTTTTCACATTACACATTTTTACTTTGCACATTTTAGTAGAGGGGGGTGGAGGGCAGAGGTAATGGACTCGGCTATCATCCTCAGCAACCAGGAAAGCGTTTTAAGTGGGCCGCCCCAGACATTTCACTTGATGAGGCCACACATTTCAGCGCTCTAAACCTTGGGCAGTCTGAAGGGTGTGCACAACACCGGCGCAAGCTCACTTGTACCTCTTTGAAATTATAACGCATCTCATAGCAATGTGTCATGACAGAATTTTAGTAATGGATCACTGTCACTGTCACTGTCTGTACGCCCAGCTCCCGTTCAACTGTTTGCTCAAGTTGGTTTCTTGTGTTTTTCAGTACGCAGAGGCGTACATACATAATACATGGTGATGTACAGTTGTGAATTATGGAAGGACGCTAGTATGGAGCAACGGGAACGGCAATAACAAGCGAGTCCTATAAAAAATGTAATACATTTTAGTATAGAAACATCTTTTTGATTTATTTTCCAAGTCTTCTGTGATCTGTCTTTTTCCTTCTCTCACACTTGTCCTGCCTTCTATAACCCTGAATTTTCCGATTCAGACAACTTCTGCCGTGCCCACTAGTTACCGTTTTGTGATCGTGATGGTTTGACATACAAAATACAATATGAGTTTATTGCCATACAACAAAGTTGGTGGTCATTTTTTGTCACAGGTCAGTTCGTCAGTCTGTCAGGGAAGAAGGATGGGCAGGGGGAGGGAGGGAGGGTGGTGGTGATGGAAGGAAGATAAAATAGTAATAATAATGATAATAATAAAAATAAACAGTACCTTGGTCCACATCAGGTTAAGC
>CM050204.1:17006041-17011041 GCA_027475355.1 Coilia nasus | reverse complement strand
TCTCTCTTGCTCTCTCTCACTCCACACACTCGTTCACTCCATACCTTTCTCGTTTTCTAATTCTGTTCTCTCTTCTTGTTCTCTTTCTCCCTGTTTTCATTCGCTATCTGCATCTCTTTCATTATCTGCTCTCCTGCCTCTCCCAGAAGTCTTTCCTTCACTCCTACAGAAACAAGATCTCCTTAAAAGCTGAGCAGTTGTGATGTTTGGACTTGGTTATGTTGCTGTTGCTTAGTAGTGGTTTTCTTTGTCCTTTTTTTCCCTCTTTCAAACTTCCTTCTAACAAATACATCTCCTGCCCTTCTCTCTGATAGTAGGCCAATACCGAATAACCAATTTCATATCTCTCTCTCTCTCTCTCTCTCTCTCTCTCTCTCTCTCTCTCTCTCTCTCTCTCTCTGTCTCTGTCTCTCTCTCTGTCTGTCTTTGTCTCTCCCTCTCTCTCTCCACAGAAAAGAAACTGGCTGAGTCCTCTAAGAAGGCGACCACCAGGCCCAAGCCCCTGTCCATGCTGCGCTCTCTGGAGGAGAAGTATGTGGCAGCCATGAAGAAGCTCCAGTTTGGTGAGTTCCGCCCCATCTTGGCGGGAAGCACGGAGGAAGGGGAGGGATGTGACAGCCAGAGAATGGAAGGAGATTTTTTTTTAGCAGCCGTGGAGGATCGGGGCGGGAGAAGAGAAGCGGTAGATAAAAGCGGAGCTCGGATAAAACCATCACCCCTTTTCAGAGGCTGTCGGCGTTTGTTCTTCCCCTCCTGCTTGGAGTGCCCGCAGGAGGGAGGAAGAGGTTGAAATGGAGCAGTAGAGAGGTGGAAAAAAGAGAGAGAAGGTGAAACAGGCTGAGGGAGAGAGTCAAAGCAAAAGTGAGGCTGGGATGTTCTATATTGACAAAACTAACATGTACTGTTACAACATTTTTAATGAGTATCCCCCACTAAGGACATAAGTTAGTTTCGAACATGCCGATTCGTTACCTCCCTAAAAACATAACATCCGGTCCAAAACGTGTCACAATAAAAGTATATGACCCTTCACTGTAAATGCAGTGTACTGCATGGAATAGTTAACAGGGAGGTAGAAGGATACAGGTCATTTGAGAGCTGGATTGATACCGGGTAAGAGCAAAGGCGAGAGAAAAAAAAGAGAGAGTGGGAGAAAAGGGGGGTGGGGCTGCTGGTGGAAAGAGCACAAATGCATCTCCCCTCAGGAATGATCCATAATGCCATCGCACGGCGTCTCCCTGGGGTGGGGGGAGGGGAGGGGAGGTGAGGGGAAGGGCTTTTCTGACTGTCACTTCTCATCCCCGCGCCCGCTGATTGATGGGCAGACTTTTGCTCCGCCACAATTGATTTTTGCAAGCCGGAGACGTCTGAAGTAATCGCAGCTGACAACGGCGTAAACAGGTTTGCTCTGGTCTCAAATACAAACAGGGAGAGATGATGGCAGAGAGAGAGAGAGAGAGAGAATAAAAAGAGCAGGTAGAGCACTCAAGAGGAGAGGGAGAGAGAGAGAGAGAGAGAGAAACCGTGATTTAAGAGCTAGTGGGGAGAAAGTGGTGTTTTTCGAGGAGCTGTGTACCTTGTGGGGTGGGGTTTCCATACCAACATTTAATCTTTTTCTATCCTTGTGTGTGTACGTGTGATTTGTGTGATATTTGATTTTCTTTGTGTGCCACTGTTCAGTTCAGTTCAAGTGAGCTTTGCACAGCAAATAGTTAATTGCCTTGCCAAAGCACTAACGTTCAAACAATACAGTATGATGAACATTCCTGTATCTATGACATTTATACATACAAACAGAGAGAGTGTGTGTGTGTGTATGGAGTCAGTGTGTATGAATGCTGATGTGTTAGTGAGAGTGTGTGGGTGTGGTGCATTCTGAAATGGTGGGGATCCACTGTCCCTTACTTTTTGCCTTTGTCTTTTTTTTATTTCTTTTTTTCATTTTCCCCCACAGATACATTCGAGATGGTGTCGGAGGACGAGGACGGCAAGCTGGTGTTTAAGGTGAACTACCACTACATGTCTCAGGTGAAGAACGCCAGCGACGCCAACAGCGCCGCCCGGGCACGCCGGCTGGCCCAGGAGGCAGTCACCCTCTCCACCTCCCTGCCCCTCTCCTCCTCCTCCTCCGTTTTCGTCCGCTGCGACGAGGAGCGCCTCGACATCATGAAGGTACAGCCAGCACGGGCGCACGCACGCACGCACACAACACACACACACCCCCCAGGGGTAATTCACACCAGTCAAATGCTAGTACAATATAAAAGTGGCTGGTAAATTTTGGACACAAAATAATTATTAACTATTGAGTGGCTAGTGAATTGTATCATCATTTGTCAGTGACTGGTAAACGTTCACATATTGCAAAATTTCCACCCCTGACACACTTATAGACATAGACACACACGCACGCACACACACTCACACTCATTCCCGCACTCATTTACACACAATGCATGCTTCCTCGCACCTCCAACAGAAATTTCTCGGTCACAGGATTTCTCCACGCGTGCATGCAAGCTCATGCAAACATGCGTCCTCTCCCACACGCCAGCACACACACACACACACACACACACTTACTTGCTCAGCACCCTTCATGTATGGGTGTTCCTCTAATCTTGTGTTCAAGGCTGAGGGCTTTTTCAGTAAAAGACTTTTACAGGCGACCCCCAATCACGACTTGAGGGCTCGGCGAGTGTGCGAGGGCCACACCAGCCGAGCCGCAGTCTGTTTATCTGGTGTGTGGGAGGGTGTGAGAGGGGAGGGTTGCTCAGCATGACTCCTGCTGCTGTTAGTGGGACATGGCCACAGCGGGCTGGAAGGAACCCTTCTTTCCCGTTTACAACGAGCAGCACTCCATTTGCGCTCGCTGTTGGCGACGGGGGGTCCGATGCCAGCGGAGCCTCCAAACAGCAGCCCTCAATCACTCACTCACTCACTCATTTGCATGCGTGGCCGTCAGCCGGCGTCTTGGTTAAACAGCTACGGTGGCTGCTAAATGTCACAGGCCCTCTCTGCTTAGGCTTGTTTCGGTCACGCTCCACTGGAAACATCCTCAACACCATACAGAGGCTTGAGCAAAGAGGGCAAACTTGGAGAGAAGGCCTGTGTGTGTGAGAGAGAGAGAGAGACATAGAGAGAGAGAGACAGAGAGAGAGAGAGACATAGAGAGAGAGAGACAGACAGAGAGAGAGAGAGAGAGAGACAGAGAGAGAGACAGAGAGAGAGACAGAGAGAGAGACAGAGAGAGAGACAGAGAGACAGACAGAGAGAGACAGACGGACAGAGAGAGAGACACAGACACAGAGAGAGAGAGAGACACAGAGACAGAGAGAGAGAATAGAATAGAATAGAATAGAATGCCTTTATTGTCATTATACAAGTATAATGAGATTACAAGCTTCCCCATAATGTGCACACATAAATAAACAATAAAACTACTATAAAATCTACTAAGTACAAGAATTAAGTACAAGAATTGACATAGACTGTACAATAACTAATATGAGCTACTGTCTGTAAAAAGTTGCATAGACTGTGCATAGACTTGTGCAAAGCCTGGAGGTAAACAGGCACATATCAGCAGCAGGTATGACAATAAAGTGACTGGTGTGACTGACAGCATAAATAGATGGAGGTATCAAGGCATTTTCACCCACCTATTCCAATATGTGCAGTAGGCAGCTAAAGAAACAGATGGACTGTCTTGATATTATAGTGCAATTGATAATTAACAGATAACAGTAAAACAGATAGAGTGCAGATAGCAGTAACATAATGGTGCAAATGATTACAGTGATAATATAAAATAAATAAATGATAATTACAGTACGCAGAGTGATGCCTGTCAGGTTGGCTGTCTTAGAACGTAGTGCAGTGTTACAGTGTTATGTTAAAGCAAGTCAGTTCCTCAGTGTAGGTTGGAGTTGAGTATGGTGACTGCCCTTGGGAAGAAGCTGTCTCTGAGTCTGTTTGTTTTGGCTGGTATGGCCCTGTAGCGTCTGCCAGAGGGCAGCAGGTTGAAGAGGTGGTAGCCAGGATGTGTGTAGTCCTTGATGATGCTTCTGGCTCTGCCAAGGCACCGGGAGTTGTAGATGGTGGTCAGGGGAGGTAGGGGGCAACCGATGATTTTTTGCGCAGTGTTGGTTACCCTCTGCAGAGAGAGACAGAGAGAGAGAGACAGAGAGAGAGAGACAGAGAGAGAGAGACAGAGAGAGAGAGACAGAGAGAGAGAGACAGAGAGAGAGAGAGAGACACAGAGAGAGAGAGAGAGACACAGAGAGAGAGAGAGAGACACAGAGAGAGAGAGAGAGACACAGAGAGAGAGAGAGAGACACAGAGAGAGAGAGAGAGACACAGAGAGAGAGACACAGAGAGACACAGAGAGACACAGAGAGACACAGAGAGACACAGAGAGACACAGAGAGACACAGAGAGACACAGAGAGACACAGAGAGACACAGAGAGACACAGAGAGAGACACAGAGAGACACAGAGAGACACAGAGAGACACAGAGAGACACACAGAGAGAGACACAGAGAGAGAGAAAGAAAGAAAGAAAGAAAGAAAGAAAGAAAGAAAGAAAGAAAGAAAGAAAGAAAGAAAGAAAGAGAGAGAGAGAGAGAGAGAGAGAGAGAAAGAGAGCTCCTTGCCCAAAAAAAACTTCTCTATTCTCTTTCCACAATCTTTTTCTTCCATCACTCTTAGCCTTTATTCTTTTCATCACTCTATTCTACCTCTCTCTTTTTGTAAATGTGCAGACGCTCACCCTGGTTGGCCTGCCTGAGGCTGGTGGTGGAGGCGTAGACGATCTCGGCCGTCATAGAGAGAGAGAGAGAGAGAGAGAGAGAGAGAGAGAGAGAGAGAGATTCCTATGTTTGACTTTAACCAATTGCTCCTCCCATTGTCTGTCTCTATCTCTTTCCCCTCATCTCTCTGCCTGCCATCACTACCTGCCACCCTACCCCACCCCCACACCTTCCTCTCACCCTGCCTT
>CM050204.1:16976041-17001041 GCA_027475355.1 Coilia nasus | reverse complement strand
CGCCCCATGTGAGTGGAGTGGAGAAAGTTCATAGAGATGTCTCCATTGATTATCATTCTAGTTAGCGTCCGCTGGGTCGATAATGGAAATGAGATAGGCCGGCAGCGTGCCAGGGGAGGGCTGTTCTGTCCGCGCGGCGCGGTCTAGGGAACCTACAGGGAGAGGATAGAGTGGTGGGGGTGCCGTGCTGGGAGGGGTTTCAGAAAGTTCAAGGTCAGATAGAAGGTCGGATAGAACGTGCAGGCTCCCCTTATAGTCCGAAATCACCCCACACCCTGTAGGGCACACGTACTTGAACCTGTGTAGCACTGCAGTTCTAGCCTGGATGTCGTCTTATCTTACGTTAGTTTTCGGCCCTAACACCCTCTTGTACAACTTCTGCCTCTTTCTCTTGCAAACTATGTAAAGCACTTTGGGTCAACTGCTTTTTAAACTTGCTATACAAATATGTGACCAATTTCAACTAGTGTTAATAGAGCTACTTCCGGTTGACCTCTTCACCACCAATAACAATAACAGCGTCAAGCATTCCAGAAAGATGGCGAACGACAAGGTAGAAGCTATGTTCCTCATGGCGTGGCTTATCACCGTGATTAAAACAGTAATAAGATGCCACACGGCACTCTTAGTTTTGCTAATTGCTGAGGAAAGGCGCCGCCGACAAATGATACAGGCCATATTACAAGCATGCGCAGAACGCAAAGTCCTAATCCCAATCCGATTGACCGTATACATTCATCCCTGATCCGATTAACAATCGAGTTATCACGGGGTGTTAATTCGACTATGGTCATCCGACTTCTAGTCGAATTAAGGTGTTTACATGATAACAGTAACTCGATCTTAGTCAGATTAAGCCAATGATTCGAACCATTACACTCCCATGTAAACGCACTGACTGTAGGTTCCAGAGGCACTTTACTAACACTCACCAGCTGTCTAGCTGTCACCCTTTGGGAGACGCTCTCATAAGCATTCCCGCCCACAGAAGGCACTGTTATTCAAATAGACTAGCTGTCCAGCCAGGCCGCACATTTATCAGCACTCTGGCTCCCTAGGCTTTGAACCCATGACCTGCCGCCTCATTTGGCAGACGTTTGTATGCTAATTCATGTACAGAAACACAATCCAAGTGTACAGCTCTCTGACAGCTTCAATACAAACACAGGAGGATAAAGTTTCCAAGAATTGGTTAGAAGCTCTCATTTCAGAACAGTTTTAGAAATTCTCCTCCCCCTGAAACGGCTATATTAAAGATTTTCGTATATGTTTATGTATGTATGCGTTGGTGACATTTGTTGTCTGTGTGTTTTTCCCTGTGTGTGTGTGTGTGTGTGTGTGTGTGTGTGTGTGTGTGTGTGTGTGTGTGTGTGTGTTTAGGTGCTAGTGTCGGTCCAGTCCCTGATCCTGGTGGCGGAGCCGTACTTTAACGAGCCGGGCTACGAGCGCTCGAGGGGCACGCCCAGCGGCACGCAGAGCTCGCGCGAGTACGACGGAAACATCCGGCAAGCCACCGTCAAGTGGGCCATGCTGGAGCAGATGAGGAACCCCTCGCCCTGCTTCAAGGAGGTGCGTTACACACACACACACACACACACACACACACACACACAGTCGACAGTTCCATAGGCAGCTCAGGAGAGTGATGAAAACACACACACCAGCTTAAAAAAACAGATGCACATACACTGACGAATGCACTCATACAACAACACATGAAGTCTGTGATGCATTTTCAGTGAAACGAGCTGGTGGCAGGACCAATCACCTCCCTCTTACACACACAAACACTCTCAGTCACGCCAGACTGGCCGTCTCCTTGACCTCGCCAGAGCCTCTGCAGAACACGCACCCAATAGTTCACTCTTGATGAATCTCAGCCCCAACTAAATATCATGTCTTTCTGTCTCCACACAAACAGTCCCAAATCAGTTTGCCCCCCCATCCCATTGACCGGAGCGAATGGGGAATGTCAACACATTGCATCCCTCACACACACACACACACACACAAGCCTCCACTATCAGGCCTCTGTCAG
This sequence comes from Coilia nasus, assembly GCA_027475355.1. Taxonomy (NCBI): domain Eukaryota; kingdom Metazoa; phylum Chordata; class Actinopteri; order Clupeiformes; family Engraulidae; genus Coilia; species Coilia nasus. The sequence goes on along the minus strand of CM050204.1, from coordinate 16,999,003 downwards.
ATCATAAATTCTGTGTTTATTAATTCATTCTGAGGGCAGATAATATCCTCTGGATGTGCTCCCCACCACTACAGACACACACACGCACACACATAGACAGACAGACACACACACACAGACACACACTCTTCAGCCGCTTTCTTGATTTCCTCTTGTCCTTGACACGGCCAGCACGCTAGCGATCACTCAACTCACTGGCCCGCTCACTCCCCTGCAGAGATGGAGAGAGGAGGAGAAATTGGGAGAAGGGGCAGGGGGGAGAGGAAAAGATGAAGAGACTCGAGAGAGGGGAGGGAAAAAGTGAGGCCTAATGATGAGTGCCAGCGTGGCATGGCTGCAGCCCCTGAAAGCAGGGTGGAGGAGGGCATATATAAAAACCTGGCCCACTATGGAGGTGGCATGTCTAATCACACACACACACACACACACACACACACACACAATCACAAATACAAATCCTTGCTTACCTTTATACCTGCCCCTGTCATGTCACTCACTCACTCACTCACTCACTCACTCACACTCTCTTTCTCTCTCTCTCTCTCTCTCTCTCTCTCTCTCTCTCTCACACACACACACACTCTCACTCTCACTCTCTCTCTCTCTCTCTCTCCCTCTCTCCATTTAGTTATATTCTTTTTTAAGGGTCACCTCACTGTTTAATATGGATTCCTTCTAGAAAATCCAAAACAGTAGCATGGTTATTGAACATGTTGACCATCAGCCCTGTGTGATTATTTGCCAGCCTCTCCTGTGTAACTGTGTAGTGTGATGAGTGGGTGTGTTAGGTGGCTGTGTCTGTCGGTGTTGTCGGGGTGGTGGGGTCGGGGTGTTACTGGAGTGGCTGGGAGTGTTTCCGCTCAAGAGGACTACAGTGTCTATTAAACGTCTTGGCTGGGGAAGGGCAGGCATGGACTAAAGAGAAGAGACTTTAAAAAAAAGGAGAAAAATGGAAAGAAAGGAAAAAAAACGTGAAACCCAATTAAGATCCCAGATGCTTGTGCTGCTGCCAAACCGCTGGGGCTTTGCCAAATGGTAATGGATTTTCCGGCCCTACCTGAGAGAGGGGAGGGGAGGGGAGAGGGGAGGGGAGTGAGAGGGAGCTGGAGATGCTCACCCCAGTCTCAGGACCAGTGTTTTCCCTCCCCGTGACATTATTTAGAGATGCTTCAGAGTCTGAGGAGTCTGAACACACACACACACACACACACACACACACACACACACACACACACACACACACACACACACACACACACACACACCAGATACAAATACATCCATATGTGCACTCATACACAACATACACTTTATACACACACCCACACACACTCACTCATTCCACTCACCTTCCCTCTCTCTGTCTCACACACACACACATACACACACACCTTCACACCCTTCTTTTACACACAAATACAAACACAAACACATATACACAGAGTGCCCCCAGAGTGAGTGCCCCCCATCCCTGACCTCTCCTTGCTCACCCTGACTAGCAGACAGCATTAATGAGACATGATCTCTCTCTCTCTCTCTCTCTCTCTCTCTCTCTCTCTCTCTCTCTCTCTCTCTCTCTCTCTCTCTCTCTCTCTCTCTCTCTCTCTCTCTCTCTCTCTCTCTCTCTCTCTCTCTCTCTCTCTCTCTCTCTCTCTCTCTCCTCCATCTCTCCGTCTCCCTCTCTCTCTCTTTTTACCCTGCCTGTTTTGCTGGGCAGGATGCCAGATGCATGAGAAGTATGCAGGCGAAAGGCGGCGGGGGGGGGGGCGGGCGAGCGAGACGAGACTGGGAAACGGCACATGGATCAGATTCTGGTCTGGACAACTGGGCTCTCGCACACAGATAAACACACACACTTGCGATCCTCCCACATAGATACACACACACACACCTGCCACACACACTTGCAATGCTCCCACACAGATACACACACACACCCTTGCAATGCTCCCACACAGATATACACACACACACACACACACACTTGCGATGCTCCCACACAGATACACACACACACTTGCGATGCTCCCACACAGATACACGCATATGTGCAATGGTTCATGTAGAAAAAAAAAAACGAAAAAAAAAAACGATCTCTACGCCTGTCAAGCACAGCCTTTGCTTCAGTTGTGAGTATTGATAGATGTTTTTAAAATCAGAGTTTGATGGAGTTGGCCAGTATGTTTGCTTGCGTATTCCCAGAATCCCACGGGTACAGAATGTGAAGGGCCACTTTGTATGAATGTTACGTGTTTCACACACAGGCACTATTAGTCACACTCATGCATGGACACACTCAGGCACGCACACGCAGGCATCCAGCCAGATGGAGTGACGAGGTTCTGACGTCAGTATGGGGAGTGAAATGGACCGAACAGGGAAACGGCAGGTCGTTGATGGTCTCTCCCTCTCTCTCTCACCTTCTCTCTCTCACCCTCTCTCTTTCTTTCTCTCTCTGTCTTGCCCTTTCTCTGTGTCCCCATTCTCTCTCCCTCTGTCTCTCTATATCTCTCTCCCTTTCTCTCTCTGTCTCTCTTTTTCACACAGTCACCCTTTCTTTTTTTCCCCATTTCTGTAACACACACATAAATGCTCATACTCACAGTCACACTTATGCACACCTTCCTCTGCCTTCAATTCAATTATGTTTCCTCTGACCACCATCTCACCATCTTCATTTTAGGAGCCAACGGGTGGGTGGGGGAGGGGGATAAACAGCCAGTCAGCCAGCCAACATCTCTTTCCTCCTTTGGAAGACTTGCGATAGACAGTACGAAGCGCCTGTGCCTCCCAGCTCAGTAACCGGCTGCATAACGGGGACTTGCTCCACGCATGGATTTGTACCAGGGGTGGGAGATCAACACTTCATACGTGTGTGAGAACTCCCCGCGCCTATTTTTAGGACCGGATGAGGATGTGGGGAAAAGGCAGGCTTTAAGTTATGCCCAAGGAGATTGTCAGATGGAATTAGCAATAACAGGTCACATGCTGAAATATGGATTGAGGTGTGTGTGTGTGTGTGTGTGTGTGTGTGTGTGTGTGTGAGAGAGAAAGGGTGAGATGCTGAGGAGTCTGCTCACACACAAAGCTCCACTGGAGTGTGAATGGGCCATTTGTTGGGAGGCTGTAGCTGACTTAATCAGTGTGTTGTCACACTTTGAAGATAACAGCACTGGCTGTTCTTTTCTCTCACACACACACTCACACTCAAACACACGCATACACACACGCGTACACACACGGAATATCATTTTGAGCTCTTCTCACTAACACATTTGGCTCATTAGCAGGATTCATTTCACCAAGTCACGCTTGTTCTGATTCCCCCCAGGATTCCCCCAAGGATTCCCTTTTACCTTACCCACTAAAAGCAGTTGGATGTGTGTCTGTGTGTGTGTGTGTGTGTATGTATGAGAGAAAAAGAGAAGGAGCAAATTTCATCATTTGTGTACTGTCTTGTCCTACCCCCCCCCCCCCCCAATCCCACCTTTTTTTTGTTGGTCACTAACACACACACACACTTCTACACACGGACAGAAAAGCTGTGTATCCTGTCCTGTTGTGGAGTCATTATGCTCAGTACAGCACTCGGCGCTGCATTATTTATGTGTGGCTAAAGCCCCCCCCACCACCACCACCACCACCCCGTGTTAAGCCAGGCTAGAGCAGCCATCTTCTCTCTCATACCCCTTACACCCACCCTTTACGCTCCATCATACAGACACAGTCAGACAGACAGACACTTCAGTTTCTCTGCTGGCCCTCTGAACATTGGCTTCTGTGTAGCAGATTCTGGTCTGGACAGCAAGGTTCTGTGTCTGTCAAGAACAGTCTTTGCTTCAGATGTGAAGATTGATGGATGTTTTTAAAATCAGAGTGTGATAAAGTTGGCCAGTATGTTGCTTGCCTATTCACAAAGATCCCATGAGTGCCGAATGTGAAAGGCTACTTTATATATGTGTGTGTGTGTGTGTGTGTGTGTGTGTGTGACACATGTAACACAGACGCTTAGACACACTCATGCGTGTCCACTCTCAGGCAGGGACACGCAAGCATCTAGCCACACCGACTGACTGGGCTGTGACGTCAGTATTGGGAGTGAAATGGACAATTGGTGCAACAACAGGGAAACAGCAGGTCCTGTGCAGACAGAGACACACACAGAGAAAGAGAGAGACACATATTCAGAGAGAGAGGCACATACACAAAAAAAGACAGAGAGGGAGAGAGAAGCACACAGAGAAAGAGAGAGACAGACAGAGAGAGAGAGAGAGAGTGGGAGACAGACAGTGTGAGAGAGAGACAGACACAGAGACAGAGAGAAACAGACACTGAGAGAGAGACAGACAGACAGACAGACGCAGAGAGAGAAAGACAGACGCAGAGAGAGAAAGACAGACGCAGAGAGAGAAAGACAGACGCAGAGAGAGAAAGACAGACGCAGAGAGAGAAAGACAGACGCAGAGAGAGAGAGACAGACGCACAGAGAGATAGACAGACGCACAGACAGACAGACAGACAGAGAGAGAGACATAGACAGAGAGAGACATAGACAGAGAGAGAGAGAGAGAGAGAGTACCATTTCTGCTTCCTCTCCTTTCGCCACCACTGCCGCTGCTCATGCTGGCCCTTGGCAAGAATTAGCACTGACCCCCCTCTGCTGCTTGCTGCCCAGAGACAGAGTGGGGGTTAGAGGGGAACAGCAAGGCAGAGATGGAGGTTGAGTGTGGTTTGCCTGCACCCAGCGTCATGAGTCTGGGCAAATCGTACGCCGTTAGTGGAGGGCAGAGCGACGAGACTGGGAGCGGTGTGTGTGTGTATGCGCGCGCGCATGTGTGTGTGTGCAACAGCCGCGGGGGTTTCCATGGCAACACTGGCAAGGCAATCAATCACCCCCCACACACAAACACACACACACAGGCACACAGACAAGCACACGGATACAAACACAGCTTCTTCTGTCCTCTTAGCTGTGTTTTCCCACAGTAAGATGAAGCTGTGGAGGCGTATTGAGACACACACATATATAACCAGGTGGGATGCATGAGGGATGCTGAAGTGAAGCAGCCTGAGTTACATGTATATAGGAACCAAGCACTGGCCATGGGAGTCCAGAAGGGGGTGTGTGTGTGTGTGTGTGTGTGTGTGTGTGTGTGTGTGTGTGTGTGTGTGTGTGTGTGTGTGTTCGTGTGTGTGTGTGAGAGGATCTCCTTGAGTAGAGTGTAATGGTTACTTTTTATGGGAAACCAAGCACTGGCCATGGGATTCCAGAGGGGTAGGTGTGTGTGTGTGAGGATCTCCTCCTTGAGTGGGGTGTAATGGTTACTTTTTAAAGGGGCATCTCCAAACCACCTCCCTTGCTCTGGAGGATTCTGACTCTCAGCTCTGAAGCTGCGACACAGAGACTGTGATGAAGGATGTTTCATGCACACTATCACATACATGGACACACTATCATACATAGACATACACACACGCATATACTCAGACATACATACGTACACACACTTAAACATACATATAGATGCTCTCACTCACTCACACACACACACACACACATACATGCACGCACACATAAACACATACACATGCAGCACTTAGAATCCTGAGATGACACAGATAATGGAGGACTGTGATATATATTATATGGGCACTTGACACGGAATAAGGCACGCACATGGCTGTATCGCCCTGCTTTAGAATTCAGCTCATGTCCATACAAGCTCGCACAGTGGCAGTGATTGAGTGTTCTGGCCTGTGTGTGCGTGTACATGTACTCTTGTCTCTCTCTCTCACACACACACACACACACACACACACACACACACAGTGTAATGTATGCAGGGCAGCAGCGACTGGGTCAGTATATAGATGGGCTGGTGCAGGCTGGTTTGCTGATGCTCCTCCATCTGTTCACCCCACACCCAGATACTTCTCTCCTCCTGTGCCGTCTATCTTTCTATCCATCTCTCCCTTTCTTTCTGTGCCGTCTATCTATCTATCCATCTCTCCCTTTCTTTCTGTGCCGTCTATCTATCTATCTATCCATCTCTCCCTTTCTTTCTGTGCCGTCTATCTATCTATCTATCCATCTCTCCCTTTCTTTCTGTGCCGTCTATCTATCTATCTATCCATCTCTCCCTTTCTTTCTGTGCCGTCTATCTATCTATCTATCCATCTCTCCCTTTCTTTCTGTGCCGTCTATCTATCTATCTATCCATCTCTCCCTTTCTTTCTGTGCATCTGTGCTTCTGTGTCTCCATCTATCTGGTCTCAACTCTCCTCATGCTTTCCTGTCTTCAACCCACGCACCACCCAGATAAGTACTGTTAAAAAAAACATCTACAAAATATTTTTATTGTAAAACATATATTTTTTACAGTAGGTTTTGTTAAATATCATCTCATGTCCTGTTTGGCATTTTTTGTAAATGGAAAAATGTGGTTAATTACATGGGTTCATGCAATTCAGTTTTCATTTCACAAAAGGTTAACAACGAGTGCATTCAACAGCCAATCAAATCGCACTCCTCTTTCCTCTGCACCTAAAGGAGGCGTGTTGATTGGTTGCAGTTTTTCATGGCTCAGTTCTAGCCACATTGTTTGTTTTTGATTTACTGAACCAGGGCGCACTGCACAAACACCAGAGTTATCCTCTAATTGTATTAATTTATTAATTAACTTGTTGATTACAAACACACTACAAGCAGCAAGAGGGGCCAGCGAGGAGCAAGCCAGCGCCTGGCTAATTCCTCACAGCCTGGTCAACACAGGCTTGTATTGTGCTGTCTGTGAGGGGCAGTGCATGAGTGTGTGTGTCCACTGACCTTTGGCCCTTCAAAGGGGCTGGACGCACTGATGAGGAGTTTATCTACATGTTGATCAGAGCCCAGACCCTCACTGGCCCCAGCGCCCCGCAGCCCACATTACCTAAAAGGTCACTTGGTTTGTTAGCAGATGACGACTCACACATGCAATCAGTGTATGCCTGAGAGTGGGATGCAGGGCGGGTGAGAGAGAGAGAATGAATATGTGTATGTGTGTGTGTGTGTTAATCTATGAACCTGAAGCACATAACCATCCATTAGAGCGTTTTTAGTGCTGCTGATCCGTGTGCGTGTCTGTGCGTGCATGGTTGCACATGTGTTGGTAAAAGGTCATCTGTTGAGACATGACCTTATCTGATCATACATGTGAATGTGGCACGTGTGGTGACTGATGTCTGCATGCACTCCTGGGTGTGTGTTTGTGCCATATAGTGATTGATGCGTTTGCCAAAGACCAAAAGTCATAAACACACACACACACACAAACACACACAGACACATTCCCCTTGAGATGTGTCTCCTCAATAGGAGTCCATTACTAATCTTCCCAGCCTGTGAAAGGAATGGAATTTCCGTCATTATACTATGCGGCTTGTTACAAACGACCTTCTCCTTTCAGCCCGCGTCTTCAGCCTGTGTCCTTTGTCGGAGCTGCATTTTGGTTAAGGGGAGAATGGCATCTTTTGTTGTTGTGGGCCAACTCTAATGATTGTGCGACTGGACTGTGAAAGGGGATCTGGGAGCTCCTTAAACGATGCCGCCCCACCCTCTGCAAATGGCGGCGTGACCTTGAGATGTACACTTGGCAATCAGCGTCGGCTCGCTCATTAAGGGAAAGCTCAAGCAGCAGACCGTGTGTGTTTGTGTGTGTGTGTGTGTGTGTGTGTGTGTGTGTGTGTGTGTGTGTGTGCACGCACCCCCACCCACAAACACAAACCAGTTCACTCCCCAGATTGATCTGGGCAAATAACCAACCATCAGCCAGCAGTAATGGCAACCAGATCCCTGAACAAGCTTTGTGAGCCGAAGCGTGGCAAAGCACTTAACACACACAGTTGCCCCACACACACACACAGACACACATACCCCCACCACCCTCGTGCCCCTCCTCATCATTCCAGGCTTAAGAAACACTTTCTCGAAGGGCAGGTGAGCAGAGGAAGCTGGTCGTCCCAGGTGGATTGGGATAACCGAATGACTGAATGAATGATTTTACAGAGCGAGCGAGAGACACCAACATTCCCGTCCACTCGCCTGTGGCTCGGAAGCAGGCGCCAGTGGCCACGAGGACAAGAAGACAAGAAAGCGGCCTTTTGCTCGGCCAGATTCGGCCATTAGTGCCGGCAGTCAAAGCAAAAGCAGCTCGGAGCTCGGGGCAGAGTTGTGGAGCACCCATAAATTCAGGCCCTGCAGCTATTATTTGCCTCAGGCACCATGCCCTTTCCTGCAGCATAATTACACCATAGAGGGTCCATTTTGTGTGCCTGCCTGCCTACCTATGCGTGTCTATCTGTTATTGCTTACAGACCAGGAGCAGTTTTGTGTGTGTGTACATAGGCATACACGTGTGTGTATGTGGAGGTTTGCATGTGTTTATGTATATATATGAATACACTATCTATCGATCTATGTATCGATCTATGTATTGATCTATGTATGGATCTATCTGTCGATCTATCTGTCTGTTGATCTATCTTTCCATCTGTAATATGTGTGTGTACACACTACACAAACACACGTATTTTAAGCTGCTATGATTATTATTTGGAGACTGTTATGGTGGCCCGTCACCCTCCGTTTGAGCTGTACCTCTAATGGGATTGTGTGTTTGGGATGAGGAGGTTGCCTGGTAGGCTGTAGTTGACTCGTCTTTGCGATTCTCCCTCCCTCACACCCCTGCAGGAACCCAAGCCTGTCTCATTCCGAATGTCACGTTGCCCCCCTCCCCCCCCAGAGCACGCAGTCATGACCACGCACCATCTCATTCCCTGCCCCCGCGCTGATGGGGTGAATCAGCCCCCTGCGTGAATTTAGGGAACCTTTTAATGTTAGTCATTTCTCATTAAGACAAAATCAAATCTCCATTTCCTGCCTCTGATGAGACCCAGTCAGCCATGGAATTGTGTGTGTGTGTGTGTGTGTGTGTGTGTGCGCACGTGCACTCTGACGTTCTCCACTTATTAAAAAAGTCTCTGACTCAGAAAGCGCAGTCCTCCGGCAGCTCAGATCACCAGCAAAATCACTTTTATGTTAGCCCATTTTTGGCCTACCCTGAAAATGTCATTAAAATCCATCCATAACTTTTTAAGTTGCAAACAAACAAACTAACAAACACCGCTGGCGGAGGTAATAAATAGTTCCCGTGACTGAAACTCCACCCCTTTTGCCCTTCATTTGGACTGTGGTGACTCCCAAACAGGCCATAAGACTGCAGCTCAGCTGCTGCGTGACATTGTCAAACACAGAAAATGTACAAGGGTTTTTCATAGTGATAACCATCTGGAGTCTTTTGTGAACATAGGTAGAGGGCCATACATTTGAGAGGGCTGGATGTCTTGAAAAGAGAGAATATCAGAGTGAGAGAATGTAGATAGATAGATGGATGGACGGACCTTATTCTCCCAAGCTGGGAAAGTTTTATATATATATATATTGGGGGGGGCGAGTGATTGGGTGAAGGGGGGGCGGCATGTGGGTAGGCATCCACTCTCCTCTTAAAAGGGCTGCAGGCCTGTGGAGCGCTGCACTTATCTCTCAACTGAGGCGAGGGGAAGAGCAGAGAGCGCGCAGCCCACCTGCTGCCAAGGCCTAGATCGCAAGATGCAGATGCACGTTGCATAGCGATCAAGCACAATGGAAGTCGAAGAATGGAGAGAGGGAGGGGGTCGTTGCTGGATCTAGTTGTCTTCCAAAGGCTGCATGTCTATATGCACACGCACGCACACACAGTTTCTCACTTCAATTCCTCGTCGCTGTTTTACTTTTCGCATTCTTGGTCAGTCACTGTGCACCCACAGCACTACCCAGTCGCAGCGATGCGACAACGTTCCAGGCTAAACAATGTAGCCTAAACTGAACGTTGTAAAGTTGCAATACCTCACGTGCATTGGCGGCTGGCTGCAGAAGCAAGCAAGTTCCCGTAGACTGCCATAGACGCCCGATAGTTTTCTGGTCCATGATAACTGAGAGGGGAGAATGTTTTTAAAATCTATTAGTTTAATCCCCAGATAATTTACAGTGACATCGATAGAACGAGTTGGCAAAGATGGCCGCATCCGCAACCTTCAATTTAAGCCTCATCCGGTCTGAGAGAAAGTCTATGCATGACGTCACAGAGGGTTTGTCCCGTTCTTTTATATGCAGTCTATGGTCGCAGCAAAGGCCAGGGGGATTATGGGAAACGTAGGCTGGCGTGTCCAGCCGGGGGAGTTGTAATTAGCTTGGCATATGCACAGCCCTCTACCACAGCAAGAACACATCTGTCAGAAAGGGAAAATAGCAAGTCTGTGTGATTAGGGGATGAGTGGTTTTTATGACATCTATGTGTGTGTGTGTGTGTGCCTTTAGTACATGCAATTGGCATAACTGATGGTGTGTTTTCCTGTGTGTTACTGTGCAGGTGATCCATAAGCACTTCTACCTGAAGCGGGCAGAGATCATGGCCCAGTGTGAGGAGTGGATCACGGACATCCAGCAGTACAGCAGCGACAAGAGGGTGGGCCGCACCATGTCCCACCACGCTGCAGCCCTCAAGGTAACCACCCCACACACACACACACACACACACACACACACACATACACACACACACACACACACGCACACACATACACACCCTTAAGGTCATGACCACACACACACATACACACCCTTAAGGTCATGACCACACACACATACACACACACACACACACACACCCTTAAGGTCATGACCACACACACACATACACACCCTTAAGGTCATGACCACACACACATACAAACACACACACCCTTAAGGTCATGACCACACACACACATACATACCCTTAAGGTCATGACCACATACACACACACACACACACACACACACACACACACACAAACACACAAACACACCCTTAAGGTCATGACCACACACACACATACATACCCTTAAGGTCATGACCACACACGTACAGACACACACACACACGCACACACTTAAGGTCATGACCCCACACACACACTTGAGGTCATGACCACACACACGCACACACACACACACACCCTGTATGTACAAATTCGTACACTGAATGTACCTTAACCCACCCTCCTTGCACCAACTTCGCAAACCTCATATAGATGGAGAACATTGCCACAGTCTGTATTTAAGTAATGCAGTATTTCTGATGTCACACCCACAGATCTTCCACACACCCATCGGCATATAGTACATGCGTATGTGCACAGGCCTGTATACTAAAGATAAAATGCATACATACATCAGTCTCGGCAGCCACACTATAGATAATGCAGACACACTCTCAGTCTCAGTAAGTCAGAGTGGTAGATAATCCTCCCACTGTATTGTGTCTGTAATAAGGACATGCGGTCCCAGCCTTTGGAGAAATTTCTCTCAAGTTTTATTTTTTTTTCCTGTTCTTCACAGCTATAGAGCTAGCTATAAAACATCAGTGTCTGGCTGCAGCTTAGTTCAGAATACACACATACAGACACACACACACTTCCACACACGAGCACACACACGAATGCACACACATTCACACCCACCCTCACTCTCTCCCTCGTCCTTCTATCTCCTATTCGCACACACACACACACAGTGTAAGTGTTAATGAAGTCTGAATTGGCCACTCAGGATAAGCTCTACCCCCTCTCACACCCTGCAGCGAGGGTTCAGCCGGACAGCCTTGATTCATGCCACTGACTGCCAAGCTCCCTCCTGACCAGCTGCTGGGCCCTAAGCAATCACACACACACACACACACACTCTCTGAAAAGCGAAGCAGATAAAAAGCTCAGCATGTAGGTTCGCCCCAGGCTGTAAATACTGGCAATTAATATGGCTGTAAATAATCCAGTGGACACTTTGATAAAAACTGAGCGGAGCGAGCAGCTCTCTAGTGCAGCGGCCACAGACCCTTAACAAGCTGACTCCTGCGCTGGCTGTAGCTGTAGCCTTTCTGTCTGTAGGCTGCTTCAACAAAATAGACTTTGTGTTGAAGTGCTATAGGGTGCGGTCAGTGGAGGTATACAGACATGGCTTCACACACAAACCTTGACTATGGGTTTCTCCAAAGTGTATCCGCTGGGCTGGTCCATACACATTTGCCAGCAGGAAAAGTTAATAACAGTCACGATACTTACAGAAGACATATGATGTGTATTTTTGTTGTTCATAGCATTTGTTTTGGGTTATGTTGAAATGGATTAACATTTTGGATGACATGGATAACATGCAATGATCCAAACCGCAACATCATTTCTCATGAGGTCACCTTGTACCAGAAGACACGTGAGCAAAAATGGTAGGAGCTGCAATGAGGCATTGAGGAAGAAAGAAAAAAAGATTTCTGTGGTATACACCTACTCTCTTAAAGATGCAGTTCATGGTTTTATGAGGGCTTTATAGCATTTACGTATACAAAATATGCCTAATGTGCTACAGTGAATAGGGAAAAAAAGAAAAGCATACGAGGTCCTCGTAAAATAATTGCTCTACATCATTTGAACCTACAGCAAACGCCTATTTATTGAATCAGTACTTCTTTCTACTTGATAACGTTTACGACATACATGGTACTTGCTACCTACCTTAAAATGCCATCACGAGTAATCTAATTGGCTGTGTTTTGCTGAAGCATGAAATAAGACAAACTGCTGTTATCTCAGCAGGCCTCCTGTAGTTGTATTCCCAGGAGGCACACGTAGTAGAGAGAATAGGCATCTGCGCGGCAGGTTGCCTGCATATAACGATCTACTAATTCGATAAAAAGACATCATGTTTTTTCCCTGACGCTGTGCGTGACATTTGTCTCAAGGTGAAGAAGGTCAGCGGGCATATGTGTGCATGCCTGTGCATCATGCGCATACAGGGTCCCACAAGCGGGTAGTTTCTGTATGGGGTATACAGAAGAGGGAGGTGCATGTTGGTATTTTTTGTCAGTAATAATTCATTCCTAAATGTAAAACACAGAGACAGTACAAATGAAAGTGTTTGTGTGTAGATAATTGGTTTACACATTTTGTTGTGTGTGTGTTTATTATGTAAATGGTTTCCCCCCCTCTCTAGCAAACAGACATGATTTTCTACAAGTTGTGGTCACTCAAAGTGTCATAGTGCCTCACTCCACTGACTTCCTGGGTGAAACTGTTAATAGAATAGAATAGAATAATAGAATAGAATGCCTTTATTGTCATTATACAAGTATAATGAGATTGCAAGCTTCCCCATAATGTGCACACATAAATAACAAGGAGAGATATGTACAATAAAAACTACTATAAAAACTACTAAGTACAAGAATTAAGTACAAGAATTAACATAGACTGTACAATAACTAATATGATCTACTGTCTGTAAAAAGTTGCATAGACTGTGCATAGACTTGTGCAAAGCCTGGAGATAAACAGGCACATATCAGCAGCAGGTATGGCAATAAAGTGACTGGTGTGACTGACAGCATAAATAGATGGAGGTATCAAGGCATTTTCACCCACCTATTCCAATATGTGCAGTAGGCAGCTAAAGAAACAGATGGACTGTCTTGATATTATAGTGCAATTGATAATTAACAGATAACAATAAAACAGATAGAGTGCAGATAGCAGTAACATAATGGTGCAAATGATTACAGTGATAATATAAAATAAATAAATGATAATTACAGTACGCAGAGTTGTGCCTGTCAGGTTGGCTGTCTTAGAACGTAGTGCAGTGTTACAGTGTTATATTCAAGCAAGTCAGGCTATTATAGGCTATTATCGCCACTCCCCCCGCCCCACAACTGCTCTCTGTGGACTTTGTTGTACCAGTCTTTTCACTTGTGTGTGCTGAGGTTGTTGTGAAGCTGGCTTGTTGGCCAGGTTTTCTGACCAGGTGTTTATTATTTCCTCCTCCCACCCCACCTGCAGAGGCACACGGCCCAGCTGAGGGAGGAGCTGCTGAAGCTGCCGTGCCCGGACGGCCTGGAGCCCGACGGGGAGGAGTTCTCAGAGAAAAGCCCCACCCTCACGGTCAAGGAGCTGCCCAATCAGGACGGGGAGAAGCCGGGCGGCAGCCAGGACGCTCACTGCAGCGAGGGACAGCTATGAGGCTCGTCTCAAAAAAAAAAGCCTCTTCCGTTGCCCCCCGGCGCCCCTCTCTCCTCGCCCGCCCCCCTCCCAGCCCAGCCCATATTTGTCCATTTTCCCTCTTCCTCCTCCTCCTCACACAACTATTACCATTGATATTAAAAAAAAAGACTGTTCATGGCTATAAGGGCCTGGATTTTGTCAATATTTGTATGTAAGAATCTAATTATGTAATAGCTGGGAAAACAAGGAAAACACACGACAGAGGACGACCTGAAAAGCAAGCAAGCGGAGACCAGAGGAAAACACCCAAAATTGCTTCTCAACCCCCCCAAGGAGACGAGCGAACTATGCTTCATAATGCCCATAAAAGACAGGAAAAAAGACATCACAAGCAGCAAGGTTTTATTTACGTGTAAAAGAGTGTAAACTTTTATGTTCTTTTTTTTTGTTTGTTTGTTTTCTGATTTTTTTTTTTCTTGCTTTTTTTTTCAATTGTGAAATAACCACTGACTGGTATGTTATTAAAGTTGTTGTATACATAATGAGAGAGGAAATCAGAGTATATGAGGGAACTACCTTTAGATGAGAATGTTTACTGAATGTTTGTTTCTATTTGTTTTATTGTTTTTCTTTCCCTATTTTTGACTTCTTTTTTTGTTTTTTTTGTTTTGTTGACTGTTAGCAAGGGTGGTAACCAAGGAATATATTGGTCATTTGCTATTCTATTTAAAAAAAAACAGAAAGAGATAAAACAAACACCAAACACCTCCCCTGCCCTCCCCTCATAAATTTGAGGATTCTTCTGATTTTTCCCATTGACATCGCTTATTTGGTTTATACAGACAACCTGTAAACTTCAATAAAGGCTGAAATGGATATTCTTAAGCGCAATGATCACTTGTCGCCCTCTCACTTGCTGGCCAGAGGCCCAGCGCCATGCTTTAACCCCCCTTTTTAATTGCTCACTAACTTTCAATGCAAGTTTAATAAATGCAATCTATTCTACTTTGCACACATATATTGTGATGACTCTGAAGATTTGTGTGTGTGTGTATGTGTGTATGCGGAAACCTGCATCATGTTTGTGTGTGCCTGCATTGTGTGTGTGTGTGTTTGTGTGTGAATGCAAACCTGCATTGTGTGTGTGTGTTTTCTGTCTGCTTAATGATTTTCCTTTGTTCCCTTCGTGTGTTGTATGACGTGTTATTGTTTGTCATGTGGACACTGGCTATACCTACTATATCTTGCGTTATTTTCAGCTTTCCAAATTACCACTGAAATGCTTTCCAAAAGGTCAAGGTGTTTTTGTACATTGAATAAGACCAACCGCTGATCTAAATTTTCTGCTGCACACGTGTTAAAATATTACTGTTTTTCACACAGGACAGAAACAAGCAGGTTTTACGGTCTATGAATTATCATGACACATACATACATGGAGTACATACATACACACATGCGCACACATACATACACACAAACATACATACACATATACATAATTTATTCAGTGTAAAGCGTGAGGCTTTGAGTGCCACATGGGAGATACAGATATTTAATCAAAAAGTAGCACATTGAAGGTGGAAGTATCTGTATATAGAATAATCCTTTCAGCAATCAATGTCCATTTTATTTGTTCTTGTCGCCTATTTCTGTGCCGATGGCTTTGTTGACAGGGGAGATGTTTTTTTACTTGTATAGTTCCATCTTTGTCTTCATCCAGACCTGACAGCCGTTTCCAATGCAGAAATATGCATATCTACAAATGATGCTCCGGCTATCTACCTGCATGCTATTTCGGCACACTGCTATAAAGCGTGTTGTGTGTGTGCTTCGGATTACACTCACTTATTACTTCAGTCTTGATTGGGGTCGGGAATAAATCGTGAATCCGTTGTTAAAAGGAGGAGATAAGCAAAGCGAAGCATTGTTCCGTTTTTCGTTATGCAGTACAGTGGACCTGTGGGGTTACATTCAATTACCTCCTCGGCTGGCAAGCCCCAAGGCCTTACAGCCCTCCCCTCCCACCAGTGCTGATAAACTGCCCTGGGCATGCGCCTCGGCATCAAATAAATCTATCAGATCTATCCATTCCTGCCTCAATGTTGATGGGGGTCTCTGGGCCTCAATTACAGTTATGCGCAATGCACTGTGTTCCAGAATCACTGAAAATATAGTTGCCTGACAGAGACGGCATTTAGCTGGCCTATCTGCCCTCTAGAAAATAACTGACTTTTCTTACACGGAGAAAAAAGCTTTTAATGATCCGAAAATGTCTATTTTGCCCGCGGGAATGGCAGTCGAAGCTTTTCGTAAAGGTCATTTCTTGCGTTTGCGTGCATGATAAGCATGTTCTCGGGTGAACTAGTAAAAATAGGACGCCGTGAGGAATAAACTAGAGAAAAGACAAGGTCAGTGTTGTTTATCAACACTCTCACAGCAAAATTACACACAACAGTGAAAACCAACCTCTCCCAACCTGCCTTACCTTTGCCCACTTCCCTCATCATCATCCAAAGCACGCAGGCAGCCTTCAACCAGGCTTCTTTTATGGAGCCATAAAAAGCCTTGTGAGATCGGGAGATTTTTTTCACAACTAGCTCTGCTCCCTCCCACCCTCAGTACTGCCAACATTTTCCACCAACAATCAAACGCTGGAGTGATGGTTGAAACGTGCTGTTTTGGAGCATTGCGCACATCCAAGTCTAACGGCGCGTGCTTTTCAGGACACACGCACACTGCGGTATCAACCATAGTTTGTTGCCTTCAGCGGTGAATGGGCATTACTTCATTCTCACCACATGAAAAAGAGGATGCGTTCCCTCTTCCAGTGCTAGACCTTGAAAAATTGCTTCAATCACTCGAGTGCGGGCGTGCGCTTGACAGTTCTATAGATTAGACGCTGGGCCTCGAGAGAAGCGCATGAACGTAGAAGCGCGTCACGTCCGACTTATTTCACTCAAGAACACCCAGGCCGTGCTTTCAGCCTTTCTCATAACATTCAAAAAAACCCTCAATTTTGTTTGTGCATGAATCCATTACGCACACGAGGCACTTCGCCTTAAATGTCATGCATGAACGGGAGAGTAAAAAAAGTTCAGAGGAATGTGTGCTTAGGAGAGCTGACAGTGGTGTGTGTGTGTGTGTGTGTGAGAGAGAGAGAGAGAGAGAGAGAGGGAGAGAGCAAATAGATAATATTGATGCAGCATGCTACTGGCAGGACTCATTTTGGATGATATTTTATATATGATGTTGAAACAGTGGGCTTAGTCACTGATGTTATCCCTTGTGGCAATGGTGAACTGAGTAATCCATGTAATTTGTGTGTGTGTGTGTGACTGTGTGCACAAGAAAGGTCATAGATCACTCTCGCGGACATACTAAAAAGAAATAGTTGGTCCTCTTTGTAGTGCGCCCTTTCTTGACCCGTCTTTTTTTATCGAATCAAATGTCTAGTTTGCCATGGTGTTGTTAAGTTGTTATTTTATACCACTTCTATATAAATCTTTAAGGACAGACTGAGTGGTAAACATTGTCCTTCAAATATCGATTGCAGTACCTTCAAATAAAAGCCAGACCATCTAATGACACCTTCCTACCATGGACAAATTAGTGAAAGGGCCAAACGAGCTGGCAACCAGAGAGCAAATAAGGGGCCCATATGGATGTAAATGTTTTTTGAGAAAAAAAATGGATGAGGGCTTTGTGCAAGCAGCTGGAGGTTGGTTGAGGAAATAATCTCCTGTCACCATGAGGCATGTGAGCATAACCAACCACCGCCATATCAGGTTGGTTTAAGTGGTTTAGTTGTACATCTAGGGGTTGGGAGTTCTGCTGGTAAGCCTTTTCATAAATCTTTAGACTTTGCCCCTTTAAAATGTTAAAAGTTATTGACCTATCCACAAGTAAACTTATAATCCAAAAATCGTTTCAGTTGTGTTATTGTACTAATGCTTATTTTCCCAGCTGTTCGTTGAGCCAACTCCAGTTGGCTACTCTGATGTGATGAAACATTTATTTGTATGTTTTGCCATTAAAAATATTAAATGACCCTCTTGCAGACTCATTTAGGTTAAAAAGTAGACTAAAGAGTAAAACGTGTTCATCTTTACCTTTTATTTACCTTTTATTTCAGGGCAGCAAATGGCGAGCCCTCAATGCAAAAAGACTAAGAAGGATTTTTATCTTTATAGTCAACCCTTCTTTAGGAAACATCCTCAGAGCGTGGGGAAGGCTCTGCCCCCAGCATATCCCAGAGTCCACTTCCTGTACCCAGCTCATCTAGGGACACCATAAGCTGTGGTGACAAGTCTTCTGCCCTGTCTCAACATATCCCTGGATTTCACTGGGGGCAGCTCTTGTGTAGCCTGGTAAACCAGCCCCTCGTACTTCATTTCATTTTGTACAGACGGTCTGGACCGTAATCTCTTGAGGGTCATTTAGTTGGCCCCAGCAAGACCAATCCAATCAGCGAACAGAGGGTGTGTTTGTTAGCTGTGACGTGGACCTTGTGTGCTACATTTGAATTGTAGTATGTAGGTAGGCTAATTGCATACGTGACGACCAGGCGTTACCGATTGGGTAAAGGCAGAGGCACTTTTTTAAAACTTCAGCAGAGTCCACACCTCCAACAAATCGTTTCTGACGGTGTCTGGTCCAGACCCTCTGTACAAAATGAAATGAAGTACGAGGGGCTGGTTCACCAATAGTTCACTAATTCCATTCATGTTTAATTAAAGCAGCACTATGCAACACTTTGCACAGTACTGTATCTTTTTAGCCATCCACATGTTTACTGTTAAAACACCCATGAGGCTGAAAGGACTTGATGGGCATAAGTTGTTTTTTGACAAATTTCAGGCAGGTGCACACAAAGTGTACATACACAGGGGTTGCTATTGTTTTCATTGGATACATAAATCAGTTTAAACTGTTATACAGGGTGGGCCTAAAATACCGGACACATTTTAAGTGCTTATATCTTGCATTGTAAGAATAACCAAATATATACCAAATATATGTGTTGCACAAATGACATACAGGAGTTTATGAAACATTTGTTAAGTTATCTCAACGCGCGTGCTCATTTCAACCACAGCTTGTGCAAAGCTTATATGGTATTCCATCCTGCCTGCACAACTGATACCTTAGAGAGGCATGGACCTTAAAACAAAAATTGTGTATTTAGTCAAACTATATTTTTCCAGCCAAAAATTTTATCATTACAGCCCAAAGAAAATTTTGACAGCATTTTGGAAATTGACAAGCACCATCTGGAAAGGTACTGTAATCCTGCGTGCTGTAACTCTTGACTGGAATATACAGTCTCTGGCTGTAACAAACTTCTGTCAGACAAACGGTGCCCTCAAGAAAAAAAAAAAAAACCCAGGTTGACCTCGAACGTGTCATAGTGCAGAGAACTGCTAACATGTGGGACATGCTATTCATGATGGATCTTTGGCTAGTTACGTTTACAATAAGTCCACACTTTGACTACATGTGCAATAAGTCCACGCCTTTATCTCAGGGCACTGGGAGGATGGAATTCCTAAGCACAATGAGCACGCTGAGCTGTGGTTTGAATGAACGTGCAGACCAGGCGCCACAAATTTCACAGTTTTCCTAAATTTCACATATTTTCTATTGACACTGTTTGATGACCTCTTCATAACTTTAATTCACAAAATAAAATACAATTTTTAATTCAGGACTATCGTTTGAAACATTGTTGGCTGCACTTTTGTGAGAAGAGCCAAATCTACTCTTACATATAAGACATCTTTAACTCATGCCTAGAGTCATGCCAAGATAACTCCTATGTCAGTTATACAACACATATATTTAGTACTCTATGTCAGTTTTATAATTGAAGGCATTTGCATTTAAAATGGGTCCAGTATTTTTGGCCCATCCTACACATAAGCATCACAAACTCTCATCTGGGAGTGGGCAGTGAGATTAGTTTGATCACACTGCTGTTGTTGTAAACAGATCTGTGACGTGTGTGGTATGTGGTTGCACATTCGGCAGTAGCTGTCAGTCATTCTTTTGGGCACAGACGAATAGAATTAGTTGCTATGACATAACAAACTACTTTATTTTAGAGAGTTCTGGCTGAGATCAGTGCTCTGGAGTGAAGTGGAAAGTGCTTGTGAGATATGCTGCAATATCCACAAAGACTTGTTTCCCACAAAGATTTTCTTTCTATAAAAATCCACATGGATTAATACCACAAAAGTGGTGTTTCACAGAACTGCCTAATGGCAAGGCTGAATTCTGACAGACACAATGTAACACTTTCAAGCACCAAAACAGCCACCATTCCTAATCTGAAATTGGATCCATTTTGGAACCCTAAACTGAGAAAGTTGCAGACAAAAGTTGACGCCGTTATAAGCCTGTGAAACAATGTTATCCGTCCCCACAATAACAGTGTGGCTGTGGGGTCTGACACTTTCAAACAGGCTGATGTGATTGTGAGACCTCAAGCAATAACAGGGCAACCCAAAAGAACTGGCAAAGAAGAAAGACACAATGTTGAAACAGTAGTGTTGGGTCATCAATTGTTGTGGCCGAAAACAGAGTAACTCTAGATGATTCAATGAAACCACTGTAATGTTTTTTTTTTTTCCCTGAAATCACTAAGGCAGTGCACTCTACCCTCACTGCCTTGCACTGCAGGGATGTTGTTTTCACACTGAGGGCAGCCCCAAACACTCAATAGCTTTATCACACAATGTAATAGCTTGAAATCTAGTTTATGTGCTACCATCATACCTATAGCCTTTAGTAAACTAATAATTATAGTAGTAACCATAAATGTAATAGTAAACAAACAAACACACCAACCGATAGTTGTGGCCAAGAGGTTAAGGAGATGGGCCTGCAGCCATAGAAACATAGGTTGAATTCCCCACACTGATAGGCGGGTGGGGGGAGTGAACCACTTGTGTTCTCCTCTACTGTCCCCCATGACATGACGCTGAGCAAGGCTCCTAACCCTGACTGCCCCTGGAGCACTGCATGACTGGCTGCCTACTGCTTAATGTGTTCACCTGTATATCATTAGGTATGTTCACTTCAAAGATGGGTTAAATGCAGAGAACAAATTTAGTTGGGAGATTGCCTATGACATAGATGTAGCCACGGATGGGCACCCACTTGGCAGTGAGGCCCACCCAATCAGAGGGCTGTTTTTGATTGGTTGACTGTTATAGTAATAATAGTAACTTATGTGTTTTGGGCTAGGCACACCTGATTTCTTTCTGGGCCCACCCATTTTATAATCTCTATACGCCCCTAGCCTATGACATAAAGAATCACTTTTACTTTTTCGTGAATGAATAAATGAATGATCACAGCCCTTTTTGGGCTAATGCCCCACCTGTCTTACTTGGACAGCAAGCATTTTGCTCTGTTTGTTTGCTTGTTCTTATTCATATTAATGCGGTAGCTTATTTACCAGGTCAGTACACACCAAAGGAAAACTTGGAGAAGCAACTGCCAACAAGAATAAGCACACACGCACGCACACACGCTCTCTCTCTCTCTCTCTCTCTTTCTCTCTCTCTCACACGCACGCACACACACACACACACACACACACACACACACACACACAATGTACACCATTTATTAACCACTGCATAATCTTATGAAATAAGATTCTCCCTTTTTTGAAAGCATGAACACGTTTTGCATGATTGCTCTGCCGCTGGGGAAAACTAGATGAGGAAAACAAAACCACGGTACATAAAACAACCCACGCAGCCTTCTGAAGTCTTAGAACTGTTGTCCATAGTTTGACAGGTGAAAAGATGCTGCCGGGAAAATCTTTTTTGTCGCTCGTGAACATCTCCCCATCGCCTTCATCAAGCATCCCAGCGTGCATCGCGCTTCTGTCATGGCTGCTCACTGGTGCCGCTTGCAGCACATGGGCTGAAATAAACAGCTTGTCTCATAGGCGGAACAGCAGTAGCGGTATCCAGTACGCAGTAGCGGCAAGGGAAGCAATAGTGTCAGTAAAAAAACAAATCTTGCTAGAGTGTACAGCGTTTTGGGTTTTTTTTTTACGTCGCACGTGAACAAGAATGGTGCGGGACGTAGAGCTTCCCGTACTGCGAGGCTTTCTCTCCGACAGAGAGAAAACGGAATGGAAGCAGAACATTTTCAGCACTGCAGGTAAGTGATCATCACTACGGGGACAAGCGGAGGGCTCTTGCTCCTCTAGTGGATAGCGACGAACGCGGTGGACTTGATGTCAGTTGTTTATTTCTTTAAGGTGGCGTTAAAAACGAACCGAAATGGGTAGGGGGATCTGGCTAGTTGGTCATTTAGCCACATGCAGCTAAGGATAGCAGGTTAGCCAGCTGCCAACGACTAGCCGGCTAACTAGCTCACTATTTTGCTTACTGGCAGCCAGGGGCAGTGGCACAGGGTTTTTGTAATGGTGGAGCCTGCTGAAAAATCGGTCTATAACTTCACTTCAGCGTGGCTTTTCTGGTAAGACTAAAACAGTTGGTTAAACTTGTTATTCGTGGTTGGGCAATTGATGCTAACGATGTCACTTGACAGTAATGATATCTATGCGCAAGTGCTGCGAAATCCAGCATGTGCTAGAGTGACATCGTAAAATATCTCATTGCTAAAATAACACTTAACGTTGGATTTAGAAGTTGTTTGTTGTAAAGTTGTCATGGATTACTATGCTGTCCTGCACATACACTGGTAGTCGCACTGTTTGTAATGTCATTGTGATGAGCCTTCGCTATAACTGTCATGATGAGATATTGAACGCGTATTAGTGGAGTAGGTGGGCGCGTTTTAACTTCACGTTTTGCATCCGATCTTAATGTAGGT
>CM050204.1:16968541-16971041 GCA_027475355.1 Coilia nasus | reverse complement strand
CGTCCTCCTGAGCCCCCAGGTGTTGGACCTGCTGGGGGGAGAGGCTGAGGCCCAGGCCGTGGAGGACCAGACCATCGAGGCCTACCTGCAGAGGAGGGTGCTGGCCTACCTGAGCGACAGCACTGAAGATGACCGCTCAGACAGGTAGAGGAAACACACACACACACATACACTACTCACACTACTCACAAAAAGTTATGGATATTTGGCTTTCCGGCAAAATGTATAAAAAATGTCAAAAGCTCACACTACAGTGGTATTATAACTTAAAAGTAGGGAATCCAAATAGAAGCATGCAATGGTGATTTCCTCATCTGAAACAATTTATTGAAACAAAAGCCAACAACAGTGATGGGTATACAACAACACAAAATGTCAGTGTCTCAATAACAATAACTCAATAACTCTCAATTGTTAGGTGTCATCTTGATCTCATGATATCAAAATGTGACCAGCTTGATGAGGAGGACTGTAAATATCAATTGTGATTGAACAAGAAAATGTATTGGTCGATTCATGAATCAAACACCAATTGGGAATTCTGCCGTTCACAATTGCTTCTTGTTACAGAACAGCAAGATGTGCAAAAAGTTCTGAAACATTGAAGTTTAGAGTTTAGAGAAGGTCACATTAAGTTAATTTGTAAAGGTTATAGTGCATTTTGGGTTCATCCTGAAATTGCCAAATATCCCTAAATTTTAGTGAGTAGTGTGTAGACACACACACACACACACACACACACTCTGTCCTATTCATTCCTAGGGGAAGCCCCTTACAAGTCCTCTATTACATTTTTAAAGTCTTTTTAAAATATCGGCTGCCCCAATCATTAACCTCCTGAAGTTTCCCCTCTTTTCTCCATCATTTCATCGTTTCATATCTCCACACTTAAGGGGAAGTGAAGTTTAATTAAAGCCCCGTCTTGTCCAGCCATCCATCTACCTCTTAGGGCCGTTACAATCATGCAGCCCAACTCGCTGACTCTGTCAGTTAGACGAGCTGCCTTTGTGCCCTGCAGTCGAGAGTGCCGGGAAACTCCACAAAATGGCAGCCGGCGATTACACTTTAATAAGGTTTGGGGGGTGGTGGAGGGGTTGATGGGGTTGATGGCTGATGCTACTGCTCCGTGGGGTCTTATTTTTTTTTTATCGGCGCGAACACAAGCAGAATTACAAGTCAGCTGCCGCCCCCTCACTGATAAGGCACCACCAGTAGCACCATACCCCCCCCCCCCCCCCACACACACACATACACACACAGCCCCCCAGCCTCCTGCTGAAATGAATTATTAATTTTTAATAAGGATGGCTTGGCGTTGCCTCGTGTTCTCAGTAGCTGGCAGACTCGCTGTAGGTGTGTGTGTGTGAGAGAGAGAGGGAGAAAGAGAGGGAGCTGATAGTGTGTGTGAGAGAGCGAGAGAAGAAGAGGGTATGTGTTTTTGCCCTCCCAATGTTCTTTCCTCTTCTGTACCTCCATCTCTCTGTCTCTTTGCAGCATTTGCACTTCTGGGCCTGGTGTCAGTGTTAATCGGTGAGACAGAAGAGGTTGTAGGGTTTAGACGCCAGTGCATATGCTTTTCTTGCTTGTGTGTGTGTGTGTGTGTCATTGAATTGTGTCATGTTTTGTGTGTGTGTGTCATTGAATCTCTCTTAAGTCCTCTAGGTTTTTCTTCTTTGATCTCCTTTACCCACTCACTCACGTTTTGCTTCTCTCTCTCTCTCTCTCTCTGATGTAGGGAGACAGCTCTTCTGGCAGTAGCTGTGGCCTGTCTCCACCTCTTTGTCCAGAGCAACTGGACAGGACCTCCAGTAAGCGTGCACGTGCCTGACCTGCTACCGGCCTCCTTACTGCAGTCTGTGTCAGAGGTAAGCAGCGTGTTTCTCCCAACACAGAAACAGACACACACACACACACATAGAAACACACACCTACTTACTGCAGTCTTTGTCTAAGGTAAGCAGCATGTCTTTTACACACACACACACACACACACACACACACACACACACACACACACACAAAGGCACCTCTCCCTGAATGTCAAGGTAAGTCATCCTCGCAGCCTGCACTCACACGGGTAGTACACATGCCCACACACAGTGAACTCCACACTTACTGGACCCTTACTAGCATCGTGCAGATAGTACTTTGAGAAATGAGAACAGTAGTATCGCATGGAGAATAGCAACATATTTTATTGTACATTTATTTTTTCAAAAACTAGTTCCACAGTTAATGTCAAGTCTGTTGTAAATTACATGTGCTGCATTAAAACCAGGAATTAAATACTACTTTATTTTGTTTTTTTTTTAATGTTATCTGGAGGTAGGTGATTGATTACCTCAGTCAGCACAACCTGAATTAAAAAAATACAATTACAAGCATCATAGGTAGAAGACAAAAGACAGCACTGTAAGGCATCTGCTTCATAATCACAGGCTCTTTTGAAGGGATGCTGGAAAATGTTTTTTTTTTTTTTAGCCCAGGACACAAACGCAAG
>CM050204.1:16873541-16963541 GCA_027475355.1 Coilia nasus | reverse complement strand
TGTGGCGGGCAATGGGTTAGGGAGTTTGGGGGTGCTTGCACATTTGGGCTGTTTTGTGGGAAACTCGTAAGCATTTTATGGCCCCCCTGTCAGAATGAATGCTGCATAAAGTGCACACTGTGCGATAGCATCAGACAGAGAGAGCGGCCATTTTGTCCCTCCAGCAGACTGCTATTGTGGCTACACAGGAGTCTTCATGTGTTTTCGTGGGAATAATGTGTGTTGGTGTGTGATGTGGGAGGATAAATCTCCCGTCTCAACCCCACCCCTCCTACTCCCCGTCAACCAATATGGCCTGTGATCAGCAGGATTTATTTCTTCACAGAACGATTAGAGACTCAAGAAACATGAGCACACGCACGCACACACACGCACACACGCATACAAAATGAGGAGGAGAGAGACATGCTGTCACGCACACACACACACACACACACACACACACACACACACACACACACTCTCTCACACTCTCTCTCACTCTGACGCACACATACTGGTACACACACATATGCACACACATTTGCTCACATTTGCACTTGGCTGGATGTGTAGCCTCCAGTCAGGCTTTAAAATGCAGATGAGGTGTGGGGTATTACCTTTGAGCACCTAAGCAGTGCTCTTGCTCAAGTGTGCTAGCTCATCTCAAGGACACTCCAAGCACTAAGGCTGCATGCGTACCATCCCAACACACACACCTCCTCCGCTACTTTCTTAGTGCATGGACACACACACAGATGCATACACACACACACACACACACACACACACACACACACACCCTAGCACTCCCTAACCAGCCATAATTAATGTTGATGACTATATCCCTGTGAATATATATATATATTGTATGTATACTGTGAATGTATTTATATATATATAGCTGCCAGATGTGTGCATGCGTGCTAAGAATATTAATGCTTCTCACGAGCAGCAATTATCACCCTGTCAGGTGACCCTTGGTAAAAAAAAAAGGTCCATTGTGTGCATTTTGTAAATGAGAGCTGGGCAGCACAGGAGATTGAGTAGGAAGGGCCACACACACCTTTGGCCCCCTAGCATCAGCCCCCAGCTATGTAGGTGACGTCTCCTCCCCCCAAATACACACATACACACACACATACACGTGCGCACACACACAATTTCAGCTTTTTAGCATCCAGCCCTTGCTACCTCAGCGACATATCCTTCCCTCCCACTTACACACGTACACACACACACAAACACACACACACAAATACACACACACACACACACACACAGTCTCCACCAGAGGTAAACACACAGAGGATTCTCCAGTAGCTGTGAGCCATTCTCTGTATATATGCCAGTTTAGTTTAGCTTTTGCGCCTCTGAAGCTGAGAGGCAGTGAGCTGGTGGTGCCCCTAGTTACCTCCTGGAATTGTTCCTATCTGTGTGTATGTGTGTGTGTGTCTGTGTGTGTGTGTGTGTCTGTGTGTATGTGTGTGTGTGTCTGTATGTGTGTGTGTGTCTGTGTGTATGTGTGTGTGTGTATGTGTGTGTCTGTGTGTGTGTGTGTGTGTCAGAGATTTTGTTTCCTTTGTGCACAGCTGTGCTGAATATCAGATATGTGTGTGTGTTCATATTGTATGTGTGCTAGGAACTGCCTTTTCATGTTGTGAGTGATCCATGCAGGGGGCAAGTTTTGTGTGTGTGTGTATGCGTGCGTGCGTGCGTGCGTGCATGCACTTGCAGACTGCGTTGGTGCGACTTTGCTGCTCATGTGCCAGAAGCTGAGCCATCTCTTTTGTCACTGTTGGGAGTTGTTTATATTTCTCTTTCTCTCTCTCTCTCTCCCCTTCTCAACTCTCCTCACCTCTCCCCACCCCTCCCAGCTCCTGCCCTGGTGGACCCTGCGCTACGTGTCCCTGCATCAGCAGGTGCTGGAGGCTCGCTCCCCCCAGCTCCTTAGCCTGGCCCAGAACTGCATGGACAGCGGTAAGCCCACCTCTGCACAGAACCCTCTAGAAGCCCCCACCTGTCAATCACACACGCGCTCCAACGCACCAACACGTAAGACCACCCAGGGTGGTCAGGGTGGCCAGCGAGTCTGCCCCCATGGGATCGTGTGTGTCCGTTGCAAGGGTAGGTGCGCTCAAACTCAGGTAGATTGTAGTTGTCCTTTGGTGCGTGTCAAATGTGGGCTATCAGATGAAGTTGAAAAGACTGCACTCTGTAGCTTATTCTCGTATTTACAAAAGTTTTATTGCACCATGTCCAGTCCTCAATGTGTGCCGGTGTCATGGGATCGGCACTCTGTTTGGGTATGGCCAGGCGTACGTAGACACGATAGCGTAGCATCCTGGCTCTATCTTTGTTTGGTGTGTACTTTTCCTAAGGAGGCTCTGCTGCAAAGTCACATTTGTATTTATGTATGCAGGCCATTCGTATTCAAAGCCATGGGTTTTTGTGGCGGCGCATGCGGACTGAAATGAACTGCACCGTTGCTTTCACATCATGGTGTAGGTGACTCCTCTGTAAAGTACTACAGGAAACACTGGGGTCAGTCAGTGCGCAATTACAAAACCGTTTGGCCATCTGCGGTTTACTCATGCTCAGAGTTATACTTCTAAACACAGGTATAAACCAGGGGATTGTACTGTTAAGGTGATGTTGTGGTGATGTGTGTTTTAACCCAGAGGTAGCTGTGAATTTGTTAGGACAAGAGCCCAGGGATTCATTCTTGTAACTAAACGAATGCCAATGGGCATCTCTTCCATCATGTTCAAGACTACCCTTAAATAAACCAGGTTTATCACTTAACCACCTTTGTAGTACACACTCAAGCTTTAAATAAACCTAATCAAATCCTAATTTTGCTAGTGAATCTGAGTTAAATGCATGCAAGACACAATGGGGTGATTTTGTGTCAAATCAGGAAACTCTCAGACCCTTACTATTAATGCAAAAAACATGCAAGTTCAGTTCTGTGGGTTTTTCATATGACTAAATTGGCATGCCAAGTTTTGTTAAAATCTGTGACAATGAGGTCAGAAGGGCATTGCAGTGGCACAGCTGGAAAAGCAAGCTTTTTTTCTTGAATTCACGATGTCCAGCGTGTCCAAGCTCAGCATGTATAGATTGACTTTTAGCCACTGTTTGACCAGGCTATATTTTATGATTAGAGTTGTAAATGCTTAAAGTGTTATTTGAAGTGTCAAGTGGAAAACATAGGCTTTTTGATTGCTCAGAGGTGTTTCATTACGTGTATCCTTCACCAGGGGGCGCTAGGCTCCTCATCAGGTGACCTTGTTTGAAATCCGCATGGGGACAAGGAGTGCGTTCGGAGTTGTTTGAGTTCAGTGGTTGAATGAGTTCTTTTTTTCTGCACAGCTGAAGGTAAGCAAGACTTAGGACTGTAGGTCACATTATAAGTCCCTTTTAAGGCTTTGTTGCGGCTGTGGAGGTCCACAGGAACGGAAAAATAATGCCGTCTGATTTTCATCAGCTCTCATTTCCACAACTCAAGGTCAGGACAAGGTCAGAACATGGATCCCTTCTCCAAGTACACTCCAAACCAATAATTTAACATGCTAACATGGCCACCAAGGTGGAGTGTCGGGGTACACCTCGTCATGAGTCTGAAAAATGGCATCGTTTTTCTGCTCGGAAGCTTGTTTGATTAAACAGAGGCTTTGGCTCCCGTCCTCCTGTGTGGAGTGCCATGGATGTGCTGCAGTCTTACTCCAAACAACATCTCCCAGACTATCTTTCACCAAGCCGCTATTTACATAAGCTCCGCTATCGAATCCTAGATCACACTTCCACGAATAAAACCGCCCCTCCCCAAGTGCAGACACACACTCACACACAAACACGCACATAAGCACTTGCAAATGCAAACACTTTTTCCAGCTCTGAACAGATGAATGGCTAAGCTTGTGGTAATGTCAGGTCCAATGACGCGTGCGTGCGTGCGTGCGTGCGTGCGTGTGGTGGAGGTGGGGAATGTGCTGTAGGTGAAGGGGAGAGAGAGGGCTGGATGTGGGTGTTGTGGAGGGTTGAAGGCAGTGCAGTACTGCTTGTCTAAGCATTGAGATTGCTACTGTGGCAGTGTGTGTCCTATACGTGTGTGTGTATGTATGAGTGTGTTTGTATGATATTGACAAGACATGGTTCCTATTAGGTTAGCCAGTAAGATGAAAAGAGGCTGAAGCTGTGTGTCTGTGTGTGTGTGTGTGTGTGTTTGTGTGTGTGTGTGTAGAGGAGGCAGTATGCCGGTTGCTTGGCAAGAGGCCGACAGAGCTGCATCACACTCGTGTAAACAAGCTGCCGCAGCTCTTCACATTTGCTTGTGTGTGTGTGTGTGTGTGTGTGTGTGTGTGTGTGTGTGTGTTCTATAGGAGATGATGTCACTGATAATTTGTGATGGGTGGGTATGAAAAGCAGAGTTTATGTGTGTTTGTGTGTGTGTGCCAGACCAGAGAGGGCGATTACAGTTTTTTTTTTTTTTTTTTGTTAGAGCAGCTGTGTACTCAACATGAGATGATGATGATATCAGCACATCCACACAGATTGTATGTGTTAGTGTGTGTGTTAGTGTGTGTGTGTTTGTCTGTTAGGCTTTAGCCTTTTTATAACTCTCCTATCTGTTTCATCAAACTAAATCAAGTGTGTGTGTGCCTGGAAGGACTCTAACTGTGAGAGACTGTGACAGTCTCAGAAACACGGCTGCCCATATAAAGGTGTGACAATCTGCTCAAAATGAAAGTCCACAATACTGTGGGCACTTTGATGCAGTTTATGTGTAGTGTGCTTCATAAATCTACTGAAGAGCCGAACGAGAGAGAGAGAGAGCAGTACCAAGGGAGGGGGAGTATGACAGCATCCCTTAGCTGAAATATTCTGTCTTTGTGGTGGTGGCCTCCAGGATTTTTAGCATCGTGTAGACAGTATCCAGTGGTGTGTGTGTGTGTTTGTATACACACACACACACACACACACACACACACACACACACACACACACACACACACACACACACACACACACATATACATATATATATATATATATATATATATATATATATATATATATATATATATATATATATATATATATATATATATATATATCCATGCCTATATCCATGTGGCACACACACAGGGATGTGTATGTATGTATGTATGTATGTATGTATGTATGCATGTGTATGTATATATATACACACACACACACACACACACACATACATCTGTGTGTGTGCCACATGGACACACAAACATATATATACCAGCATACAAACACACAAGTTTGTAGCTGCCAGGAATTGAGTCTTTGACGAGCTCATCCTCAGTGTTTGCTGCTTTTGATGTCCCCACAAGCTTCCCAGTGCAGATTTACAGGAGTCAGTGAAGCAATTAGGTGCGCATTACTCATCTCTCACCACCCCCACCAAAGGCAGCCATGCCCTACCTGACAGATGCTTCATGATGCGGGTCATTTCCTTACAAGACACGCTTGTAGAAAAACCGTGTGAGGGAACGGATTGCAAAGCAGAGTTTGCTCCTGTTGGGGAAGGTGTCATTGAAGCTGGAACACTGAACTAGAAAGAAAGAAGCCGTGTCTGTGTGTGTGTCTGTGTGTGTGTCTGTGTGTGTGTCTGTGTGTGTGTCTGTGTGTGTGTCTCGTCTGTGTGTGTGTCTTGTGTGTGTCTTGTGTGTGTCTTATGTGTGTCTGTGTGTGTGTGTCTGTGTGTGTGTCTGTGTGTGTGTCTGTGTGTGTGTCTTGTGCGTGTGTCTTGTGATGGTGGCACAGGTGGTAGGGGTGCCGTTTGGCAATCGGAAGGTTGCAGGTTCGAGCCCCGCTCTGCCTAACCCCATCGAAGTGTCCTTGAGCAAGACACTTAACCCCAAGTTGCTCCCGGTGGCAGGTTGGCGCCTTGCGTGGCAGCCTCCGCCACCGGTGTGTGAATGTGTGAATGTGTGGGTGAATGGGTGAATGTGAGGCATATACTGTAAAGCGCTTTGAGTGCTCGGAGGAGTGGAAAAGCGCTATATAAATGCAGTCCATTTACCATTTACCATTTGTGTGTGTGTGTGTCTGTGTGCGTGTGTGTCTTGCGTGTGTGTGTGTGTGTGTGCCTGTGTGCGTAAAAAAGAGAAGAGGAGAGGGAGAAAGAGATGGATAGCGAAGGAATGAAGAGAGATGGAGGGTGAAAGAGAGGGGGAGGGAGAACTAAGAGCAAGATGGTGGTAAAGGGAGAGATGGAAAGAGCTGGCTGACTCGGGGAGCCCTTGGCGGGTTCGGGGGGACTGGAGAGAGGTGTGAAAGGAACGTCAGCGGGTCGGGCGGCCAAGTAAACGCTGGAGCGCCCACACGTTCCGTCCGTCCGCCCTCAGGTCTATTAACACAGTCGCTTTTATTTGGAGGATGTGCTCCTGACATAAACATCTCCCAACGCCACTGCCTTCAAGGCCCTGGAGATGGACTGCAAGCTGGATCCTTGGATTGTTTTTGTCTCACTTTTGGCCATCCGATGCACTCTTTCACTCAAGCATCACTGCCATGGTGGAGGGAGGAGGGAGAGAAGAGAGGGAGAGAAAAAAAGAGAGGAAAAGAGAAGAGATTAAGAAAAGACGGTGAGAACAACAGAGGAGATTGAGGAGAGAGAGAGTGAGATATATGTTGTGTTACTCGTCTCTATTTCCCCTTCATCAGCATGTATGCTTCATTTGATCAGAGTCAGGCTGAGCTAAAAACAGATTATTCTGTTACTCTGCATCTCTGCTTGCTTTTACATCTCTCTCTCTCTCTCTCCTCTCTCGTTCTCTCATTCTTTCTTTCTCTCTTTCTCTTGCTCTCTCTCTGTCTTTTCCCCAATCTTTTTGTCCCTCTCCCATCTCTTACTACTTGTCTGGGTATGTGTCTTTCTCTTTGTCTGTCTGTCTGTCTCTCTCTCCCTTTCTCCTACACACACACACACACACACTCTCACTCTCTTTCTCACTCACATGCTATCAGTTGATTTAGATGTGTATGTAAGGTGCCGAAGTGAAATGGAGTTTCTAGCTAGCTCCAGCTTTTCCTGTGTAATCTCTATATTTATCCTCCCTCTCCTCTCCTCCTCCTTCTATCCCCTCTATCTCTGGCTTTTCCCATCTCTCTCTCTCTCCCTCTCTCCCTCCCTCCCTCTCTCTCTCTCGCTCACTCTCTCTTTCTCTCTTTTTTTCTCCCCCTTAAACATGACATTCACATTTTTCCAGGCTGACACCTACCTGATAGCTAACCTTTCCAATGACCTCCTGCTGAAAACACATTAACACCTGAGAAAGAAGGAACCTTTTCTCTGTGTGTGTGTGTATGTGTGTGTGTGTGTGTGTGTGTGTGTGTGTGTTGGAAGAGGGTTGTGACAGCAGAGGAAAATACAGGAACAAGTTTGTTTGACAGCAGAGCAGAACCCACATACATGCGCACAGACAGACACACATGCACACACATGCACACACACACACACACACACACACACACACACACACACACACACACACACACACACACACACACACACACACACTTTATCATGACTGAGATGTGGCCAGCCAAGCTGAAATGGCATGCACTCTTCCCCCTTCCATCTGCTGAAATAGTCCAGGATGATTGGGGTTGGGGGTTGGGGGCGGGGGGGCGCAGTCCCTGGCTGGCAGTGTGTGTACAGATGTTCACACGGGGGGCATTGTGGTGGGTAATTGCCTGCTGCATTGTGAAAAAGAAGGCAGGTATTCATCCGGGCTAAAAGGACACATGTGTTTACGACGGAGCAAACAGTGTGAATGAGTCATCAGGCGCTGTCTGGTCCAGACAATGGGAAGGCAACTAGGAACAACCTGCCAGCCAGGAGAGAAGTAGTCAGCCTCAGCGCTCTCTCTCTTGTCTTGATCAGCCCTTTTCTGCATAGGTTAATCATTTATCGATTGGCATTGGTGAACTCTTAAAAGGTCTGACACAGGTTTGCCAGTGGCCTGCGGGAGGAAGGTGTATTTGATTGGTCTGGACAGAGGTTAGTCTTTGTGCTGTACCCCACATGTCCAATGGAGTTCCAGCTCAGCATTTTTGGTCTTTGTTTGTTTGTTTGTTTGTTTGTATGTTTGCTTGCTTGTCTTTAAGCCAAACAGTGCTTACCCCAGAGGAATTTTAATCACCTCAGTCTTCTGTCACTGCAGAGGTGGGCATTATGGCTTACAGAAACACCAAGTAGTTTTTGTCTTCGGTTGTCCTACAGATTGAAACCGGAATTGTCTCTCATTCAAACTGCAGAGAGATGCTCCGCTCCTCCAAAACTCAGTGCGGTTATAGCCCATGTAGGGTGGCAAAGTGAATTCAGAGAAGTCTTTCACGCTGTTACAAGTTGATGAACCACTGAAGTGATTATTTTAAGGTAAAAAAAAACAACTTAGTGTTGCTTTGAGAGGAATAGAGGGCTGTTTATAGCTTGTAGACACACTCACTGTATCACTCGCGGCCATAACGTGCCAAACTGACGTCAGAGTACAAGCAGCGGCGAAGGTCAATTCTGCCCTGCAAAGGCAGAATGCCTACCAAACATTGAAACTGAGAAAAATACCTTCAAAGTTGTCATACTCCCTACTCACACACGTTGTAGGTATAATAGTGGTGCTTTTATGTACTTTCTTAATAGGAAGAAGCAAGCGATTTGGTTACAAGACAAAAGAGGTGTTATGAAGTCAAATATCCAGTCTAAACTCCGTTTTGACAAAATATGTAGTTACTGCCTTTGGGCTTTTTTTATGGCAGAATTGTATCATCCTTTCCTGTCTGCTTTGTACTGGCACTGCTGAGCACAAAGACTACAGCCAATAGAAATCTGCATTGAGGGCCCAGTTATCCTGAGGCAGAATAGTAGGCCAGAGGCAGGAGGCAGAACATCTGACGGTTGCCGGGCTTCTTTGCGAGTCACAAAACAAAACAACCAATCAGAGAAAGTGCTGTGTAGGGATGTCACTCATAGACAAGACCTCCACACAGCAGTGTGTGTTCTCTCATGTTATTCAGTTTGCATTTTTCACATCCACACAACAAAACACAACACACCATACCACATTACCTCTGCCACCACATAGATTACAACTGGTGCCTAATTTCTTGCCGCCGGCATATTTGACAGTGTCCCTGCTACGACATATATGGCAAATCCAATGAGAATTTGAATGTAAGAGGAGTGTGCTGCGCTGATATCGGACGCCTCTGGACCCTATTTAACATGTTGAATTGGCCAAAAAGTCAGACAGCGCGGGAATTACCACAACGGCTAAGTTGGCAGATGTAAATGGCGCAGGCGTTGGCTCATGTTTTGGTGTGTCAGGGCCGTACCGTTGCAGATTTCGGGTGCTTCTCCAGGGTGTCTTCTGTGGATGGTGTGTGAAGTGCTGGGAAGATTTGTATATTTTTCCTTTTCTCCATCATGCTCACATGACACTTCCAGGGCTGGCTTACTCATTTGCAGCCCCTGCAGAGAAGCACACCTGCACGCGCACGCGCACGCGCACACACACACACACACACACACACACACACACACACACACACACACACACACACACACACACACACACACACACACACACACACATACACACATATATATATATATTCTGTAAACTACTGATAACATTTCTCCCAAATTCTTATCATACACACACACACACACACACACATATATATATATATATATATATATATATATATATATATATATATATATGTATATGTGTATATATATATATATATATATATATATATATATATATATATATATATATATATATATATATATATATATATATATATATATATATATACATATATTCTGTACACTTTAAGAGCTGTATCTATATTTACACACACACAATTAAGAGACCAAAGCAAATTTTCCTAAAATCAGCATCTCTACATGTATGGCAGCCATTCCTTTCCAGTGCCAGTTGAATTTTGAATTCAGAATTTGACAGAAATGTTGTCAAAAATGTTCACTTCACTCACCTATAAATAGTTAAATCAGAGAAACTGATTCTTTTACAGTGGTCTCTTAATTTTTTCCAGAGCTGTAGAAAAAAATTCACATACATACACCTGCACGCATATACACACACATGTGCACACACACAGACATGCATACACCTGCACACATGCACACAAACTCTCATGTACCTGACATGGGCACACTGAAGCATACAGACATACAGACAAGCATGCGTAACATGCATGGACAAAAACAGACATTCATAAACACACACACACACAAACACACAGTCGGAAAGATGCTCCACAAGACTCCTGTGGTGGCCGTCATATCGACGCTCTGGAACCTGACAGCTGCCCTTCCCATACTTCACTTATCAAGCTCAAGTACGTGCAGATGGTATGAAGAGCCACGGAGGGAGAGGAAGAAGACTGCAGGAAGAAATAACAAGAGACAGATAGCTGGAGAAGATGGCAAAAGATGGGGTGTGAGGAGAGGGAGAGAGACAGAGAGAGGGAGAGAGAGGGAGAAGACTCTTGAGAGCATCATTAGTCATTAGGAAGAGGACCGTTCCACGCTCAGCTCCAGGGAGATGCTCTTAAATTTAAGGGGGGTGGGGAGTGGCAATCAGCTTCACCTTATCCCAGCATCCCACGAGGGATGTGGCCACTTCCCCGCTCGTTATTCCTGGAGGGAAAAAAAGAGAAAAGATGAGTCAGACTTTTCCCCTCCTTCAGGCCTTCCTTCCTTCCTTGCTCTCTCTCCGCCCGCACACCCCGGAGAGGGAGAACCCCCACGTGGATAGCTTCAGAGAGTTTCCTCAAATGCATTTTGCATTTCAAGCTTGTGCGTACACACACACACACACTCGCTCTTTCTCCCTGTCTCTCTGTCTCTCTCTGTCTGTCTCTCTCTCTGTCTCTTTCTCTCTCTCTCTCTCTCTCTCTCTCTGTCTCTCCCTCTCTCCCTCTCTCTCTCTCTCACACACACGCACACGCACTCACACACACACACACACACACACACACACACACACACACACATACACGCACACACACCACACAAACACACAGACATTTATGCATGTGTATTTCATTAGGCTTGCAATTGTTCTGCCAACCCTGCTTGTGTGTCTTTACCGTCCTCATGTAGTGGGGTTGTGCTGCCGGAGCTTCATCTCATTGGACGTTCTTCTCAGACAGGAAGGGGACTTTCCAGCTCTTGCAGTATCCCTGTGCAACCCTCTCCTATGCCTCCCCCAACATCCCAGTTTCCAGCCTCCTGCCTAAGCACCCGAATCTGAAGTAATATGTCTCTGTTACTGCAGTGCTTCCACAGTTTTGCATATTTGGGACTGCAGTGGTGGTGTAATGAGGATCGGACTGCATGTCTTTATGGGGAGAGCGTTTCTGCATATCCCCCCCTCAGCATTGAATGTGAGGACTTCGCAAACAGGGACTCCTCCTGTCCA
This sequence comes from Coilia nasus, assembly GCA_027475355.1. Classification (NCBI taxonomy): domain Eukaryota; kingdom Metazoa; phylum Chordata; class Actinopteri; order Clupeiformes; family Engraulidae; genus Coilia; species Coilia nasus. Next base: position 16,952,067 of record CM050204.1, on the reverse strand, counting down.
GTACGCCATTTCAGGTCACTCACAGGTAGAACCGGAGTGCTTGCAGTAACATTTCTTGTTTTTTTTTTTTTCTTAACCAGATCATTTGATCTGTTTTAGGTCTTTATGAAGTTAGGTAAGAAAAATAGAGAAGAGGAAAAGTGGGAAAAATGTAAATTAAGTGGGAAAACTGAAGGATAAAAAAGGTTAGGAAAGGAGAGAGATGAGTAGAAAAAGGAAGAAGGAGAAAGAGACAAAGAGAGAGGGAGGAATTAGAAGGAGGAGACGGAAGGTAGCTGACAGAGCATGCAGAGCAGGTGAACCACTGCAGTGAAACCCATTCAGTCTGTCAGCAGGGAAGGAAATGCACTCACACTAACTTCTCTCTCTCTCTCTCTCTCTCTCTCTCTCTCTCTCTTTCTCTCTCTCACACACACATACACACACACACACACAGCATCCCTTCTGTGCTAGTAGGGGGTCTCCAGATTGCCTGAGGCACACAGCTTGGATGGAAAAGTGATAACTCTCAGCTTCTCCTGAAAGGGTTAAGTGAATCTCTACCCTCCTTCCTTTCTTCTCTGCCTCTTTCTTCATCTCCCTGCCTCTCTCCTTCCCTCCCCACCCCATCCCTCTCATTGTTTGTTAATGAGCTGACAATATGTTTAGGTTGGCAGGAGGTGAGAGGCTGTGACTTTGACTAAATGCCCTCAGGAGTCAAGTGGGCATTCTGCCACCCTGCCTTCTTTTTGGCTCTCTGCTCTCCTGTGCTCCATTTCACACCCAGCCTCTTCTCCACCGTCTGCCCGCCTTCCTGATGAACAAACTAACATCATCAGCTCCCCTGTCTTAATGTGGATCTTGATATGGCTAACGTATTGGCCCATACACAGAGAGCACATTGTGAACTCATCACCAAGATGGACTTGGCCCATGAGCAGTCAAGACAGAAGAACGTGCATTTACATTTACATCCCATGCCATTTAACTGACCCCTGTTATTCAGGGCAACTTAACTGTGAACAAGGTACAGGAACCGCCCCTCTGCAGCAATGTGGGGTTGGGTGCCAGGCTCAGGGTTATCTCAGTCATGGATGAGGGTACAAGACGGCACTGGTTATTCACTCTCCTGCCACCCTCTGATCTCAAGACCAGCTCCTTAACCACAATGCCACAACTGCCTACGGGTAGACCTCTCAGCACCAGAATCTAGTGTCTGCACAGTCTTATGCAAGTTGCTTTGGTCAGTTTTTACGCGCTAAGTAAAGAGAAAAAGCACATGCAGTAGTTCACTGAGGGTTATTTTATTTGCATGGTCAATGCTTTTATTTGGGCCGACTTACAGTACGGCTGCACATTTTCATTATATGGTTTGCTCTTTGGGAAATACGACTACTAGAGAGCCGCTGATAAAATAAGAGTTTTGTTTATTTCGCGCCTCAGCGAGTCGGAGCTGATTCCATTACCAGCAACAGTACTTTAAGATAGGCTGCTATTGCTTTAGATAGAAGAGAAAATGCTTATCAAAGGCGGAGAAGACGGAGAAATCCATAGACCTGTTAAAATAATAGTATTTTGCTGTGTGTTTACAAGGCAGAGATATTATTCCAAATGCTCTGATTGAGAGATTGAGCTTGTACACTGAGAGGTTTGTCCGCAACAGCAATACCTAATGCATTCAAAAGACCTGAACATGCCCTTGAAAGTCTGTATTACGTGGGCACAGCACACTTAAACCATTATAACCTTCTCTTGCTTTTCTTCTTTGGATATGGGCAGAAGTGTCTTTTAGACTGAAGAAAAGAGCCCATTCTGTTTTGTACAGAAGAGAGAATGACTTAACCTGTCTTTGATTTTTTCCAGTTTACCTGATTAGGCATTTACACACAGGGGTTCTTTTTTGTGGTTCCTATAACCTTTTTGTAACCTTTTTCCTAAAGCCTTTTTGTGTGTACAGATAAGGGGTACGCTTTCAGATTGTAGTTCCTCCTAGAGTAGTCTCTATAACTATTTAGTGTTGGAGAAAGTTTTTAATCTGTCAAAAAAAAGTTAGGCAGAGTCAGTGGCAAAGTACAATTCTCAGAGAGGTTTATTTACGACACGCCGGGGACAAACAGAGAAGCCATCTGCTGTGAGGTTCAAAGTTACAAGACAAGAGTACAACATCTTTTAACTTCCATGCTGACATTTCCTATGGTCCCCTGGCATCCAAACTATGATTAAAATCCGTCAGACGATCCATCCACGAACATTGGCCACCAGGTTGCTACCCCTGACAACCGCACTCTGGAACGTCTCCAACCATGACCACCCCGAGTCTCCTGTTTGATTAAAAAATGTTTCTTCAATCTGCCTCAGGGTTGAGACAATGAAGCTACACAAGGGATCCCTGAGGAAGTGTGTCCAGGTGTGTGCTGATTGGTTTAACTGGTAAAATCAATAGTTTTCCACCAGTCATTAGCTTTATTCTGAACCCAAGCTGAGGGGGTTGTGCTGCTTCCCGCAGAAGTGTCTGAACATCACTATCGGTTACAATTAGGCTAGGCATAAATATTTATCATAAAGCGACTTGACACACTTTGCTAATAATCTCATTCAATTTACCAGTCATCTTGTTTCTCTGACATACTGGGCTGCCCTTTGTTAAAATGCCTTCGTCTCCTCTGCTTTCTTTTAAGTGTTTACGTAGATACCATACAGAATACAGGGATTTTGGTGTTGATTTTTGAAGAGGTGAGAGTGGTCATGAGTAGATATGCCCATTAGAAATTTGTTGATGATGGATGTAGTTATCTTCTCCATAGGTGCATGTATAGAGGCAAATGCTTAACGTAGACTGCGTCAGTAATGTTGGGATTTTGTTTTTAATTTTTGGAAAGGTTAGAGTGGGCATGAGTAAAGATGTCTGTGAGAAGTGTGGTGGTGGTCGGTCGTTATCATCAGATATTAAGTTACATAAGCTTTTTCACGTTGAGCGTTTTAGGATGTCCCGCCAGCACGTTGTGTCGTCACTTGCGCCGTCCCACTAGATTCTTACACATTGGCCTACCTGTGCGTTCACAGACATTGGGTGTGAGAAGTTCGTAGAACTGATTTTACCATGATGACTGATTTATTCATAGAACTGGTTGGTGCGTGGACGCCTACTGGTAATGCTCTACTTTCTGTCTGTTTGGATGCTAGTCGGTGGCAAGGAGGTGGAACTCTGCAATCACCCCTGAAATGGCTGTCACCTTTGTGCTGACCTGCCACAATGCCCATTATCTATGATTCACAGCTGATAAAGCTGAACTACCAGCATTATGAACGCTTGTCCCGCCAAGGCAGATGTTGGTCAGTGCTTGCGCAAATACACAGACATTCACACATATAAACACATACACACGCCCATTCACACACTTCGCAAGTCTTATAGCTTGACAGCTGGTGTACTGAGAAGTAATGAGAACACTCGATGGTAATGGAGTAAGAGCGAGGCCCAGGCACTTATTTGAAGGTGAGGAGGAGGCAGTGTGGTGTGGTGGGTGGGTGGGGGGTCGGTTAGGTCAATTCAGAGGGGTGCCACCCATGAAATTATCCAGCTTTTCCGTCTCAGACATCTGCAGTGTTGCCCTTAAACTACTTATGCGGTGGAGGTGTTGGTAGCAGGGGTGGTGAATGCTGGGGTGGGATGGGTGTGTGTGTGTGTGTTTGTGTGTGTGTGTGTGTGTGTGTGTGTGTGTGTGTATGTATTTGTTCTGTTCCCCTTGCCGAGTGCATTATTGTGCGAATCATTGACTTTGAGTTAAATAGCCCCAGTGTTCAGTGTTTACACCTGGCTCTTGTGATGAAGGGGACCTGCAGTTTTTCATCAGCCTTGTTTGGGGAAAGAGGGCGAAACAGCCTTGGTGTGTGTGTGTGTGTGTGTGTGTGTGTGTGTGTGTGTGTGTGTGTGTGTGTGTGTGTGTGTGTTAGATGACTGCTAAAGTGCTTGTGCAGTCAGACATATTCACTGTGCCGCTGTTATCAGTGAAAATCCTCGGCGCTTTGCCGGCGTTCAGCACCACTGGCACTGCCATCTGTCACTGCTGGCACGGTGACGCATGGGGAGTGGGGTGGGGCGGGGTGGGGTGGGGCACGGGGAATTGGCGGTGGAGGTGGGGGACTCTGCCGTGAGCGTGTTGCTAAAACATCCCCATCAGCACTGGGCAAACGCTATTTGTTTTCCATGGAGTTCTGTGGTCCCCCCTACCACACACACAGACAAAAATAAACACGCGCACACACACACACACACAAACGTACACACAGAATACGCAGTAAGCAAAACGGTTGTATAAGGCATTTCAGGCCAGTTCAGGTAGAATAATCACTCTTTGCAAGCAGAAGTAATAAAAAAGAATATTATCTTATGTTGTGATTGTTTTAGTGGGTTATTATAGTACTTCAGCATCCTGCAGTGGAAGTCTGCAGAGTTTGTGACTCAAAAACACACAACAATCTTTCCCCATTGTCGGGTACCAAGGTTTAGACCGCTGGCATACGACTGCAGGGATTCGTGTTTTGGGAAAAAAATGGGCAGTTTGTTTGCAGTTTTATTTCTCAATAGCCAGCCAGCCAGTCACTTCTTATTCCCACTTTTCAGCTCCCTAGGTGATAATAACTAACTGATTTGAATGTACACGTGAATAGATGTACATAACGAGTTCAGTTCATGCGGTCTGCCACACAGTGCCATGTAGGTCTTCTCTGTGACACATGAACAGGAATGCAGACAGAAGCCCGTGGACCTATGCAGCTACTGCGTCTGAATAAACGGATGACTCGGTAGCGCTACCAAAAATAAACCCAAAAGTAAATCTAAGGTTCGGTTAGCGTGCTTTAAATAAACGGAGCATAAATGTGGCCGGGCAGTGTTCCTGTTTGGTTAAGGAGGGGAATGCGTGGAGAGGGTTCGTCAGCGATGGCACAGTCGCAGCCCCTGTGCCAGAGAAGCGGTCTTCTTCGTGTGTGTGTGTGTGTGTGTGTGTGTGTGTGTTTGGGTGTGTGAATCTTTGTGTGTGTTTGGATCTGTGAATGTTCGTGTTTGTGTGCTTGGATGTTTGAATCTCCGTGTGTCTGTGTGCTTGGGTGTGTCAATCTTCGTGTGTGTTTGGGTGTGTAAATCTAAGTGTGTGTCTGTTTGGGTGTTTGTGTGGGTTCATGAGCTTAATTCTTTGCATGTTAGTGGATATGATACTCCTCTGAAACAGTGTGAGGATTGTTCTTGCTGTGTGTGTGTGTGTGTGGGGTGGGTCTGGGTGTGTTTATGTGTTTGGGTCTGTCCTATTGACTGCAGTGTCCTTCATGCTTGCTCTCACAGGTTTATTGGGCCGCGACGTGTCCAAGAAATGGCTACACCTAAACTAATCGATAACCCCCGAGCACTGTAGTCAAAGAGTCGGTAGAGCGTTTGATGCACATCGGGATGCACATATACACTGTAAAGTATTGTATTTTTCTTTCCGAAGAATATCGTTCTTGTATTGATTTAAGAATTCCAATTCCTCGCCTCTTTCTTCCTTCCCCATTTCCAAAGGACTTTGTACCCAAGAGTGGTAATGTAATCATCGTAATTTTGAAACCAGCGACATATGAAAATCAAAAAGCCTTTAGCGTCGTGATCCCGCTCATAATTTCTCCCCATCGATTAGAGCGCAAGTTCTAAATTAGTAATTAGTTTCCCGGCCCCCCGAAGTCAATACACTGTCATTTAGCAAAATGCAAATTTGGAATGAGGCTGAAACCATGCGTGGCTCGCCCGCAAATTATCCATCAGCCCCGGCTGAGGCGTGTGGGTGCCCATGGGTGAGTGGGTTCTGAACTGCGTTGTTCATCATCACGGAGGACTTGTGGGTTAATGGGGGGAGATGGGAGTTTGCGGGTTGGCTGAGGGCATGTCAAGGGCAAAAGGAGCTTTGTTGTACACTCAGCTTAACAAGTCAGCCCTCCTGCGCTTGCAGAAAGTGAACGGCCAGGGATGGATCAGTTATTGGCTCGCTTGGGGTCGGGTCTAGTTCTGTCACACTGCGTGAGGTGAGGGAATTTACGAACGTTGCAGTTGTGGAATGACCAGCCTCGATGATGCTTTCGAAATTACATTCCAGAGTAATATTCCAGTAGCTTGTCGGTTTGTCAGTGATGTGATTGGATGAAATCCCATCAGGGTTTTGCTGTAAGAACTGTTTTTTATTTATTTATTTTGTATACTCAGTGTCTTGTAATGATTTTATATGTACAGAACATTTTTCTGAAGATTGCGAATGTAGAATGTGTCTGTCCATGATGTACATTTAAACATAATGGGACTCTTTGAAAGCTACGCCTGAACTATACAATATTTCTAAAGCACAGTAAGGCTGCTTGATTATGGAAATGATCACGATTATTTCTGTGACTATTTTGTTTTCCTTAGAAATATGTTGCATTTATTGAAAAAAATCTTGTCAAAAATATATAAATATTTTTGAAGAACATCCTTGTACTTTTTTTCTCTAATACGTTTTTGTGATGTGGGAAAGAAATTCGCATGCTCATCTTTTTTTTTTTTTTTAATAGAAAACATGAGTGTTTCTAAGTGAACAGAACTGTAAATGACAAAAAATAGTTTCCCGTGATTTTATTCGTTTTGAGATCATCTGGCCCCAAAATCATAATCATGATCACAATTTGATTACCTGTGCCGCCCTAAAGCACAGCAGAGATGCAGGTTTCGCCCTCCCTCAGTGGCAGGCTCCAGTGCCTCTCTCTCCAGCCCCTGCTGCTGTTGTGGTGGGCAATCGCACTGAAGGCTTACATAGTGATGCCCTTCCCCCAATCTTGTTTATCTACCACTGCCGCTAATTGGACACCGATGGCAGAAGAGTACCAGACAACAAACGGCACAAACGTGGCCAAAATGTCAGAGGTTGGAATTGCTACCGTGTGGTGCTCTCAAAATATGCATTAATTGGTTACAATTTTGTTGCCATTTTTTCATTTTACATTCTTCAATGAAATCTAGTCAAACTATTAGAGTCTTACTTCATGAAATTTGGTTATTTGCGAAACATTACATATCTGCTACTGCTATGTTATTGTATGGTTAAGTGCTATTGAAAGGGCCATGTTGGCTGTTTCACAAATGGTTTATTTAGTGAAAAGATTGAGTGACTGTGGTGCAGAGCCCTGCGGCTCCTCTGTGAAAGGGTGCCTCGTGAGGGAGAAGGCGGGCGGCTAATCTCGGTTTGTTTAGGTGTGACATGGCCGCAGGTGGCTGAAGGTGGCACGCCAGCCAATTGTCAGCCATAACCCCGCTAGCTGGCTAACGGGTGTCAGATTAAAAGGTGTGTGTGTGTGTGTGTGTACGCCTGTGTGTGTGTGTGTGTACATCTGTGAGTGTGTGTGTGTGTGTGTGTGTCAGAGAGGGAGAGACACAGAGAGAGAGAGAGGGAGAGAGAGAGACAGCGTGAAATATAGGCGCCTCCTCTGTTCGGAGATGAGGCAGATTAATCTCAGCCTCTTGGCCTTCGAGCAAACTGAGGCGATAATCGCATGCGGAGAAGCGACGAAGGACAAAACCAGAAGCATTCAGCACCCCCTTTCTCACCCTCCTCCTCGTCGTCTTTCTTCCCCCCTTCATTCTCTTCCTCCTCCTCCTCCTCTTTCTTCCCCCCTTCATTCTCCTCCTCCTCCTCCTCCTCTTTCTTCCCATCTTCTTCCTCTTCCTCCTCCTCGTCTTGCTTCTCCATCTCCACCCAGCCCGGTATTTACTGCCTCTCCTCAAGGTCTCTGTTGTACGGTTCACCAGCTGAGTTAAAATCCACCTAGGAGTTATTCGGTGGGGGGGGGGCTGGCTAGCAACGTCAATGAAGGGAGGTACCGGGCAGCGCTGCGCATTGCCACACATCCTCTGAGGAGACTGAACGGGGGGGGGGGGGGCGGCGGCTCGAGTCGCGTTATAATTTTCCACTCTAATTCATGCAAATGCACCTAGAAGTCCGTGACCGCACTGGACAGGCAAAATCCTAGGAGTGTACGAAGACAGGAGAAAAAAACAAAATAGTGTGCCGCATTTAAATCAGTTTGTTATTCCTCAGGGAACAGCCGTGAATTGTTGCAAGGACAGCATTGCAAAAGAGGGAGAGGTGTAAAAAAGAAAAAAACAAAAAACAAATTGCCTTTTTGTTCAGGTGGTTAAAAAGGACTGCGTTTTCTTCTGACGTCAGCAGCTGCATCGCTCACTAAACAATCCTCTCTCAAACCGACCTGCTTTGTGTTTCAGTGGCGCGATGCGAGGCCCTCCTCTCCAGTCGCACCAACAGACAGCTGGCCATTCAGTTCCACCTGGAGTGTGCCTACACCTGCCTGACCTACTACGAGTACCAGCCCGCCAAAGAGCACTTCACCAAGGCTCGCGAACTGTGTGGGCTCAACATCAACATGACGGGTATGACAGGTTCTCTTACCTCCTCACAAACACGCATTACAAAGAATATTAACTTTTTTTCTTGAAGAGATATGCTTAGAGCGTGTCGAACAAATTCTCCACAGAACAACTTTTGCTTAAATCTGACCAAAAGCAATTGGCTGCTGAAAACTGTATGATGGCATGTGAATCGAGTTTGAAGGGAAGGCATGGAAGCAAGTTTTAATAAGCCTGTTAAAGCCCATGGAGGGTGGCAAAGTGAATTTGGAAATGCCTTTCACACTGTTACAAGTTGAGGTACCACTGAAACGATTTTTGAAATATTATTTTCACATTGAAAAAAACACTTGGTGTGACGTGCATGGTGTTGTGTCCAGGTGCCTTGGGCAAGCGCACACGCTACCAGGAGAACTTCCTGGCCCAGCTCATCCTAGACGTGAGGCGCAAGGAGGAGCCGAGCGTGCCAGAGGCCGAGAGCGACGCAACCCCGACCCCTACTCCTATCAGCCTGCTGCCAAAGGTCAGTCACACACACACACATACGCACACACTCTGTCTCTTTCTCTCTCTCTTTCTTTCTCTCTCTCTCTCTCTGTGTCTCTCACTCTCTCACACTTTCTCCCTCACTCATTTACTCACACACATAAACACACACACTCTTTCTCTCTCCCTCTCTTTGTCTCACTCACTCACTCTCTCTCTCTCTCTCTCTCTCTCTCACTCACACACTCACTCTCTGTCTCACTCTCACTCACTCACACACACACACACACACTTTCTCTCCCTCTCTCTCTCACACACACACACACCACACCACACCACACCACACCACACCAAATATGCACAGCTCAAAGACAGGACAAGACAGGGGGCAGGTGGTGTGCAGTACTCTACACCTCCACCAGGGGGAGGTCTGTCCTCTTGGTGTCAAATACAGATTCAACCCTGCAGTGCAGTGTCACTAAAACACAGATTTCTCCATACACCCCACTCCCCTCTTCCCGCCATGCCTTCCCCCTCTCCCCCTCTCACACTTTGGAAGCGCACGGACGAGTTTATTGCGCATTCTTGAGACACTGCTGGCTTACAGTTCTCCCGTCCAAGACATGCAGTGACCGTGCTGCGCTGGCTGGCCCGTGCTGGAGGCCCTAGTGCTTTGGCAGCCCACAGGGGCCGGAGAGGAGAGGAGAGGAGCAGAGCAGAGCAGAGCAGAGGACAGACTAAGCAGAGATTCCTTGGAAAAGGCCTTCCTCAACCCTATCTCTCTCTCTCTTGCTCTCGCTCTCCCTCAGCCTCGCAGGTTTCGAAAACCCCATTTGCCATAATTTGAGAGGGAAATGGCTCCATTTCCAGCTTGGCAAACCGGCTGCATTTAAAAACCTAAAGTCCTGGGCCAGAGAGGTGGGGAGATGAAAGCTTTTGGCATTCAGGTGCAGGGCAGGGGTGGCACGGCATTAAACGGTGATTGATGCGAGTGCGGATAGCCTGTGGCAGCAGCCGGCTCGCCAGGGGACATCCTGCCAGTGGTGCGCCATGCCTAACAGCTGGACTTGTGGTTCATTGTGTATGCTGTCGATGTAAGAGCCCAGGTGTGCCATAGTGGTATTTAGGTTGAGTGTGTGTGTGTGTGTGTGTGCGCGCCATGGCTAACAGCTGGACTTGGGGTTCATTGTGCATGCTGTCGATGTAAGAGCTTAGGTGTGCCATAGTGGTATTTAGGGTGTGTGTGTGTGTGTGTGTGTGTGTGTGTGTGTGTGCCATTGCTAACAGCTGGACTTTGGGTTCATTGTGTATGCTGTCGATGTAAGAGCTTAGGTGTGGTATTTAGGTTGAGTGTAGGTATGGTCTGTGTGTCTGTGTGTGTGTGTGTGTGTGTGTGTGTGTGTGTGTGTGTGCACCATGCCTCACAGCTGGACTTTGGGGGCATTGTGTATGCTGTCGATGTAAGAGCTTAGGTGTGCCATAGTGGTATTTAGGTTGAGTGTAGTTATGGTGTGTGTGTGTGTGTGTGTGTGTGTGTGTGTGTGTGTGTGTGTGTGTGTGTGTGTGTGTGTGTGTGCGCGCACCATGCCTCACAGCTGGACTTTTGGTTCATTGTGTATGCTGTCGATGTAAGAGCTTAGGTGTGCCATAGTCGCATTTAGGTTGAGCGTGCGTGCGTGCGTGTGTGTGTGCCACGGCTAACAGATGGACGTTGGGTTCATTGTGTATGCTGTCGATGTAAGAGCTTACTTGTGCCATAGTCGCATTTAGGTTGAGTGTAGATATGTCCTTGTGCGTGTGTGTGTGTGTGTGTGCGCGTGTGCGCGTGTGTGTGTGTGTGTGTGTGTGTGTGCGCCATGGCTAACAGCTGGACTTTGGGTTCATTGTGCATGCTGTCGATGTAAGAGCTTTGGTGAGCCATAGTGGCATTTAGGTTGTGTGTGAGTGTGTGCACGCTTTGTGTTTGTGTGTGCAGAGGTTTTCCTGTCCGTGTGTGTGTGTGATTTTATATTTTAGCATTCCTGTCTCTGCTGAGAGGATCCTGACTCTTTGTGTGTACGAATGTGGCACAACCTCGTGTGCGTCCGTGTGGGTGTGTGTAAGGCTCAGGTGTTGGATGTATCACACTGCTGGCGTGTTGGTGCGACCTCTTGCCATGACATCATGCGGGCCACAGAGGTGAGGACAGGTCCCCCCCACTTCAAAAAAGAGGTGAACCAGGGGGTCAAGAGTTGTGGGTCAGGTCTTAGCTTCTCTTTGCAGAACCCCCTCAGGGCAGCCAGCCTGTGTAGTCACACCTGTGCACCTGTGCAGTGATCTCTCTTCCACTGCCCCACTCCCACCCTGCTCTGCACCCCTAAGCTGTCTGCAGCGGCACAGTCTGAGTCTACTGGAGGAACTGTTCTAGTGACTGTTTGAAGGAACTGTTCTAGTGACATACTGACTGACAGCTGTGAGGTAAACGGCAACGGTGCATTAATGCAGATAGGATGGTGCACAGCGTCAGTGTCATCCTGTATTACAGCATATAGAGAGAACTGCTTCTGTTTTAACATTAAATTATAGTCATAGAACTTTGACATCAGGAAGACCACAGACTAAATGAACACAACATTGGCCTGGCAAAGAATGTTCTTGTATGGTACCAAGGATGTTTATCTACATATCACAGTCGTTTGGCACATGTTATTATGTGATATCAATAATTTCATTAATTGATTGATTAATTGATTGTTATGTTTGCCATCTGACCAGTAATCTCTGCTGCGCCCTACGGGCGATTCGCAACTGTAACCATGAACTCCTTAGGAATGCGGGCGCCTGGCTGGACAAATAAAAGAAAAGAAAACAAAAAACAAAAACTCTTATTAAAAAAAAAAAAGAAAAAAAAAAGGATTAAAAAAAGTTTATACCTGCGGTGCAAGTGCCATGAAGTTGAAATATTTGCAGGCAGGCAATAACGCACGCACCAGGGCCTGGAAATTAACTTTGCAAAATGTGAACTTTTACCAGCCACTGACAAATAAATCAAGTAGATCAAATTCACCAGCCACTCGATAGTAAATTATTATTTTATGCCCAAAGTTTACCAGCCACTTTAATATTTTACCAGCATGTGGCTGGTGCGGATTTCCATGCCTGGCAGGCACGCAGGCACACAGACACGCAGACGCAGGAGCAGGCGTGGATGTAGACCCACCTCGACATGATCCATGTCTCCCTGTAGATTGGGCTGTCTGGGAGAGCGGGGCCTGGGCCTGGGCCTGGCGGAACCCTCTCTGGCTGTCCATCATGTTCTCGCCTGCCGGGGTTCTCCCCTGCTAGAGTGATTAAGAGCGCGCTGGCTAGAACAGCCGAGCCGCAGGGAGTCTCACATCTGCCGGGGCTGCCCCACATGCACACACACACGCACATGCACAGATTTACAAACTCACTCAGGCACGCAAAACTTACCAAGTCTCATACACACGCGCAGACGTGCAAACTCACACATGTGCTTAAACTTACAAACAGCGTATGCGTATGAGCACACACTTTCACAGACGCTGAGATGTCAAGGGTACATCTTGTTTGAATCACTGTTTCCAGGCACGTTGTGAGGTGCTGCAGACATGGACCTAAGTAGGTTGACCCCTCTGCTCTGCAGGGAGATGTCTGTGTGTGTGTCTTTCTGTCTGTCTACTTTAGCTAAAGACATTAAGCGATGAAGGGAATGGTTCTCTTGTTGGTCTGTCTTCACTGTCTGGACCGACCTGCTTTCATGACTGTCTCCTTCTTGGTTTGGCCATCTGACTCCACATGTAGACATTTTTGAGTAAACGTGCTAGTGATTGCTCTGACTGTTCTTATGGGGCAGTTAAAGCAACAGACCTGTGACCGCAGGATCGCAGGTTCGAATCCACCAACTGCCAGAAGTGCCACCTTGAGCATGGTACCTTCCCAAACACACACTGCTCCCCTGACACCGTTGTCATGGCTGCCCCCTGCTCACATGTGTGATGGGTTAAACTCAGAGCCAGTTTCGTCGTGCGTGCGTGTGCCGTGTAATCACAAGGACACTGGGTGCTGTTTGTTTTTGTTTTCTGTTTGATCTAAGGCTTATATTTTCTGAGGGGTTGTTTTGTTGGACTGTGAATAAGATGCTGTGTGTATGTGTGTGCGAGAGTGTGAGCGAGAGAGATAGTGTGTATGAGTGGGTATTTCTTGTCGACAACTATGGATTCAGCGTCTTCAGACAACTCACTTCAGACAACTGGACCTTGACATCCCCCCGGCAGTCTAGAACCGCTGCATCGTTCATGCCCATAGTGAGACAGAGGAGGCACAATACAACATGATGATGGGAAGATCTGGTAACACTTTCTATGAAGCTTGTACTCATAAGACTCTATAACCACATTCATAAAGGGTTATAATGCCTTCATAAAGCTTAATAATGGTTGAAATTTGTATTCATAACTATTTATACATATTCATGACTGCAGCCGTAGCCAGATGAAGCTTTATAACCTAGAATGCACTGTCACCTGCAGTTGGAATAGGACTTATGACATAGCATTATAATGCTTTAGGAGTACAGCCATGAGTATGTATAAATAGTTATGTATACTTTACATATTTTATGTATGCATTTAAGCCTTTATGAATGTGTTTATAAAGTCTTATGAATACAGGCGTCATACAAAGTGTTATAGAAGATCTCCTGCAGATGCCTGTTTCCTTTATCATCTGTTGTCTGATGAGTTGGGTGAAGTTGAATGTGAGTGTGATTAGGTGGGTCCAGAAGGTAATTCATGGGGATGATCGGTGCACTCAATGTACATCTGAGGGTGGGAGGCGCCACGTAGGGTTTTTACTGGTTCTGGTATATTGCTTTTCATTGGAGGCGCCCCAGACAGGCAGCTTATAATACCAAAAGCCAGTCATTTCTTTCCCTTTTCTTAATAACCCAGCGTTCCTGTTTTTGTCTTTCAGTATGTCTCTTTCCCCTTTCCGCACTTTCGTTCATTTTTTTTGCTGTCTGTGTCTGTCACTCTCTCTCTCTCCCCCTCTGTTGTATACCCACATCACTCCTTTGTCACCCTTCTCTCTCTCTCTCTCTCTCTCTCTCTCTCTCTCTCTCTTTCTCTCTCTCTCTCTCTCTCTCTCTCTCTTTCCTTCTTATTTCTCTTTCTCCTTCTCTCTCTCCCTCCCTCTGTCTCTCATTCTCTCTGCGGTGGTGGGGTTTTATATTTAACTGAACCTGGGCAGGGGGAGATTTCATCTGATTTTTTAATAGCTCTCTTATATTGTCCCCATGGGCTTGGGCTCACCTCTGTGCGATTAAGAGTCCCCCCCCCCCCCCCCCCCCCCTTCTCCTTTCGCTGAATGCCCCAGGCACCGAAGGAATACAGAGGCCAGGAAAGTGCTTCAGTAATTAGTCTCAAATCTTTTCCTTTATTCGTTCTTTCTTTTTTTTCAACCCCCCCCCCCCCCCCCCCACCTTTCCTGACAGCCCCCTCTTCTTCTCCCTCTCTCCCCTTCCTTCACTTCCTCCCTCGTTTTCTCTCTCTATGCCTTCTCTCTCTCTCTCTCTCTCTCTCTCTCTCTCTCTCTCTCTCTCTCTGCCCTCTCCCCCTTTCCTCTTCATTTTCATTTTGAGCACATTTCCATAAACACCACAGGCACTTCTGAGACACTGGGTGAGCCTCTAAGGCCACCGTACAGTTACATGGGCTCACCAGTGTTCCACCAAACCTGCTAATGTCTCTAATTAGGGATGGAGGGAGGTGGTGGTGGGCCGAAGGGGGCGGCTGGGGTGGGGGCAGGGTGGGGGTTCAATTATACCCTGGATCACTGGAAGCACAGAGCAGGTCTATAGTCAGATAAGGACCATATGCCGTGCACGCGTGCATGCGTATTTGTCAAAGCAAGACAGGTTATAGGTAAGACAGGTATAATTGGTGAACTGTTATGTTTTATAGCATCCGCTAGCTTGATTTTCTGTGAGAGACTTCACAGTTGTTCAGTGAAAAGGATACTAGAAAATGGGCTCCAAGGCTTCTCTGCCTGTTTGTCAGCATTTTAGGTTTCCATTTATGGGCCCCTTAGTAGGAACATTGTGCTGGGTGTAGAAAGGCCATATGATGAGGAATGTAATAAACAGTGTCTCCAAGGTAGCTCCTAGTACAGGGCATCAAAATGGCAATCCTTTCTTTAGTTGGTGCTTCATGGTGCAGTGTTGTGTTTTACAACATCAGAGGTTATAGCATTTGTGTGATGTGTGCCCTAGGGGTGCAGGTAAGGCACAGTTGAGGGTGGCTTCCTGGTCTGGGCCATAGATGGGCCTAATGTGGGCCACAGCTGGGCCTGATATGGCCACAGCCGTCCTATGTGATGGGGATAATGGCATGAGTGGCAGTCAGTGAGAGGAGACAGGCCTACTCCTGAGTCTGCATCCCTGGCATACAGATCAGACAAAATGGCAGTAAACTGAACGAAACAAAAAAAAAACAAAAAAAATTCAGATCAGACTTGAGTCAGTGGCGGGTAGAGGAGTATACAGAAAGCCCTTTTAAAGCTCCTTTAAAGTCCCATACATGCCTAACTCCAGACTCCAAAGCAGAGATTTATTGACGTCCTGTCAGCATTCACACAACATCCTTGATACCATTTTCACTCGTAGCAAAATGCCAGGAAGGGTTTTACTTTTATGAGTTTATCTCTGGGATTACGACAATGAAATAGAAATTAGTTTCTTCCCCTGTCTTACAAATATTTCAAATATTGCAGCAGCATTGGTAATGAGGGCCCTGACTTTTCCAGTAAAGTACCAATAAATGTCTGTCTCTGTGTGTGTAGATATTTGTTTCTGTACAGTGTTAACCAGTATTGTATGAAAAAATAAAGTCATTTTGTAAGTGGTAAATGTGTTTGCTTGATAGGGTTAATGGTGAGTGCAAACTATCACATAAGAAAAGAACAATGAACAACAAAAGTATGATAATTTATAAATAAAATTTATTAGTAATAAAAAATACTTATGTGATTAATATCTATCTAAGCTAAGTTTCATGTGTGTTGCCACTGGAGGTCCACTGACTGCAGGCACACTGACCACCAAGTCCCCCTCCCTCACTGTGACCGGATGAGGTCTCCCTATTGCCTGGCCTTGTCATGGTCAGTGCAGCTCTTTGCAGCCTGTGTGGCTGCTGCATTGTGGGTAATCAGACCTCTGCGCTCAAACCAGGCCAGCAGCTGCACCCTCCTCTCCTCCTCCAGCACATCTCTGTCTTGTGCGGTTAGACGCCTCCGCAGATCTTGGTCTCCGTTGGTGACCACCTGAGAAGTGCTCTTCCCGCCCCACTTGGCCAGCTCAGGGCTCTCGCGGTCCAGGGAAGACTGCTTTTCGTCTGTCGAGGGAAATGACATTATGAAATCGAATCAGCAACGTTTTAAACACTGTGAGTCGCCTTTAATTCTTTTGGCCAACTGAAGATTGTTCCACTTACTGCAGTCTCCGTTGCGGCAATCTTTGAAAAGTTGCACCAGGTTGCACACCAGATCTTTTGCAATGTCCGCTGTTAAAAAGAGATTGAAAAGCAATCAGTTTGGACAGTAGTTCACCAGACCCAAAAATAAAATGTAAGAGTAGAGAGAAATCTGAAGGCAGAACATTAATGGAGATGAGGAGAGTGTGATGTTGGATAACGGGGCAGTGCTGGTGGCATAATACTTACAGGACAAGTTAGCACATGCAGACTCAGGTAGGCTAACACTGAGTGAAGCATCAGCCTTTCC
Source organism: Coilia nasus (assembly GCA_027475355.1). Classification (NCBI taxonomy): domain Eukaryota; kingdom Metazoa; phylum Chordata; class Actinopteri; order Clupeiformes; family Engraulidae; genus Coilia; species Coilia nasus. Next base: position 16,935,401 of record CM050204.1, on the reverse strand, counting down.
TTGTGCTGCCTTCGTCTTCTGGGAGTTTCCATTAGCATTAGCCAAACACATCCCCACAGGTAGTGGATCATCATCTTGGCTATCTTGGCTAGCATGAACCATCGCCCTGTGGATGACAATGTGGCCAATTCTAAAGCCCTCCACACTCTCTCCAGCTCTCTCCTTCCACTCAGCCGGAGGTGTGTCCTGTATCAGTCCTCCCTGCGCCTCAGAGACGGTCATCTCAATCTCCATCTCCATCTCCACCTCCTTCCTCCTCTTGTCAGCCATTTCTTTTTTGAGGTGCTTAGCCTCTTTTCTGAGCTTCTTCTTGCTTATTTTTACCAGCTCACTTCTCCCCTTCTTCTCCCTGCCGCTGTCCACCTTGATCCTTGGTGATTCTGTCTCCCCATTGGAGTCTTCTCCAGGCACAGGTAGCCAGCAGCGCAGTAAATCGCAGAGTCTCATTGTCAAACAGCTGTCCTCTTTGAAGTCTCAAATTAGACTGAGCTGATCTTTGGAAATTACTGAAAATTCTAGTTTGGACATTCTACTCTGGAGTTCTGTAAGTAAACATTCCATGGGGAGTTGTCATGGCAATAAGGGTGTTCTTTTAAATCTGAGTCAGGAACATGAGAATGTTCATTCTGTCATTCAGTTCATTCAGTAGTTTTCCTACTATTCCATGAAAGGCTAACTGTTAAAGTACAATAAGATGCCAAAGTAGCTTTGTACACCAGAAGCACTGAATATTTTACAGCCCAATGTAAAAAAGAATCTTTATTAAAATCGTAGAGATTTATCTTTTTTGTTTTTTAATCCTTTGCTCTTAAATGTATCTACTCACATTCATAAATGGATATAATAGTAAAACTGTTAAAAACGTTTTTTTCCCCTTTTACAACCCCAGTGTTGTCTGCTTAATACAGTTCATCCTCTCTCTCTTTCTGTCTCTCTCACACACACACACACACACACACACACACACACACACACACACACACACACTCCACTCGGTCTCTGTCTCTGTCTCGCTCTCACACACACAATTCAATTCAGTTCAATAGAGCTTTATTGACAGCATTCATTCAGAAAGTGATGCAGATTAAGATGTCTCAATGGTGCCTTGGTTGCCAAAGGTTTGAGTATGGCTGCTTAATCTGTAGCTGCACACAGTTTTGAGCTGTTTAGTATTGGTCACTGTGGAGAGGTGGTCTGCCACAGTGTATTTTCTGTTTACTGTCAAATAACATTGAAGGTTTTTTGTTGTTGTTGTTTCAGTCAACTATAATAGGTAATTTAGTTTTTCTGTATTTATCAACATCCCTCTCTCTCTCGCACGCTCTCTGTCTCTCTGTCTTTCTGTCTCTCTGTCTCTCTTTCTTTCTTTCTTTCTTTTTTTCTTTCTTTCTCTCTTTCTTTCTTTGCCTAAACAGACTAGATATTGTCATCTGCGGTGAGAGAGAGAGAGAGAGAGAGGCTGAAACCTCTTCAAGCTCTTCTCTTAGCCCCATAAATCAAGGCCAGGCCCCTGCCCGTGAATCAATATCTCTTTAATGCATGGCAGTACCTGCTGAATATTTATGTGAAGTGGGGCGGAGGGAGGGAGGCGGGGGATCATGGGTTTGAAGATGACGCTCATGCCAAAAATCTGACATTGAACAAAATGCTCGCCCAAGGGGGAAAAGTGCGGCGGAAGGCTCCTCGCATGCAGAATTTTGTCTCTTCGTCTCTTGCCGTGTCATTTCTGTGGCAGGCGCCCTGTAAGCAACGAAGACAGAGACAGCAGAAGTCTTCCCATCCACTCCATTTGTCTTGTCATATAGCCTGTTTACGATAGCGTCCAAGGTCCCCCAAGCGCTCGCTGGGATGTTATTACTTTGAGAAGTTGAGAGGGACATATGAAAGAGAAGGGCAATGGAGGGATTTGGTCGCGGATGTGCTTTGTTAATCTTTGTTTATGTGTTTTTGGAATGTGGGAAAAAAATGGAAAGAGATTAAGAAAATGAGATGCATGTGTGAGAAAATTTAGACAAATGGGACAGGACTTCTAGTATGAGATACGTTAGTTTACATAAGCTTGCATTTTTATGTTTGTGTGTGTGTGACTAGAACTGTCTGTCTGAAAGTGTTAGAGCCCCGTGAGTCTTGGCCCTGAACAGGGAGCCACATTTCCTGGGTGTTCTTCTCAGTACAGCCCTCCCTCTCGTCCTGGCCAGAGGAATTCAGGCTGTTTGTTCAGCACTGTATATACTTGCTCCGAACATCTCCAAATGCCAGGAGAGAGAGAGAAAAAACACAGAGCCCCACTGTGTTAAAGCCAGTTCAGAGAGTTGAAAAATTATAGGATTGTGTGTGCGTGTGTGTGCGTGCGCGCATGCAGGTTTAATGAGTGTGCGTGCTTGTGTGTGTGTCCGTGTGCTTGTTTGCTTGTTCGTGCAGCCCCACACCCAGCTTGGTTCACTCTGAAGTGTTTGATTTTTCTGCTAAAATATTCGTTTTGGAGCGAGAACAAAAATGGGCCAGCTACGTTCCAATTGCATAACAAAAAAAAAAACATTAACGAGAGTGAAAAAGAGAGAGAGAGAGAGAGAGAGAGAGAGAGAGAGAGAGAGAGAGAGAGAGAGAGAGAGAGAGAGAGAGAGAGAGAGAGAGAGAGAGAGAGAGAGAGACAGACAGACAGAGAGAGAGACAGAGAAAGAGAGAGAGAGAGAGAGAGAGAGAGAGAGAGAGAGAGAGACAAGGGAGAAAGAGAGAGAACAGTGTGGAATAGAAGATGGAGAGAGTGTGGAAAGGAGTCAGGGGTGGGGGGTAGGTGAGTCAGTGGAGAAGTAAAAGGTGTGTGGTTTGGGGATAGGATACAGCTACCCCCAAGAAAATCAAGGAGCCAAACTATGTGCCTGGCAAAGCACTGAGTTGCTGTCCCATAAACCCATTAGGCTCTGTCTGAGTTGTGGCTGAGTTCTGGCTGAGCTTTGGCAGAGGGTCTTGGCAGAGAGGCCCTTGGGAAGCCCTGATTAACTGAGCTGTGAGAGAGGCCTTGCTTCTGGCACGTCTCCACGGAAACAGCTAGGAAAAGGTGCCTCAGGCTCTCTACTGCTTTCCCATTTATTCTTACAATAAATAAATAAAACGTATGCTATCGTTGTCTGATTGAGGGGCATTTCACCAAATTACTGAAAGCATTACCTGTCTGGTTCAGCCTCTTTTATGAGTCCATTAAAGCAGGAAAACAACTGAAATGTATTAAATTGACTTAATTATTGTAGTCGGAAGGCTGTGAAGATTGCCCGAGGCAGACAAATATCTTTTATGGTGCAAAATATTCCGAGGTTTTAGTGACGCATATTACGATTTACACTGATGAAAGGTTCCACAAATCATTGCCAGCTATGTGGAATACTAATAACAGAACATTTTACTTTTTTTGTATCTGAAAACTTTTAAACCTTATTAGATATTTTCTGTTGTGAGAGGTTTAAAGGTTGGCTATCATCCTAAGGAGCTTGCTACGTATTTATTAATGTGTGTATTACTTATTACGTATTTCTTACTACTTTATATTTGTTATTTATTTGTGTTTTTTTACCCGTTTAGATTTATTGGCCTAGTAAACTGTTACACACATGGAATTTGACTCCGACAGATGTTGAGTCTTTAGTATACATTACATTAAACTTAGCACTTTTATCCAAAGCGACTTACAATAGATAGAGGACATAAACAAGCTACAGATATGCTGAGAACAACAGAGTAAGCAACAATGTAACAAAATTAGTGCAGCCAAGGTACAGGTAGTGATGGTGATTGAAGGTTAGTTTTGTTAGTAAGAAAAGTATTCTTGGAAAAATACAGTCTAAGGGCTCATTCACACCAAACTCTCTGCGTATTCAGCGCGTGGCCGTATCCTGAGCGTATTCTGTCCGTATTCATTTAGAATGCACGTTGGCAGATGAGACCATTCCCACCGCAACCGTATTCTGAGTGTATTCTATCACCATAGAAACATATTGTACGGACAGAATACGGCCACGCGCTGAATACGGAAAGTGTTTGGTGTGAATGAGCCCTAAAGGTAGACCAGGATGACCCTACTCTCGTAGCAACTGGTAACTCGTTCCACCCTTGTGGGACAACAACGGAGAACAGTTTAGACTGAGGTTGCCTTGTGTGAGGAGAGGGCAAGGCCAGGCTGTTTGTTCATGAGGATCGCAACTCCCTAGATGGGACATAAGCCTTTATTATAGCTTTCAGATAAGCAGGGGTGAGCAGCTTGAAGTTAACTTTGTAGGCTAGAGTCACAGCCACCAGGAGCCAGTGCAGGTTAACGGACAGAGGAGGGACAGGTGTCCTTTTGGGTCGATTGAATACCACTACTGCTTTCTGGACCATTTGCAACGGTTTTGTTGCGCAAGCAGGTACGTCGGCCAGGAGAGAATTGCAGTAATCGAGCCGAGAGATGACCGTAGCCTTTTCCAGAAGCTAAGTGGCATATTGGGTCAGGTACGGTCATAATTTTTTGTATGTTATACAGTGCAGGACCGGGATACGAAGGCAGTGTGGTCAGAGAATGATAGCTGGTCATCAATCATGACACCCAGGTTTTTTTTGCAACTTTGTTCTAAGCAACAGTGGCAGCCAATATTCAGGTTGATATTATGGCAGATTGAATCCTGGGCTGGGATTACCAAGAGTTCAGTCTTAGACAGATTAAGCTGAAGGTGGTGTTCCTTTATCCATGTGGACAGTTTGTGTTCCATGTGGCAGTTACCAGAGATGTGCACCGAGAGGTGCTTAAAGGGCCCTTAACTGGGGGTAGTGATTTGTGACTGGACGGGTCACAGAATTATTTGCTGATGGCAGCTACCTTTTCTGTGAAGAAGTAGCAAAGCTGTCAGCGGTGAGGTTAGTGGCAGGAGGAGGCGGAGGAGGGTTTAAGGCGGAAAATAGTTTTCTGTGTGTCAGTGGTGCTGCAGATTTTGTTATTGTAGTAAGCCGTTTTAGCAGTCCTGATGGAGGAGGAAAATGAGGCTGGGAGAGACTGAAAGGCCTCCAGATCGGCAGGGTTGCCGGTTTTATGCCATTTTATTCCTGCAGCTCTGAGAGTAGTTTGCAAGGAACGGATGGTATCAGTCAGCCATGGGCGAAGCTGGGTAGACTGTCAATTCAACATTTAGACATGTGAATCAATCAGTAGACAAAATTGGTGAAAAAGTCTTGCTGTACAACAGGGAGAAAAAATGTACAAGTCACATGATATACATACTGGGCAATATGCATTAAAGCAATACCAAGTAGTTTTCGTCTTCAGCTGCCCTACTGGTTAGAATTGTCTCTCATAAAGAACTACAGAGAGATGGTCTGTTCCACCAAACTTACTTCAACAGAACCCAATGAACTGGCACTGTTCCGATTCCCTTTGTCGGTTTCTACCATTACATTACATTACACTTGAGCTGATGCTCTTATACAGAGCGACTTACAGATATTTACAGGGTTTTTTAGTTACAGTCCCTGGAGCAGTGTGGGGTTAGATGCCTTGCTCAAGGGCATTTCAGCCATGGGTAGGGTGGGATTCGAACCTGCGATTCTTCAATCCCAAGACCACCTCCCTAACCACTGGACCACAGCTGACCCGCTCACAGCTCACAACTGACTTAGTGCGGTTATAGCCCATGGAAGGCGGCGAACGTACCAAAAGTGCCTTTCACCACTGAAATGATTTTGGAAACATTGTTTTAGGGTTGAATGAACTACTTAGTGTTGCTATTATAATAAGCATTTGGCGTGCAGTGAACATTGTTTGTCCATCTCGTCCCTCTGCAGGACCACGCCCTGAGCGACGACACAGTGCTGAACAAGATCAACCTGGCCGAGCCACAGGAGCACGAGCTGCCTGATCTCTCGGCCGAGGAGCAGGCCGTCATTTTGGGCATCTGGTAAGATGGGGAACTCACTCGCTCAGTCAGTCACACACTCACTCAGTCAGTCACACACTCACTCACACACTCACTCACACACTCTCTCAGTCAATCAGTCAGTCAGTCAGTCACTCTCTCACTCACACACTCACACACACACTCTCACTCACTCAGTCAGTCACTCAGTCACTCACTCACACACACACACACACACACACACTCTCACTCAGTCACTCACTCAGTCAGTCAGTCAGTCAGTCAGTCACTCACTCACTCACTCACTCACTCACTCACTCACTCACTCACTCACTCACTCTCTCACTCGCACACTCACTCACTCACTTACTCTCTCTCTCACTTTCTCTCTCACTCACACTCTCTCTGACTTGCTCACACACTCTCATTCACTCATTCACTCACTCGCTCATTCTCACTCTCTCTTTCTCTCACCGTCTCTCTCTCTCTCTCTGTCTCACATACACTGCTTTTTCTGTCTTAATCCTTCTCTCAGGCACTCTAAATCATTCTCTCATATTCTTTGGATGACACTCACTAACTCTTTCACTCATTCAGTCTTCTGCAGTTTTTGCATCCATGACCACGCACACACACCACCTCCAACACCTCCCTTATACTTCAGCTACCTAAAAAAGATTCAGCTGCCTCTTAGCACTCCTCAGTATTGTCACCTTTTGAATGCATTATGGAATTGCATACCTGGGGCCCTTCGCAATGTACACATTTGTGCTGCCTGCAGAAGTCATCACCCGCCCGCACACACACACACACACACACACACACACACACACACACACACACACACACACACACACACACACACACACACGTCTCCTCGCAATGCTGATATTTATGGGCCCACCTTATGTTCCAATATCAATATTTTTAGCGATAACAAAGGGTGATGTATTGTTAGCACACGCTTTTGTCCTTCCCGTCTTGACAGGGAACAAATCACCCGCAGGCAGCAGCCGCTGTGAAATAACGACGTGAGGCGTCAAGAAATACCAGCAAGATCTCCATTTTCCCCAGCTATTTGTCACGGAAAGAATAGCTTATGCGCAGTAATTTGCGAGGGTGGGATTATTACAGAGTATTAGAATGGGGGTGGTTTGGGAGGGAAATGAACGTGACCCTGCTGAGCTACGGCAAGCCGGAGGCGCCAAGCCGTGATGGAAATTATTTCTTTGACACACACATGGCTCCTAGGGGCCTGTTAATGTGCGCACTGAGTTTGAATGAAAAAGTATATATTTTTAAATATCTTCTTTGCTTGAAATAGCCATTAATATTAAGAAGCACTCAGAATGTGTATTAGTTCAGGGCATAGGAGAATGCTTGGACTTAGAGATGCAAAGTGCAAAGGTGTAAAGCCTGCTGTACAGAGAGATGTGAAGATGGGATAGGACAGGAAAGGGGACATGTCTTTAGGCTTATGGGAACCTCCTCTCTTTTTACACTAGTGTGATCTACGGTAATTCGTGTATGTGTGTGTGCACCCGTGTGTGCGCCAGTGTGTGTGAGTGCGTGCGAGTGGATCTCTTGTGTACAGGAGCATTTACAGGTCTATCGATTATGCCTCTTTGAGTCTGTGTGTATGTGTGTGTATAAAAGAGAAAGGAAGAGATACCAAGGACACTAAAGTTTGTGTGTGTGTGTGTATGTGTGTGTGTGTATGTGTATGTGTGTGTGTGTGTGTGTGTGTGTGTGTAGGTCAGAGGGTGTGTCAGTGAGAGTTTACGCGCTCCTGAGCTTACTTATAAATTATTTTTCAGGCTGCCTGCCCCTTGCGCGTGTTACAGATTCAGTTTTTAAAGGTCTACTTGTCATGGGCTTGGCCCACAGCTTTTTATGAGGATGGTTTCTGCAGGATTTTTGGAAGCATTTTAGCACTGATCGAAAAAAAGGGAGCAACCTCCTGTTTTTTCAATATAAAAAGCAACAACCAAGCTCGGAAAGAGTTTCATTTTTTTTTTATAATCCCACAACCTTAGAGCAGCCTACCGGTTTTATTATCGCCAGTGTTATTGCAGCTTCATATAGTATATCACTGTTGTAATGGTGCTAAGGTTTACTGCCTCTTTCTGGTCTTCAGAGAGGCTGCTAAGGCTAGTGTTTGGTGCTCTGTTTACCTGTGTGTGTGTGTGTGTGTGTGTGTGTGTGTGTGTGTGTGTGTGTGTGTGTGTGTGTGTTGGGGGCTTGGTGGGACAAAGAGACTATGAGAAAGGCAAGAGTCTGTATTGAGGTACATACAATATTACATTACAGTAACTTCATCCTCTTGTGCTCTTTTTAACAGTAAAAGATGCTGGGCTTTGCAAGAGTAGCTAAGTAAGAGATTGTCAGAGCCACTGAATAGCATAACACAGCATTACGTTAAAGCACTATGTTTCTTAGACATGTCTATTCAATCTATTCAACTTTGTCACAAACAGCAACTGTATGTGTACCACATCAGCCCCTGATCTCGCTCGCTCTCGCTCTCGCCATCTCTCTCGCCGCCTCTGTCTCTCATTCAGTCTCTCTCATTCAATCTGTCTTGCTGTGACTGTCTCTTTCACGTCCTGCCTAGCTACAGTACTGTGCAGTGCAAAAGTCTTAGGCAGGTGTGATAAAATGCTGTCAACTAGGAATGCCTTCAAAAATGGAAGTGTTAATCATTCATGTTCATCAATTAACAAAATGCAGTGACTGAACAAAAGAGAAACCTAAATCAAATCAATATTTGGTGTGACCACCCTTTGCCTTTAAAAGAGCATCAATTCTTCTAAGTCCTTTGCATAGATTTTTTGAAGGAACTTGGCTGGTAGGTTGCGCCAAACATCCTGAAGAACTACCACAGATCTTCTGTGGATGTATGCTTCCTGACATATACAACCAATTTGGTGTAATTAGTTGATCATACACCTGACTATAATCCTGCAAAATCCCTGACTTTGTGTGTACCCCTGTGTGTGAATTGATGCTGGTTTAAAGGCACCTGCCTAAATCTTTGGACAGTACTGTATCTTTTCAGCCATCCACATGTTTAATGTTAAAACACCCATAAGGTTGAAAGGACTTAAGGCATAAGATGGGCATAAGTTGTTTTTTGGGTTAGGCAGGTGCACACAAAGTGTACACACACAGGGGTACACACAATATGAACATAAATGATTAACACTTCCATTTTTGAAGGCATTCTTAGTTGACAGCATTTTTTCACTCCTGCCTAAGACTTTTGCACAGTACTGTATATGTCGACTAAGCGCCGACTTCCTCAGAAGGAGCCTGAGAGGTGTAGTGTTTGGGCAGCAAACCTTACAACTTCTTAGCCTATGGAAGTAGGGAGAGAAGGTGGAGGAACACAAAATCGACCAGAGCGATGGAAGTCATTATTTCTCTATGGAGAGTCGGCAAATTGGGCGACCAGGGCGAATTCGTCGGCAGCGAGGCGAATTGAGCGACCAAAGCGAAAATGAGAAGTTTAAAGTCAGTTCACTTTATTGTAATGAGCGATGACCCGATTCGGTGAAAACCAACCAGAATACATAGATTTACCAACGTCCATTGATTACTGAGCTAAATCCAAAAATATTTGGCTAAATCCAACATTCCAAATGATCCGTCATAAGCAAACAAAGAGAACAAGGGGAATTCAACAGCAAAGCTGTTGCGACCTCGGCGACCTGTTCACTTTGGTTGCTTTTGATCTGTACGTACAGTTAGAGTGATAGAGAGAGGTTGGGTAGGTTAGGGGTTTTTTGGCTGTCTGGTCGCATTAGCCTCTATTGTTTTGCTGAGCTGGGTGGCTCCCCTGCCCCCAGCACCTCGCTGCTGATGCGAGTCGCAGGTTAAAACCTGCAGTGTGTGACCCGTACGCCCACAAAACTTTCTTGCCTCCTCTTTCACACTGTCTGGCTATCATAAACTCACAAGGCCTTGCCACAAAATCCAATAAAAACTGGCCTACGTGCAAGGACAGAAAGTCTCGTGGTAGCGGTATAGAAAGGCTATCTGCCCTCATTAAGCACAAGGTCTTTTATAATTGTCTTATCCATTCTTATAAGGCTTGTGGTAAAAAAATTCTACCATACAAATGCTGTATATTTATTCATTGACAAAATCAGGTAATTCTAATTAGCAAGACTCTTTAGCCAGGTAGAGGAGTTATTGTCAAATCATGTGTCCTAATGGCACAGGTAGAACCAGGTGTTGCAGTATGAGGTGAGACAATTTGGAAACCTGCTTTAGATACAGGTTCTTAACAATTGAAGTATTTAATCTTGTGTATTATCCATATGGGCACAGACTCTCTTGTGACAGATTTGTGCTTGTTTTCCATAGCACCTCCGCAAACAGTGAACCCACTGACCAGCTATTTCTGCCTTGGCAGTGCAACTTTTAATTTTTTTATTTTTACAAAGCCAACACTTTCCCATGTCCTTCATTGTCTCGTCTGACACTCTTCAGAGTTGCGACGACTCTTAAGTCCTCCTGGCATGAAAAACCTCTCAATCCCAGTCATACTCTCTTGCAGGTCAATGCGTCTGGTCCGTGTGCGTCCAGAGTCCCGCGCTTGTTCAAAAAGGCCATCACCGGTCTTTTGATGACGCTAAGAGACAAATTATAGGCATGGAGCAATTAGCAAACATAATTACCGTGAGCTTGGGGATGTAATTGAATTGACTGATGATTAAGGATGGATTAAGTGCAGTCACAGAAAGAAGAGCTTGCAGCTCGTTGTCATGGCAAACCATTCCACTTCTCACAGCCTCTCTTGCATCACCCCGGAAAATGGGCTGCGAAAAGCATGGTGTTGTCAAGTTGAGAATGTTATTTAAAACGTTCAGTTACTAAGTGACTGAGGCTGTGTTGTCATGGAGCCCGATGCACTTAGTCTTCGGCCTTGGCTGTGAGCTGTCTCGCTTCCGAGGTGTAAGGTTTTTCCACATCGATCGCTCACCTTTGTGTGTGTGTGTGTGTGTGTGTGTGTGTGTGTGTGTGTGTGTGTGTGTGTGTGTGTGTGTGTGTTTGCACGTGTGTTACAGAAACTTTGACCCATGTTGCCGAGCAACGCTTGATTTTTCCCTTAACACTCTGTCACCTCATGCCCAGTGCCGCCCTCCTTCCCATGACCACTTGCACCTTTCCCACAATGCTTTGCCCTCCTGCATTTGGTTCCATTGTGTGAGGGGCACAGGTCTGTGCCTTGCTGCTGCAAAGACATGGTCAGTGTCACACCCGAATATTGGATCCAGACAATAAGAGAGAAGAAGCTGACTTGAAAGTTCCGTAATCCCCTCTGCAGTGTTCTGAGTGAATAAGCGGAACAGCACTTTTAAGCTGAGTTCGGTCTCTCTCAGAAGTACACCTGAGCTTTTATACTTCAAAGCTCGTACCAGAGGCCCCTCATTGTTATTCCTCACTTCCGTGTGCCAACTGATTAGAGCACATCCCTAGGATGTGGACATTTTGCCAGATCTGCTTGCGCCCTGCCAAGTTAAAGGTTGATTGTACCTGTCTGGCAACAGTGCCAATTCTCCTCTGTGGGTTTCATCTTTTTTTAAAAAAAATTTTAATTTTATTTTTTAAGTGAGACTCAAGATCAGGATACTTTATATGAGTGCTCAGCTTCCGCAGGGGAATAATGGTGACTGTGTCTTTCACTCAAGGTTGTGGGGTCTGTGGCAGGCACGGATTGTGTGCGCTCTGTGGTGGACGATGAATGAAGGGCAGCGCGGAGGAGGATGATGTCTGGTCTGGTCTGGTCTGGTCTGGGGGATTTGCCAGACTTGAGACAGAGAATGGGGGCCCCTTGCTTTACGGCCTCCCCCTAACCAGAACGACATGGAGCCAACAAAGCAGGCTTAAGGGCTTCACTCTGCACTGTCTAGGGAAGGATCCACACACACACACACACACACACACACACACACACACACTCTCTCAGTATTACCATGACACAAATCTATATTTCAGCTGAGAGTAAAATATGAAGTGAAAATTGTCTGGGAAAATATACATTAAATATAAAAATGTCTGAAATGAAACACTTTCTCTTTGTGTCACACACATGTGGTATCACACAGACACAAACTCTCTCTCTTACACACACACACACACACACGCACGCACGCACACACACGCGCACAAATGCTCTCTGTCCGTCCCCCCACCAATAGACCTTCGTCTGCACACATTGTCCTGTGTTGGCCCCCTCTCTGAGGCCTTGGTCAGATCATTTGGAAGGGGAGATGACCATAAGTGCAGCAGCAGGAATGTGCTGAGGCGCTCAGACGCCCCTGCTGGTTAACTTCTACTGTACGTGGTCAGCATTCCTGTGCGGCACGTATGGAGCATTTGAGGATAGCCGTGAGCTCGGGGGTCCTCGCGTAGCCACGGTGCAAACCCTCCCTCCTATGCAAAATTATCGCTCATTACTCGGCTCCGGCCCTGCGACCACCGATCATTAACCACCAGGTAACCAACTATCAGTCTAGCTTGTCTTGCTGTTCCTCTCCACATCTTTGTGTGTGTGCGTGCGTGCGTGCGTGCGTGCGTGTGTGTTGGTGAAAGAGAAAGAGAAAGAGAGAGATGGAGAGACGCTGTGGTCAGCTGTGCTGTTCTGTGCTCGTATCCATTTCCAGCAGCCGTGGTCTGGTGGAAGGGAGCCTGCACTCCCTGCCGGTCCGCGGGCCAAGAGCGGAAGCCGGTCCTCAGCCCCACGCTGGGCTGTCCATCGCTAATACACTGATACACTGTTGTGGGGGCCCCATCCATCCACATCCCGCATCAGACTGCTAGACCGTGGGGATTCTGCATGAGAGTGTGATTGTGTGTGAGAGGGAGTGAGTGTGAGCAAGCGAGAGGACGTGACTGTATTTTACAGACCAAGTATGTGTAAGATAGATGGTGGGGCGTGTTTGTGCGTGTGGCTGTGTGAAAGGATGGGGGAGAAAGAGAGGTTATGTTTTTGGGATTGTTAATGATGTCCGCATGGCTAACGCAGAGAACGAGCCCTGTGTTCTTCTGCACCTGGCATACAGTGTGCTTCACTGGGCCTCCAGAGAAAAAAATAATAAACAAAGTTTTGAAAAGAGGACAGGGTAATCATTTCACCTAATCTCCATGAAATCAAAACCCGGCTTTTGGTTGGAAGGAGACCCCTGTCCTCCTCCCCACTTGGCTTTCCTTCTTTCATCCAAGAAAGCAACACGAAAAGGCATTTTACTGACTTTCTGCCAGTGATCTTTGCTTATGCTTCGATCAGCGGTTGCTGGTGTATGTAAACAGCTTGACACAGTACTTATACCGCATGGAAAATGTATGTTGTCGTAATGATGCCTCTGTTTCTCATACCTTTTTAAAAAACGGGAAAAGAAGAAAAATACTTTGAATTTGGAGTGTAATAAAAGTAATTTAATCTTTTATTTATTCATACATCGGTTATGTCTTTGATGAAAAGAGACTCTAAGTACTCAAGGCTGTATGTGCATGTCTAAAATGAATGGGTAACCTGGAGGCCTGTTTTGGAGTTGGTGCTGACCTCACTTTGTTGAAATGTGTTTTCTGTCTTTAACTTAAAAGACATTTCTTCCTTAGGGTGAAGGTGACACTTTTCAGTTCTTTTCAACAGGTTTGACAGGTGTGTGTGTGTGTGTGTGTGTGTGTGATTGTGTGATTATAAGAGACCTGGACATGGTTGAGAAAAGACAAAATGTGTAGATGTACTTGGTTTATATTTCCATCTGAATTGTATTGCCATTGCCCCTGTCAAGCAACAAAAACAAAATGATGATAAAAGTAGATGCAATTTCATCTGGGCTTCGACGAAGGAAACCGACATAAATCACTCTTTTAGTCTAAAGTATAAAATGAAGCAGTCCTGTTTCATGATTTACACTCAAATTGCTCATGCTGTTCCAGTTGAAATTGCATTGCTATCAGCCCTTACATTCACATAAATCTAGTGGTGCTGGGTAAATTGCTGAGGGATACCCACTAGTTTTATATCTGACCATGGGAAAGCGAGCAAAGAAATAGTGCTCCTTTTGTCTGCATCCTGCTGCAAGTATTGTAATTTATGTTGGGAATGGAGACTGCAGCAGCGGCTCCGCTCCGACCCTACACTCATCCAGTGCCTCACTGTGGCTTTGCCTCCGCAGCACCGACTTCCAGAAGAATAACCCCATCCACAAGCTGACAGATGAGGAGCTGCTGGCCTTTACTTCAGTAAGTCTGCGGCTCCGCTCTGCTCTGCTCCTCTCCTCCTCCTCCTCCTCCTCCTCCTCCTCCTCCTCCCTCCTCAACCTCTCGTCCTCCCTCTCATCCCCATAATCACTTTTCTCCCTCCTTCTTGGCACCCTCTCTATCGCTCGCTCTCTGTCAGTCTGTCTGTCCGTGTTGCGTTGTCCTACTGTCTTTCATATTTCTCTCTCGTGTAGATTTGTCTGTGCTTATAATGACATATTTTTATTTCCTCTTTCTCGTCCTTCTTTCCACTATGTTAACCTCTGTGTTTCGCCCTCTCCTGCCTCTCCTCTTCTCTTCCTCTGCCCTTTTCTGGCTAATGTTTCTTGCTTTCTCAATTTCTTATTTCTCAATCCATCCTATCCTTTCTTTCCCTTCTGCTCCCTCTGATTTCTCTATTTTTCTTCCCCTCCCTTCATCTTTTCTGTCGCTGTCCTCGTCCTCCCTCTCTACCAAATGAAACGGTCAACGTCTTGTGACTGATCCCCCTCTCTCTCATCTTCTCTCTCTTTATCTGTCGTTCTAAAGCTGGATTTATGCATCCCTGCAAAAACAGCGCCTCAAAGGCTTATACTGATGGAATGACGACACCACTTAAAAAAACACACACACACACAAACAAAGTAGCATTGGGTAATCCACCACACCTCATACATCCTAGACTGGGAGCGTGTGCTGATTGACGTGTCCAGCCAGCAAGCACTTGAGCATGAAGGTGAGGTATGGGATTCTGGCTGCCGCCTTTTTACTTTGGTGGTGGCGTCAGTCAGAAAGGGAGGTAAATCATGAATGATGCCATCCCAGGTGCTTAAGAGGCTTAGCTCACTCGTGGACGCTCTCATAAAAAAACACACAGCAGGAGCTGTCAGTGCCCGCAACCCAACCCAACCCTCCCCCGTCCCACTCTTCTGTCTTTCCTCTCATTCACTCATAAACAAGCATACGTAAATCAGCCTAAGGAATGAGTAGGATTAGCCTTGCAAACAGGTGGTGCAGCTGTTTAAAAAAAAAAAAAAAACACCTAGACTGGCCTCTGGTTTGTCCAAGTGAACACTTCAGAAAATGCTGCAGTCGCAACATGCCATACATATTGAAGACAGTTTTTCAGATCAACAACCACAAACCTCATCTTTTTGTCTTTTTTTATTTCTTTTTCCTGACTTGGGGAATGTTAAGGCTGGGGGTTGGCTGGAAAGGGTGGATTATTGGAATCCAAAGAATGTTGGAAGCAGCAGAGAGCATCTCCTTCTCTCACTGTCTGTCCCCAATATTTCCACCCGTTGACCTTTTCTCCAAGTCATTGGGGAGGCATTTCTGCACTCCATTGCTCCTCCTGCTCTGGTTTCTTCTTCAAGATGTCACTCCCATTGCTCTTTGGGTCTCACAGCCTTACGGCTACCACTGACCTAAATCCAGACTTCATCACTCCGCAGTGCTGCTGTTCTGATCGTTGGACAGTAATCACAATTTTTGAAAATGTTATTTACACCTTGTGCCTTTGTGGCCTTGCTGTCTTAATTTTGCTGTACAGTCAACTGTTCAATGACAATAACGGTCTTGAACAATCTTGAACAAATGAGGTTCTAGATGCTGTGGAAAACCAACCATTTAGACTGTATTGTGAATTAAAAAAAAAATTGCTGATCCAGTGCATGCAGGCCCTTCAGCCTTTTTCACCTGCTGGCATTTGCTGCCTGTGTCGGATCCTGGTGTCTGAGCTGTGCTGTTTACGGCCTTGCCGGCTTCCATCTGTCTCTCGGATGCGTCCGCTGGGAGCCCCTTTAGTCAGAGAGTGCATGGGCCGTGCTTTGGCCATGCTCCCCCCCCGCTTCTGTGTCCTGCCGACAGGGTCCCTGAAGACCCAGCGGAGTCCACGGGGTGCTGGAGGAGTGCGTGACTGTCCGCCTCTGGAATGTCAGAATGCCGCAGCAGTGCGACACACGCGCGCGCGCACACACACACACACACACACACACACACACACACACACACACACACATATACTCACATACTCGCACTTCTCATCTCTGAGAGGGAGCTACAGAGAAACAGAGACCCTTCATAATGATAACTCTGACAAATGATCTCAAAATTCCGTGATGCCTCATTGGTAGAGTTCTTGGAGATAGGGAGACGGCTGAAGCCATTAATTTGCTATTAATGGAAGTTCTTTTAGCCAAGGGTTTTTCTGAAGCAAAAGCAGCATGAAAAAACAGCAATTCCTTGTGATCCCATTAAGATTCTCTGTCCTTCATGTATAGACGAAACCGCAGATCTGAAGTTTTTCTCGATTGCTGGGGACACACCTTTGTTGATATTTCAGCTGTTTTCTGAAATTACATATGTGATTTTTGTAGTGTAATGCGGTCACTCTGGCTCTTCCAGCCAATGTAGTCCCTGGCAACTACTGAGATGTTTCTTTACTTTGATTACCATGTTCGCTAATCCCCAGCCCCCCATCACCCACCCCCATGCTGCGGCACTGTCAAATGCAATTTCACCAATGAGCTTTTTATTGAATTTTAAAATGGCCAGACAGTTTTGAGTGGTTTTGTTGTGAATTATCACACATTAAGATGTTGGTTGGCTGTAATCATTATTCATTACATGCAGTAGCTTCGCCAGCTAAGCAATTTTGGAGATGGGGTGGGGGGGATGTGTGCTCCTGCCACTTCATTATACACATGGCTTTCGCTCATTATAAATCACCTTCGTGTATAAATCTGAGCCTGATTTATGCTTTAGTGCTCATAAATCCATGAGTTAAACAGTGTCTCTTCACTTTTTACCCTGTACTTTTTACCGTGTGTACTTGAATTCTTGTATACCTACTGCTCATATGTGTGCACTGTATGGACTTATAAATGTACACACAGCAAGATGTTAATGTGAACTGAGTCACCTCTATGCAGGTAGGGATATCTGATTTGCTGTGGTTTGCTTGGTGTCCCACAGAAGCTGAGGTGCTAGCTTCCAGTGCCACATTAAGGATAATTTGCTGCACCTTTTTTTCCCTCTTTACTTTCCGTTTTTTTTTTTTTTTTTTTTTGCCTTGTTCTCGTTTGTGCTCTCTCAGCTGTCTCTAATTTATGACTGTGTTATTGCCATAGTCACAGCTCTCCGAAGTCACTTCCATTCATCATGCATGCTCTGCTGCCTAGCGCTTTCCGAAGAGAAAACCCCAGCTTCTTCAGAGGCTTGATTTGAAGCATGATATCTTTATTCCTCTGGAAGTTTGGCTTGCCTCTTGTGCAAGGCTCCAACCCTTGCGACTTAAACAAGCTGAATTTGATGCCTCCTCTCAACCTCAGCTTAGCCTTGGAGACCAATCAAGTCATTATTTGGGTTAAATGCTTTTACAGTTCACTCTCCTCCTAATGGTGGACAGAATCTCCATTTATGCCAGTTGAAGTTTGTGTCTGTAACCTTCGGCAGTCTCCCTTCAGGACACCTTAGATTAGCAAACACCTGAGATACATGAGATGTGTCGACGACTAAGTGGTGGTCTCAGCTTGTGTTTAGTAGTCTTGATCCTGCTGCTGAAACCACAGGACCTCTGAGAGCCCAATCAGGTGTGGTTTCCTACATCTGCGGTTTTCCATTGCTGGAAAACTTGGATGTCTTGCAGTTTTGGCAAGTGTTCCTCCCTGCCTTTCTCCTCCCCACTCAAACCCACTCCCTCTTCCATCCCCTACCCCCCACTTCTCTCCAACCCCCACCAGTAATTCAGCCTCCAGTTTCAACACCCGCAAGCTTGTTCAGAGGCACTCCGCTGCCTAGGAGGAGGTATGTAGACTAGTCAGATCACTTGGGCTTGACGGCTAAACTTGGAGGCTTTTAACAGGGTTCATCAAGGGTAGTCCCTTGCTGAGAATGGACAGAGGAAAGAAGCGGAAGGAAAGAGAATGTGATGGAAGGGTATGTAAAAGCTCCAGAAAGAGAGGGCAATGGTGGGAGGAAGGGAGAGAGAGCTTAGGCGAAGGAGAGATGGAGTAGGGCGGGAGGGAGAACGAGAGCAAGAGACTCAAGGCTGATCGTAGGACTGGCAGAGCCACTGGCCAAGCAACTTTTTTTTTCTTGCCCTGAATCCCGGTGGAAAAATAATCACCACTTTCTCTGAGGTTCTGTGAACTTAAACTCAAGTTTCCTGTGACTGTGTCACTGGCATATGTCTCTGTGTTCTCATCGGGTGAGGGATGTGCCTGCCCTGGTGTGAACAGTGTGTGTCTGTGTGCTTTTATGTTGTGTGTGGGTAAGTGCGTTGGCGTTTATACGGTTAGTTTGTTGGCTGGACGTGTGGCAGAAGGGCTGGGCAGGACTGGGCTGGGCTTGTCCCACTTTCTGCACACTCTGCTTTTTTCATTTCCAACCACATCCCCTGGGGTCTGCAACTCTCTCTCTTTTTTTTTTTTTTTTTTTTTATAAGGCGATTCTGTTCTGGTGAACAGTGATATTTTTTTTCCTCTCTTGCCTCTCCTCCACTCTTGGTCTCAAGAATCAAGTAATTTTGGAGTAGCATTCCAACACAAACAGGTACTTATTCCTGAGTTTCATTGTCCTCCTTTGGATCAAAGGCCTCTCATCATGAAACCCCAGAAGTAATTCTGGAAAAATACCCTCCCTCTCAAGTCTCCGACCTCTACCACTGAATCATTGCCGTAAAGCTCCTTGAATGTCTGCACGGAGTTCAGACCTTCCATACTCTGTATTTTAAACGCAGAACCAATAATTCCTGTTTTATATGGGAGGAGAATTCCAAGAATAACCTGCCTACTGGTCCATAACGGAAGGTGGGAATCATAATTCATGAGGGGGCAACATTAGAAGACTTTCTCATCTCCTCATGGGGAGGAGGGTAGGTGGATGGGAGGGAAGTAGTTGGAAACCTTTAAACGATAGCAACAGCTGAGTTTGCACTTTTAAAGGAATGAGACACAAGTGACTGCTTTGGAGACTTGGTCCTCTTAGCGCTATAAAAGCTAATGTTACAGGTCCCTCCTTCCCCCATTAAAACCGTCATTAACCGTTGAGGTATGAAATGCAAAAGCGCACACACTAATAGCACCATTGATGCCTCCAGCCCCACCTCCTGCTCCAGCTTAGATGGGGGATGTATAAGATCTCTTGTGCCCAGGTAAGAAGGGTAGCTATTACTGTTGTGGAATGGGCGGAAGGTCAGGCTATCTCCTGGGCAGTGATATATGCCTTGGGAAAAGTTCCATAGGGGGCGTTTAGTGAAGCAAGTGGGAGTCTTTTAAAAGTGTGATTTTTTTTCCCCATAATTGAAGGTTGTCTGTCAACATTTGAATTGTCACATTTTATAATTTGCCTTGTCATTGTTGTTTTGAAACCTTTCTTTTGGATGAAAAATTATCGGATAATTTGTCATGACCAAACTGAATTTGTGAAAGAATTTTTGCATGTTTCCACATGCAAAAAAACGTCCACATCAGCTCCTACATCTCTTGGTGAGGCTGAGTTTTTTTGTAGTTTTTAACATCAGGCCAAAACTTGTGAACAAATTTCCCGCTCAATGGTTTTGAATGGTAGTGTTAGCCTGGTGGTATTTGGACTTGCCATGTGTCATGAGAGAGCTGCAGTGTGCTGTGGAGCTGTTATTGTATGGGTTTGATTCTGACATCTGGCTATGATTCTGTGATTTTCTGTTTTCTTCCCGAGGCTGCTTTTGTAAAGTACGTAGTTGAAACACAGTACGGCAGTGTCTCTTGAACATTCCCCACACCCTCTCCTCTCTGGCAGTGACCAATCCCAAAGGGTAGGATCACTCCCATCTCTATCCTCCAAAACTCAGTCCATTTCTTGCACATCATAAAATGAGGGAATTACCATATTACCCTCTCTCTGCCATGCTTGGAGGTCAACAGGTGCATGTCCTCTAGTGCAGAGGACGTAAGAGAATGGGGTGAGGTAATTAGAGTTTTTTTTTTTTTTTTTTTTTTAAAGAGGTCCAGCAGCGTATGTATTTTTCCGACTTTGCGTGCGACAGAATTATCTGTGGTAGTTGCCAGGAAGATTGTCGCCGGTCTGTGTGGTCAGTGACATCAGAACTGTTCTGGTGTGTGCCCTAGCCATCATCAGCTCCAAATTCAAACATAATCGGGGACCACCTGGACAGATGAGGTTTTCCCCTTCTTTTTTTCCCCTCGTGTTGTTGCTCTCCACTTTTCACTCTCCAATCTATCCTGACAGCTTTTTCTTGTGTCAGCACTTCTTGTATGTCTTCCTCACCGAGGAGGAAGGCACCATCATCCACCCGCGGGTGTGGCGTCCGACAGTCCTGTCTATGTCAGCGATTTGTTTCCTATTATTGTTAAATCTCTTACCGGCTCAGTGGGCCTGTTACTCTGGCCTAACTTTCCCTTATACAGCCGTGATGGCTCAGAGGACGATTATACACAATCAGAAACTTTGTTTGGTTTGATTGGGTGGGTCTTCTTTTTCGCATCCTTTCTTCGCGTCCCCCTTAGGTTTGATCTCAGTTGATCTCATTCCCTGGTACGTTCTCTGGTGCAGGCACTCATAAACCTTGAGTCAATTTTTTCAACGTGTTTTTGTTTTTTGAATGCAACTATGCTTGAGTGCTAATAGTAGACCAAGATGACTGTCAGTGCAGCATAAACTAGTATGTAGTGCATGTTGTTTGTTCAAATGAAGACCCCTGAGATCAATTTCATTCTCCTGGGCGTTGTGGAACCCCTCAGGGTTTTATATTGCTTTTCAGTCATCAAGCTGGGAGCCTCCCCTGGAACATTGTGTCAGTGGTTTCCTGTCCAAAAGATGATGTTATTCATGTAAATTTGTACTGGCGAGAAATGTCATTGTATTGTCCAAGTCTATTACTGCCACAGTCGGTCTAAGAAAACAACTAAAACCATACATGTTTCATCATCAAAGTGGTGTCAACACATCACCTCCCTTCAAAAAACAAAGCCAATTGAAAAATGTGTTTTGGGGATGGGAATCTTGGTGGAATCGACACTGTATATTTCAGGGGAGAATAAAGCAAGTTTGAAAGTCCCAGACTGTCAGTGCCAAAGTGACTGACCGCCTTCCACTCCTAATGAGAATCGATTGGGCTCGAGAAAGAAGTGGCTAATTAAGCAGTGAGAGTAAGCCCGCCTCTGGTGTGCATATTCTTTTTTTCTTTTCTTTTTTTTTTTGTATAGACAAGCGATATCTCTGTTAGTCACAGCCCAACGTAACCATTTTTTAAGACCTGTGTAATTATTGCTGGTGAAAAGTCGGCATGTTCCGCAGTGCAGCCCTATTGATCCTGTTTGGGAAAAAAAAAAAATCAAAACTAAGCACGTATGAAGATAATTAAAACTAATTAGCCATTTAAGTTACTCTTTTGTCATCCTATGGATGCCTTGCAACAGCTCCCTGAAATACCCGCACATAGTTTCGAAAAACAGTAGTCCATTTTACAGGAACTTCATGCAGTATTCTTAAAGGAAATGGAGACAAAGATGTACCTGTTGCATGCCTCTGTGGAGCACTTGATTCATGATTTATTTGGGTCAGAGATCTGTTGTGTGAGTAATATCTGGTTGGAGAGGGGGACGTTTCCGAGTGATGGTGTCAAGGAGAGAGTAGTGCAGGTGTGTGGAGGAATGATTTAGAGTTGGCCATTGATGAATAAGTTCTATTACGTGTACCCGGGGGATCAGTGGGCGTACATTAAATTCCTTCCCACTCTAAGTGGTGTGTGTGTGTGTGTGTGTGTGTGTGTGTGTGTGTGTGTGCGCGCATGTACTCTGTGTGTGTGGACAGGATGCTGGCAGTATTTTTAAGGCTACCGATCCACACCAGCAACAACTCCCTTTCCTTCAGGCAGTGGTTCCTCTTCTGCTTGACAGATTGATGAGGTCAGACCATGACCTCCATGCAGTTGAACCTCGTTTTGCGTGCCAGTGTCGTCCAGAACATCCACGCACAAATGCACATCCAATTTAATAAGCTAGAACGTGACAAATTCAAACCTGGAAAGGGGTGGGAGGAAGAGACATGGTCTGTTGAAGTGTTCTTGGTTGCGGTCGACATGTGAAGGTGCTGTTGAGCCCTGGTCCTGCAGGCATTCCTCCTCAGTGGAACCGTGAACCTCAGTGCTGCTGGAAAGGGATGTGTGGATCAACAGCAGGCCTGTTCCAGAGTTCTTTTCACCGCAGCACTACGCCTCTCTCGAGGAATGGCTGGCTGTGTGAGCAGGCATCTTCCCAGCCTACATGTGGATCCAAGAATCTGCAGGCTGGTTAGATGGTTGTCATTCGTCTGGCCCATATCAGCAATGTCTTATTTAGGTTCATCAGAGCTGGAAATGGCTCCTTTTCTTTCAATCGTACAAATGTGACAAAAGCTGGATTTAAAGAGCAATCTGAAAGACAAATTGAATATCTCTTACCACTTTTCAATGAAGTAATATATGTAGAATATGTTTTCTTCTCCCTTGACCTTTCCATGAAGAGTATACCTAGAAGCTTTGAAGGGAACAGTCACTTCTCTCAAATTTTTTTTTTTTTTTTTTTTTTTTTTTTTTTTAAATAAAAGTACTTTGAAACTGTTACAATAAATAAATAAACTGGGTGGTACATTTCTGTGCAGTGAAAGCTTGCTGGGATCATTTGTTGTGAAGAATATTATTAATGACAAAAACAGTCATTTAGCGTTTTGGAATTAATCTTTTTAGTCCACTAGGTATTTCACAGTGACTTGCAATAACTTCCTCATTGCCTTCAGCTTTTTTTTTTGTTTTTAGTGTAATTGCTTTCTGTGATATGCTTATATTTCTTTGAATTACTAATGTGTGACGCATGTTTGTCCACAGAGTAGAATTGTGGGTTATATATTCTTTGTCTCTACCCACTGATGTAACAAAAATGTGATTTCAGTGTCACTCCTGCCTGTCAGATAATCAGACAGACACACACACACACACACACACACACACACACACACACACACACACACACACACTCATTTACCTGGAAACCTCCCTTGGCTATCCCTCACTACTGTATTTCTAACAGTATTAGCTTGGAGTTTAGAGTCAACCTGGGAAATCAGGCACACAGCAGAGCTGTCTCAGTTCCTGAAAGTGTTTATTCTGAGAACAAATTACTTTGATTTGATAAGTAACATGCTATACCATCAGGGAAATGAGGAAAGCTTCAGAATGAGGCCCTTTTTATGACAATTATGACATCGTTATGGGGGTAATGTGTTTGTTTATGCATGTGAGCAAACCACAGAAGTCTTTGTTTTTCACAAGGCTCCAGGCTCTTTCTCAAAACAGCCCGAGGTCAGTCCCTTTTTACCTCTCCTTTACTTGGCCCTTGTTGCTGTGCTCACTTCGGTGCATGTAGCGAAGGGGAGGAGAAGTCACCCCACCCGGCTTCGAAGCTTCGAACCCGGGTCTCCAGGGTACCAAATGTGCTCTTTTACCGCACCGGGTTCGAAGCCGGGTGGGGTGACTTCTCCTCTCCTTCGCCACAGTGCACCTGTGAATTTGATCCACCTGTGATTGTTTTATATGCTAAGTGCCGTCACAGTGGCTACGGCCTAGCCGCTGGCTGGGTCTTTCGAAACGAGAGCCAGGGGACGCTTTGTGGGGCTCAGGGGTCACCGCTGGGCTCTTCGGGGCCCATGGATCTGTCTAGAGTGGCGGAGCTGGAGCTCTGAGCAGGCTCGGAGACCATGGAGGTTAATTTATTACCCCTGCGTTTATGTGCCGGCCCTGCCATAAATCTTCGGATACAACCTGAAGCTTGATGCCTTAACCAGAGTTGAGTTTTTTTTTTTTTTTTCTCTCTCAGTGTGTGCGATGTCTTAACACAGTCATGTAAAACTTTATTGTCTGAGAAAGATCGAAGATTTTCTTTTTTGTATATTGTGAGGTGCAGTCATCACATCCTGTGGAAACAGGAGCATTGGAATGTTAATTCTTATCCCCTGGGATTTTCAACAAGATGTTTATCAGATAGGCGCTGATGTCCTTGTCAGCTTTCAGTAAGAAAAGAAAGAAAACAAGAAAATAATCACACTGACTTTCTCTACGTGTGCAATCACACAACAAACATACACACGCTTTGTATGGCTGTGTGTGTTGACACATTTTGAGGGACTTTACATGGCTCAGTGCACACTGAGTTGACCTGTATGCAGAGGTTAAGTTTCTTCTCCCCACTGCACGTCCACTCCAATCCAGTCAACGTTTCCTCACATCTCAAAACACATTATCCTCTCTTCGGAGCCCTGGCTCTGCTCCTCAGCCCTGGAGGGAGAACTTCTGACCCATCTCAGCCGTCCCAGATTCCCCTGCTGGCTGGGCAGATGTGAGAGGGGGAGAACCGTGGGTGTCGCTTAGTTGGGCGTAGGTGGACGTTTGCGTGAGAGCAGACAGTGTTGTTTTTGTGTGGACCAGGGGCTGTCCTGGCGAATTAAGGCCGATTGCTTTTACCGTTTGGCGTCCGTGTCGAACTGAACCACCTGGAGGACAGTAAAGTCCACCGTCTGCACTCCACTGCTGTGGGCCTCTCTGAGAGCAGCAGGTTTTGAATGGGGTGAGTCGGGGGGATCTATGTGCATACAGCGAAGCGGTGGTAAACGCAAGCATCAGCAAACATTGGGGCCCTTGGCGAAGTCGCAGCTTATTAAACCTCGCTTGCGCTGTGATGTATCGAACAGAGATACAAAATGAAAGGAGTTTACTGTGAATATCAGTTTTCATCACCGTCTGTTTTTCGATGGACTGTGTATAAGTGCTGCTGTTGTCGTATTGACTGGAATTCCTTTAAGCAGTTAGTGCTAATTATGGCCTGAGGTTCCCTGTTTCTCATTGGCGCCATTCCTAACGTACGTCAGCGCCCTTGGCCTGGCCTGAGCTGCAGGTGGAAAAGCTCTGAACCCTTGAAGACAGATCTCTGGGTTTGACAACTACACGTTGGATGCAGGTTCTTTAGTGAGTGACTAAGCAGTGGTCCTCGCGCTTGGAAAAAAATAAAATAAAATAAAAAAAGAATGGAAGGCAACCCAAGGAGTTATTTCTGCCTCACAGCTTGTGTCTGGATGGCACGCTTGGTTGCATCCGATTATGTCATGCTATCCTTGGTGGGCAGGCTGTAATTACGAGATTAATAAGGTTGGCGTGGCGCTCTGATCTGTCTCTGGTTTTTTAACCACCACATCCTCTCCCTCGCACCAAGCGCTCGCAGCCACACGGTCTGTGCTACATGTGCCGCACTACCCTCCAAAAGTGTCTGCTTCGGAGGCAGAATTGCATCAGAAACCTGCAATGCAGTGTACCCCCGGTGCACAAAAAAAAAAAGAGAAAATGTAATGATCATGCTGTTGCCTGAGAATATAGAGGAAAAGGGAGTCATTTTATCCGTGAAGTCACGAATGATGGTGATGATCCAAAGTTGTGTTTCATTTGGATTTCGAAATAAAGGTTTATTAAATATGTAATGCAGACTCTAAGCTGGTGGGAGGTTGCTGAGCTTTGAGAAACGTGTGGGTGGACTAATTTAACCAAACTGGCAGGGAGTAACTGCAGATACAGATAGGGATAGTTATGAGCTAATGTCTTAGCTAATATTAGGTCATCCCAGCACACTCACTAATCATCAAAGGAAGGGTGGGCATTTGGACAATGGCAGAGTGACATTAAATACAAAAAAATGACTTCATAAAATCCTCCTTTCTGTTCTGGCAGTGAAAATTCAGCAGTTATTTTCAGCTTTTCAATGAAAAGGGGGAGGTGTAATGGTATATGTCACTGAGATGTGTGATAATTCTGTTCTAATTAATAATAATTCCAAATAATTCCATTTTTTTCAGCCAGCAGAAATACATTTGACAAGTACAATATAATATCCTTCAAAATTCTTTATTACCTCCGCCAGCAGAAGTTATGTAATGATCAGCGTTTGTTTGTTTGTTTGTTTGTTTGTTTGTTTGTTTGTTTGTTTGTTTGTTTGTTTGTTTGTTTGTTTGTTTGTTAGCAACTCAAGAAGTTACAGATGGATTTTGATTCAATTTTCAGAGTAGGTTAAAAATGGGCTAACTTAAAAGAGAGTTTGGTGCTGATCTGAGCTGTCCTGGTGGAGGTCTGCGCTCTCTCAGGGTTTTTTGTAGTTTATTATTGATGGTATTTGCACAGCATACTTGTAACCATGAGCTTGAACCATGTGTTTGCCTCTGTATTTTCTGTGTGTTGGAAGCCATGGGGTGTCCACATTAAACATCAGCTTTGACATTTGTTGTGAGCTACAGAGAAGAGTATTTGCCTCAGAGAAGAGGCAAATCACAAGCCAACTTTATTTTTGCCCAGTAGCTTTGTAAAACATTCTGTACATTGAACTCTTTTTGATTGGTCTCAATATATGTTAAAAAGCAATTAGCATGATGTATACCTCTGAGTCATTGATATTTTTACTGACCTATGTGGGGCTCTACCATAGACTACAGTCATGCACTATGATGGCCTGACGGTGCCCATTTCTAATCAAGGAATCATTTACATTCTCTTAAAGCAAGATGCTTTGTTTACTTTAAGAAGAGCAATATGCCATTGTTTTACTTTGCGATGCAAACTGTGCTGTCTCCTAAAATTAATTTGGCAAGACAGGCCAGCGCCAGCTGTGATCTCTTTAGTACGGTGTTTTATCTGTTATCTGCTTGCGTCTATATCAGCGAGTCGAGCTACTTATTTTGCCAGGCTTTTGTGCAAGCTCCACTTAGAGGCCAAAGCTCTTCATCACCAGATGGTTTTGAATCAGATATGCATCTTTACACCCCTGTCTTCGCCAGCAGGGCTGCAGTTTCACACATCTGTCTGGGCGGCTGATTTTCGGGGAGGGAGAGACTTCCCATGTTCCTTGGCTGTGCTGACCTCTTCCTGACTCGCAGTGCAAAAAGAGTTGGCCAGAGTCTCAGACCATTATTTCATACCTGTGCTTCGGGCCAACTAAAAGGCTTTGCTTGTTAGGCTCCGTCATTAACCAAGAGCCAGCACTGCCTTTGATCTCTAGGTAACACTATCCTAGCTTAGTAAAACCAATAAAAGCCTGGCAGTTGATTTGATAAAGCTTTACTGACTGATTTTTGACAGAGAAGCTTATTTATTTTGAAGATGACGCACTTTGACGTCAATTGAAAGCTTTTGAAAATGATAGAACAATTTTATCTGGTGTATGACTGGACTACATAGATATACGGTGTAAATTGATCTATTTTGATTTCTGTTATTGCATGCAGATGTTAACCTTGTGTAGAAATAATTAAAGTACTTTGCATTTCTGTAATACATTGTTTAAGGTTTAAAATGTATATTGAATTTTTTAAAAGAGTCTTCTTGTGCCAAAATAATTTACAGTAAATCTAAGGCACACACACACACACACACACCGATTTTCTGCACCTGAGACCACTGTCTACATCTTGGCATCAGCCATTTTACTTCAGTGCTGCTACTTTTATACTTATGATGTTGTATTTATGTCTACAGTTATGTCATATACAAGTTTTATTATGTGGTTAAAAGTGCTGAAGGAAACATTAGGCCGATTTATCTGCATGCCCTGTACGTAAGGGTGAATTGGCAATAAAGTTGACTTTGACTTGACTTTCACTATGGCATGTTTTAACACAGCGTTATTACACTGTTCTATCAGTGTAGTTGGTAAGCGAAGTGTATCACAAAAGCGTTCATTATCCTCGTTGTTTTATGACTGTAGATTTGTAGGCATGATGTTTGGGCGTGCTCAGGGCTGTCTAAATCGAGACTTAATGGAGCTGCCTGTGTAGGTAAGCTCTTCTTGCTGAACTCTCTTTGGCCTTCCCGTATTACTTCAGTGGTGACAAAGCATTGACTGGGGGGAGGCATGACGATGGCCGCGATAAGCGAGACCACAAAGGCAAGGACAAGAAGGTGGAAAAGAAAGGCCCTCCTTTCTTTCTTTCAGGGTCGACATTCCACTGTTCCTCTGCTGAGATCTCAATCTGAACTTCACTCTGTTGTGCTGATGCAGGTACTTTTTTAAAACCTCTGTCTCTTGTGCCTTCACCCACTTTTTGTTTAACCATATTGAAATGGTAAAGACAAAAACAACGTATTTTCTTTGCGTACATAAATCCTCCTCTTGTTTGATGTTGTTTCTCCTGTACTCTTAACATTTTTTTTTACTTAAGCTCCAGTTGTGCTGGTTCATTATTGGTTCAAAATGCAGAAGTGCTCACTCTTCCCATACTCTCTCTTTTTCCCTTTGATGTCTCCAGCAGCAAATGACTGGCCTTTAAAGTGCTAACTCGGATGTAGCAAAGCATATAGATTATGGGGCTGCATTATCTCTGGCTCTGACAGAGAGGAAGAGGCCTGAGTTAACTCCCTGTCTTTGAAGTGTTTAGTCAAGGTCAGTGTGCCTCATTTCTCCATGCCTTAAATAACTTAGAAAAAAAAAAGTCCTAGCCAGTCAAGCCTTGTGTGTTAGCGACTTAGAAACTAAGACGTAAATAACTACGGGAACGGCCTTTAAATAAGACGAACTAAGAACACTCCAGCCGTGGATATGAGCACATGTATGCAAATTGTAAAAGAACACACGTTTAGGCTCACTCGAGCATACAGGCTTTTGAGACGAAGGTCATTTTCAAGGTGAAGGTTAATGAGGTTGCTAAGTGACATCAATGCAAAAAAAAGAAAAGGAAGGATGGATGTCTTCCTGTACGTCAGTAATGAGCGTGGATCAAAGGAAAACATCTCTGGACTTTTTTCCCCGTCTGAGGTCATTCATTATTTTTATTTCAGCATCACGGTGTTGTGTCACCTCAGCAGCGCTTGGGGTGGGCCGGCACAAACATCGAGCCAAAGGCTGCCACAGAATCCTGTCAGGAAATGTATCATTTCTTTTGCGACTGTTAAAAAAAGACATTTTATTTTGAATTCTAACATTGTTACTATGGAGACGGAGGGTGTGCAGGAATTGGGAAGAGAGCGTCTTGGGGGTGGGGTGTGTGTGGTGTACAGCCATGGGGATGGAAGAGAGGCACATAGGATGGTGTGGGGGATGAAATGGTTTCTGGATAACAAGGCGTGTGTTTGTGTGGGAGACAACTTATTTCTGCACCCCCCCCCCCAGAGAGGAAGTGTCCTGTTGATAAGAATCTTGGGAGCCGGCATGGAAGTAAGCGAAAGAGAAAGCGAATAAGAGAAGAAAAGTCATCTCCAAGGGGTTTGCTTGCCAAGTCCAGCCCCTCTGCAGACCACATTCCCATGATATCGCTCTGTATCTTCACACTTCCCAGTGGCTTTTTTCTCTGTCTTTTTATCTTTCTCTTTTTCTTTTTTTTTTTTGTTTCTCAACAAAAACTCTGCAGGATGTGTACTGCTCTCTTCACACCTCTCCCACAGGGCCAGCTGCAAGTCCACAAGTCTCGGAGAACTTAGTTTGCACTGTGTGCGCGCGCGCGCGTGTGTGTTCGTGCATGCAATGGCTTGGATCTTGCGTGTGCCTACTACTTGGGACAGGTATAAAGCAGAGGAGGTTTGTGTGTGGAGGGGGGGGACTCTTGACAATTCGTCTGGCACTGTAAGCCACTGGTGATGTTTAGAAAGAGCTTGAAACCATCTGCATAGCTACCGGGAAGGTGAATTCTAATGCCTATTCTGGACGTTGTCAGTTGCAGCTTCTGTAACCACGGGGAGAAGAAGAAAAAGAAATAGAAAAGAAAACTTGCAGAAGAAGAAAGAAAACAAAAATCTCCAGGCAACATTTTTTCCTTGAAATGCCAGAATAATGTATTATGAGTTGGTAGCAACACCTGAGGCAGTCGTCTGGTAGCACTGATGCATGTGCTCTGATTATGGTAACACATTACTGTTTTTGCAAGAAAATGCCTTTACTACCAGGACTGGAATGATCAGTGGTGCTGTCATAAAAAAATGCAATTTAATATATTGTTCTAGTTATCTGGCCTGTCAAAAGCAGCGCTAATCCTTCTTTGACAGTTACCTTACGAGTTTGTTTGGAAACGCTAAAATAAACCTAAGCCTTTTAATCACTGCCAGTGCTATTCGATTTATGCCCATATATATGTGTGTGTGTGTGTGTGTGTGTGTGTGTGTGTATATATACAGTAGTTTGCAAAGGGTTTAGGCAGGTGTGAAAAAATGCTGTCAACAAGGAATACCTCAGAAAATGTTGTGTTGTGTTAATCATTTATATTCATCAATTAACACAATGCACACTTGCATAGAGTTTTTGAAGGAACTCGGCTCGTAGCTTGCTCCAAACATCGTGAAGTGTGTGTACACTTTTGTGTGCACCTACTTAAAACTTGTCAAAAAACAACTTATGCCCATCAGGTCTTTTCAGCCTCATGGGTGTTTTAACAGTAAACATGTGGATGGCTAAAAAGATACAGTACTGTGCAAAGCTTTAGGCAGGTGCCTTCAAACCAGCATCAATTCACACACAGGCGTACACCCAAAGTCAGGGATTTTGCAGGATTATAGTCAGGTTCATGATCAATTACAAGAAATTGGTTGTATATGTCAGGAAGCCTACATCCACAGAAGATATGTGGTTAGTTCTTCAAGATGTTTGAAGGCAAAGGGTGGTGACACCAAATATTGATTTGATTTAGGTATCTCTTTTGTTCAGTCACTGCATTTTGTTAATTAATGAACATAAATGATTAACACGTCCATTTTTGAAGGCATTCCTAGTTGACAGCATTTTTTTCACACCTGCCTAAAACGTTTGCATAGTGCTGTGTATATATATATGTATTTAATATATGGCTCCTTAGAATGCTGGTGAACGTCCCATTGACTTTGAATGGGCTACTCCAGTCTTCGCGCCGGGGTTCTGCATCACTCATTTTTGGGGGTTATTGCAGAAGAATGACCGCCTCGCAGAACATTATCCTTTACAGAAACATTAAAGGTCATTACAAGGGGAAAAGGCTTTAAATGTCGACATTTCCCTTCAAGAACGGTAGCTGTCTGTGTGAGAAGAAAGGGCGGCATTGGAAGGTTGTAATGTGTTTAGCAGGCAGACAAAAAAAGCGAGGTTAATTTGACCCTGAGATCATAAACAGTTGTTCATGGCAAAGTGAAGTCATCGCACTGTGCTAGGCTCCATATGGCGCTGGTTAGTCACTGCTTTATCGACGGGAGAGGGAGGAGGGGGAGGGGGGTAAGGCTGGCCACCCTCTCCCGGCTCTCCTGCGATGCCTTTAGCCCTGACAGGACAGGCTTCCCGTGTCTGGATCTCCGATGGAAGGTCTGTCGGGGGGTCTTGGGAGAGAGGGGGGGGTCCAGATGGGGTGTCGGGCTGGGGTGGGGGGGCCAGACAAAACCACTTTAATTCAGTTATCAGACCTGGAGGAGAAATTAAGAGGGGAAGAGGAGAGACACCCCACCCTTACCTCTCCTCTCTCGCTGCATCACCAGCCTCCTTCTACAGAAAGAAAACAGAACTCAGATCTAATCTACTACATCCCGGTTTCACCTGTATTTGTTTTTATTTTCTTGCTCTTTTTTAGCTGTTTATGTTTCTGTTCATTCAGTGTCCCTCTCTCTGTACTCCATACCTCTCACTGTCTTCCTGCCACGTTTGTTCGGCCTGTCCCTCTCGGCTCTCGGAGGCCCATCAGCTGAGCAAACAGAAGGGCGGCGCGCTCCTTAAATGTGCTCACTAATCTTAGTGAAGCTGCCCGTGGGCCATAACGCTGACCTGTCCCCAGCAGGGGCTGCATTAGCCTCTGCCCGCATTAGATGGATGGAGACCAGGAGAGAGGGATGGAGCGATACATGACTCGATGGTAGAAATGAAGGATAAAGAGGGAAAAGAGAGAGAGAGAGACAGAGAGAGAGACAGAGAGAGAGACAGAGAGAGAGACAGAGAGAGAGACAGAGAGAGAGACAGAGACTGCTTTAGTGTGTAAATTGGTTTCTATCTATTGTAAGGTAGAGCTGCCTTTCCACCTGCACCGAGAGCCATCACGTTTTTCCCTAAGGCCCAAGGAAATGCAGGCACTAATGTTCGAGACTTTGCAGACAGGGGCATCTGTTTGTTTAATACTCAGACGAATTATGGACAGAGCTCAGGAGTCATTCTCTTGGTGCTTTATGGCACATAATGCAAATGCAGATTTGGGGGGCCTTAGAATAAAGCCATATCCAGGTGAATGGCTCCAATTTCAGTTGGAGCTTGCGGATATATTCTTGCTTTTTCAGGAGTCACATATTGTATATGGCATTTGCGTGATTTTAAAAATGGACCAGAACCCCTCATGACCTTCAAAGGTCAAGTGATTTTTTTTTAATCTTCTCATATAGCCCTGGGTCCCATCCTGTCCCCTGATAGACATGACCTTCGCCCTGTGAAAGGTGACGCTGGGGTTGTGCTCTGACGGTTGGTCCCACAACCCAGGGTGACAAATGGCTTTCCTGTCATTATCAGGAAGTTCAGCCCCGCACACACACACACACACACACACCCTGCTAGCCCCCACAGCCCTGAGGCTGTTCCTGTTTCCCCTGCTCTTTCCAGACCTGATAGGCTGTCATGTTTTTTACTGCTGCGGTACCATACCCTGGTATCCCGAAAAATATAGCTACATTTGTGAAACATAAGCTTCTGTTTGATGTATAGCGCCACATGGCACAAAAGTGTACAGACCTTCCCAGACACAGTCTATTAAGTTGAATAATTGATGGCTGAGAAATAAATATATAAATGAAAATAAGTACTCTGTACAATGCAGAAACTCGGCGGTAAGATCATACGTGCACTTCAGACCTAAGATTCAATTTTTAAACACGCATTTGCGTTTTTGAAAAGGGCATTTCCTTCGTTAACTAACTGTCAGACTATTTGATTATGTACTTAGTTTCCTAGTCACATTCTTGGCCAGTGCAGCGGGGCTGCTCTTTCAGGGTCTGTGATATTATGCCTTCCAGGCAAGTTCCTCGTAATAAAGTCACGGAAAGTTTTAATGCAAGAGCCCTTCGGACCTTTATGACTGTTTTTTGGCCTCCGTCGATCCGCTGTTATGACAGCATCAATAACCATTGCTGCCATTGTCTCCTGAGAAACGCAGAAAGAGGAGAGAGGACAATTCACTTTGTGTTGTGTTTGGAAGTGCGTCACGCCTCCATGTAATAACCCTGTAAAATACATCAGGACTCGTTTGATGTGTGTGCTCACGTTGATAACTAGTTGGCCCTGCATCCCTAGACCTGGAGTCTACCCCAGTCTTGACTGGCTGACTGACTGACTGACTGCCAAATGAGTTAATAGCACTGTGCTCTTTCCATTGACTTGCTTTTCAGACAATATAAGAAGAGGTGCAGATGACATGTTTTGAAAGGTTGTGATGTCATTGAGTTATTCTGTTTTTTTTTCCTGTTTCACATGTCGAGAGATAGAGTAGCCAACTTAGTTATTTACGTTGGTGGATCTTAATATTTTGATCCGTGTTTGATACGTCACCTCTGTATATATCTTAAGCTTTTATTTTCCAAGCTTGTCGTTTAAAAATATTGCACCACATTCATACTCTGTTGTCCTAATCCTCGTGGATGTGCCTTTCCTTCTAAGCCGAGTCCCATTTTCCTCAGGCTGTTTGTTCACGCACAGCTGTGCTGTCCTGTGTTGTGTTACAGTGCTTGCTGTCTCAGCCCAAGTTCTGGGCGGTGGAGGTGACATCCCTGGGTCTGAGGACCAAGCTGGAGAGGGGCAGCTCACGGCGGGTGGAACGCGCCATGACGCAAACACAGGTAAGAGTCTTTATGCCACACCATTACCACATGTGTATACACAAGCGCACACACACACACACACACACATTCACACACACACATACATAGACACATACATAGACACACACCATCACACGTGCAGTAGCTACAGGCTAGAACCAGCTCAGACATTCAGTGCTGTTGACTTACCACCAGTCCAACCCCCCCACTCACCTAGATGCCCAATACCCCCACTTATTCTGTAACAGCCCAGACTGACTGTGCTCCGGTCTGGCACAGTAGTCTGTGTTTAAAAGACACACACAAAGAAAACTCATCATCCTGAGAAAGAGGAGAGGAGAGGAGGGGGGGGAAGAGTGAAACAAACAAAAGAAAAACAGGCAGAGGGAGCTAGCTTATAGCTTCCTGCTCCCGGGGCGGGATATTTTTTCACGGCCGTCCCGAGCGCTTACCCCCGGCTCACGGCTCCAGCGGCGGGAAGGAGAGGGGCTGTTAAAGCCTCGGGGCGGCGTGATTTACTGGAGGACCTGGCAACCTGGGAATCCCCGGCCCCTGCTGCTCGCTCTGATAACATGGGAAGCAGAGTTTCCTCCGGCCGGAGAATGAGCAGTCATCGGATACTGGAAGTGAAACCAGGGGCGAGGAGATGAGTGGTGGGGCCTGTGGGTGTGGGGGGCTGTGTGTATGTGTATCTGTGTGTATGTGTGGTGGTTGGGAATGGAGATGATGTGCTGAAGCACATTACATTTGCAGAGAGGGGAGAGAGAATCGTAGAGCGTGGCTCTGGCTGTACCCAGGGGTGTAGTACGGAAAGGGCAGCGGTACGTAAATCCGTCAGTAGTAATGTTAGGCCGAAGTGTTTCAAGTTTTACTGTGTAATGATAGGCCGGCGCGCCGGTAATGTTCCTCACAACGCACGGAAATTGGCAAAAAAAAAAAAAAAAAAAAAAGCCGCAAGCTGAAATTCACTTCAGCGTTGCTGGGTCAGCCGCACGTGGACTGGAGCAAGCCAAATGTGCAAATGGTTTTTAGATGCCCTCGACTCGACGACGATAGTAATTGTGGATGGCTCATTCCAGGTGTTAAAGCTTCAATTATAGGCTTCGAAAGGTAGGTTTCGAAATTCCTGTCGATAAGAGTGGTCGATATGGAAGTGGAATGAGGGGGGTGGCGAGGAGTGGCGTCGGGGATGGCAGGGTTTCAGGAGTTCCAGCAGACGTCTCCGACTGCACAGGCTCCTGGCTTCATCTTGACCGAGTCTGGATGGCTCCTGAAAAACTGGCCCCAACCTGCTCGAGTTTGATAGGAATTGTAAAAACGCAGCGGGAATGACGACAGGCCTACTCCATCCCCACATATGTGTCCTGCCCCCCCTTTTGAAGTGCTTGCATGCACATCAGCATTCCCTAGCTGTTATATGTCGTGTGTGTGAGAGTGTGTGTAAAAGAGAGAGAGAGAGAGTGAGAGAGAGAGAGAGAGAGAGAGAGAGAGAGAGAGAGAGAGAGAGAGAGAGAGAGAGAGAGAGAGAGAGATGAGAGAGAGAGAGAGAGAGAGAGAGGGAGAAAAACAGAGGGGGTGGGTGGGGGGGGGGGGGGGGGGACGACACAAGAGTGGTCTGGGAGTTCCGTCTGTCTTCCTTCTGGAGTTTCTTCACACTGTGTGCGGATGACATCACCCCATGTGCGCGCTGCCCCGCGATCACAGGAGCCGGGGCTGCAGGTGTTTGCCACGTCGTCGGCTCCAGACGGGCCAGGTCAGAATCCCACGTCTGGGGTCGGAACCCGCCTCGCGCTGCCTTGGAATACGAGAGTCTGTGGGGGTGAGGTTGTTTAAAAAGTGAATTGGTGCTGGTGCTTGAAAGATGAGATTTTTAAGCCAGCCACTTGTCCATTCGTCATCTGTGGACATGGAGGAGAAGGGGGAAATATGTCTGTTTTCAATTTCTTTTTTTTTTTCTTTTTCTTTTCTTTTTTTTTACGAAGCTGTCTGTTCTCCCTCTCTGAAATGTTTGCACAGAGAAGAACTTGCTTGGCTATCACGAAGCGCATTTGACAGATGGCATTGTTGGAAGAGGGCTGGATGTGAGGGATGATGGTTGGAGCGTGTGGGGGTTGATGCTGTGCGTGTCAGCCTGAAGGGCGCCCACCCTCGGGGAGCTGATGTGACAGCTGTAGGGATGACTCGAGGCGTCGCTCCTTACGGGAGCCTCGCGTCCCTCGTGGGGGTAGAGACCGAATGAAAGACAGAAGCGGAGAGGGGCGTCCCACGTGGGGGTGGGAGAAAGAAAGACATCAGGCCTTCACCGATCACTTCTGACACCATGAGCTGTCCCACCAACCCCCACCCCTCACGTCAAAACCCCCTAGTGAATCCGACGGCCTCCCTCACCGCCTTCCCTTGGCTCCTCGCCCCTGTAGACAGCCAGGATACGTGATAGATTGACAGGCGACAAACCAAAGCTCGGAGCCAAAAAAGAATCACAGAGGGAGAAAAGTTTTCCCTTCATTGTTTTTTTTTTTTTTGGTCTTGCATTCTTTTTCCCCCCCTCCACTGGTGCTGCGGGGTTTTGACTTCTAATGTTCCTGGCGGCTCAGAGACAGCCGGAGGGGAGGGGAAAGGATAGGGAACAGGGAACATGTCATGTGAGCAGTTATTTCATGTCAAGACAGGAATGATGAAACCGGTGCCTCCTCCCTTATGAGATATATATCACATACACATTCGCATAAATGGACACACACACACACACACGCACAAATGGACACAAATACACACACAACCGAGCCACAACGTCTGAGAAAGAAGCTTCTCGAATGAGCAGCCCAGAGAGATGAACATGTGCAGTGTGTCCATCTCTCTGTCTGCTTAGCCCTAATCAATGAGCTCTGCAAAGAAAGCATGGGATAGTTGTGACCCTATTACTTCCAGATTTCATGTTTTTGGACAGCTAAATGGAAGGTGGTCGGTTGCTCTTCTCATTATCTTGGTGATGCCATTTCCTTCTGATACTACTTTCTGAAGGCTGTCCACTCCTTCCTGATTGTACTTTGATGACAGACATTATGAAGTCGTGCACCAAACATCTTCCATGTAAACGCAAGAAAACTAGGGCACTGGTCTACAGGGAGAATGGCAATGGTTATGTCGGCCTGTGTAATGTGGCTGTTGAGCCAGAACAACTAATTGCTAACATGCACTTTCTTTGCCAATCAAGCTCAATCTTTATTTCAACTGACACATCAAAACCGCAAATCAAACAAAACAATCCTTCAAGATTCGGTCCTTGCACTGAAATATTGCAGCTCAGTATCCATCCAAGTACGCATATAAACATGCCAGTGTCGGTAAATTAGAAGCGCACTGCACCATCTAGCCACTTACGACAGTTCGTCATGCACGAGAATGAACCAGGCACAACTTATCATCCCAGCGTTTAAAGAGTCGACTTCTGGACACAGCATCTATGAATCCAGCCTCCGCTGGGGACTGTCTGAACAGCTGCGAGCGTGATGTTTCCATAGGATTTAATGGATGATTAATGGCCACATTAAAATGGAACATTAGGCTGCGCTGTGAGCATCAAAGCCACAGCTTTTCCACAAAGTAAGACTTCTGTCTGCAAGTCTCCAGCCCCCTTTGAGGTTATCTTTCCCCCTGACTTGTGTCTTGTTTGGTCTGCATCTGTCTGGCTGACGTCACGCCTCCTTCTAAAGCTGCTGCCAGGGCCTTTCATTTCAGCTTCAGCCTGAACCCTTCAGTCATTTTTTTTTTGGTTTTACTGTGGAACACCTCATTTTAAAGTTACCTGGAGCGTCTCCAGCAGTCACTGGTTGACGTTGGAGTGTTCATGTCATCAATGTCAGAGGGGAACTTGAGGTTAGGGAGAGTAGTTGCATCACACACTCTAGCCCTGCTATCAACTTTTAGGTACTTTAATTGTTAGTTCTGCCTTAGTGTTGGGAGACAATGATTCTCCAAATGTGGCACTGCTTGTCAATGGCAGTATCCTCGCAATTGGGAATGGGCATGTGACGTCACACGACTTCGCGCAGGAGAAGGAACCGCCCACCAAGTGGCCAAGTTTTCCCTTGTTCTGTGTTAACCTGTTAACTGGTTCAGTGAAAGAAGTCATTTTACTCGGCTAAATTATTTTTATCTACGGTCTGGGCAAAGACTATCCCCCCTTCATGACGTATAATGCAACGTAACTGCAACGTAATGCAATGTTTCTTAAAATCTAACGATCTAAAAACATAGGCCCATACTAATATCTATCATAGACTGTATGTAAGAGAATGTAGCCTATGTTATCTAAGGCTTCTACACCTAATATTTTTGAACGGCGCCGAAGACAATATAAAACATTGTAACATTTTCATGTGGGAACTTGGCTGACCCAGAGGTAAAATTTAAAACGTGATAGCATCATATTTCACAGGACAAGCACACAAAATAACTGGATTAACACCCAAGAACGATAACACAAGAAATGATGTTGCGATGGAAGTTAGAGCTCATGTTCAGGACGATTCCCAGCCTCATGATGGAAAAAGGTCTCTGTTGTAGATCGGCTTGCTATCACATGTGGTAGGACGGTGCATTGAGTAAGTGCGCTTTGCCAAATGGAGCGATGCTCGTGGCTGTCACCGCAGACAGGTCAGTCAAGTGCAGGTGTCAGGCGCTGAAAGCTGGGATGCAGGCATGCACTTGCATCCCTAATTTTGACCAAAAATACCACGACAACAAATCCACCATTCCGCTAACACTTTTGATGCTGTTTTGTGCTATTAATTAAATACAGACCACCCGCAAAATGAATGAGAGAGTAGGTGAAGTGCGAACTTTAGGCTACTTTGCCCCGCGGTGTCCAGGCGGAAAATGTGGCTATGCATTGGTTAGTGATTTCGCGAATGCATAGCCTATGTTGTTTTGTCTAGGACTCATGACAAATTAGTTGAAACATTTTGAATGCAGCCTAGAATGAGCATTCTGTATCAGAATGAGAGAGGCGTGCGCACAAAAAAAAAAAAAAAAAACTTCTTAAGAAATAGACGACGGAGAAAATGTTTTGCTCAAAGTTAAGCAATGTTTTTAAAGTCAGGAGGAGAGGAAGAGAGGATATTTTATCCAGGCACACAGGTTGATTATCACATGTAAAGTCGTTCTTGCATCCCCACTTTAATTGCATTCACACGCAGATGACAGGTAAATGTATGAGAGCGCTGCAGGCGAGTGTTTTTTTTGCCGTAGGACCTAGCATCGCAATCAACACTGCCTAGGTGAAAATATTGGCATATCGACAGGGCAAGCAAACAGACAACAGATTATTGTTTTATTGTTTTTACTGTTTGTATGCGTGTGCTCAGACACACCTTTTCACCAACACTACAGCTGTCAAAAGGCAGCCTATGGGAGATGTCAACTAGGAAATGGCTTAACCTTAGCAACTATCAATATGTGAATTTATGGACATCTGTAGTCATGCCCACTCTCACCTCTCAAAAAATCAAAACCGAAATTCCAACATTTTGGACGCAAAGGTAGAGTGGGCATGACTACAGATTTCCATGAGAAGTTTGGTGCTCATTGTCTTGTATGCATCCCGTAAGGATCCATATCGCTGATCAAACGTATTTTTTTTCCCTGATCGCGTACGGCATGAGTTTGTCCCTGTACAAGCCATGGCGTTCTTTTGCACAAGTATTTAGCATTCTAAATAAAACTGAACTATACTAAGCTGCAACTCTGCCTACTGTCTCACTCCCTTGTGCTGGTAAGCTGTTCTTCTCGCCCCCCAAAAATGGCGGCACGCATTGATTTCGCCCCACAATGCACTGCGCAGCCCACTTCCGTGCCCATTCCCTATAGTGTGGATTGTCTTGCAGGTAAGGTTATGCTTATTAGAGATGACAGCTTGTTTATTTATTTTTAAACACTTTTCAATGTGTGGTAGTGCATCAGGTCTTATTTTTCAGCACCCACATAGGTCATGGTGATATGAAAATCTAGCAACAGAACTTCATCAGCAGACCATATCAACCAGTTATTCTTTTTACATCAGACTGGCTTCTTTGAATTCTGTTTATCTGCCAGATTTAGAGAGCCAGACACCCTTCTGTTTCACTTTTGCAGCTAAATGAAGCCTTTGTGATTGTTTCATTATGAAACTGTCTGCCAAATAATTGTCCTTAAATTAAAATGGATACATTCTCCATCTCTGGTAATGTAGTTTCTCTGCTATTAAGCTTCAAGGCAACATTTGTCATCTAATCACTAACCCCCCCCCCCCCCCCCCCCCCCACCCCCCCCCCAAACACACACACAAACACATGCACATAAACAGACATCACCACGTTGTCATCGTCTGAGCACGCAGGCAGTGGATCCAGTTTCTGTAGAACTTGAAATTAAATTTCTGTGTTCAATCAATAATGCCCCTGAAATGGAGTGTGCCAGTTTTAGTGCGCCCTGTAAAAGATTTAAACAACCTGAAGAATGATTAAACAAGAAATCCAGGTGCCCTGACAGAGCAGTCATTTCAATTTTGCTGTCTTTTTCTGATTCACTTTTTCTCTTTATGTGTTTTTTTATTGCTGTGTAAAGCCATAAAGGCTATTCTGTGATCAGATAGAAGGCCACACATAAATTTGCTGAAAGACGTTACTGCAAGAAAAAAGTATAATTTTCCTTGTTTTAATGGAACATACAGTTACTGGTATTTGTCCTGCAATCAAATATGTATGTTACTGCTCAATCATGAATTAAAACAACTAAGGCTTTATGGTCAAAAGGTACCGGCTTTCTCTTT
Organism: Coilia nasus; assembly: GCA_027475355.1. Taxonomy (NCBI): domain Eukaryota; kingdom Metazoa; phylum Chordata; class Actinopteri; order Clupeiformes; family Engraulidae; genus Coilia; species Coilia nasus. The sequence continues at coordinate 16,894,657 of CM050204.1, read as the reverse complement.
GCCTTAGTAAAAGCTGTGTGGGTGATGTTTGCTTGTCTGTGCTAGAAAAAAATGCCTTGTAAAGCTTTTCACTTCAAATACTTTTTTTAGTAGTTATCAGAAATACTGTACAAAGCTTAGGCCCCAGCAAAGCATCAACAATGGACTATTGGCTAGTACAGTGGTCCCTCGTTATTCGCGGGAGTTGCGTTCTAAAAATAACCCGTGATGGGCGAAATCCGCGAAGTAGTCAGCTTTATTTTTCGCAATTATTATGATGTTTTAAGGCTGTAAAACCCCTCACTACACTTATTCACTTTTCTCAGACAGGCAAAGTTCACACTTGCAAACATACAGCACTTCAGAGTCACACAGCTAGCGGTGGAAGATTTATGTAAATTTACAAGCTGAGCGCATTCTGTACTGTACAGGAGATTGCATGCACTAAAAAAAATCCGTGAAACAGCGAGGCCGCGAAAGGTGAATCGCGATATAGCGAGGGACCACTGTACATCAAGCCACTTTGCATGCAGTCACTCCCACTTCTAAAAATGCAACCTGCTAAAACACATTCAATTTTCAGATGAACCTGATGTGCTCCTCTTAAAGCAATATTAAGTAGTTTTCATCTTTGCTCACCCTACAGGTTGGAAGCGGAATTGTCTCTTATAAAGAACTACAGAGACACGGCCCGATCCTCCAAATTTACTTTGTGCGGTTATACCCCATGGAGGCTGGGCAAAGCGAATTCAGAAGTGCCTTTCACCCTGTTACAAGTTGATGAACCACTGAAATGATTTTGGTAACATTTTAAGGTTAAAAAAACTACTTAGTGTTGCTTTAAACATTTAGCTCCTACACCTACTTATTCCACAGAGACATCAGAAACCCTTTTAGAAACCTGAGCAAGCTCACGGTTGCAGGCACAATGGTTTGTCAAGGAAAATAATGCATTTCCTGTCCTATTCAGCACAGTGAGGGAAAAGAGTTTGTTTCTGTCAAAGGCAACAGTGTGGCTGTGATGCTGTTGCTGTGCCCATGCAGTGATTTAGTGGCGTCATAAAGCAAATTACTTCAGCGCTGTATTGTTTTTCATATGTCACTGTGCAATATGTAATAATATGAAGAGGCAATATAATTTTGGAGTGGGTGGAGACGGAAAGAAAAAGAACTTTAATCAGGAAATTCAGAAGCTGGAGCCGTAGCTGGAAATCTCCATAATCGCCACCCCAATCACGGCCATTTTGAAAAAGGACCACGAGCAGTGTGAATATCTCGCCTCTCCCCTTTTGTGTGTGCTGACAGGGTCCCTTGCAAAGTGAAACAGTGGAGCAAAGCTGTCAAGACGTCAAAGCGCCCATGGTGACGGACAGAGTGATTGTCAGATGAAGTCACCCCGATGATTACGTGTCTGTCTAAACCTAAAGCACATTTCCAAAAAAATCTGACAGAATGATGCGTTAGTGTGTGTGTGTGTGTGCGCACAGGCGTGCGTGAGTATGTAGGATGTGTGTAGGTGTGTAGGTCTGTTGATGTGGGTGTGTGTTTGCGTATGTGAGACAGGCTTTTCCATGCTGTGGCGCACTCTCTTCCTCATAGACTATCTGAGACAGATAGTGTTAGCTCAGTTCATTGTTATTCCTGGGTAGTCCAGAGTGTGAATAAAAGTGTGTGTGGGGGGGGAGATTAGTCCTTGTGTTTTGTTCTCTCTGCGTTAAAGTCTTCTCTCAAGGACCCACCTTATACTTCTCTGCTCTGCAGGAAATTGGGGAAATGGCAGATCAAAAGGTCTTTGTTTTTTGTAGGGTGCATTTTCAAAAGCATCTTTGTGGAAAGCAAGAGGGCATGCGGTTTTTCTTGGAAAATGGCAGAGGCCCTGAACCTAGGCAGAGCCAGCATAGTCAAGATGGCCAAACCAAAAGACTTCACAAATATCCATCACAAGAAAAAAAAAAAACCTTCAAAGCAAAGTAATTTTTGTTTTTGTCAAAGGGTATTGATGCTGGTTGCTTGCGTCAGGAGCGCTCTTGTCTGCACAAAGCGTATTGTGTGCTTGGATGATTGGTGGTTTAAAAGTGTGTTATTACCTGCCTGTCCCAGACGGGTGTTAAATGGAAAGATTTTCTCAAAACAGTCTCTGTAGTCTGGGCAGCACACAAAACAAAAGCTATTTTAATGTCACCCCATCCCTCCTCCCAACCCTCCATGATAACAAACCAAGGCTGAATTGAATTCTGTGCTCTTGAAAAACAATAGAAGTACCGCATAAATTATTTTTCTCCAGTTGTGCAGTTGGCATTGAGTTGTTTTGGTCGGGTAATTTCTTCTGCGACATGTCAAAGCCTTTAAATGGCTGATTAATTGCCATAATAGTGAAAATCTGTAATTTGCTACCATTCCATTACTAAACGTTTTTGAGCAATTTATTGATGTGCAGGTCCAAGTTTGGTTTTAATTGCAATTGCATGAATAATAGATTACAAGTTGCTCGTTAGGCTAATAAGGAAGTTATTTATGATTTATATGTTACCTATAAATTATTTAAAAGTGTTTCCTAATTGGGAGCGAGGGTGTGTGTGTGTTTATGTGAGTTTGTGTGTTTAAGTTCTTATTCGTGCGTGCGTGCGTGCGTGCGTGCGTGCGTGCGTGCGTGTAGTTATGCATATAATCTTACAAAGTAGGTTTTCATGCTGAGAATGGAAGCATGTTCTGGAGTTCTTGTCTCATCTCTCACACTTTTCCTCTTGCTTACCTCTTTTATCTTCTCTCTCCCTCTCTGCTGCTCCTTTTCTCTCTCTCTGTCTTTCTCTCTTTCCTCTTCCTCCACGCTGTCGCACCTGAGCCCAGTGTCCCCCTTCATTTCCAGGGCTCTGTGCTTCACCATGTCCCCACCATTGGTCTGTTTAATTATAAATGCTCTATTCTGCATGCCCCCCCCCCCCCCTCTCTCTCTCTCTCTCTCTCTTTCTTTCTTTCTCTCTGTCTCTCTCTCTGTCTCTCTCTCTCTCTTTCTCTCTCTCTGTCTCTCTCTCTCTCCTCTCAGCACTTTCTGCTGCCCTCTCTCCCTTTCTTTTCCCCCTCCTCCCCGTCCTTCTCCTCCTCCTCCCCTTCTCCTGTGATCTCATTACGGTCCTCGCTGTGTCGGTCCTGGCCGTCCCTGTCCTGACTAATGGAAGATGGTGGCGTGCTTGGGGACGGCCCGCGCGACTGCGCGTCTCATGAGCCGTGGGATGATCGCCGCAATTTTAGAAATCGTCCCCAACACGCCCCCCCAACAGCACCACAGCTACCCCCCCACCCCCCCCATCCCCCTTCCTCCATTATTGTAAAAATATCACATCGGAGTTAACTCCCAATTAGGTCCATTTACAAATATGTCCGCCCAGACGACCCAGTGAGATTGGTTCTGGTCTCAGCTCACTGCAGGGCTAATTAAAACAAAAAGAAAAAGAAAAAAAAAACAGCCTGTTCGGCCCAACCCCAGACCGCCATTAGTCAAGCTGAGAGGGGAGTAGGGAAGAGACACCGCAGCAGTTGGGCTCGGGCTGGGTGCTCAGCTGCCCCCCTCGTTTCAGTGCCGCCCAGAAACTCTGTGTTGTTTATTACTCTTTCTTCTTCTTTCTTTCTTTCTTTCTTTCTTTCTTTCTTTCTTTCTTTCTTTCTTTCTTTCTTTCTTTCTTTCTTCTTTCTTTCTTTCTTTCTTTTCTTTCTTTCTTTCTTTCTTTCTTTCTTTCTTTCTTTCTTTCTTTCTTTCTTTCTTTCTTTCTTTTCTTTCTTTCTTTTTCTCCCCGGGCCCATTCGGAGAGCGTTCAGTGCGGCGTAATGGCCTTGGCTGCTGCTCATTACGGATCGGGAGCGACTGCATTTTAATCCTAATGAGTTGAGCTTGTTTAAAGGGGAAAAAAGTCTGCAGGGGAGGTTTTTGTTTCGTGCCAAATGTGCCGTCGTTAAACCAAGCGATACGCTAATGTCACAGGAGGTGTCTTTGTTTTTCGGACCATCGCAGTGTTTCTGCTGCTCACTTCTCAGCCAAAGAAAGAAACCTATGTATGACATCTTGCACAGACAAATACGCACACACGTGCACACATACAGTGGTGAGAAAAAGTATGTGAACCTTTTGGAATGTCATGGTTTTCTGAATAAATGTGTTATAAAATGTGATCTGATCTTCATATAAGTCACTAGTGAAGATGAACACAATGTGCTTGTGATAGAGTGATGAGCCTGGCTTTTTGGCGTTGCGGTCAGAGCCCCTGTTTGGTTCCCCAGAGACCCGGGTTCGAAGCGGGTGGGGTGAATTCTCCTCTACAAAATGGTGTCAGAAGTGGGATGGCTTGCCGTGAGGTCATCGGAAGTCCAGCCACTGTGTGAGCCATATGAGGGACCCCCAGGTTAGGTTGACCCCAGTGTGAGTGACCCCAGTGATGGGTGAAGCATCTGTATGTTGGGCACCCTGGTGGGACAAGTATGGTGGGAGATGCGTGAGGGGACACCTGAGTTTGTGAAGCGCATGGGGTGCGCCTCCCGAAGGGAAAGGCATTGTGATGGAGTGACCATCGCTAGAGTTGTGGGTATGCTCTGACTGCCATACCAACGAGCCTGCTCTTTGGCGTTGCGGTCAAAGCACATGTTTGGTACCCCGGAGACCCGGGTTTGAAGCCAGGTGGGGGGACTTCTCCTCCCCTTCGCTACAGTGCTAAAGGTAATATTGCAAAATAAACTATTACATTTAATGTCTTGACATACAGACATCCAAATCGCTGTGTATGCCCACACACAGGGTGGTTTTTCAGACCACCGCTGTTTTTCTGCTGCTCACTTTTCACCCAAAGAAAGAAACCTAAGTATGACATCTTACACACACACACACACACACACACACACACACACACACACACACACACACACACACTTGCAGGCACACATTCTTCATCAGCACTCCGAGGATGCCATTACCATTGATCCTTGGCCGAGGCTATAAATATCATGAGCTCAATCAATTATCAATTAACACAATAACGCTTTCATTTGCTGCCCGAGTGGACAGGGAACTGCTCTCTGGCTCCAGCAAACCCCCCCACCACCAGCCCACAAGCCCACCAGCCCACCCCTCGGACGGGCAGTAAACAATACAGTATATCCCCATGATGAATATGTTTATTGTTTTCCCCGCGCACTGCATACTTATGATGGGGCTTTATAGCTGTATGATAAATTGGTAGTGGGGAGAGGCTGTCCAAAGGATGTAAATAACCTTAAATCTGTCCTGTCTCTCTCTCTCTCTCTCTCTCTCACTCTCTCACCCCCTCCCCCCAAAAAAGAACAAATAAATCAACCCTCTTATGGAATAGCCTTAATAAAAGATTTGTGTGTGTGTGTGTGTGTGTGTGTGTGTGTGTGTGTGTGTATTTGTGTGTGTGTGTGTGTGTGTGTGTGTGTGAGAGAATGTGTGTGTTTTCTTCCTTTTTTCCTAATTCTTGTCGTCCCTTCCAGACCATTGTGGACTACTTTGAGGAGAAGAGCTGCCCGGTGAGCGAGCGGCTGAAGATGTTCTACTGCTGCCCTGCCCCCCCGCGCTGGAGCTTCCAGGTAAGCCAGTCGCCCCTGCATGCTGTATCTTTCTCTCCACTTCAGCTGGTGCAGCTCACACTCTCCTGTTCCTAACCGCGGACGTCCGGGAACTTTAGACTCTTTCCCCTTTGCAACGAGTCTGCCTAGGTAATAACAAAACTGCAACCCAACTGCAAGCTCACATAAGCACACACACACACACACGCACGCACGCACACATCTCTCTCTTTTTTTCTCTCTCTTTCTCTTCCTCGTTCTTTCTCTCTCTCTCTCTCGTTTGCCACTTCAGAGCCAGGCCGCATGCTGGGGGATTGCTCTCATTTCAAAGTGGACACTACCCAACAGCCGTCCTGAGGATGCATTAGATTTTTATCATTGGCTGAATACAACCCCTCTAACACTGCGTGCGTGTGTGAATGTGTGTACATGCACTTGTGTGTGTGCTTTACAAGCAAATAAGTAAGATGCAGTGAAACAGAGGAAAGGTGTATGATGGAAGAGGGTGGTGACAAAAGGAGAGGGCGAATGAGAGAATTAAAAAATAGCTTTCTTTCTGTGGAGTAGAGTGGTGTGTGTGTGTGTGTGTGTATGGTGTATGTGCGTCCATGTGTTTGTGTGCGCACGTGTGTGTGTACTCTGCAGTATCCTAACACAGATGGGAAATAAAATGCCCATGATTTAGAACGAATAAGGAAAGCGAGACAGAGGCACACAATACAACTAAGGTGTGAAACAGAGGCAGGGATCTTGGGGAGGAATTTAAAACAATCAGAAACCAAAAAAAATAAAACGTGACAAGAGTAAAGGCCCCCGTCAGAGATGACGGTGACAGTCAGCCAGTAATACAAACAGATAAAGCTGGAGGGGACAGAGGACAAAGAAAAGAGCGCGGATGGCACGGGGGAGGGGGAGGAGGAGGAGGAGAAATGAAGACATGAGAAGGAGGGAGAGAGGGAGCGGGGTAGAGGGAGAGGAAGAGGGAGCGGGAGGAAGATCAGCGGTGCGGGCGACACCTCCTAGGCTCCGTGTAATAACGGTGAACAGCAATAAAGCTGGAATTGAAGGCACCCTATTGCCGCCTGAGGAATTGAAAGTGCAGCCCAGGCAGGGAGAGGGATGAGCCGTCCAGTGATGCATTTGAGCGCGGGAACAGGCGTGACCTGCATGTATGTGTGTGTGCTCATGTGGGGTTGTGTGTGTGTGTGTGTGTGTGTGTGCTTATGTGTGTGTGTGGGTGTGTGTGCGCTCATCTATGTGTGTGTGGGTGTGTGTGCTCATCTATGTGTTTGTGGGTGTGTGTGCTCATGTTTGTGTGTGGGTGTGTGTGCTCGTGTGTGTGGGTTTGTGTGTGTGTGTGCTCGTGTGTGGGTGTGCATGCACGTGTGTACGTGCGTACGTTTGTGCACGTGTGACGTCTGTGACGTGTGTGTGTGCGTGTGTGTGTGAGAGAGAGAGAGACGGTACGAATGTGAATATATGTATGTACATGTCTGTTTTGTCGTTGACTGAAGTGATGGCTTACGTTTGTAAGCTTTGCACAGAGAATGGTGGTATAAATCATTCCCTTATCCGTACATTAATAAGAAAGCATGGCGTCCCAGTGGTGGGGGGGTGCGGGGATTGGAGTGAGTGATGCTGAAACAGAAAGGAAGAAGGAAAGACGAGGCGTTATAATGGAATAGAGAAGGAAATATGTGCTTCTACCGTCCTCTCCTCTTTTTTTTCTGTCCTCTCCTCTCTTTTTGTGTCCTTTCTCCTCTCCTCTCCTCTCCTCTCCTCTCCTCTCCTCTCCTCTCCTCTCCTCTCCTCTCCTCTCCTCTCCTCTCCTCTCCTCTTCTCTCCTCTTCTCTGCTCTCTTCTCCTCTCCTCTCCTCTTTCCTCCTCTCCACCTCCCCTCCACCTCCCCTCCTCTCCTCTCCTCTCCTCTCCTCTCCTCTCCTCTTCTCTGCTCTCCTCTCCTCTCCTCTCCTCTTCTCTGCTCTCTTCTCCTCTCCTCTCCTCTCCTCTCCACCTCCCCTCCTCTCCTCTGCTCTGCTCTCCTCTCCTTTCCTCTCCTCCTCCTCTCCTCTCCTCCTTGGCTCCTCCTAGCTTGTTGTTTGCCCTCAGTGTCACGTTCAGGCTGAGGTGGTGGTGGTGTGGGGTGTGAGGTGGTTATTTGCCTGTGTTGACGACAGGCAAATAAATTTGGATTCATGGCCTCCAGTCAGCCACCTGGGACATGATATGCCACCTCCTCGGGGGGGGTGGGGCGGGAATGGAAGGGGTGGGGGGGCACTTGGAGGCGTTGGGGGGTGGGGAGGTGTGGGTCCTTGTTGGTAAGCAGAGAGGGGGCGCGACAGGAAGGTCAACGAGAGATTGAGTGGAATCGAAGGATCTGCCCAGGGACGATGAGTGATTTTCTTTTGAAAGGGTGTTTTCATTGGAAACCTGTCCTGCTTTACTGACCTCTGGTTGGTTTAGTGTTGTTGGCTTGAACAATGAGTAAGGTGTCAGTTTTGTTTGAAGCAGTGTGCTTCTGTTTTGGTCTTAAATGCAGTCTGGTGCAGCGCTCTTGTCAGTGGTGTTTCTGTAGATGATGTTAAATGTCACGTCCTGCATTTTGTTCGATAATTACGCCACAGGGGAAATGCCAGTGAGAAATTTCAATCTGCTCTGAAGTGAAAAGGATTTAAAGAAATGGGAGGAGAATGCTTGATGGGGCATTTTTGAAGCACAGTGAAGCCAGAAGAACACAGAGTACTATTTGTATGGCTGGCAAAATGGCCTGTTCTACCCAAGCAGGTTGTAATAACTTTTTTCTTTTTCACTAAGGCATAAATTCCAGCTGTAGGTATAGTAAAATCTCTTTCTCTTGCAAAGAGCATTTGCAATCACCAAATGTTCCTGAGTAACAAACCATCACTTCCCAAGTCTCAGTTATTTACCTAGCCAAAAAAGAGTTCCTGTATTGGAAGAGCATTCTTCCCAGGTAGTTCTGTGTAAAACAGAGACCGGAAGCACACCTATGTCATCGAACAGTTGCCTGTACAACAAAATTAGACATTAAGGCACAAAAGGTGTAAGGTCAATGGTCAGGTGAAGAAACATTGTAAGAGCAAAGGAAACAGGGGGTACATACAAGGACACGACAAATAATAAATGGGCTATGTACAGAGGTTGTTAATAATAATATTGCACTTTGAGGGTAGGTATTGCACATTATGCAGCAGGTATTGCACAGTAGGAGGCAACAGAGAAAATCCATATTGACATTAATCAACAGCAGCAGTTAGGTGACAGACCCGTTTTTAACATTAGTCAACAGCAGCAGTGAAGTGACAACATGGCTATTGGAAAAGCAGTATCACTGTTCCGCAAAGCACAATTGATCTATGATCTCTGATTTCTTTGAAGTCCACTTGTCCTAGCACAAATAAATTGTTGGTTCTTAAAGCTTAACCTCATTTAAAAAAAACTTAGTTGTCTGGGAGGGATGTGATAATCTACTAAATAATAATCCGACTTCAGCAAAAGGCTCAGTCAGCAGAAAGCCGTAATGTGTAAGTATAATTAATATTTACAGTGGTGTATACACACAATAATGACCTTGTTTTTCTCCATTTGTGTCTTTTGGCATGAGACCAAGGCTGGAGAAAAGATGTCATGTCACACCACATTTCTGCTTTTTTGGCCAACACAATGTTAATACATTACATTCATATTCGCCCCAGTCGTTCAAATTAATCAACAAACAACTTCCAACTGCCTATATCATGCTGCTACTAGTAGCCTAGTGTTACACACATGAGTGATGACACCTTAATGTGTCTACTCTGTCCCAAAGAACCAATGCTCATCTATACTGCCTGTCTCTCACCTGCTTAGTTCTCCTTTGGTTCTGGTGCATTTACCATACCTATTAGCCTACTCTTTCGCCGAAGAATGAAGTACAAGAAAGTGGAAAGGCCATGTAAAGAATAACATTTTAATCCAATTAACATTGACTACCACAGCTACTTGAGAGGGGGAACTAATATGCGGCTGTAGTGAAAACCTTAAGATCATTCTTTCGCATAAACATGCCACACGTAGTTAGGGAAAGGATTGAGACTAGCCTCTTAGAAAACCCAAAGTTTCATCCAGAAATTTTTATTTCCATAGCAAATAGAGCTGAGATCTTACCCTTAAATTAAACTGCAGCAAGTTCCAGAGTGGCTGCTGAAACATTTAACATTTCAGCAAAGGAGTAAGCTATGCATTTAGCGTTTCAGTGCCTGGCTTCAGTTGCAAAGGTGTTCCACTAGATAAATCTAGATGATTAAATTGAATGTGTATAAAACTTTAATGCGTGCTTGGAGGTTTTATATTGTTAGGCCTGAACTTATTCTCTGGAATGGGCATTAGATGGGCTGAACACGTGTCAGTGAAAATAATATTTGCTTGTCATGAAAGCAAAGTGGGCGAAAAGTTCACTTTTTTGCATACACCCTGATTAACACTTGGTCCGTTTGAGTGGATAGGGCTTGGGCACGGGCCGATTTTGTACGAACAAAAACACCTCTTGTGATCATAATCCAGAATTGGCACCAGTATTTTGCCACATTTTACGGTTTAATCTTGTCCGAAGCATTCTTTTCAAAGAAATCAGTCAACAGTGGTGTTGGCGGGCTTTGACCAGTCCTTGAACTATGTAAACTAACACTGGCTCTGCCTGCTTTGGCGTTAGCCCTTGACCACACCTGACTTCTTCTCCGCGTCTGATTTTGTGCGGCAGGAAGCATTTCCACAGGGCCCATTTTCACAAATAAGATAGGGCCCATTGTCTTTGATATCCCCTCCCTCCCTCCCTCCCTCCCTCCCTTTCTTTTCCTTTCGTTCTCTGCTTTCTTTTTCACGCCCTTTATCCTCCTTTATCTTTCTTCCTCCCTGCGTTTTATCTCTTTCTCTCTGTCACACACGCACACACACATGCATGCATGCGCACACACTCGCCCGCGCGCACTCACAGTCGCGCGCGCACACACACACACACACACACACACACACACACACACACACACACACACACACACACACACACACACACACACACACACACCACACACACACACACACACACGGTAATGTATATGTCAGCTGGCAAAGCATCCCCCCCAGCCCCACCTTTTCCTGTGTGTGTGTCTAGGTGTGTGTGAGCGAGACATGAGGTGAGAGGATGGCTGCAGTCTAAACAACCATAAAAACCTGTACGACCCCCACATGCCCCCTCAATCACACCTACACACACACACACACACACACACACACACACACACTGCATCCGTCCATAGGAAACCTCCACCCCCTTCCTCTGTCATCACACCAGCATCAGACAGGCTGTTTGGATTTTTATGAATTTGATAAGGACCATTACCTCTGCAGACTCCAGTGACATGTCAGAATGAGTGTGTGTGTGTGTGTGTGTGTGTGTGTGTGGTCCATAGCTCCCCCTGGTTGGTTGTGAAAGGGGCCCATTGATGAGGCTCGCTGCAGTAGGCCAGCAGGGAGAGGTTGGGCTTGGGCTGTGGGTAATTGCCTGGTACGGGTGCCAATGTAAACCTGCCGCAGTGGTGGGTGGTTGTGGGTGGGTGTGTTGGGGGAGCGGGAGCAGGACTCCACTGCACACATGTTCAGATGTGGGCTCTGTGTGGGTGTGTGTGTGTGTGTGTGTGTGTGTGTGTGTGTTTTGTGTATGTTTGTGTGTGTGTGTGCTTCGGTGATGGTTGGAACCAGTCATGGTTACTGACTGATGTTTGTGAAATGTTTCTTCTCAAATGTACCAAAAAAACATGTAATCATTGTTCTGTTCTGGATTTCTGTCTCCCCTCATTCCCCTTACCTCAATAACTGTCTTTATCCTGTTGTGTTGTCTCTTTTCTCTCTTTCTTTCTCTCTCTCTCTCTCTCTCTTTCTTTCTCTCTCTCTCTCTCTCTCTCTGTGTCTCTGTTTCTCGTAACCCTCCCTACCCCCCTTCTCTCTTTCTTTCTCTCCCTCTCTCTCTCCCTCTCCATCTCTCTCTCGGTCTCTCTTTCTCTCCCTCTCATCCCCCCCCCTCTCTCTCCCTCTCTCTCTCCCTCTCTCTCTCTCTCTCCTTCGCTCTCTTTCTCTCTCTCTCCCCCTCTCCTTCTCTATATATCTCTCTCTCCCTTTCCTTCTCTCTCTTTCTCTCTCTCTCTCTCTCTCTCTCTCTCTCTCTCTCTCTCTCTCTCCCTCTCTCTCTCCCTCTCTCTCTCTATCTCTCTCTCCCTCTCTATCTCCCTCTCTCTCTCTCTCTCTCTCTCTCTCTCTCTCTCTCTCTCTCTCTCTCTCTCTCTCTCTCTCTCTATCTCTCTCTCCCTCTCTATCTCCCTCTCTCTCTATCTCTCTCCCTCTCTATCTCTCTCTCCCTCTCTATCTCCCTCTCTCTCTCTCCTCTCTCTCTCTTCTCTCTCTCTCTCTCTCTCTGTAGAGGCAGCTGGCGAGCCTGCTGACAGATCTGGGTTGCAGCAGCTCAGCGCTGCTCATCTACGAGAGGCTGGAGATGTGGGAGGACGCCGTCATCTGCTACGAGAGGATCGGCCAACACGGCAAAGGTACCTTCATCGGGGGCAGACTTTACGGCACTTAATCCATCACCCAGCACGCACACACACGCACACACACACACACACACACACAAACACACAAACACACACACACCTGCTTATAAAGCACTGTGTCATGCTGCCAAATGCAATCACCTAATCACTCATCCAGACCGCCCAAAACATTCCCAACACTGATTTACAAACTAACATTGATGCTCTTCAGCACTCGAGGTGTAGAGTGAGGTAAAGCCCTGTCCTCTCCTAAAAGCTGTAAAGGGGTATCATTTTTCAAAAACTGCGCCGACTTGTTTACACGGAATCATCATCTAAAAGACTGCAGCAGAGTTCCATTGGTTTCCATAGGTTCAAAAAATCTCTCTTTAAAATACTTTTAATCTCAGATATAGTTGTTGCTTTTAACCTTTTGGATGTACTTACACACACGCATATACACAGCGTGTTGATGCAGAGAAGCAGTTTTAAAGGGTAGATGCAACGAAGTAAAAGTATGCATTTTCAGAATGCACGTGTCCCCTAGCTGGCAGAACTGGGCTAATGGAGGGCGATGTCAGCCCCAACTGTCCAATTATATTTGTGTCTACCTCCAACGACTGCACCTGTCTGAGGATTGGGACCTCTTTCGGTATGCTAGTCTGGGTACAGTGTCCCTGTAGCGATGAGTGGTGTGTGTGGGCGTGGTGGTTGCCAAGAACATCAGTGTAACGTCTGTCCCCCATCTCTGATGAAGGGGGTGCAGGCCCGAGAGGTGCAGAGGCCCCTCTAACTGCTGGGACTCCCAGTAGACGTGCCACTCAGTAGCATTGAAGCCACTGCCTGATTTACCTGTTCTGGCGGTTGTATTTTAACAACCTCTTTTGTTTGCAATATTTTTCTTTTTTGTAATCCAGGGCACTGTGTGTGTGTGTGTGTGTGTGTGTGTGTGTGTTGTGTGTGTGTGTGTGTGTTGTGTGTGTGTGTGTGTGTGTGTGTGTGTGTGCGTGTGTGTGTGTGTGTGTGCGTGTGCGTGCGTGTGTTGGAGTGGAGTGATTAGCTTGTACTGTAGGATGGCTGTTGTGCAATTGTTTCTATTCTTTGCCATTAAACTGTCTGTATGGCTAGTAGGCTATAACAAATACTTCTTGTAGGGCTTTCATTATTCTTGATTATTTAAAGAACAACTGTCGCTGCTTTCAGCTCCCCTCAGTAACAACACGCATTGCTAAAATCAACATATGACATGTTTTAAGCGAATATTTGCGCAGTTGTCTCAAGTTTATTTGCAGCTCCTTCTATTTTTTCATGTTCTGCTCCGTATCGCTTAAATGGGTCAATTTAACAACGTGACATCTCACAACAGCGTCAAACTTTTAACAAACAGGTTGTTGAGAGATACTTTGGGGTAACAATCGTCTGCAGTGTAGGCTATGTGTAATGCAACTGTTTCTACCTTCTGACATTGAACTACAGGATGTTTTTTGTATACATCGCTAGTTCAGCCCAACAAACGCTTTTCACATTATGCTTTTTAAATAGGGCAACTGTCGCTGCATCAGACCCATCTAAACTAGAACGCACATTGCTAAAATCAACATACATTACATGTTTAAAGTCAATCATTGTGCTCAAGCCCCTCAAGCTGGGACAGCACACCTTCTGCAATGAAAACGCAATGAAAACGTTCCCGTGTGGACGTAAATATTTACTGCTCCCGTTGTCGTGTGGACGCGACTTTTTTTAACCCGCAAAGAAAAAAATCCAGGAACGTTGTCGTGTGACGAAGCCTAAGTCTGCCAAATAGGACCCCACAAACACACACTCACACACACACGTACACACACACTCACAGCCCGTCCGCCCGCCCAAACCCACACACAGGCAGACTGTATTATAGACCAAAAGTGCCTTAGCCTGTCAAAGCTAGGTAGGACAGGTGCCGACATGGGTTGACACCCCCACCCCCACCCCCCAGCAGTCCTCCCACACCCCAACCTATTTTTTTCTTACAGGCTAGAATGACTGATATAAACTCTCCTTTTTTTTTTTTACCCTTCAGCCCCGACAGGTGGAGAGCACATCAGGACGTTCCAGACCCGTGTGTTGCTCTTTCTAGAACGTTCCCCCCCCCTGTGCGTCCGTGACCTTCACAGCCGTTAGTTAAAGGCGTTCCGAGCCAGAGCGCTGTTCTTTCATCAAGTGATTATTATGTGGCCTCATGCAAGCAAGAGGGGCTGTGTGTGGATGTTTGTCCTCTTTTTTTTCCTTCTTTTCTTTTAATATTCCTGCTGTGTCGTCCACGGCTGCCTTTCATTGTCATTGAGCCGTTGGCGAGATGAGCGCTTACAATGGCCACAATATTATGCACATCCTCAGATGGTTAGCATCGCCTGGTACAGCAACTTGTAGATGCGTGAGGACCAGCATGTCAATGCAGCCCGCGAGCCTCAGTCAGCATACTGATGCTGTTTGCGGGGGACACTCATGCACAACCAGACACACACACACACACACACACACACACACACACACACACACACACACGTGTGTGCGGACAGACCAGGCACGTATGCCTACAGACACACACCTGCACACAGAGATTTCACTGTCTGAAACATTTTTCCGCAGGCTGTTTGTGTGTTAATGTGTGTGTGTGTGTGTGTGTGTGTGTGTGTGTGTGTGTGTGTGTGTGTGTGTGTGTGTGTGTACGTGTGCACGCTTGCCTGGATTCTCCTGTCCAGCAGGCCTTTTGTGCAGTTTTATTAAATTACTCCTTGTTTTGTTTTCCAATCTGATTACAGCAGTGCATTCTGGTCAATGAAAAACTCCTCTAAACTAAAAGTAGTGGCACCGGGGCCAGCCAGCAGCTTGGGGCAGAAAGCATGATAAAACTATAACTATGCAGCCTATTTGTCTGCTCTGGAGTACCTTACCCGCTGTGTGTGTGTGTGTGTGTGTGTGTGTGTGTGTGTGTGTGTGTGTGTTGAGTGTGCGTGTGTGCGTGTGCGTGTGTGTGTGTGTGTGTCTGGGTTTTTTTTTTTTTTTAACTCGCGACCAAGACACGCTCTGGACCCCATTTGCGGTGCTGGTCTGCTGTCGTTGTCTGCTGTCGTTGTCTGACTGCACGCTGAATATGAATGGCTATTGACCTGGCCCTGACTGGGATGGAGGGAGAGGAGGGTGAAAGAAAAGCGAAGAGGACAGGAAAGCGAGAGAGCAAGAGAGAAAGAGAGAGAGGAGAGGATGTGGCCGCGACAAGAAGACAGAACAGGGATGTGGCGATGGGGGAGAATAAGAAAGTGTGTGTGAGTGTGTGTGTGTGTGTCTGGGTGGGCAGAAAGGGGATTTCGTTGCAGATACGGATAATAGGATGAAGACAGAAACGGCAGCAAGGGGTTAAGTATGCAATAAGCCAAAAGGACTAAAGATGGTTCAGGGGAAAAAAAAAAGAAATAAGCAAGGGACAGTACGGAGAGACAGAGGGAGAGGAAGAGACATAGGGAGAGGAAGAGACATAGGGAGAGGAAGAGACAGAGGGAGAGGAAGAGACAGAGGGAGAGAAAGAGACAGAGGGAGAGGAAGAGACAGAGGGAGAGGAAGAGACAGAGGGAGAGGAAGAGACAGAGGGAGAGAAAGAGACAGAGGGAGAGGAAGAGGAAGAGACAGAGGGAGAGGAAGAGACAGAGGGAGAGGAAGAGACAGAGGGAGAGGAAGAGACAGGGAGAGAAAGAGACAGAGGGAGAGAAAGAGAGAGAGGGAGAGAAAGAGACAGAGGGAGAGGAAGAGACAGAGGGAGAGAAAGAGACAGAGGGAGAGGAAGAGACAGAGGGAGAGGAAGAGACAGAGGGAGAGGAAGAGACAGAGGGAGAGAAAGAGACAGAGGGAGAGGAAGAGGAAGAGACAGAGGGAGAGGAAGAGACAGAGGGAGAGGAAGAGACAGAGGGAGAGGAAGAGACATAGGGAGAGGAAGAGACAGAGGGAGAGGAAGAGACAGAGGGAGAGAAAGAGACAGGGGAGAGGAAGAGGAAGAGACAGAGGGAGAGGAAGAGACAGAGGGAGAGGAAGAGACAGAGGGAGAGGAAGAGACAGAGGGAGAGAAAGAGACAGAGGGAGAGAAAGAGACAGAGGGAGAGAAAGAGAGAGAGGGAGAGAAAGAGACATAGGGAGAGGAAGAGACAGAGGGAGAGGAAGAGAGAGAGTACCAGTAGAGTAGAAGAGAGAAGAAGGTGTTAAGAAGTCAGTGCACAGGTCTGACATGACACAGGAAGTGGAAGGAAGGGGGATTTTGATTGGCTCCTGCCTTTGTTTTTCACTGTGGGGACTTTTATTTTGTACAGAGGGTCTGGCTGTGCTGCATTGAGAAACGTTTGCTTCCTGGAGGCGTAGACTCTGCTGAAGTTTAAAACGATCGATCTGCCTTTACCCAATTGCAAATGTCCTGGTTGTGACGTATGCAATTAGCCTGGCTCCCTGTATAGCCTGCCTCTCTGTATAGCCTGCCTGCGCACTACAATTAAAATTTAGCACACAAAGTCGATCCCCTCTGTTCGTGATTGGTCAGGTAAAGATTCTACCGGAGTCAACCATGTCAATGGAAGCACAGCCAGACCCTCTGTACAAAAACAAATGTAGTACGAGGGGCCTGGTAACCTGCTAATATGTCTGTTGTAAACTCTGAAAATGCCAGCGAACTGGAAGTGATAGTGTTCTGTAATATAAATGGGCGGCTGATAGATTGTTGGATGTGCAATCCGGGACAGTCAGACAAAGTGGCCATTGAGACAAGCGTGTCTCTCGTCTCGACGCAGCATTCGCTCGCTCAGGGCTCTAATCGTACCTCACTTAACGCTAATGGGTGTTAATAGCCCAAGCTCTTTAATATTCAAGCTGCCTTCTTCCACCACTCATTTGGTTTCACAGTCTTGTGTGTGTGTGTTTGTGTGTGTGAGTGTGTCTGTTCATTCTGGGCGAGTGGATGGCTTATGCTTGTAAATGTGTCTGCATTTGCATTATTTTATGTATTGCACATGTTTGAGTAAATTAGTGTGTGTGTGTGTGTGTGTGTGTGTGTGTGTGCGAGCTGTGCGTTTTCTTGTGTGTGCGTTTGTGTCTTTGGATCTGTGATCTCAGACAGGAAATGTGTAGTGAAATATTGGCCAGGGCTGGAGCAGGCAGCACCAGTCACAGGCACCACAGATATCACCGCTGACGTCTTCAGTCTTAGCCGTAAGCTGGAGTGAGACGGTTCAGCGGGTTCATTGCGAGGTTTACCCAGCACAATAAGGATGGCCTGGACCTGAAGGAGTTTGAAATTTTTTCACTTCATTATTATTATTCATTTCTCTCTTCACCCACCTTTACCCTTTTGTCGCTGTGCTGTGCAGTCTCGGTCTCTCACGCTCCTTCTCTCTCTATCTCTCTCTTTTCTCTCTTCCAGTGTCTCTCTCTCTCTTTTTCTCCTCTTTTTCCCTTCCTCTGCCCTTTTCTCTCTTTCCTACCCAGTTGGTTGCACAAGGTCACGTGCTGTGGGCTAAATCCAAGGTCACAGACAAGAGTCCATGTTCGCACTTGCCAGTGCCTTACTGGAAAGGATGCTGCACTCGTCTACTCCCTACCCCACCCCCCTCCCCCTTTCCCCCCCCACCGGCGTTTTTTTTTTCCTTTTACCCTTTTCTCCTTCACTCTTCACTCTTCCCCCCTTTCTCCTACATTTCTTTCTTCTTTCTCAGATCAATATGACCTGTGCAGCGGAGCGTGTGTCCTATACGAGCCAGCCACAGCTGAGCTCAGGCAGACGGTAACTCCTAATCGAGTCATCCCCGGCTGCTGTTTTAACGGAAGTCCCCCCCCCCACTATTAGAGAGCCAGTGTGAACCCTCTCCACGACCTTCCCTTTACTGGACCGCCAATTTGTTTTTGTGTACGTAGTTTTTTTTTTTTTTTTCTTTCTTTCTTTCTTTCTTTCTGTCGTCTTGTTGTGTAGTTGTGTTTTGCTTCTCGGGAGCCTCACGCCTCTGTGCTGGAGTCACACCAGCTCACCTCGACTCTTTCCAGCGCGACGCACGAAGCCTTCATGGACAAACGCAGCCCCCTGCAAGCAGTCGCCAGACGTGGCTTGTTGGTGTGGGGAAACAAGAGTGTTTCTTTTAAAGTACAGACAAAACATGTCTGTTTTATTATGATCATTTGTTGGGAGGGAGGAAAGTGGAAGTTGGGGCTTGGGGTAGTGTGTAGACTTCATAATAGGCATAGCCATCACATTTTTCTGGAACCTTCCTTGAGATTCTGCAGCTTCTCATATCCCCAGTGTCTCTTTGTCCCTTTTGATTTTTCAGTGATTTTAAGTGTGTCTGTGTATGTTTGTGTGTGTGTGGGCGTGAACTTATTAAGCAGACAGGGCAAAGAGTACAAGTGACTGCTTAGCTTATCCACATGCAGAACTTACTGTCAGCCTGGTGAGGAGGTACTATATTTTAATGAGTAATTTAAAGCACAGAAGTACAATGCACCCTGGGAAATGTAAGTAGTGGATGTTGACGCAGATAATCAACAGTCCAGTCCGTCCCCTATGCCCTCTTCCCAGTACAGGGTCCACATCATTATCTGTCTTGTTCAACTTCCTGTCTTGGAGGAACCAAAGTCTTGCTGTTTTCATGTACAAACAGTTGGACACCCAGACTTCTTTAGACTGGAACTCCTCAACAGCTCTCTCTAACACACACGCACACACAAACACACACACAGACACACAGACAGGCTCACACACAGACAGAGACAGAGACACACGCACAGCATTAATTTGCCACATACATATCTAATCATGCCATGTGAAGGTGCTTTAGATTGCAGAGAATAAACAGTGCTCTGGACTGGCCGTTCTAAATAGACGTGCCACTTTTGATGGACGATGTCCAGTGCCTGACTTTGAGGCCTGTCTTACAGATGTCACGGAGGCCAGGGATGGCCCAGAGAGCTGGTCTGAGTGTCAAGAGGTTGATCGCCTTTCTATAGAAGGCTCCAAAACGGGCATGTCAGCGTATTACTGAATTCTCCTGAAGGGCATGCCAGTAAAGTTTATACATCAGGAGATGAAATGTTGAAACAGCTGTTTTTTTAAACAGCGAATTCTTTTTTTAAACAGCAAATTCTTGCAGTCTTAATGATGCTCAGTGTGTGTTTGTGTGTCTGTGTGCTCCCACATGTTGTATTTGCACGTGTCTTTGCCAGCGTGTTAAATTGGATTATGTGAGGAAAATTGCTATTTTACTGTAACAAGACTGTAGTAATGATGTTCGGCACAACTTGTGATTAGCGTCGTGAAACTGCAGTGCTGCAGAGAGGAAGGGAGGCAGAGAATGAGAAAAAATGGAGGGAGAGAGAGGCAGAAAAGGAGAAAAAAGATGGAGAGAGAGAGGCAGAGAAGGAGAAAAAAGATGGAGGGAGCGAGAGGCAGAGAGGGAGAAAAAAAGATGGAGAGAGAGACAGAGACAGAGAGAGAGGCAGGGAGGGAGAAAAAGATGGAGCCAGACTTTCTGGCAAGAGCTTCATCCTCAGTCTGGAGTGTTTGTCTGGGGTAGATTAGCAGTGTACTTGCTCACTAATTTTACCTTTCTCTGCCTTTCTTTCTTTTCTCTCTCACTCTTTCTTTGTTTGTCTTTACCCCCTCTCTCTCTCTCTCTCTCTCTCTCTCTCTCTCTCTCTCCTCTCTCTCTGTCTCTCTCTCTCTTTCTCTCTCTTTCTGTCTGTCTCTGTCTTTTCCATCTTTACCAACTCTCCCTCTGTGGTGTGTGTCTATGTTGTGACTGTTGTTGTGCCCTAGCAGCAGTTTGGCGCTTTCCCGTAACTGCCCCTGTGAAAATAAAAATAAAAAAAAAAATTGGAGGGGCAGAGACTCTCCCACCTCGCAAATGGCTAACTGGGCTCAGCTGCACATCTCACAGTTATGCGTGCGTTTCATCAGCCACCCGCTAATTTATGACTTGAGGACAAATTAAGAGACGACAGACGAAGCGCTAGTTCCGCATTAGCCCAAATTAGCCCCCTAGTCGTCTGGGTGTGTGCCATGGTCTGCCCGGTCCACCCGCATCATCATCCCCGCACCCCCACCCTACATGAACCCCCAACCTTTCGTCCTGAAGTTTTCAGTCGGCTATGCTGCTGGCAGCGTTTGAAAGACGGGAACTACTTACTGTCATCCTTTTTTTGTTTATCTGTAAATCCAGACATGGCGTATTGTGTTTAATTTGTAATCCCTTGTAATTTGGCCGGACGGCCGAGGTCATATCAGAAAGTCGGACGACTTTTTGCGCCGAGGAAAGGTGTCGGGTTGCCGAGACGGAGCTGAGTGAAGCGTGTCCCCGGCCCACTTGCTTGGCAGCGCTCGTTCTCCGAGAAGGGGACCCAGCGGTCAGGAATGTCATTAAGATTTTAGCCTCAGCTATCACAAAGGCACACCTTAACCCACCTCGATGAAACGATAAGCGTACTAAAGAGCAAGGACAGGGTTCAAGGTGGTGCACCGTGCATGGTGGACAATCTGTAGAGCTTAGACTGGCAGTGCAATAAAAGGGATGGAAACTAGATCTGAGTTTTGCTTCAATGAGTGGATAGGTTTTTGACATAGAAGGTCTTGTACACTTTAATACTATCTTTGGTGTTCTGCTGCCTGTCTTGAAAACAGGTTCTCTCTCATCAATGCCTGACAAGGAGAGACGGTAGAAGTTTAAAATTTAAACTAAGGTCTGCCCACTACTTCATATTTGTACAAATGTTCTTCATCGATCGGAGGTTTTGAGGCATTCAACATTTCTTTTTTCCATGTTAAACGAGAGAATAGTCTTTTCTCTGGGGAACATTCACATTGTCTGTAACTTTTTCAGGGCTTATTTTTGGGGCTTTTTTCTCTTTTATTCTGAGAGAACTGTGGAAAGAAGGGTGGAAATTAGTTGGAGAAGGATGAGGAGTGGGATTGGGCCCGTGGCTGCT
>CM050204.1:16803541-16868541 GCA_027475355.1 Coilia nasus | reverse complement strand
ATATATGTGTCTGGGGATCCAGATTGATGTTGTGATCCCTCTCCTCTATTCTAACACCCCTCCTACTACTCCTCTCCCCTTCATGCCACCCCCCCCCCCCCCCCTTTCGCCATGGCTCCTGGGCTCTGCCTTTTCACTGACCTCCTTGGTTTTTCAATTACTCCAGAAATTACCTGGGCATCAGTAATTGTAAAGATAAATCCCCCCCAGTGCTCTGCAGACAAGAACAGAAAACAGCCCCCCCCCCCCATCCCACTCCAAACCCCCTGACTAACAACTAACACACCAACCCCTCTACCCTCCTCTTCCCTTAGTCTAGCTTTCTGGGGTTTAAGTCAATTAGCACATCCTTACTTTGGGCTGATGGGCAGGTTTTCTTATTTCTTTGAAAAGTCTTAACACCTATTCCTGGAAGCTTGTTTCTGCTTTTTTCCCCTTGCTTTTTTCCATCTCTCTGTCTCACTTGCTCACTTTATCTCTCGTTCTCTCTCTGTCTCTTTCTCTCTCTCTCTCTCTTTCTTCTTTGTCGGGCTTTCTGGGAACTCACCCTCTGTCCCCTGTTCAAATCAGAGCTGTGCTCTCAGCCCTGAAATTAAAAACCTGGGGCTTCTATTAAAACCTGGTTAGCGCGGCTAATTCAGCCGAAGCTTTTTGAAGACCCTGCGCCTGTGTGTGTGCGTCTGTGTGTGTGTGTGTCTTTCTTCTCCTGTGTGTTGAAATAGACAAATGAGAGAGGGCTCTTTTCTAAGTGTATTTGACTTGCCGTGTGTATAGCGGCTGCACTATGACGCAGTCAGCCATATTAGGGGATGCTCCAGGAGCCTTTGGAGTGCTCTCCACCCCTGTTAGCTAGTCAGTGCTTTAACACTGGCATACGCCTAGCTGAGTAAGCATTGGGGTTGCTTCTGAAATGATGTGTGAAAACGCTGCTAAGTGTTGATCGCCAGGAGCTCTATGGCACACAGACTTCTCTGTCCTCTCTCTCTCTCTCTCTCTCTCTCTCTCTCTCTCTCTCTCTCTCTCGTCCTCTCTCTCTCTCTCTCTCTCTCTGTGTCTTTCAAGGCGTGATTGTGTTCAGATGTATGGTAATGTATCATCACAGTGTTTGAGCAGGAGTCAGGGCCTCATAGCTACTGCAAGTTGCTGTAGTTATCATATTTTGGCAATTGGGAGGAATTCAAATGATATATTCCTTGTTGCTACATTTTGAGCCGGTCATTAAATGTATTGTAGTAATGGACAATGAGTATTGAGCAGCAGCACTTCATACTCTGTTTCATAGCCTCAACCGTAATCAAAGCTGTTAAATTTATTCTCAAAGGGTCAAAATTCTATCTGTTCTCATTTCTCTATATGCTATAGTGTGTATAGATATCATCTCATACTGCTGGTTAAGCAGCTAAACCTTAGAAATACTGCACATTAATAGCAAGCTGCTATCTGTAAACATTCTTCCTCCATAGTTGCCTGCATAGATCAGATGTACTTGTGTTGACAGATGTTCTCTTTGCTGAGTGTGTGAAGTCACTGCTCTGCTGATGTTGATCCCCCTCTCCCCCTCCCCCCCTCCCCGATGTTCCCTCAGGAAAAAGGCCTTCCGCACCCTGCAGGAGGCCCTCAAGTGCAACTTTGAGCACTGGCAGATCTGGGAGAACTTCATCACCGTCAGCGTTGACGTCGGCGAGTTCTCGGAGGCCATCCGGGGCCTACCACAGACTCATGGACCTGCGGGAGAAGTACAAAGACGTGGAGGTGAGCGATCACCCACTGGCATCACCCACTGCTCTCTGCTGTGCTTCGCATGTGCTTCTGCCATGTTCCCTCATGGAATAAGCACCAGAACGAGATCTATATTCCACCTCGCCTCACGTTCCGAGCATCGGCCCCATCCCTAAGACTCTGCTCAAATATCACCGCCATTTGTCTTCTAGAAGCTAATGAAATCACCTCGGACCTAGCGTCCATTAACTCCGTTGTGTGGGCTAGCTGTTCCTACCTTATTATGTGCGTCCCATCACTTCCACTCTGGACTGCAGCTTTTTTTTTTTTTAAAGGAGCCTGTATAATCAATTAAGCTGTAATAGCAGCGCCGTTTCAAGCTTCATGTGCGAGCAGCCATAAGGCTTCTGTCCTTTTAACCACCTGCCCGTATCCTCCAGTGCCTACTTAACGCAGCCTTAGAAAGAAAAAGGCAGAGCACACACACTGCTTCCCTTCTTAAAATCCTAAGCAGAAGCTGTGAGAACGTACCCACTGCCTCCCAGCAAGCCTTGAGAGAAGTGTGGATTAGGCTGTGGGCCATCTTTGTAGGGGTGGAGGCCCCTGGCTGTGGACTTTGACCTTGCGACTTTGGCATTCAGAGTGTGGAGGAAGGCACACAGCCATTTTCAAAATGGTTGCGTGTCTGCTGCAGTTCCTGGTAGGAGTAAGTGACGACAGTTTGTTTAGGGGGCCCAGGGTAAGCTTAGCTGTTAATCGCTGTAATTGTGTATCTCTTTCTCAAACAGCGGGCATAATTTTTTTTTCCCGTGGATCTCTCTCTCTGCACTACCAAAGCGCCTTTGAATACTAAGCTGATGTAAACAAATGACCTGAAGAAGGCAGAACTGGAAGGGAACGCTATTTATTTAGTACTCAGCCAAAAAAAAGTGTGTGTGGGTGAGAGGAGAGGTATTTGTCTGCATTTGGGAAGAAAAGAAGAAAGCGGTAGTAAGTCCAAGCTATTTCTGAGCAATTAAGTTCTCACATAGGAGCCAGACACAGACAGAACGATCTTACATTATCAGTCGAGTTGGCACATTTGAAGTTAACAGCTCTGAAACAAGATTGTGTGTTTTTGAGGAGTAGAGAGAGGGTGGTAGGACGTCTCATCCAAAAATTCTCCTGCCCGCATGGAAACTACACTCAACCATGCACCGCTGTGCGAGCCCAGGGCCTCCTGGCTCTCATTAATTAGGTTTGCAAAAGCCTGTAAGGGTGAGTTGCTCAAATGTGTTATCCCCCCCACTCGCTCTCTATTTTTCATTCGCCCCACCCCAGCTAACCCTCCCCAGTGCAAAATTCTTCTCTCTTCTTCCTCATTTCCCTGCTCGATGAATTCATTTATGCTTGGCAAAAGATGCAAACACTTCCTCCATTAATCCTGGAGATGTTTAAAAAAGCACACGAGTTGAAAAGGTCAGTGCCAACAATCCCACTGCTGCCGAAGCTGGCTCCCCCAGTCATTGGCACACTGATGCACATTCCAAACTTTTTTTAATGTCTTCTTTCTTTGCCGCCTTCTTCTTCCTCACAATCATCTCTCTCTTATCTTCCTCTCCCTGTTCCCACCGCCCCTCCTGCCCTTCACACCCCGTCAGGTAAGGGTGTCTGAAGGCAAACAGGGTTCTTGAGCCAGAGGACTTAACGTGAAGGCTTGCCTTCATGCTGGAACATGAACCACTGATTAATCTGTCCTAATACTGTCATGCCTGTCACAGCTGGTGGTGTCTGTCACACACGAGCACACACACACACACACACACACACACATACCACACACACCACACACATACCACACACACACGCATAACCCAGTTTCCAGAAATAAAATATGTATTTAACACCTAAAAGATGTTTATTTAAAAGGCCCTTTGCAGTCATATATTTGAGACAACATGTTCATCTTGGAGACATTTCAAAGCCAAACGGCACAAAAATGTTCAAAGGAAGTGTTGTTTTTTTCAGACGGGCATCTTTAAAACGTCTTCGGTCATCCATCCAAAGGCATTTTGGGCGGCGGCTTTTTTTGTAATGTTCTATTTATAGGTGCTTTTAAGAGGGAGCTCGTTGAATAATTTTGTGAGATCGCTATCAGAAGACTTTGGCACTGAGCACAGCCTTGTAGAGTCTGTTCTTGGCAGCCAGCGCTTTTTGCGTGCCATCATACCGAGCGTTTCTCCTCTTTTGTCTTAAGTCTGCTCCCATTTCCTCTGGTCCTCATGGGATTGGTGCAGTTTTTAGTGTCATTTGTGTTTATTTTTGAAATACATGTTTAAGGCAGAGTACACACACACACACACACACATAGTTGACACACAGTGTGTCAACATACAATGGTAGGCTAGATATGTCAGGTTTGGAATTAAACCTGACAGAAGAATTAAGTTTTGTGTTTGAAGGTTGAAAAAGAATAAGAAGGAAAAAAAAAGCTATTAGGTGTTCTAACATATATAGAGTGTGTGGGAACATGGTGTCTAAGTTTGTATGCGTTAAGTCCATCACAGGCACCTCCATTACTGAGACCCACATACATACGCATTCCTTGAAGACACTGGAGAAAAATTAGTCTTCCACTCCCTCTCTCCTGCAATCCCTCCCTCCTTCCTTCTCTTCCTCCCTTCTTCCCTTCCTCTCTCCTTTACTCTCTGGAGAAGAAGAGAGCAAAAGACTCATTCAAATTGGATCAAATATCAGGCCTTAGCCCCCCACACACACGCCCACCCCCCCTACATCCCCTATTCCGAACATGTATCAGCCTCCCACCACTCCCGAACATGCCTCCTCCCCCCACCCCCAGGAGGATATTACTTTTGCTCTTAATTTCACGCTATAAGGGGATACCTCAGCAATATCACTGAACCATCTTCCCCTCTTTAACCTCTGGCTCTTTGTCTCTCTCTTCTCTCTCTCTCTCTCTCTCTCTCCCCCTCTCGCTCCCCTCTTTCTCCTTCCCTTTCCCTCTTCCCCGGCCCACGCTCTTCTCTACCTCTACCTCTCTGGAGACACTGGGCTGAGTGTAAGGCTGCTTCTCATGAGGTTGAAGCCCATTTAAAAATGTAATATGAAATACACTTCCATCTTTATTGCAGCGATCATTACCAATATCGGACATGTACGGCCTCCGTGGATGAGTGAACTGAGCCGGCTGATGTGAAATTAACAATGGACAGTTACAGTAAATGACAGAGCGAGAGAGAGAGGCCGGGGGGGACCACAGACTGGCCCTCAAGGTGCCAGAGGACAGGTACAGCAGGGGTGGGTACAGCAGGGGTGGGGTAGGGTGGGGTGGGGTAGGGGTCGGAGGGGACCAGATGGTTTAGTATGTAGGGGGGTGGGTTAGAAGTCACCTCCCACAACACACTGTAGGAAATTAATCCCACACACACACACATATATATATATATACACACACATATACACACACACACACACACATATACACACACAAAGTAGGGGGAGGGGACCCGTACAGGTGACTGGGGGTAGGCTGGAATATCTTGTGCTCGGCATGTGACTGGAGAAGAGCGAGTGGTTTGATATGAGGAGGTGTGTAAAGGAAGCTACTGCGTGCTGAGAAGCGTGGTGTGTGATGGGTGGGGGTTAAGTCTGTGCTGACAGCTCATCTGTTACCAACAGACAGCGAAAAAAGACCTCATATCCTCTGTGTGTGTGTGTGTGTGTGTATGTTCACGCACTGTAATGTTCTAAGACAGTGTGTGTGTATGTGATATGGAGAGAGAGAACGTGAGTGTGAGAGAGAGATGTGGTGGGAGGAAGGGAAGATGGACATGCCCTACAGGAAGCTTGTTATTATAGTGACTGAAACAGACGGGCGGAATCAACCGTGATTCACCTTGATGCTTCAGCAAAAAGACCTTGCTCGCTTAAATGCACACACACCCGTACACGCACACATGTACACACACGCACATGCACACACCATATGCTTTTTATTTCACACTGAGCACAAACATGGCGGGAAAGGAAAAGTGTTGCATTAGTTCACCTATCAGCATGCAGAGTGTATTATTGCTGAGGTTTTAACACCCAGTAGCATCTTATTTAAGGGGTGTGTGTGGGGTGTGTCTTCCGATATCTTCGTCTAGTTATGTCAGCCTGCAGAGAATTCCTCAAAGCCACAGTAGCAGCGGCCTGGGTGTAGGATTGTGGGGCAGAGAGAGAGAGAGAGGGAGAGAGGGAGAGGGAGAGAGGGAGAGAGGGAGAGAGAGAGAGAGAGAGAGGGAGAGAGGGAGAGAGAGAGAGGGAGGGAGGGAGAGGGAGAAAATCTACGAGACACAGTCAAAAAATGGCGGCCTCTCCCTGATGAAGTGCAGGAGCCCCAGCTTGTGTTTACACAAAGAGCCTAACTGGGCCGATAAGAAGAGCAGAGCGCGCAGTGGAGGTTTCAGCGGCTAGTCTGGCTGTCGTCTGCGTCAGCCTGGGAGGGATGTCTGCCAGTGTCCATTGTACAAGTGTGTTTGTGTGTGTGTGTGCGTGTGTGTGTGCGTGCCCGCTTGTGTGTGTGAGCGTGTGCGTGTTTGCACGTGTGTGTGTGTGCGCGCTTGTGTGTGTGTACGTGCATGTGTGTGTATGTGTGCATGCATGTGTGTGTGCACACAAAGGGTGTGTGTGTCCGTGCCCGTGTGGGTGTTTCCGTGTGTGTGTGTGTGTTTGCACGTGCATGAGTGTGTGTGTGTGTGTGTTTGGGTGGGGCGGGGGGGGGGGGAGTGGATGCTGACTCAGTTCCTAGGTTCCCTCTAGCCTGGTAAGACCCGCCCCTCGTACTTCATTTCATTTCGTGCAGAGGGTCTGGTCCGGACGCTCTTGGGGAGCATTTGGGGACTAGAAAATCTAACGCTCCAATCAGCGAACAGAGGGTGTTCGTTAGCTGTGGCGTTGACCTTGTGTGCTACATTTGAATTGTAGTGCGTAGGTAGGCTAATTGCATACATGACGACCAGGCGTTAGCGATTGGGTAAAAGCAGATGCACTTTTTTTAAACTTCAGCAGAGTCCACACCTCCAGCAAATCGTTTCTGACGGTCTCTGTTCCAGACCCTCTGCACGAAATGAATTGAAGTACGAGGGGCGGGTCTTCCCAGGCTAGGTTCCCTCCGGTTCTCTTCAGAGCGTCGGGATGACCCACGTCAGCCACTGTTCCCACGCACCAGTGCTGAGAGCCGGCTTCGCTCTCTGCTCTTGCCCTGGAAGGCTGCCTGGAACTCCCTGGAACACTGGATGGAGTTCAGAAGCTGTTGTCACCCTCTTGCATGTCTTCAGTCTCGATAATGAAAGAAAAACCTCCTGCTAATTAGTGCGAGCGCTGCAGCAGATTGTACACTGCTGTTTTGTGTAATGTCAGCAAGAAAAAAAATGTTGAAAAAAATGAAACCTACCACTCCGTGTATTGAAAAAAAGATTGGCGTAGTCTTCGTTTTCCTCTGTGTGTTTGTATTCCACTGTACTCCCCAAGTGGAGATGACCTTTTGAAGTTTAAAACGCGCTTCATTTTGAAGTTAATACATTTATTGAGCGTGATAGGATGACGTCAGAATGCGGTGAGTTTGGTCCTAATTGGACTAATAGAGTTGGGTGCCTGGTGTAGAAATGCATCTGAAGTGGCTTGAAGTGCTTGGCACAACTACACACACTGAGGAGAGGACTTTTGGATCTTTCTCACAGCTGAGCTGTCCACTTACTCACACAACCACACCACACACACTCATCTACACTCATACACACACACACAAAGGAGTTTGGGATCCCCCCTCTAACTCATCAACTTGAATGAGGTTTCCCTCTACGTCTACCTCTCTCTCTCTCTCTCTCTCTCTCTCTCTCTCTCGTCTCTCTCTCTCCTCTCTCTCTCTTTCTCTTTCTCTTTCTCTCTCTCTCTCTCTCTCGCTCTCTCTCTCTCTCTCTCTCACACACACCACACACACACACACACACACACACACACACACACACAGTTGTTAGAGCCTACCCACCACCATGACTGTTCCTCTTGTAAAGCGCAGGGTTGTGTTTTTTGGAGGAGACATCCCATCCCCCTCTCACCCGCACACACACACACACACACACACACACACACACACACACACACACACACACACGCCACCCCTCTGTGCAGACTGGGATCAGAGGAAAGGCGGTAGCAGAGGCAGGCCTGAGTCAGCACACACCTGTGCTTCAAGCTGTTTCCCTAACAGGCACCAGCACTCGCTTACAGGACAGCCTTCAAAGCCAACATGGCCCCCCCACATACACACAGCCAGGAGACAGGACACACGAAC
Source organism: Coilia nasus (assembly GCA_027475355.1). NCBI lineage: Eukaryota > Metazoa > Chordata > Actinopteri > Clupeiformes > Engraulidae > Coilia > Coilia nasus. Next base: position 16,860,485 of record CM050204.1, on the reverse strand, counting down.
ACACACACACATCGTCCACTTTTTCATACTCACATTTACACACACACATACACACACACACACACAGTCACTTTTTCATACTCACATTTACACACACACACACATACAGTCACTCTTTTAGACTCTCATTCACACATGCACATGCACACAGTCACTCTTTCAAAAGCACATTCATACACACGCACACAGACACACACACGCAAGTTTAAAAAAAAAAAAAAAAAAAAAACACTAGGTGGTACTGTAAAACACATGGTTGGATGTGGCCACCCTCTAGGCTTAGAGGTGTGTGTGTGTGTGTGTGTCTGTGTGTGTGTGTGTGTGAAAGAGAGTCTTCACCACCCTCATCCTGTACTTCCTGGTTCTCTGCTCTATTGTGGCTTGGCGTTGCGTGTAGTGGCAACCAGCATTGTGTCTGCCGTCTGGTGTGGGGTTGTGTGTGTCACACTTTGCGTCACAAAGCCCTCTCCCCCACATAGACAGGAAGAGTGTCTCATCCCCTCTGGTCCTCTCCACCTTCCTAAGTGACCTCTCCTCTACTTTACGGCCACATCGGCTTGCTTGACCCCAAAGGGCTTTGCTATTGACTCTTGCCATTAGTGCCATCCACAGCTTTGACTACAGTGTATAAATTGTAGTTGTTAGATGTGGTTATTAACCCCATCCCATTTTTTTTTTTGTTACACTTTTGTTTTTACTGTGCCTGTTCCATCAGTTAGGTACAGTGTAACAGATATGTGTAACAACATTAAGCATTATGTATTTACACTGTACCATGGGGTTAGAGTTAGTGTTGGGTATGTACAGTGTAAGTACATAATATTACATGTTGTTAGATGTGGATGCACTAAAAGGAACCGTAAATTAAAGCATTACCCTTTTATGTTATTATTATTGTGGATTAGGATACCTCAGCCACCTCACCTAACCAGCCTGGCTTGCACTTTATTTTTACTGTCCCTTTTACATCAATTACGTACAGTGTAACAAAGACTGTAACATTGTGTGCTTACACTGTACTTTAGGGGTTAGGGTTAGTGTCAGTATTTATGTATGTTGCATGATGATGCACTAAAAGGAACCGTAAATGAAGTGTTAGCCCTGCTTGTGTGTGTGTGTGTGTCAGTCAGTCAGTCAGTCATACATGATCATGGTCTAAAGCAGAGTTCCTGAGTCCTTCTTTGTGAGGGTGTGTGTGTGAACTGTTTCTCTTGGATATCTGGGAAGCCAGCTTTCCCCGCCTGTCCAAACTCTCAACACAGCAGCAGATGGAAAGGAGAGGAGGAAAGGAGAGGAGAGGAGAGGAGAGAGGCGGCTGGCCAAATCTAGATTGTCCTGCCCTGCCTCTCCATTGCCTAAGGGCTCTCCCAGTCCATGTTGTTTCAGTTGTGCGGAGGGGCTCGGCTTGGCCGGGACGTGGCCCCGCACTGGCCCGGAGTCAGTTGGCCTCTAATTAGAGCGCGGCCCCGGATTGAGCCGGAGCACAGTTAATATTCAGCGCTCGGCCGCTGCCAATTATATGGCACAGGGAGAGCGGGGGGGGGGGGGGCGAAATGCCACGCGTTTATCCGAGTGTGACTCGAAATCAAAAGCGAGCGAGGGAACAGCGCCAGTGTGAAATATCTCACAGATGGCAGTCGGTAGAGGAGAGAGAGAGATTTTTTTTTTCTTTCTCTTTTTCCCAGTGTGTATTTGTGTGTACGTGCTTGCGTGCCTGCGCCTGTGTGTGAGTTTGTCTGTGACTTGCATTAGGTTGACAGAGAATCCTGTCCGGTGGCTGTCCTACAAAACTGTCCCCTAAAAATGTGAAATGGCGCACACAAGCCTTTAACTCATTCCCGTTATGGCTTCACCCCTACTGCATATATCCTAATATTGAATAAAACGACTCTCTCGCCTCTCCCGAAGGCATAAATTTGCCTCCATAGCCCAATGTGTGTCAGATCCATGTGAATATATCCGTTTAACTGCGCTGAACTTAAGTCAGCTTGGAGGGGCTGTCTTGTCCCTCAGTGGGCTTGTGGGTACAAAAAAACAAACACAGCAGTCTGGGGACTCCCTGAGGACGGTAATGAAGTAATTGTGCTCTTATGTAACTGTATGTAACTCGATGTAGTTTGTGTAACTATGTTCATGTGAACACACGTCATGTGCGATTGCCACGTTTTGACAGCATTCTCACGCCCTTGTTTTCACACAGGACCAAATACACACTTATTAGACAAGGCTACTTGTTGATAAATTCTTTTCTTGGACTATATTGACCATATGTTTATTTTCAATGTCTCCATCATTGTGTGTGTGTGTGTGTGTGTGTGTGTGTGTGTGTGTGTGTTTTTCTAGGTGTTGGAGATTCTGGTGCGGGTTGTGGTGGAGGACCTGACAGACAACCAGGGCGAGCACGGGTCCACGCACAAGTCCAAGCTGAAGGAGCTCATGGGCCGGGTCACTTCCTGCAGCAGCACCGACGCCCAAGTGTGGCGGCTCTATGCGCGGCTCTATGGCGACGGCCACAGCAACAACCCCGAGGACAATGAGAAAGTAAATCACAAAGCGCTTTTTAAGAATTCAGACTGCGTAATTTGATTTCAGGCCTCTCTCTTCACAAACATTAGGCGTCTTCGTGTCTGCTGAACTGGAGCGGAATTTTGATGTTTTGACCCACATATACCCATATTTGTCCTTGATTTGCTGTTGTATTACAGCAACATCATAAGTTTTGGTAACCACATAAAAAAGGATTTAAAACTTTCAAACACCATCAACAGTCTTCTGCTCGCTCAAAAAAGCATGCAATTGTGCTAATTGACATGTTTTGGTCATGTTGACATGCTGGAGAGGGTTTCCTTACTTTTTCGTGGGGTGTTCCATCCAGAGCCAACTAATACATTGCCTGGACAGCTGTGAAAGACAGTTTCACAGGCATTGTCACATTTATTATATACTAACCTAATGGATTAGGAGAAGGCACCATTAGTGTACATTGACAACAAACATGCAAAAGTGGTTAACTGTGGCATAGTGTAATTTGCACACCGATCCTCCTGACAAGTTCTCAGATTTAGCCCACAACCTTGACCGATAGAACTGTCTGCAGTACTGCCCTACAAAGCCAAACAGGCAGTAACTGCATAATTTGTCAAATTGAGTTTAGACTGGAAATTGTCTGTATCACACCTGCCTTATGACTAAATCTCTTGCTTCTTCCTGTTGAGAAATTACATAAAATCATCACCACTATTATACCTACACAACATGTTTGACTGAGCAGCGTGACAACTTTAAAGGCATTTTTTTCAGTTTCTGTGTTCACGTAGTTACTGCACTTTGCATTTGTAGGGCAGAATAGCAGTCATGTCACTTTCTGATCAAGCTGCAGTCATTTAAGATGAGCAAGATAGACGGCTTACTGTACAACTCAATACTTCCCACCCGCCTTCACTTGCATTGATGACCTATTAATAGGCTCGTTAATAACCAAGGGGGGTGGGGGGTATGAATCTTGCCTCGGCCTTGGGGGTTGATGTATAAGCCAGTGCAGATTAAGCATGTACGTAATGGGCCGTTGATGAAGACGTCCTTTAATCAAGTACCCGACGCAAAGACCAACCCACCCCACCCGCCCTCACATCGCTCTCTCTCTCGTGGTATATAATCCCTCTCTCCTCCCCCTGTCCTTCACTTCTTCAGCAGGTCGTTAGTCTCACCCTTCACATGTCAAACTGCACATCATCATTTTTGTGCTTGGGTTCTGTGTATACGCGGTGTGATCTTGTGAAGGCAGATGTGCTCTTCCATGTACACTACTAGACTCTTTCATTTCCATATGTCATGCAACATGGCTATAGCTGCGTGAATGTGGGGTTGTGTGTATCTATCTGCCTGTTAAAGCAACACTAGGTAGGTTTTCAACCCTAAAATAATGTTTCCAAAATCATTTCAGTGGTTCACCGACTTGTAACTGGGTGAAAGGCACTTCTGAATTCACTTTGCCGCTATAACCGCACTGAGTAAATTTGGAGGAGCAGACCGTCTTTCTGTAGTTCTCTATAAGGGACAATATCGCTTCCAACTTGTAGGGCAACCGAACACAAAAACTACTTAGTCTGCTTTTACTGTGTGTGTGTGTGTGTGTGTCTGTATCTCTCTGTAATGCAAAATGGATATATTTGTGTAAATGTGGGGTTGTGTGTACTTATATGCCTGTTCATTTTGTGTGTGTGTGTGTGTATGCATCTTTCTGTTTCTCAGGCCCTGCAGTTCCTGAGTAAGGCCCATCGGTGTGAGACGCAGGTCAGTGGCTGGGAGAAGGAGCCCAGCACCTTCCGAGAGGTCATGAAGAGGGCCATGGACATGGCCAACGGTGAGTGCCATTGTCCCCTCGGATGTCAATCACAGCAGTGTTAGCCAATCATCTCGGCACGGCCACGGCAGCCTTTGACCCACCCCCAGAGGCTTTTGGAATCCATTCCCCTTCCATTAAGGAGATCTGTGCTAGCAACACTGCACTGTCTGTTTCCAATTCTGCTCAGATTAGGTTTTTGGCTGACCATTAATCCAAGCAGCTTGATTCACCAAGGCCACCTTCCAAAACCCGTATTCAAGTATGCATACTTAATGGCCATCGTGTCAAGTGCTCTTCCAAAATTTGCAGGAATCTAAACAACATGGTGTCCATTCCCTCGTTAGTATGCAAGCGCACGCCGAGCTGTAAGTGCATGCTCGTTGCAGAGTTCAGAGTTGAAGTGGCTGAAGATAAACATGGAAGAGAGGGTGAGAGACTAGAAGGGTGCGTTGCGTCAGCTGGGTTGAGGCACTGAAGGGGGTAGGGGGGGTTAGCAGTCCCTCCATTGCCGCCTCAACACAAACAAACAGCACCCATGTGTCATTGTGATTACACAGCACACCACACCACAGTACAGCACACAAACAAACAACAAAATGGACTCTGCGTTTAACCTATCACACGTGAAAAGGGGGGGCAGCCTTGACAATGGTGACCCGGGAGCAGTGTGTGTGGCGATGGCACCATGCTCAGGGTACCTCAGTGGCACTACTAGCAGTTGGTGGTCCGTTAACTTAACTGCCAGGTCACCACTGCCCCACCAAGGCATACCAAGCCAGAGAAAGGGAGGATGGAGAGAGGGCGAAGGGTGAGTTTTTACATTACATTACACTTAGCAGACGCTTTTATCCAAAGCGACTTACAAAAGAAGGACTTAATAAGCTAACAGATGTGTAGAGGAACACAGAGTAAACAGACTACACACATACACACAAGGAGATACATGTGCCTTAGCTAAGTTTCCCAAGGGCAGGGACACTTCAGACACACACACACACCCTACACACTCATACAAGGGGCATGGGGTGGGGGTTTGAGAGCAGCAAGCCTCTTAGCCCAGGGCCCCCAGCTAGAAGTACAGAAGCTCCAGGGGCACACAGCTCCAGCCATGGCTGCCTCTGCAGAAAGGCCTGGCGCCGCCTCTGCCCTGCTCCTGCTCCTGCTTAGAGCTGCATGGGGGCTGTTCATCTGCTAGACTCCTTAGTACAATCTCTCTTGTCGATCTGCCGCCTTTCTCTCTCTCTCTCACTCTGCCTCTTTCTCTCAATCTGCCTGTTTCTCTCAATCTGCTTTTATGCTTTTATCTCTCTCTTCCTCTCTACCCTACAACCTCCCTCTCTCTCACTCTGCCTCTTTCTCTCTCTCTGCCTTTCTCTCTCTCTCTCTCTCTGTCTGTCTCTACCTCTCTCTTTTTTCTCTCTCTCCCTCTCTCTTTCTCTCTCTCTCTCTCTCTCTCTTTCTCTCTCTGTCTCTATTCTCTCACTCCTTTGAGCTGTGGGACACACTGAATAAAACAAAAGTGGAGAGAATGGGACCTGCTGCTTCTGCTGCTGGACATGGGAAATGGTAATTGGGAGGGGGAGGAGGAGAGAGAGCAGAAGCGCTTTCACTTCCTGTGTGTGACAGTGCTGTTAATGAGCCAACACATGTGGTCGATAACACACACTCTCTCTCTCTCTCTCACACACACACACACACACACACACACACATGAGACACACAGTTAACAGGCAGATAGAAACACACAACCCCATATTCACACAGATATACACGAGAAAGCAAAAAATACGCAGACACTTTCCCACACATGCATGCATGTACAGTATGCATACATGGATGCATGTGTACATATATACATATGTAAATATGTAAACGCACACCCCATTCTCACAGCCAGATGCATAATCTGTCAGCTTTCCCTTACAGTGATCTCCAACACACACACACACACACACACACACACACACACACACACACACGGTCATCCCTCATTGACATTTGGAGGCTTCCTCATCCAGCACATACAACATTGCTTGTTTAAGCTGCATCTCTCTCTCAGTCATGCAGATCCCAATACCACATCTCTGCTGCCCTTGGGCCCTTCATGAGAGAGGGCAGGCAGGCAGGCAGGCAAAGAGGCGCATAGGAAGGCAGGGGAGTGTGTGTGTGTGTGTGTGTGTGGGTGTGTGGGTGTGTGTGGGTGGGTGGGTAAGTGTGAATGAGTGAGTGTGTGAGCGATGGGGCGTTTCCATCTTAATGATTTATACAGAGGGGCCGGCAATGCAAATGCATCATAGCTTAGCGAGACTCCTGCCCACCTCATTCAGCTCTTTTGTAAACACACACACACACACACACAAATGCACACAACTTTTTACAGTCTAGCAAACAAGCAGACACTTCAACACAGACACATACACACACACCTTTTTACAGGCTAGTGAGCAAGCAGAGATTCCAACACACACACACACATTCACATTAATATTCATAGATGATACAAACTGATGAACACACACACAAAAACATCTACACACTTTGTTTCATACACAGACCCAGACACTGGAAGGTGCATTTGTTTTCCTGGCTGTGCTGCGCTGCGCTGTGTTGGTACGAGTCTGAGGAAGAGGAGGATGAGGACGAAGAAGAGCGGCTGGAGAGGGTGACACCAGCCCATTAATCACAACGCCCTGACCTTTCCCCCGTCTGCTGAGCAGAGACTAAGAAAGAAAGAGAGATAGAGGGATAGAAAGAGGGATAGAGGGAGAGAGAGGAAGAGAGAGGGGAGGATACAGAGAGAAAGAGAGGAAGCAGGAAGGTGGACTCTGGTGTTGTTTTTGTTTTTTTGTTGTTGTTGTTGTTGTTATTGTTTTGTTTTTCTCCTGTCTCGTGTGTGCCAAGCCAGATAACGTGCAGTGGTAAACAGGCGTCAGAACCAGCAACCCTGCCATGAACAGGGGCCCGTCCTCGCCCTTCTCCCTCTCCCAGCACCTCTGTGGAGGAGTAGGGCTGTGTCCTGCTGAGTTGGCACTGGGTCGCTGCTGTTTTATGTAGTTACACTGTGTATTTGCTGTATATTGTCCTACAAAAAGGCAAAGTGCAGTAACCATGCGAACATTGAAACTGCGAAAAATGCCTTTAAAGTTGTTACACTGCCCCATCAAACATTGTAGGTACAATAGTGGTGATGATTTTATGTACTCTCCTAATAGGAAGAAGCAAAATATTTAGTCACAAAACAAAGAAGGTGTTATAAAGTCAATTTCCAGTCTAAACTCAGTTTTGACTAAATATGTAGTTAGTGCCTTTTGGCTTTGTAGAGCAGTATAAATTGCCTAGTTTGCGTATGCATACAGCCTAACTTGAGATGATGCGATGGCAGGGATTCTTTGTCGTGGATGACTTAGCGCGGTGGGTCTTCTGCACGTAGGGAATGAGCCAGGCGGAGAAGGCGTGACATTTGGATCACATTATTATGGTGATTGGCGCGGTGATTGAGCAGCCGTTTAGCAAAGGGCACTGCCACTGCCGCTGCCACTGCTCGATTTTGTTCCACAGCGTCCACAGAAGAGCCAGTGGTGGGTGCCGGGCATAATAAGGGGAGAGATGATATTCACACACACACACACACTTGTGCACATATGCACGCACACACACACACACACACACACACACACACACACACACACTCTCACACACACACTCACACACACACACACATTTGTGCACACACCCACACACACACACATTTGGGCACATACACACATTTGTGCACATACACACACAGACAATGCCATGCGAGCACAAGATCATGTTTCACACTTTCTTTTTCACCCTGTACATACTCTTGGACAAATCCTCCATCACATTCCCTCATATACATATACAGACAAATACAACACAACACAACACCCAGCATAGAGCACCGATACAATTTGTCAGGAAGAACACTGACTTTAGCTCTGTACAGCTCTCTTTCTAACACACACAGCCACAAGCACACACGCACACACATTACATAACATTACACTTAGAAGATGCTTTTATTCAAAACGACTTACAATAGAGGACATAAACAAACTACAGATACGCAGAGGAGAAGGGAGTAAGCCAAAATGTAAGAAAGTTAGTGCAGCCCGGATGCAGTAAGTGGAGGTTAGCTTTGCTAAAAAGGGAAGTACTCAAGAAAAAGAAGGGCTTTCAAGAGCTTCTTAAAAGTAGAGACTGACTGACCCTCCTCTGGTAGCAACTGGTAGCTTGTTCCACCATTATGGGACAACAAAAGAGAACAATTTAGACTGACATCGCCTTGTGTGAGGAGAGGGCAAGGCCAGACGGTTTGTTTGTGAGGATCACAACACCCTGAATAGGACATCGGCCTTTATTATAGCTTTCAGGTTAACACACACACACACACACCCAATTATGGAGGCATAATTCACACTCCGCATACACACACAGACAAACGTTCTTGCTTTTGAGCTGGAGGAATGTGTGTCCAAGTTAGTGTCTGTGTCAATGTTGGCTTCAATCAGGCTTCAGTTGGCTTGGGCAGCTGTGGCCTACTGGTTAGGCCTACAGCCTAGGGTTGCGGGTTCGATCCCCGACTGGAGCATGCTGAAGTGCCCTTGAGCAAGGCACCCTACCACACACCGCTCCCAGGACGCTGCTGCAGGCAGGCAGCCCACTGCTCAGGATTGTGTGTGCTTCAGTGTAATTCACTAATCGGGAATTGGGATAAATGCGGATAACCAATTTTCCTCAAGGGATCAATAAAGTAAATAAACTTTAAAAAAAAAAAAAAGTTGGCCACCCCAGGAGACTGTTGGATCCCAGTAGCCCTCCTCCTCTGCCCCTGCCCTGGGTCATGTCCCTTTCACCCGCATCTGCTGCTGAAGAGGCGACCTTCTCCTGCAGGTCAGATGGTCACCTCAGCCCCTGCATGTGTTTCAGAGGTCACGAGGGTCAACACTGAGAAGAAAGTGGTTTGACCCTCAGCTGACCTTTTAGACTACCACCCACCCCCCCCTGCCCTTTTTGTGGCTGGTGGCTCCCCAGTAGGTCACCTGCACCAGCATGGTCTGTGCCCTCTGAAAATGCTGATCCTGATTTTATTTTGCTTGTTCTTTTCTCATTTTCTGTCCTACCATTCCTATCCTCCCACGTTCCCTCATAAAATCTGTCTTTCTGTTTCTCTCTGTCTCTCACTCTCTCTCTCTCTCTCTCTCTCTCTCTCTCTCTCTCTCTCTCTCTCTCTCTCTCTCTCTCTCTCTCTCTTTCTCTCTCACACACACACACACACTTACTCACTCCACTCACTCTTTCTCTCTCTCTCTCTCACACACACACACACACACCATGTAGTCACTCTCAGCTGTTGTAGGGTGAAGACCAACCACCAGGAAGCAGTCCAGTTGCTCAACTCGGCTCGTCTCAGTCTGAAGAGTCTGGCCAGCAAAGCCAAGGTAGGCCCACCCCTCCGTCTATCAATTTGATTAAAATCACATTATTATTAAAATTTAATATGTAAATAATTTGTCTGAATTAATTCAACATATATATTTCTTGGATTGGTGTTCGTATCAGCATCCAGTATTGTTTCAAAACGGTGTTTGTAAAGCTTATGGACTTGTCTTGTCTTGCATATTATTTACAGTCTTTATAGATTTAGTTTTACTAGAGAGGAAGGATCAGATAATGTGGGAAGGTAATAGTCTTTACAAAGTGAATGTGAGTTCATCTCGTGTGCTTAAGATTCTACTGTCAATTCCCTTGCAGCAACTGTACACAGATGTTGCCACAGGGGAGATCCAGGCAGACTTGAGCGGTGATGTCAAAGAGCTCGAACAGCTTATCAAAGAGCTGCAAGATTTGAGCGCCCAGCTGCGCAGCCAATGAGCGCACAGCTCTCTCGCCCTGTGCCCCCGCCCCTTCGCTGGAAGCTGCAGACGTGTCAAGATAATCAAGACTGAAGGAAGATGGTGGCAGGATGCGGCCTGCTTGTTTGGAAGCCTTAATCTTTATATCCTCTATTTTTATATTTTAACCTAACACATCATGACTCAGCAGATGAACTCTGGTGTGTGTCAAACACAGGACAATTACTGCAGGAGATGAGAAAATGAGATACGAACTTCACTTGTAAACTACTCAAATGCCACTTACAGGGTAACACACAAACAACGTGTTTCAAGTATGCCCTAAGAAGGAATGTTTGCATCCTTGTGCAATGTGTCCAAACATGGTTTGGTTTAGCTAAGCCCAAGCTCAATGTGGAATCTGTTTGTACATACATGGCGACACCTTGTCCTTGTTTTACAGAACACACAACTGTGTAAGTGGACACAACTGCACTCCGCTGTAATGAGAATAAATTCTTTCTCTGTTGTAAGTGCTCATGATTTATTCGGGACGTTCTGTCTGGATAGACAGTCTCTCTCTCTTTCTCTTTCTCACACACTCTCTCCTTCTCTCTCTCTAGGCAACAAATGATGGTTTTAGTGGACAAGAACAGTCTAGACACATGAATTCATCAACAGGGTGCATATGTAATAAAAAAAAATTGCCATGCATGGAGTGTTCTAGACGGCAGGCAAGGAGGAGAGAGGAGAGGGGATGGTGGGGGGGGGGGGGGGGGGGGGGGGGGGGCAGTGAGAAATGGGTGAGTGAGAGAGAGTGATGGAGAAATTGTGATGGTGGAAGAGTGTGTGCAGTAAAGTAAAAATTAAGAGAAACAGAGAAGTATACAGAGAAAGAGACCTGGAGAGAGAGAGGGAGGGAGGGAGAATGATGGAGATGGCAGCCAGCTGCACCTTTTGGGTTGATGGGAGAATTCTGGGATTTCATTGGCAAGGCAGGTGACCATTCCACAACCCCCACCTTGTGTGTGTGTCTGGGGATCATGTTCATGAAATTGTTGTTTTTGTGGCATTTCACAGATCTAGGTTAATCTTAGCCATTTCTTGTCACTCAGTCTTCAGCAGGAAGCTAATCTAACGTTCACGTGGAAGATGGACAGCTGTGGGACAAACAAGAGATGGAATTGCTGCAAATAACTGTAAAAATGTGCTGTTGAGAACCCAGAAGTGCCTTGACTTTCTGTTTACACTCTTAATACAATTCAGTTGAAGTAGGCAGTACATCTTTGGCCGTAACTGGCTGTGACACCATTCTTTGGAGCATGTAGAGACAGCCAGGAATATGAGTGAACCTATCCAAGTTATACTATCATTGACCAAAGTCGATCAAGTCAAGTTTCTAAGTCTGTAGTGTGCCATGGAACAAAATGAACTGTAACAGACAGCACAGTTTCAACACATAATCTATTCCTGTTTTACTTAAACGTAGTGTATGGGTATACTGGCACAAAACACAAAGATATTGAATGTAAGGTATGGTGTTTACATTGGAATGTTTTTTTTTTTCTAGTTGCAGTCCAGGTACAACTGTAAGGCTAATTCTGCAGTACTGTAGTTCATCGTTAGAGGTGTTTATTTAACTCCTAACAAAGCCATGTTTTCGGTACAGAATAATTCTTACCTCTGATGCAGGTAGTGAATGTCCATCTGTATTACAGCGAACCACCACCCCCCCTCCCCCATTTTGTTGATAAATTGGTAATGGTTAAGAATGTTTCTGAACATCGTTTTCATTCCGGTGTTCCCTCTGAAGGTTGAAAATGTATCAGGTCTTGTTTTGACTATTTTTCAATAATAATATAGTCCTTGTTTTAATATTATTTCACCGCAATAATCTTAGAGAGATACAGGGAATTTAGCACTTCATAAGTCGTCTGAATGGCGGGATGTGTCCACCCATACATGTCTTTTAGTGTGTGGATGTAAGTGACGGTAGCTTGTTCATAAGCATAATAGGCTACTAAACATATGTATCACTATCTCTGAGAAAATGTTACTTCTCTTCTAAAACATTTTAAAATGAATTGTCAACTGCCTCGGCTTGACACTTAATAATAAAAACGTGTATTGTTAACTTAAGTGTAATGAAAAATGTGCTTATCTGTCACTGTGTTGGCGCTTTTTTTTTTTTTTTTTTTAAACCACATCCTAATGGATTCCCTTCTGGGCCTGCCGGCATCTCCGCTATCTTGAAAGGACCGTGTAGTGTGCGTCACCGCCCAGCAATGTAGTACCCAGGGGTCGCTGGTAAGTCGGCCGAGAGTCTGGGAAGAGACTGACTAAAGGACAGTATTTAGGATTTAGTCGCGAAGGGAGGAATGCTCATTGCTCATGGTCTACTTGGCCTGTCGGTGTTTATTGTTAGTAAAATGGTAGCTGCGGATGTGAACCGGACTATTTTAAAACTGAATGTGTTAAATGGCGCCTGCTGATTCGTAGACTAAAGTTCCACCATGGCTGTCATGACCAAAATAACAACAACGCATTCAAATTGGGATGACAGCATCCACCAGCAATAAACAAACTATGTTGGCACAAGACCAGTTCCTTGTGAACCAAATTAGTCGACAAATGTTGCAGTCAACAAGGAAAACGGTATGTCGCTCTCACGTAATGTCGACATACAAAGTTATGTACGCTCTGCAAGTTCATAATGAACCACCTAATTTTTGCCTACTGTAAAAAGAACAGCGTAAGCATTCGTTGAGCCGTTTGGTCATTGTGCCCAATTAAGGTGATCTTGTTCGTTATGCAGGCCTTCGACTTGCGACCAATAACGTCTTAAGAATACATTTTGATACCCTACCAGTCATCGAACCTCTATAGAATTTATGAAGAAGCATGCCAAACTTTTTAGGGTTCAGCCCCACATGTGTCCCAATAAGAAGTCCCATTCCTGACGTCATGTCTGCTTGAGATTGGCTGTTCGAGTCTGACACACTAACTCCTGCTCTTACACACACAGGGAAACTTTTTAAACAGTTTTCTATCTCATCTGCACTCACTAATAGCGCACAGTCGATAGGCATATAGCAGCCGTAACATCTGCTGCTCAGCACCGCATCTCATCAGGAATCAAACGCTGCACCCTGTAGTTTTTCGGACGACTAAAACGCATTTTGTCAATTTAATATTCACTTTTTTTGTTTGATTTCAATGTATTTAGACAAATTATTAGTCCGTTTCCCTTTCGTTTGTTTGGCATAATAAGAGCGAAGAGTAAATGACTGCGTCCAGGACTACTTTTGCCGTACTTCAACTTGCGTTAACTTGGAGTTAATACATTTTCAAATATCTCTTCACGGACATCGCATTTGAAGTCAACATTCAACGTGTAACTTTTTCCTCTCCTAAAAGTTTCTGCTTGCAGGATTTCAGTAGAACTCTGGACGGATATGGCTTGGATCAGATGGAACCTTTTGTTTTCTATAGGTTTGTTTGTTTCACCGGTGTTTGTATCCACGGATCAGAGCGGTTTTAGGAGATACTACGTGTTGCAACCGGGACCAAGCGGTACGGACAGGGTGCATGTGAGCTCCATTTCATCCCGCCCGGGAGCCGCGGGACAACCGCAAACCTATAATGTGGAGCTGACCGCCAGCTTCGGCGGCCAGGTTCGGACCCGTAGGATGGGCAATCAGGCAACTCAAAGTATTCCGCTCCGGCAAGACACACAGTTTACGCAGCAACAGATCGTCCGACACACAAGTCACCAACTTAAACTATCGGGGTAAGGAGTGGAGTGCAGTGAGTGCAACGGGTTTCCTCCCGCACTGAGTGAACGTTAAACGTTTTGTGTCCCAGTTGTACCGGTAACTGGGTGGCGGCACAAGGTTCCCAATAGTTGCTTAAAAGTTGCACATAACTCTTTTAGCAACTAGTCAAATGCACTTAGTGGGTGCATGGCTCATAATATGCTACTGTAAAAGAAAAAGAAGGATTCATCAAGCCCAAGTTCAAGTGCTTTGGTTATCGACATTTTGTACGGTTTAGATTAACTCTGCAGAGTTCTTAACCTCAGTTTATTCTCATTATAGTTGTATGTAGTGCTACAGTTGTCAGCCAGGTTTCAAAAGAAGTTAGTAACAAACATTATCAAAAACATATCACTTATATGGGGAGAAAAGATTAACTCCACTGTCCATGCAGCCTTTAATTATTTTCCTATTGCTGTAAACCCAAGCGTTTCTGCCGGCCCAACTCTTTACCTCCTCGACCTTTCCTTCTGTCTTACGTGCAAACAAGACAGTCCCATGTTGTTTGTTTTTACCAGGGTGGCCTCAATTTGCAGGATGCCACTTGCAGCTCTGAATGTAGTCTCGGCTCCACGATTATTACTGTGGGAACTTTGCACAGCAGAGACCACAACCACCCAGGGCTCACACTGAAACACCCAGAGAGAGAGAAAGAGAGAGAGAGAGATGAGCGCTCAGATTAGGACTAGAGCCATTGCAGGGAGTCTGGGCAGGCCACCAGCATTGATTGTCATTGTGTGTGTGTCTGTATAATTTATCAGAAATGGGTTTTTGTTTGGTATGTGTTTGGCTATTGTGTGTATGTTTGCGTGTTTAGTTGGTCCATATGTGTGTGTAGTTTGCCCGTGTGTGCGCATGTGTGTGTGTGTGAGTGACCATGTGCTCTGGGTGCTGTTGCAGGGTGAATGTCTGTGGAGGGCAGTGCTGCAACGGATGGAGCAAGGCCCCGGGATCGCAGCGATGCACCAAGCGTAAGTATGACTATGACTATGGGTATAGTCAGCCCAGTCAAACTGTATGGCAGCCCTCAACACACACACACACACACACACACACACACACACACACACACACACACACACACACACACACACACACACACACACACACACCTGGCTTCAGCTCTCCCAGTCTGCTTCCTGGCCTTCACAGATTATTTTCCTCCAGAACTCCTGCTCTTTTAATGATGGTAGTCATGTAGGTCTTCAACGTGTACCCCCCAGGCAATAGTTTTTTAAAGTATTGTGTTTTTGTGCATGTGTATTTTTGTGTGTCTGTGTGTATCAGTTGCATCTATGTTTAAGTGTTTACCCTTGTAGGTGTGTGTGTGTGCGCGCTTGCGTGCATGTGCATGTGTGTATCAGGTGTATCTGTGTGTGAGAGTGCGTCTGAATTACAGTCTAGCGTTTATTTTAAATGAGTGTAATTTGCACAGGATTTACATTCATTAGGGGCCGTGTGTCAGGAGAAGGGGCCTGTTGTGTGGGGCCCCAGTGACAGCAAGGTAGCTGGCCCCCCTTTCACAGCCAGACAGGCTTACTGTACTGTACTGTATCACCCAATGACTCGTGGTGGTGTTGCTTTAAAAGAAGAAGGGGAAAAAAGCCTAGAACCTTCTGAGACGCCGGGTGTACACGTGTCTGAGGTTTCGGCCGTCGCCTTAGAAAATATTAACACTGACAGATATGAGTTGTACCCCACCCCCTCCGCCTGCACCCCACACCCCCTTCCTCTTTTAAGTCCTCACCAACACTCAACACCACCCTCAGCCACACACAGGCACACATGCGCCCACAACACACACACACACACACACACACACACACACGCACACGCACACACACACGCACACATGCGCCCACAACACACACACACACGCGCACACACATACACACACACACACACACACACACACACACACACACACACACACACACACACACACACACACACACACACACACACACACACACATATATATATATATATATATATATATATATATATATATATATATGCTCCCTTTTATAAATAAGCCACATGCTGGCAGTAGTAATGCCCACCTGTAAACAATTATAGCCCTGTCAGTGTTGTCCAGCAGCCTCTTGACTGGACGCGATGGAGCAGTTAGCTGCGAGGGCTAGCGGCTAGCATGGGTTTAAGGGGGTTGACACAGGCATGGGTGGGGAAGAAGGGGTGTTATGCCTTTTGGCTCAGGAACAAGGAAAGGGGAGGAGGTTAAGTTTCTTATTGGGCTGTGTGCTACTCTGCCAGCTGAGTTATATAAGAGAAAGACAGCTGTGTATGTTGGAGAACCCACCCCCCAAAAACACACACAAACACCCCCTCACCCATCACTCATCCACCAGAGGGGAAGTGCTGGGGTGAAGTTTTGTCTTTAAGCCCCACACTGTGTATGTGTTTAGCAGGCATAGAGGTGTGTGTGTGTGTGTGTGTGTGTGTGTGTGTGTGTGTGTGTGTGTGTGTGTGTGTGTGTGTGTGTGTGTGTGTGAGCGCGCGCGTAAATATTGTGCATTGTACAATGTGTGTATATTAAGCGTATAGTGTGCGTCTTGGTCGTGCGTTGTTAAGTACACTGACTTGTCCGCATTGCTGACGAAGGCCTTTTGTTGGCCTTTTATGCCGCCCTCATTCCTCTGCCCCCACCTCACCAACATGGAGCACAACCATCACCAACCCCACCACCACCATCCAACAACACCTCCAGCACCATCACCATCACCATCACCAGCACCATCACCCCCACCCTGAGTCATGGTGAGCGGAGAGGCTAAGAGGGCTGATGAGGGGCTGCCTGTGTGTGTGGGAAGTGGAAGGCAGGGGGGGTGGCCCTGGCCTTAGAGCACAGCAACACCAAGAGAAAGAGCCCCTTGTTTACATGGGCAAAGGAAACGCTTAGCAAGGCCTTTGGAGAGGAACCAGCTCTGAAACATTCCTTCTTCAGCGAAGCCTTTTATTCTTGCAGCGGAGCGCCTCTCTGATTGGCCTCCCCTCCCTTTGATGTACGAGACCACCGGCCCGGGCCAGGCAAGCGCGGACGCACGATCCTCCGAGTGGCAGGCTTCTCAAAAGCTCTTAATTTTTTTTGGACGAAATGCAACGTGGTGTTTCCGGGAACTCCGCTTAGCTTAGACGATGGGGGATTGGGGGTGAAGGGTTTGGGCGGTGGGGATTTGGCTCTCCCTCGCCAGACCCGATTAGCCAGGCTAGTGTCGCATTCTACTCACTTTCATTCACCTCCAGCAACTGCGTCAAGCAGCATACCGTAAGTTTTGTTTTGCTCCGTCTCGGGCCAATCAGCGAACAGGGGGAGGGCTGAAAACGATGACATTGAACTGAGCTTCCGTTGTAGTTCGAGCAGCACTGAACGAAGCTGGTAAGCTGGATATACAGTACACAAAGCTATACATTCTGTGTGGGCAACTATTCCCGTAATTGAGGATTTAAAGCCCGGACAAGAAGAATGCTTGAGGAACTTTATCGAGGGGAAAGATGTTATTGGTCATCAGTAGTGTCACGACCAAGCAGTAGCGATTGGTTGAAGCAGAAAGTGTCCACTCCCCATGGAGCGAACAAATGCCAGTGCAAAGAGTTTAGACACTTCCCACGGAGTGAAACGATGTGAAAGCAGCTGATGCATGAGGCTAAGACCCGATACCATCAGCCGCTGCTACAGCCACTGGTGCTGATGCTGCTGCTGCTGCTGCCTGGCAACTCAGCAAGTTCACCGCCCAGTCCGGCAATACCTCACCGCCTCACCATCGCCAGCAGCAGTGGGGAATTATACTTTCACACCCGTTTCAAAGCACAATGCATAGTGATTTGTACGCACACAACAAACCCCTTCTTAGGCAGGGTAAATCTTCCAGGGAGCAGGCTGCAGTGCGGACGCCATTGTGCATGAGGAACGGCCTGCTCTATTTTATGAAATGGAGGCTGCTGAAATACACCTTTCCGTGAAAAACAGCCACTTTTATGGTCTATGGGTGCTGTCATGGTAATTACAATTAGTTACTGGGAGCGCTTTGCGTCTGTCCGCACCCCACACTGTCAGGGCTGAGTGTTGAGGCCCCTGATGAATAGGGCTAGGCAAAGTACACACTCCAGTGCTTTTTCTTTAGTGCTTTTCACACCCCATATTTTCCTATATAGAGCGAATATCATGATGTGAAGTCATTTTTTGTGCTATAGTCAGTCTCTCTCCCTTTTCTCTCTCTCTCTCTGTCTTTCTCTCTTTCTCTCTCTTTCTCTCTCCCTCACAGATCTCGCTCTGTCTTTCTTTCACTCTCTCTCTCTCTATCCATTTGTCTGTGAATCACCCTATATATCTTTTCCACAATTTGTTTTTCAGCTTTGCCTCTATGCTTCTCTTCACCTCGCTTGTCACGGGAGATAGACCACGCCATAAATTCTCTCACTAAATGTTTAATGGAGTTTGATTTTCAACCCCCCCCCCCCCACACACACACACACAACAGCTCCAATGTTGTTCAACTCTCTTCACCATCCCCGCCAGGCCTTTTCTAAACCAGCCCCCCACCCCCCTGAGTTTCTCTTACTGAAAGTGCACACAAAGGGGATTCTTAATAGAAATAGATTTGGTTGGTTTTGGCACAGCCTCGTGCACGCCCCATAAGCCTGTCCATAAAGTGCTCTTTCAAGGCGCCTGTCCGCTTTCCCGCCCCCCCACGTGCCTGCGGGTGGGGTGGGGTGGGGTGTGGTGGGGTGGGGTGTAGTGTGGTGTGGTGGGGACTCTGTGAGTTCATATTAAGGGGTGCAAAAGGAAGCTGTGATAACTGACCTCTCTGTTCTTGTTCCCTAATGGAGACCCCCCCAACCCAGTCCTGCCCCCCCACCCCACCCACACACACACACACACACACACACTTGCTATGCAGTGATGGAAAGATCTGGATCGCGGCCACACAAACCCATACTGCAGAGTGTTACCATAAGGTCAGAGAACAATGGCGGAGAAAGCAGCGGTTCCATTTTGGCTGGCTTTCAGCAAAGACCTTCCACGATATTGATCAAATGAGGCAAAAACTGACTCCTTGGTCAGAGCGAGACACTGAAGAGGAAGTTCAAAACATTGATCATATTTCTGCCGAAAGTCAGCTTTACAATATCTCCATCGTGTTTACATTCAGCCTTCGAGCCTCCGCATGAAATAGATACAGTTTATTTCAGAGAAGGCTCTGGCAGCCCCTCTTGGGTGGAAACAACATGGTGTTGGGTGTATTACAGCATTCTGCGAAGTTATGCTGGCCTGCCCTGTGATCTCTTACTTTCTGATGAGCATCACGCAACCTACCCCAGTGAAAGTTGACCTTCCAGTACAAGATAGCAAGAACAGCTCACATCTTTTTTTTTTTTACAGCAGCATTTTGTTTCTGTCCATCACTTACTAATGTACAGGGGCAATGCCTGCAAGCTGCAGCAGCTTTACTATCTGTCAGCTTTGGTTTATAATGCAGGGCTGAAAGACCTCAGGCATAGTGCCCGAAATTAGGCGTGGGGCAGTAGGCTACATTTAACATTTACTAGCAGACAGTCATCATGTCTTTGAAACGCTTGGTAATTTCAGGCATTTCAGTTATTTCTTGCTTTCTGCCTTGATAATGTGATATCGTATGTGATGTGTTTACAGCTATCATAAAATATATAAGATCATATGTTTTATGGCCCATCGCTGGCTGCTCTGAGTTTAACACAATCGTAGACGCGAGACGGCCCAGGAATTTGTACATCGGTGCCGTGTTTGCGGGACGGGGTGGGTCGGGGACTGGATTTGGAGCGATGGCAGATGGGCTTTGTGACCCCTGACGAGGTGCATCCGCAGGATTTATTCGTCTCAGGCGATCTCTAACCTGCACAATTAGAAACCGTTTGAAATAAGCCAGCGGGCGCGTCATTGTGTCAACCGAGCTTCTGCAAAAAGGAGGCTAATTTACTGCCTGGGGTGGGTGGATCATGCGTGTGTGTATATATATACACATAAATGTATATAAAACGAGGGGAATCTACTGTATGTACTCTATAAGTTATGTCAGCAATACTCAACACTGAACACTCCCCACTGTTTTATGGCTTCGCTGTCATGTTTGGATTCACATACGAATTTACGGATTTCATTTACATACATTTAAACGGCTCATAAATGCCATAGGTACTAGCGTGTCCGTGTGTATCTCTCCCACTAGCCCACTGATGGTGGGAGATGCAGCCTCAGCTCAAGCACTGAATGACTGAATGTAAATGTGATTGCGTGTGAGTAGGTGCTCTTCCCTCCCGTTTGCACAGCTCAATAGCAGTTAGCAACACACACACACACACACACATACTCACACTCGATGGATTTAACACTTTGTGTTTGTGTGTGTGTGTGTGTGTTGGGGGTAACATATGCTTCTTGGCACACAGACAGATTGCACAAATGAAGAAGTAGTGTTCAAAGTGCCCCCCCCCCCCCCCCCCCCCACACACACACACACACACACACACACACACACATACACACACATAAGCGCACAGATAGACCCACACACACACATAAGCGCACAGATAGATCCACACACACACATAAACGCACAGACAGACCCACACACACTCACACAGCCTTTGATACGCGGCACAGCCTCGTCCTCCCCTGGCCCCGAGCAGAGCAGCGTCGAGCAGAGCAGAGCAGAGCAGAGCAGCGTCGAGCAGAGCGGCCCTCATTCACTCCAGAGAGGAGGAGCAAGCAGCCAGGCCAAACAGAACATGAAGATATTTCACTCCAGCTTAGCTTGCTTTTGCTGCTCCGCTTCACTCTGCAGCACAACACTCTCTCTCTTGCCCTCCTGTCCGCATTCACTGACTCATTCACTCACTCACTCACTCACTCACTCACTCACTCACTCACTCACTCACTCGCAAGCGCTTGCTTGCATTTTTCATGAAGGATCCCAGCAGACCATCCAAAATAAGGAGAGAAAATGGAGGGGGGGAAAGGTGGGAGAACTGGGGGGGGGGGGGGGGGGGGGGGGGGGCGCACAGCGTGATGGGCACAATAGTTTCGTGAAATCCCTGACTATTTTTCTCCTTTTTTTTTTTCTTTTTTTACCTCTCCCCCTTCCGTTTTTTTTTTTCTAAAGCCTCTGTGCTTCGCGTGTCTCTGAAGGACGGCCTCGAGACACTCAAACACACGCAAGCACGAACACACATACACACACACGCACATACACACACACGCACATGCCAGATGATTATGTGGGTAGGCTTACAAAGGTAACTTTGTGCTGCCGCTCATTCTCCGCACACTGAAAGGAAAACGAAGGCTACACTGGCTCGCTTGTGCCAGTCATCTGAGTGTGTGAAAATAGACAAGCTATCCACAGAATGTGAATTGGCCCGGCCTGGGCCTTCATTAAAGACTCGAGAGCACAGCACAGCACAGCAAAGCACAGGCTGAGCCGAGTCGCTGCCGCCGGTGACAAACGGCCCATTCAGCGCATCCGAGCGGCACCTCCCGGCCCAGGTGTGGAGTCGCATGCCATGCGATGTGACCCCGCGGCCCAGTGACGCATGTGCATGTGCTCTGCTCTGCTCTCATCCTAATCTTACCCCCTTTTCTGAGGTAGAGCTAATGCAGTTACACCCACCCACTCGGACTCCCATGCCCTGGATGAAGACTTTGATGCATTCACATTCTCTTTTTCTTTCTCTCTCTCTCTCTCTCTCTCTCTCTCTCTCCCTTTCCCTCTCTCTCTAACTTCTTGATGGTTTTACTGCCCCCAGACGCCGTTGTCATGGCTGCCCATTGTTTACGTGTGTGATGGGTTAAATGCAGGTTGCAGTTTTTTTGTGTGCACTGTGTGCTGTGGTATGCTGTGTGTGATGTGTGTGTGTGTCTTTTTAAACCCACCCCTTCATTTTACACATTCACCTTCTGTCTTCACCCGTTTCCGTCTCTGTCTCTCTGTCTGTCTCTCCTTCTTTGCCTGTGTGTCTCTAGCTCTCTTTGCTACAGTCTCCATTCAGTTTCTCTCACTCCCTTTCCCTCCTTGTCTCTCCTTTCCTTTCCTTTCCTCTGGGTTTCCTGAAGGTCCACTGCAGGTATGTGTTTAGTCTTGGAGTGCCGGCCGTACACATGCATACCATGCATTTCTCTGCCATCACAGTCCACTGCCAAGAGCAGGCAAGCACGCAGGAGAGAGAGAGGAGCCTACTCCTCCTTTGGCCCGTAAGACACTAGGAGACAGAGGGAGGAGGAAACGAGAGAAGAGGAAAAGAGAGGGCAGAGGGAAATTAAGGGAAAGACAAAAGGAAAAAAAGAAGAATCAGAATGAGGACCAGAGAAGAGAGAATGCATGAGGGATTCTGATTGAAAGAAAGTGTGAATAAGAAAGAGAGTGTTCTTGATTCAAAAATGTGACACAGAAGCGAGTTGAAATAGTGTTAATGTGAAATAGTGTGGATGTAATGAAGGGTGTCTTCTTAGGGAATAGATTGACAAGGATAGAAGAAAAGGTTTCTTCCCCATTTCCACCTCCCAGTCTGTTTTTAATGTGTCTGTCTGTTTAC
This sequence comes from Coilia nasus, assembly GCA_027475355.1. Lineage (NCBI taxonomy): Eukaryota > Metazoa > Chordata > Actinopteri > Clupeiformes > Engraulidae > Coilia > Coilia nasus. The sequence goes on along the minus strand of CM050204.1, from coordinate 16,837,881 downwards.
TGACATGAGCGCTGTGGCATTTTGTTTATTTGTGGGTGTGGGGCAGGGCGGGTGGTGATGGGGGTTGGTGTTTTCGTATCGAGCGCTATCGGAAGATGCATCTTCGCTGGCATTTAAATAGCCTATCAACATCGTGTGTACTGCTTGTGATTTTTTATTTTTTATTTTCTTATATCAACTCATCGTTTGGCACAGCCACGCAGAGAAATCCTGTCAGGAGGCATAGCATAAGATTTGATACAAGGTAACAAACCTTCAGACAGCAGCTTCTGGGAGAGATGTGATAAAAGCAAATCATTCACAGGTATTGCCAAGAAAGGAAAACAAAACTTTTTAATGGAGCCCAGATGCTTATCCTTCATCTTTTTCAGTGAAGCTTACTGTCTCCATTTTCACACTTCTTTCTTTCTTTCTTTCTTTCTTTCTTTCTTTCTTTCTTTCTTTCTTTCTTTCTTTCTTTCTTTCTTTTCTTTGTCTGTAAAGATTCTCATTCATCCAGGTCATGGTAGTCAAAGGAGCTAAGCTGCAAGCAACTGGGCTTCTTTTTGGAGCTTGAAGGCATTCCATCTTTCATCCAAAAAGCTTCTTCAGTTCTGGCCCCCATCATCAGTCCAAATTCGAAAAAGCCTTTTGGATGAAAGGTGAAATGTCTTCAAGCCCAGTTGCTGACAACTTAGGTCCTTTGTCTTTCTTTCTTACTTTTATTTTATTCACCCCAATGTACCATATTCTATGTTAGTTTGGAGAGTGTGTTCCAGAGAGAGGCAGAAATCTGAGAGTGTGTAGTGTAGTCTAAACTATGCCCTGTATGGATGTACGGGTGAAAAAGGAAAACAATCCATGGCGCTCTCTTCACCTGTGCCCGCTGCCACTCTGTCGTGAAGTGCTGACTCTGGCGTTCAGTGTGCCCTACTCAAGAGTAAACATACGGTGAGAAGCGAACATGCTTTATTTGAGCGGAGGAGAGAGGAGGGGAACGGAAATTAAGGGGAGAGTAAATGAACGGGAAGCCGTGTACTGTATGTTGACGGTTGGACCGGAATGTTCCGTGGCCCTTGTCGAGTAGGCTCTTACGTCAGCCCCCCCAAACACACACACACACACACGACCACACACACACACACACACACACACGAGTACACCTTGATCAGCGAGATATTTTTTGTGCTGTGGCGGCAGCATCACTGGTCGTGTTCAGCGGTGTCCTCCCTGCCTCATTGCCATCTGAGTCTCTCCGTTAGGGAGGAACATCTGCGTTGACCATATGTTTTACCGGTGGACGTATGGGTTTCCCCGTAGGGGTGGGGGTGGGGGAATGGGGGGCATCACGCATCTGGTGCTGGGCCTTTACCCACCCACACACCCCACCTCACAGCCCCTGGAGGTTTGTCAAGTTACCGCGCTGGCAGTAGCCGGCTGGCACAGAGTCGGGGCATGATCCACACCAGACTAAATACATGCACCGCACTGAGCCCAGAACACAGAACACAGGCCCTTTTTGTTTCTTCTGTGCTGGACAGATGTATGCATTGTAAAGAAAAGTCTGCTGTGTTAGTGTGTGTGTGTGTGTGGTGTGTGCATGTGTGTGTGTGCACATGTAGGTGTGACTGTCTGCAAGTCTCTCTTTTTGTGCAAGTGTGTGTGTGTGTGTGTGTGTGTGTGTACTGACCGTGTACGTCACAAGAAGACTTTGCATGAACTGCGATAAGTAGTCCCTCGATATTCGCGGGAGTTACGTTCTAAAAATAACCCGCGATAGGCGAAATCCGCAAAGTACTCAGCTTTGTTTTTTACAAATATTATAGATGTTTTAAAGCTGTAAAACCCCTCACTACACACGTTATACACTTTTCTCAGACAGACATTAACTTTTTCTGACATTTCTCTCACTTCTACTCTCGAAGTTGAAACCTTCGTAGAAGAGTAAGTACAGCATTATAGAAGGAAACAATGCGCTGTAAAAAAAAAAATCAAAACGTGCAAAATTGCACACAAAAAAATCTGCGAAACTGCGAGGCTGCGAAAGGTGAACCGTGTTATAGCGAGGGACCACTGTGTTCAAACAGTCTTCCCAGGTCAAGAGAGCTACCCTGCCTTTCTCTGCTGTAATATGGTCCCACCTTCCCTCCCGATATCTGAGACTTTCTTATATAAGAGGAGACACAGCACTGGAGAAATTGTCCATGAGAAATGCATGAGGAAACTTCGTAACGCCAAGATGACGAGTGTCTGCAAATATCCTGCCTGTTCCGCAGCCAAGAGCCAATTATCTGCCGAGCTGTACAAACGGCGTTCCAATCATGTTGCAGTGTCGTGCTTCGCTGTACCACACTTGTCGTGCAGTGAAGCACCGAGGGTGTGCACAGTTCAAAATAACCTGTGAGAAAAAGGGATTTTAAAGCTTTATTTTGATACACACCAGCAAATATGTCCAGCCATTACAATCAGGTTTTCGCTGTGATTTCAGCCATGTATTTTTTTTTATGTCCGTCAGTCATTGGAGAGTGCATCTACTCGTGTCTCGCCATTCATTTAGGTGGAGCCTGGTCTTATTAACCTGAAATAGACGCCCGAAGGCGTTGCCAAGATGGCTGCCGAGTGCGGGGACTTGTCTACAAGGACTTTGCTGGTATCCCCTAGTGTGTGGAGCAGCTCCAGGTGCTGGAGAGGGGCCTTTGGCCCTCGGCCCTCGGCCCTTGGCATCGTCTTCATTGAGGTGTGCCCTGCTTTTCAGGGAAGGATTCAGGAAGGAGGCGTTCAGTCCAGTTGCTGTGATTAATGCCCCGACCCCGCCCACAGACAGGACAGCAGTGGACAGTGGGCCGCCTCTGGCCCCGACCTTGGCCACAACTCACCTGAATGTGTCACAGGACTGACTGTTATCAGGGTTGTGTGTGTGTGTGTGTGTGTGTGTGTGTGTGTGTGTGTCTTTTTTTTTTCTTTGGTGAACAGTGCCCTTTTGTAGCCTTTCCAGACTGTAAAGGGGGTGTGAGTGGGTGAGAGGTGGGGTTGGGGTGTTGTTCATGTTAAAATAGATGGCAAAATGGTTCACAGAAGTCCACTAAAGTGCCAAAAAATGAGGAGGATTAAAAAAAAACAAACAAGAAAACTATTTACAGAAAGGAAAGCAAGGGTCTGGGCCTCAGGTGGAAAGTAATAGCACAAAGAACACTGAAAAGAAAACATGATTTGGCTATGGACGAGTGAACAAGGACAGGAGTGATGTAATCTGCACTGTAATCAACCCAGCTTCCACCTCTCTTCCAAGTACATGCAGACACACACACACACACACACACACACACACACACACACACACACACAAACACACCTTTACACACACACACACACACAAACCTTTACACACACACACACACACACACAGACACACACAAAACACCTTTAAACAGACACACACACATATACACACACCTATACGCAGATGCACACACACACACATACACACACACACACACACGCACGCACACAACACTCTTTGATACACATGTACACACCACATAAACAGACTTCAAACACACCCTTACATACACTATTTCAGACACACACACACCTTTAGAACACAAGTGGGGAGATGGATGTTGCACAGCTTGTGCTGATTAAGCCTCCATGGCATCTGAAGGTGTGTGTGTGTGTGTGTGTGTGTGTGTGTGTGTGTGTGTGTGTGTGTGCGCGTGTGTGTATCCTGTGCTGGTGGAGGTCAGCGCTGACATAACACCCCCCCAAAGGGAGTTCTCCGCAGCTTTGTTCGTAAATGTCTCCCGTTGCCTGGGAATGCCGGGGTCGTGTGAATGCCGCATCGCTGAAAGAGGCTTTGTGACTCTGAGTCGGAGGGTGGGGTGTTGTGGGCTGTGGTGGGGTGGGGTGGCTGGGGGGTCTCGGAAAAGACTTACCTCATTCCTGCAAAGATGGAAAAATTGAAAAGAAAATAGAAGGGAAAAAAAAACACGTCGGCATGCATGCAGTGTGTGGCCTCCTGCGTGTCACAAGGCAGACGTGTAACTGATGTCACACTGGGTGCCTGACTAAGGACGGACGGGTAAGAGCTTCAAGTGTAAGCAGATCCTCTCGTTATGGCTCTCCCGGTGTCAACAGGTTTGAGGCATTTGTCTCGACTACCCCTCTTGTACAGGGTAGAGTGTGGGGAGAGACAAATAAGCAAAGATTGTCAGCTGTTCTCAGATCAGAATAAGTCAAAGAGGAGGCCAAGGAGGCAGCTGTGTGTGGCTACGGGGCCACCACTCCCTCGGGGAGGCCCCGGAGCCACGTGGGGGCCCCTTGCCGACCCCTATGTGAGTGTGTACCCTCGACAGTGACATGGGGCCAGAGGATGGTGTGTGTGTGTGTGTGTGTGTGTTTGGATGTTCCTGTTTCTCAGGACGGGCAGATGTGTGATGTGGTGGTCTTAGATTGTGTGCGTGGGTGTGTGAGAACTCCGCCAGCCTTTGTGTGAACATCTGGGTGGGAGAGGTACAGGTTGTGTGTGTGTGTGTGTGTGTGTGTGTGTGTGTGTGTGTGTGTGTGTGTGTGTGTGTGTGTGTGTGTGTGTGTGTGTGTGTGTGTGTGTGTGTGTGTGCGCGCGTGTGTGCGCGCGTGTGTGTGTATGTACATGTACCAAAGAAAGCTACACATATGGGGCACAAATTTCCCCACTAAGATAGGAAAACCAGACAAAGGGTGATATGTGAGGAACAAAGTATGTTCCCCACAAATCTAACAGTGTTTTTTTTTGGTTATTTTCTTGTTATTGATGAAACTAAAAGTGCCAAAACTGCTTCACAAACAGGTTAGGGTTAGGAATGGGTTTGGTGTGAGCACAATTTAGTATTCTTTAGTTATGTTATAGTGGGAGTCAATGGGAGTACTGCAGTAGGTCTACATGTACACTTGTGTGTGTGTGTGTGTGTGTGTGTGTGTGTGTGTGTGTGTGTGTGTGTGTGTGTGTGTGTGTGTGTGTGTGTGTGTGTGTGTGTGTGTGTGTCTGTGTGTCTGTGTGTCTGTCTGTCTGTGGCTTACAAGTCCACTACTGCCTTTAGGAAACACTTTGTAGTTGAAAGAAGTGATGGCTCAGCTTTCAGATGTGAAGCTTATAGCCAGTTTTAATGACAGACTACCTGCAGGACCTCTGGTGAAGCCATGACACACACACACACACACACACACACACACACACACACACACACACACACACACACACACACACACACACACACACACACACACACAACCACCACCACGTGGAAATTAACTTTGCAAAATGTGAACCTGTACCAGCCATAGTCACATAAATGGTAAAATTCACCAACCACTAAACAGTAAATTATTATTTTCTGATTGTATTGTTATTGTATGGTTATGTCTTATTGTATCTGAAAAATATACCAGCTACTTTCATATTTTACCAGCATTTGGCTGGTAACTGGTTCAAATTTCCATCTCTGACACACACACACACACACACACACACACATGCACGCACACAGAGCAGTTATCATTTGGGCCCCTAATTAAAGCAGACTTCATGTATGAACTACAATCTTAAACTGCTTTACTACATAAGACATGATGTGTTTTTACACTGCTCTCTGCTACTCCACGTTGAAGTTTCTTAGCACACTGTAATGTTCCGCTATTAAGTCCAAGCTTATTAATTCAGAGTTAGCATGTGCCGCAAGCTATGAGCAAGTATGTTTTGCTTGGCGTGTGTGTGTGTCTGTGTCTGTGTGTATGTGTTTGTGTATGTGTATGTGTATGTGTGTCTGTGTCTGTGTCTGTTTGCGTGTGCGTGTGTGTGTCTGTATGTGTATGCGTACGTGCCTGCATGCACTTACTTTTGAGTCTGTGTGTGCTAGTGTATGCATTGGTGTTTGTCAGTGTGTACCAGTCTGATTACCTTTTTGTGTTTCTATGCAAACATGTGCCTTATTCTCTCTCTCTCTCTCTCTCTCTCTCTCTCTCTCTCTCTCTCTCTCTCTCTCTCTCTCTCTCTCTCTCTCCCCATCTCTCTCTCCCTCTTATTTCCACTTTTTACTCCCTCTCTCCCTCTCCCCCCCCTCTGTATCTATCTCCCCCATACTCTCTCTTTTTTACTTTCTCTCTCTCTCTCTCTCTCTCTCTCTCTCTCTCTCTCTCTCTCTCTCTCTCTCTCTCTCTCTCTCTTTCTTTCCCCCTCTCTTTTCCTCCATTTGTGTTTGTGTTGCAGCCAACTGCTTCCCGCAGTGCCAGAACGGCGGTATGTGCCTGAGGCCACAGCTCTGCATCTGCAAGCCAGGCTCCAAGGGCAAGGCCTGCGAGCAGAAGGCCACCCCCGTGCCCTCCAACCCCACCCTGCCCGGCAGTGGCAACAGGCACACCAATGGGCACGCCAACGGGCACGCCAACGGGCACACCAACGGGCACACCAACGGGCACACCAACGGGCACGCCGCGGGTAACGGCCGCACCACGGTGCACACGGTGGTCCCACAGAGGCCCATCCCCCAGCAGGCCTACCCGCAGCCCCACCCGCAGCCTCACGCCGGGGTGCCCGTGCCAGTGCAGGTGCCCGCCGGTGCCAACGTGGCGGCACAGATGACCGTCACCATGAAGCAGTCGCCGCACGTCCTCCGACCTCAGCCCTATCAGCAGCAGTAAGTGGCTCCTTCATTTCAGCTTCCTTTTGGAGTGTGTGTGTGTGTGTGTGCGTGTGTGTGCGTGTGTGTGTGTGTGTGTGTGTGTGTGTGTGTGTGTGTGTGTGTGTGTGTGTGTGTGTATGTATGAATGTTTGTGTGTGTGTGTGTGTGTGTGTGTGTGTGTGTATGTGTGTGAATGTTAGTGTGTGTGTATTTGTGTGGCATTTTAATTTTTTGCTCCTCAGTGGTGGCTCCTTGTGCTGTTGTCAGACTTTAGTTGGCTGCTGAGTAGGTTGGTGTGTATTGACTCTGTGAGAGCCTGTGTGTGTGTGTGTTTCTGTGTGTCTCTGTGTGTTTGTCTGTGTGTGTGTGTGTGTGTGTGACTTCAAAGTCTGGAAGAGGTGGAAAATGTATATATTAAGATGTGATGCTGGCCGTGCTCTGGATACGTCCGCTGGGCCGCATCTCTCCGTCTCCTTCTTCGCTCTGAGCTGGACTATGACCTATGACCTATGACCTATGACTATGACCACTACCACTAAGAGGAGCCCTGCTGGTCCAAGCGTGCAGCTGTGAGCGATATTATCCAGCGCCTGCCCGCTCTGTGCCCGGTGTAAAGGGGCAGCGTCTGTAGCAGACCAGGTGGATGCCAGTCAGCCTTGGCACAATGCAGGGCTCGGGCGAAGCCTTGACAGCATCTGCCTGTGGGCCACGTTTATTATTATTATTATTATTATTATTATTATTTATTAATATGGCAGATTTTTTTCAGATGGCTGTGGTCTCACGCTACTTTGTCTGGCTCCTTACAATGACCTTTGTATGTCTGATGTGCACATACACATGTCATGTCTTGGTGTACACACACATGCAATGGCTTGTAAAGTCAGTGTCATGCTGAAATGTGTAGCCAGCACTCCCACAACAACTCGATGGTAATATTTCACCAAATACCACAGAGTATTTGGTGGTCTTCTCGGGTTTGGCTGGAAATTGGCTTTGCCCGTCATGCGATCTGATTGGACCTTAAGCCTCTGTTGAGCTAACTGACAAGCTTCTTATGCAATGAACGGAGTCCATATTGGTGTGCGGGTCATGGGGTTGTGTGTGGTAATACACATTAAGACCCTGCTACACCAGTGCCACATCAGACAAAAAAACAACAAATTTCCCTGAGTCATCAACCTTGTGATATGGATAAATTGTATTATAAGTGATGTGTGTTGTATGTGAATGAATTCAGTTTTGTGTGAGTGTTTCTGTGTGTATATTGTCTCTGCGTATAACACTGGGGAGTTTTCATGCGTTGTTCGAGCGCTAGTAATTGCTCCCAGACCTGTGTCCTCGAAAGCTGCTCTCAATTTCCACAGAGGTTTTTTTCTTTTCTTTTTTTTGCTTCTCCCAGGGAGGCATGTCTCTGTGGCTCTCAGTCAAGGAGGAACACGTCACCAGCCTTTGTTTTTTTTTTGTTTTTTTTTTTTGGTTATTTTTTTAATGAACGGGAAAACAGAAAACAGAGCCCCATTAAGTTTAATTATTAACTGTAAAAGGAAAAATATTCAAAGGAAAACTGACATGACAAATGTGTTTTAGGAGAACACGTTATGATCTAGCCCAGTGTAAAGCATTAATCCTTACAGGCTAATCCTAATGCCATCCTTCTCCTCTGATCTGGCAGGCAGACGGTGATAACTACGACATCATCAGGCTTTTTATTTTCACAGCAGCTGTGTCTTTCCTTTACTTCATGCGCTTTTTTATTCAGTCCACATTTTCAGGGCTAATTTATTTATTTATTATCTTTTTTGGCTCATTTTTAAAGTGAAGGGCCCTGAGGGGCAGGCAGAGAGGACCCCTGTCCTAAAGCCTCCATCCATCATGGTGGTGAACTCTCTCACTAATGCGGAGAGTAGGCTCGGTGTGAGGAATGAGATGCTCTGTTTGGCACAGTGACCCTGGGCCAGCTTTAATACAACCTTAGGGCTGATGGTATTCAGGCACCATGTTTTCAGGCTTAGCAGTGTTTGTCTGGGAGAAAAAAAGATATACAGCTGTGGAAAAAATTAAGAGACCACTGTATAATTATCACTCTGATTTTACTAGTTATGGGTGTGAGTAAAGTGAACATTTCTGTTTTATTCTGTAAACTATTGACAACATTTCTCCCAAATTCAACTGACACTGGAAAGTAATGGCTGTCATACATGTAGAGATGCTGATTTTAGGGAACATTTGCAGTGGTCTCTTAAATTTGAGTTGTAGGTTGTAGAAAAAGCTAGGTTTATCAAACCTTATACCATAAAAAGGTTAGCTAGACCGAGTGTAGTAGAAGTTCAGGGTGAGGATTTTTTTTGTACTATCAGCCCTGCAACCTTCAACGCCACTTAAACAGGCAGGAAGAGAGGCCTCTGGGATGGGGTTGGGGGTGACGGGGCTGCTTGTGGAACTAGCTGGGTGTGTTTATGTGTTTCCGATGATGTCATGACTCCCTAATGGTGATGTTGCATCATTGTGGCAGTGCCTGTGAACTTGTGTTCGTCACTTGGTTTATAACTTCCGCAGCCATTACGAATGCCGTTCAGGGTCCTGCCAGATTGTGCATAGAAACTTGCACACACTCACACACACACACACACACACACACACACACACACACACACACACACACACACACACACACAGAGAGTGAAAATGTGCTGCTAACTTTGAGGACTGGTGACAAAATAATCTTGTGGTTACCTTAGTGTTATGGAATAAGACATGGCAAAGAGATTACTGTGTGTGTGTGTGTGTGTGTGTGTGTGTGTGTGTGTGTGTCTGCATCTGTGTGCAAGTGTGCTGTAAAGCACCGTTTGCTGTGTGTGTACTGTTTGTATGTGTGTGTATGTGTGTAATGGAAGGAGATTGCTGTGTGTGTGTTGGTGTGTGTGTGTGTGTGTGTGTGTGTGTGTGTGTGTGTGTGTGTGTGTGTGTGTGTGTGTGTGTGTGTGTGTGTGTGTGTGTGTGTGAGTGTGTGCAAGTTTCTATGCACAATCTGGCAGGACCCTGAACGGCATTCGTAATGGCTGCGGAAGTTATAAACCAAGTGACGAACACAAGTTCACAGGCACTGCCACAATGATGCATGTGTGCATGCGTGTGTGTCTATGTGCACGCGTGTGCTTGTGTGTGCTTGTGTGTGTGTGTGTATGGCTGCACATAGCATTAGGTCTGGATGTACTTGGGCAAGAGCAAGAGGGGTACACACACTGGAGTGTCTGTGTTTTACACACTCTGCCCCAAAAAAGGTCTCAGGCATTTAAAGTGGGCACATAAATCATAGCGGGTCGACACTGATGTCACCCTTAATGGCTTCGGGTCGGAGCTCGAGTCGGTCCGGCCCGCGCAGCCCGCCTGAACCGTTTCCAGGGTAGCAGGTGGTAACCATGGGTTACCTCACCACTGAAATGTTACTTAACTGTACTTTTGGCTTTTTTCCCCCCTTCAGCGGACTGGCAGAGACGCCAGCCAAACATGACGTTTACTACTCCAAACCTCCCCCCCACCCCCACCCACCCGCAGGCCACAATATAAATAGGAGGTTTATTTTTTTATTTACTCGGGAAGGGAAGGGGAGGGGCCGGGTGGAGGGGGGTGGGGGCGGCGGTGTGCGAGTTGTGGGTGTTGCCACACCTCATGCGTCATTGCCGACACGGGATGGCTGGAGAGGAGGGAGATGGTGTCTGTCGCCGCAGAGTCGGCCGAACCGCAGAGCGTGCATTGGGTTGCAGCTGTGTGTGTTTATGTGTGTGTGTGTGTATTTGTGTGTGTGTGTCTGTGTGTTTGGGTGTGTGCGTGTTTGTGTGTGTGTATGTCTGTGTGTGTATGTCTGTTTGTGTGTGTGTGTGTGTGTGTGTGTGTGTGTGTGTGTGTGTGTGTGTATTGGGAGGCTTAGGTTGTGGGGGGGGGGGGTGGGGGGGGGGGTGGGGGGGGTAATGGTGGTGAGCTGTAAATGGATGAGGTTTTCGACGGAGGCAAAAGCACCGTTATCTATTTTTTGCCCTCTTTCTTTCGTTCTTTCTTTCTTTATTTATTTCATTCTGTCTTTCTTTCTTTCTTTTTTCCATTCTCCCGTGCGTCGCCACTGTTCCACTTTTGGCTGGTTCTGACTGTAAGACGTGCCCTGGACAAGTGTCGTTCGTCTGGGCCGGGGAATCGGTCGCGGCTGCGGCCCAGCGGGGCCCGAGCTGGCCAGAACAAATCTCTCCGCAGATCTGTCTATTGACCGCCTCCCTGCCTGCCTGCCTGTCTGCCTGCCTGTCTGCCTGCATGCTCTCCAGCGCTGGACTGGAGAGGGGACGCCACAGAATGGGGACAGAGTTCTGAAAAGGAGCTCTGTAGTTCCTCTTAGTGTGGGTCTTTATTGCCCCTCTTGGGTTTGTCAGTGCCTGGGCTGATAGAATGGAGCCCAAGTGTCTGAGGAACTGATAGTGTGTTCCATTTACCTTGGGATCCGAGATTCAGATGACAAGATTGTCACCTCAACTAAAAACACCAAGAAAATTGAGGCTCATACCTTCTATTTGCCAGCTGTGTTACTTGGGGTCGTCTGTGGTGCTTTGAAATATGGTCTCTTGTCCGAGAAAATGGGAGTGTGCATTTTATCACTTCCGGATTCAGTCCTTGAAAAACACTTTGGAAAACTAGCTCTGACCGCAAATTGAGCACACTTTTGAGTCCGGAGAGGATGGGGGTCAGCACATGTACATGTTAGCACCCGTTGTAGGTGTTGCTTCATGGCCGAAAACATAGCGTAGTGTGTTTGAAGAGACCTGAAAAACACACATACCTGAAATGGCCATTCTGCGTGCTGCAGGATTGCAAAGTAAGAGCTTGCACTTCTGACTTTAGCTTATGTGTTGACCCACTGTCATGGGAAACAGACGTTTTAGGCCAAGTGAACGGAGTTTCAATTGGAGTTAGACATTAGGAGTACTGTATGAGGTCCAACACAGTAACTGATTACATACTTTGCTGTGTGCATGCTGTGTGTATGCATGGAACTTGCAGGGAACAGCGCATCTGTTTTGCAGTCAAAATTTTCCACCTTAAAAAAAAAAAAACAAAAAAAAAAAACAGGTCCAAACCAAACTGACTGTTAGATGCGTAAGCAAAAGCCACCTTTTCTGTAGCTCAGCCTTTTTATATTTTACCACCACCACCTTTTTTTTCAATCACTTACATGTGGATGCTTGTTACGCCACTGAATTTGTGGGCTATGGCTACACAAATTGGCACAAGTATTTTTATGATTGGTTTTAAAGGTACTGCTCCATGTTTGCCTTTTACTAGCTAGTACATACATCTGGGTCCTGGTGGCTAAACCCTTTATTTTATTTAAAGAAGCCGTGATTGAATGATACAGTTTAGCTGTGGGCAGTCACAGCAATTTATAGCTTGAGGGCGCTGACATACATTGATTATCTGATCAGCCACACTTTTAGTGCACTCAAACGTCAAAAGAAAAGGCAAAGTGGGCACTTTCATTGGAGTGTTTACACCGCACATTCGTATGTGTATCTGCCATGCATTGGCCCTTGAGGTTTGGCATTTCGCTTCACAGCTGGAAAGAGGAAAGGACGAGAGATGGAGGGAGACAGTGTGTGTGTGCGTGCGTGTGTGTGCGCGTGTGTGTGTGTGTGTGTTTGTGTGTGTGTGTTTGTGTGTGTGTGTGTGTGTGTGTGTGTGCGTCTGTGTCTGTGTGTTTGTCTGTCTGTGTCTACCACAGTCTACCACTGTTTCTGTGAGTGCATGTCTTTACATTTCTGCCAGTGTGTGTGCGTATGTGTGTGGGCACACCTGCACATCTGTGGAGTAAGCACAGTTCTCCTTTGTGTGTGTGTGTGTGTGTTTATATGTGTGTGTGAGCGCGTGTGTGTGTGTGCTACTGTGTGTGTCACGTACGTCCCACTGGTTCATAAACACACCTGGCCCTGAATAGGCCCCAATCCGAGACGAAGATCTGGACCTGATAGGATGTGTACCCTCCCATATGGGAAGGTGGGTGGTGGGGGGAGGCTGAAAGTTACCCGTCGTCTCCTGTTTTGACTTCATTTAGTTTCGAGCAGGAGACCAAAAAAAGGGGGCTGATGGAATGAGGAATGATCTGGAAGGCTGTGGAGAGACTGCACAGGTGGCAGCACACGACGCGGTGTCACTTTCCAGCCTCCCCCTACGCCGACTGCTGCTGCTGCTCTGTGTCCGTTTTTTACCGAGCTGACAGCTACGGGGAAAAACGACTTTCAAGGGAGACTTTTAGCGAAATATACAGCCCATGGTCTGAGATTCTGTGCAGTGTTTTGTCATTAGTTTTTTTTTTTAGCTGACAGCTTTCGTATGAGATACCTATTGATGCCTGTAGGAAGATAAAATAATGTCGGACATTATGAGGAGCTAGTCTGCTGGAACATGCTAGATGATCTGTGGATATGAAGAGCTGGGAGCCATGAAAGTGTGGTCTCAGATGATGATTAAAAACTAAATGTGGTGCCTAGTCAGACAGTCAGACTGCTGGATTTTCAATACGAATTCTGCCATACAAAGCCAAAAATGCAGTAAATACATATTTTGTAAAAACGTTTCGACCGGAAATTGACTTTATAATACTTCCTTTGTTTTGTGACTAAATCTCTTGCTTCTTCCTAGTAAGAAAGTGCATAAACGCATCACCACTGTTATACCAACATCTTAGTATAACTGGGCAGTATGGCAACTTTGAAGGTATTTTTCTCAGTTTTACTGTTTGCTTAGTTACTGCACTTTGACTTTTTAGGGCAGAATTGATGAGGTAAAAAAAACTTTAAAAGGGTCCTTGCCAACACACTCTCTTTGTGTATCACCTCTGTATCACCGCCACATGAGACAGAGCTGTGTGACTCACACTTCTTCAACACAATTGGACATGGAAGCCAAACCCATGTGTGAGGTCGGACCTCCTGACCTCACTCTCTCTCTCTCTGGCTGCGCCTGTGTTGCGTGGGCTGGACCGGTGACTCACCAGAACAGAACCACTAAGGCGATGAAAGAAACCCCACCAGCCATCACCCACCCCTCCTAGGATGACTGCTACACTGTATTTCTGTTTCATGCTTGCTCAGAGCTCTCACTCTCACTTTTGCTCTCGCTCCACCACTGAGTCAACGTCCCCCAGGGCCTGTGGTGATGAGAAGCCGTACTTCCTGCCTCTTCCTGCCTGCCTGCCTGCCTGCTGCTGTCAGCTCCGGGCGGCTGGTTTGAGTTTGTGAGTGAGCAGCGGAGCGGGGAGGGGTCCTGGTGTGTGTGTGTGTGTGTGTGTGTGTGTGCGTGCGTGTGTCTAGTGTGTGACTCAGCCAGGGATGCCTGTCACACACATGACATCATAGGTCTGCTCACCCTTAAAGGCTTTTTTTCTGAGGCTGAACGTTTTTGCCCCATGCTTTGCTCCATCTGCTTGCTGGATATCTGGATGGATTTATTACTGGATGGGTGCCTACTCGAGCTGTTCACTGCAACCCTGACCTTAGACTTTACCAGGAGAGGTGAATCACCTGGAGACCAGTACAGTGTGTGAGTCACCTGGTCTGGAAATGAAATGGACTTCCCCCTGCCACCTCTTTAGTAAAAGTTTTGGCTAGCAACCAATTAAGCCTGAATACTAAGTAGAGTGTGTCACTGTCTGAGGAATTAAGCAGAGGTGGATATCCTGGGTCCTGAAAGTAAAAGTCCTGCCACATTTCAGCACATGTGTCAAGTCACTGAAACAGCTGCTCCTAATTAGCACAACTATTTAGCCAAGTAGACTCGCTAATTAGTGAAATCACCTGTGTACAGTAACACTGTTTGTGCTATATGTGCATAAAAGGTAAGTCCGGACGAGGACAGGAGATTAAGAAAACACAGTGTGCAATTAGATGGGTGGCAGAAAAATATAGGCTGACAAACAGACAGACAGACAGACAGACAGACAGACAGACAGACAGACAGACAGACAGACAGACAGACAGACAGACAGACAGACAGACAGACAGACAGACAGACAGATAGATAGACAGATAGATAGATAGATAGATAGATAGATAGATAGATAGATAGATAGATAGATAGATAGATAGATAGATAGATAGATAGATAGATGGAATGGAAAATTGCTGCTTACCTCAGCACACCTGCGGAGAAATCCTCTGACTCAGAAAAAAAGAGAAAGATGGAGAGAGAGAGAGAAAGATGCAGAGAAAGGGAGGAACAGCCATGTGCATTAGAGGGATGACACACTCTCCCCTCTCACTCCCTCCATTCCTGTGGAATGCCTCCAGCACAGACGCGCTCCAGCCTTCTTCCTACTGTTTCCAGTTAATTTTACTACGTGTGTGTGTGTGTGCGTGTGTGTGTGTGTCCATGTGTCCGTGTATGTGTGCATGCGTGTGCATGTGTCTGTGTGTGTCCATGTACGTGTGTGTCCATGTACGTGTGTGTGTGTGTGTGTGTGCGTGTGCGTGTGCGTGTGTCTCTGTGCGCAAGTATGTGTGCCTGTGTGTGTGTGTTGGTGTTAGTGCTAGTGCTAGTGCGAGACAGAGAGAGAGCACATAATCGTTCCAGACTGTGTGGAACTTAAGTTTGCCAGCGGGGTCCAAGTTGAACCTGTCACTCATATGCTGTTTGTGAGCAGTGCAAGGCAGTCAAAATGTGCTTGATTCATTAGCAAAAACTCCCATTAATGCATTTGTGTTTTTTGAACATTAATTTACCATACCATAACTTAAAATAGTGTACTTTACTGGACAGCTTAATTGAGAACACATTGTTCCCTTCTATCAGTGTTGATGGCAGGGCTGATAGAGAGTATTATGGCCCTCCTTTCACCTCAAAAAGTGGGTCACTTCTTCCTTCAAGAGCTCTGATAAATTGGTTCAACTGACGTGAGGACATAGATCTCTCAGCAGCCTTCCAGAATGGACCTGCGAATCACAACAGTGCCTTGCCAGGCCGAACCGGGCCGAGCCAAGCCAAGCAGAGCCAAGAGGGACTCTAGCCCAACCTGCAAAAATGCTTCTTCTCAGCTTCTTCTCAGTCTTCCTGTCAAATGAGTTCTGGGCTTTTGTGTTTTTTTTTTTTTTGCTCCCAGGCAGGCAGGCGCGGCGCGGCGTGCCTTCGCCGATAGGACACGCGAAGGCTCCTGTTTTGGTTCATCGGGTTCAGCCAGGCAGGAATAAATCGTGTCAGATCTCGGTCAGGTCAGCATTCCTCCAAAACCATCGTTGAGTAAGACAGGGCGAGCGTGTTCAAAATAAGTTTTCAGGAAAGAGAAAACTATCTTTTTTTCCCCCAAAAAAAGCCTAGCATGGCAGCCATTCAAAGACTCTTTTAGGAACCGCACCTGCCGTCTGTCCTTTTGGACTTAGGAGTGAAACGGCAGTAAGGGCAGTGGCAACAGCTGGCTAGGGCTCTGGTCAGAGAGGTTCGAACGTGGCCATGAATGAGGTCCCTACTGAATGTGGCCAGGGTAGTGGGGCAGGTGGAGGAGGAGGCGTTGTGTTTGTGTGTGCATGTGTGTGTCTGTGCGTCTGTGTGTGTGTGTGTGTGTGTGTGTGTGTGTGTGTGTGTGTGCACGTGCATGCTTGTGTGTGTGTGTGTGTGTGTGTCTGTGTGTGTGTGTGTCTGTCTGTGCGTGCGTGTGTGTTTTGGGATGGGGGGTACTGGTGCTAAGGGCTGACATTGAACAGGTTCACCTCATGTGTCAGAGATCTGTTTATGTGAAAATAAGCAAGATCTCCCTGCTGATATTTCAGACTGCCAGGCTCTTGTAACCATTCATTGGATACACTGAGACAGAAAAAAGAGGAGGAAGAGGAGAAAAAGAAGGAGAAATTCAGTTTTTTTTTTTACTTTAATTATGGAGCGGTTGCCAGCACGTACCATCGTGCCAGATACTTTGTTGAGACTGGAATAGGATCTGATGTTTATGACTGCTCTTTCTCGCTTGCTCCCTCTCAATCCCTTCCACACACACACACACACACACACACACACACACACACACATTCACTCTCTCTCACTCTCTTTTTCTCTCTTCCTCTCAATCCCTCCCTCACACACACACAAAACTCTCTGTGTCTCTCTCTCTCTCGCTCTCCCTCTGAATCCCTCCCTCACACACACACAAACTCTCTCTCTCTCTCTCTCTCTCTCTCTGTCTGTCTATCTCTCTCTCTCTCTGTCTCTCTCTCTCTGTCTACATTCTCTCTTCCTCATTTTCTTTGTCTTCCACTCTCTTCAAGCTTTCTTCCTCACTCGCATTCCCTGTCTCCTTCCCATCAGTATATCCTCCCCTGTCTTGCTTTCGTTCACTCTCTCTCTCTCTCTCTCTCTCTCTCTCTCTCTCTCTCTCTCTCTCTCTCTCTCTCTCTCTCTCTCTCTCTCTCTCTCTCTCTCTCCTTGCATTGCATTCTGTCTCCAGCAGCTGCAGAGCCAAACAGCAGTAGCTGCAATGCCGCGCTTCTATTTATTTTTAGAGGTAATGATGTTATATGTTCTCGCCGTGGTGGAAGTCCTTAAGGACCCACGGCCTCAGTTCCTCCTGCCAGATCTCCATGTGCCTCAGGCTTGTGGTTCTTTTTTTAATCCCAACTCACCTCCACACACCCGCCCACCCGCCCACACCACCTACTGTACACCATTCCCACCCACACCACACCACCTCCACCTCCACCTTTTTCCTTTAGCAGGACTGGTAATGCCCATCACAAAGCACGGCACAGCACGGCACAGCACAGCACAGCACAGCACAGCACAGCACAGCATTTGGCACAGTCCTCCTCCCTTTTGTTCTTACCGCCCGGCTTGATGGCCGCAGCACAAAGTGTTACAAAAATACACTAAACTTTGAATTAGGATAAATCAGCACAGTTAAAAGTGCAGTAAAGGTAGGTATGAGCTAGCCTGGGTGGGCCCATACTGCCTTAAACGCTGCATTTGCATTTCGCGAGCAAGTCAGTCTGGCCAAGCTGCCTATCTAAACCATTTCTACTCAGCCCTCGGATAGGGGGCCAATGAAAATCGAGCATTTCAAAAGGCAATGACGCGGCAGTTTAGCGACCGGAAATCTATCTCAGTCACTGTCTACATGGCGAACGTAGAGCAACCGTAAGATTTCAATGCAGCTGTAGCTGCTGTTTAGGACGAATTCAAAGGGAAGTTCTCTCTCAAAATAGAGCAAAGGGCAGCCCTTGAAGCATTTGTTGCGGGAAAGGGCATTTTCGCAATGCTACCGATCGGCTTTGGTAAAAGTTTAATTTATCAGTTAGCCCCGCTGGTAGCCAAGTCGATGGGGCTTTGCGAGAACGCGGTTGTTGTGGTCATTTCGCCTTTGATCGCACTGATTCGTTTTTCGAATATCAATATTGAATAACCAACACCAACGCCACTCTCATGTTCACCTCACAAGTCCGACAAAAATCATTTAATGCCATTTCTATATGACTACAGGCTACTACTACTTTTTGTTTGGATCAAGCAGTTTCTTTCGCTATGTATACATCAGAGGGCAGAGGGGTGTGATTGGTTGAAGTTTCGTCCAGTAGCAAACAGAGGCATTTGAAAGAGGCTGGTTAAGCCCGCCTTCTGAGAAATGGGTTTACAACACAGCTTGGCCAGACCAAGGCTCGCAGAGCATTGACAGGTCGCGATAGCCAGGCTAGATATGAGCACCCACACTAAAAACAAACACAAGACAAAGAGAGGCCATGGGGAGAGCTTCCAGGAGACAGAGAGACAGAGACACAGAAAGGCTTTTATAACCACAGTCAAAGGTGTGTTCAATCATGTGATTCAGCCCCAATGACCAGCCAAAGGCTGTTGCACAGCCACTGCAGGCTCAGTGGTGATGCAGAGGGGCATATCCAGAGATGTTGTCATAGGGAGAGATGCAGCACTGGAAAAATCACCTATAGAAATGCATAGGGAGACTTTGTAACTCCATGATGGCGATTGTCTCCAAAAATCATGTACTGAAGCACTGCAGGTGTGCAGTTCAAAATAACCCATGAGAAAAAGGGCTTTTAAAGCTTTGTTTTGATACAAACCAACAAATATTTCCAGCCATCACAATCAAGTTTTTGTTGTGATTTCAATCATGTATCATTTTTGTCCATCAGAGAGTCATCACAGAGTGCATATACTCTATTGGGCCTAGTCTTATTAACCCGAAATAGATGCCCAAAAGGGATGCCAAGATGGCCGCCTCCCCCAAAATTACTTAGTGCCATTACAGCCCATGGAGGGCGACAAAGCAAATTCAGAAGTGCCTTTTACAAGCTGATGAACCACTGAAACGATTTTGGAACATTATTTTAAGGTTGAAACAACTACTTAGTGTTGCTTTAAGGCAGTGCACGGTCTGAACTGCAATCCCCATGCTTCTGGCCTCAGACTCAGGAAGCGTGTTCCCCCATTCAGCTGGATGAGGCAGTAGACTGCCTTTGAAGTCTAAATCGAGTGGTTTTATGTATCTCGAGATAGCAGAGGAAAGCAAGGGAAGGAGGGAGGGAGGGTTGAGGAGGGATTAAAGGCATAACTAATGGAGCTCCGAGTAGCCAGATTGGAGGATAAGGTGTCAGTCAGTTGTTCAGAGGCTGGTATGTGGCCACATCCTCTCTGCTCTCTCTGGAGAGCCAGGAGTAGACACCTCAGCAGCTGCTTTGTGAGTTAACGGCAGTAACAGTAAGCTATGATCTCAGGGAAAAAAAACACCATCTTTTATCTCTCTTTCTCTCTCTCTCTCTCTCTCTCTCTCTCTCTCTCTCTCTCTCTCTCTCTCTCTCTGTCTCTCATTATTTCAGTTTTAATCCCTCCTGTTATCTTCCTGTTTATACGTGTATTTCAATCTCTTCATAGAAAAGGTGTGCTGCCCAACTATGGCTCTGGTTTGTGTGTGTTTGTTTGTGTGTGTTTGTATATCTGTGTTTGTGTGTTCGTTTGTTTGTGTGTGTGTGTGTGTGTTTCTTTGTTTGTGTGTGCGTCTGTGTGTACTCTGTGTGTACTCTGTGTGTGTGTTTCTTGTGTGGTTGCTCTTATATCTTGTTCATCTGTGTGTGTCTCTCAGGATCATTCATCACAGACTGTGTTCAGTCTTTCAAAATTAGTCAAGAGTTGGGCTTACTGTTGAAGGCAGAGGGGGTATGGATGTGTGTGCCTATGTGTGCGTGTGTGTATGTCTGTCAGTGTGTGTGGGTATGTCTGTCAGTGTGTGTGCATATATGTGTATATGTGTATTTGCGTGTATGTACTGTATGTCTCTGTGTGTGTACGTGTGTGTGTGTGTGTATGCACTGTATGTCTGTGTGAGTGTGTGTGTGTACTGTATCTGTGTATGTACTGTGTGTGTGTGTGTGTGTGTATGTACTGTGTGTGTGTGTGTGTGTGTGTGTGTGTGTGTGTGTGTGTATGTGTATGTGTATGTATGTACTGTGTGTGTGTGTGTGTGTGTGTGTATGTGTATGTACTGTGTATGTGTGTGTGTGTGTGTGTATGTGTATGTGTATGTATGTACTGTGTGTGTGTGTGTGTGTGTATGTACTGTATCTGTGTATGTGTATGTATGTACTGTGTATGTGTGTGTGTGTGTGTATGTGTATGTGTATGTATGTACTGTGTGTGTGTGTGTGTGTGTGTGTGTGTGTATGTGTATGTATGTACTGTGTGTGTGTGTGTGTGTATGTACTGTATCTGTGTGTGTGTATGTATGTACTGTGTGTGTGTGTGTGTATGTACTGTGTGTGTGTGTGTGTGTATGTACTGTGTGTGATGTGAGTTGTGAGACAGTAACAGAAATAGAGAGCAGGCTAGAGACAGTAAGCTGACGAAGGAGCAGCTCAGCCCTGAGGCCTCAGCCCTGTTCTGTTCGAGAGAGAGAGAGAGAGAGAGAGAGAGAGAGAGAGAGAGAGAGAGAGGGCTCAGCCCTGTTCTAGAGAGAGAGAGAGAGAAGGGAACGGGATACTACCGGCCTAGCTCAGGAATGCACAGCATTCGGACACAGGTGAGGGGAAAGGGGCTTACATGTACATAGTACACACACAAACTAACCTTCCTGTTTGAGCACAAATACACACGTGCACCCCCCCCCACCCCCCCACCCCACACACACACACACACACACACACACTAACCTTCCTGTTTGAACAGAAATACACACGTGCCCACACACACACACACAGACTAATCTTCCTGTTTGAACACAAATACACACATGTGCCCACACACACATACACACTTTCCTCCTTACTCACACATGCACATGCACATACACACACGGACCAACACTTACCTTCCCTTACAATAAACACATAAGCACACACACATCGACACACAAAATCACTAACTTCTACACAACACACACACTCATGCACACACAGACACACACACTTAACTGTCTTCACATATGCGCACAGACCAACACTTACCATTCTTAACACTGAAGACACACACACCACTAACCTCTACGCAACACACACACACACACACACACACACACACACACACACAAACACGTAACTGTCCTCACATACACACACGGACCAACCCTGACCTTACTTTACAAAAAACACACAGTGACACACACACACACACACAGTCACACACGCATACACACACTGCAACACTAACCTCTACACAACACACACACTCCATGATGCTCACAGGCACATGTCAAAGTACACAAGCCCAAGCTGGCCAACGCACCTAATGTGCTGATTCACGCGAAACGCTGACCAGCGGCTGTGCATTCCGGAGGCAGGGCGCAGACAACAGAGCGGCTATTTAAATCACGCTATTTACGAGGCTATCACTTTCTGTTTATTTATATGCTGTCAAATGGGCAACTGCGAGAGATGAGCATGAGGGGGGAGGGGGGAGGGGGGTGAAGGGTGGCAGAGTTTTTCTGTCTCATCATCCCTCTGCTCTCTGTTTCTCCTGCCCCCTCCCTCTATCTCTTATTCTTTTGCTCTATCTTTTTCTCTCTCTTTGTATTCCTCTATCTCTCTATTCTCTGTTTCTTTCCTTCTCCCACCCTCTGTCCCTATCTCCCTCTTTATTCCTCTCCTCTCTCTCTCTATCTCTCTCTTTCACTCTCTCTGTATATGATATATATATATTTTTCTCTCACACATACACATACTGTCTTTCTCTCTCTCTCTGTCTCTCTCTCTCTCTCTCTCTTTCTCTCTCTCTCTCTCTTTCTCCCTCCCTCCCTCCCCCCTCTCTCTTCCAGTGTGTGTAGAAGCAGGTCATTGTAGGAATGTTCTGGAGCTGTGAGTGTGGCATGGCAAGAGGGATGTCCCCTGCACTATACACATAACCATCACATGCGCCCCCTCACTGTCTTCTGGATCTCTTAACTTCCCCTTCTACCTCTCTCCTTCACTCTCTCACTCCATCCTCACAGCATACATATCCAGCCTCCCTCCTTCTTCCTTACTATACCCATAACCATCACATGCGCCCCCTCACTGTCTTCTTCTAGCTCTCTTAAAGCAACACTAAAGCACTTTTCCTCTTCGGTCGCCCTACAGGTTGGAAGCGGAATTGTCTTTTTTATGTCTCATTTGTGAACTATAGATCGGAGCGACACGCTTTTGCAAACTTGTAAACTAGTGTGGTTATAGCCCATGGAGGGATGCAAAGCCAATTCAGAAGTGTCATTCACCCTGTTACGAGTTGATGAACAACTGAAATGATTTCTTACTCTTTCCCTTTTCTCTCTTTCATTCTCTCACTCAATCCTCGCAGCATACATACCCAGTCTCTCTCCTTCTTTCTATTTTATTTCTCTTTTAAAATTTCTCTCTGTGTCTACCTCCTTCTCTCTTCTTTTGTTAGACACACTCGTATTGTACACTCTCTCTTTCTCTCTCGCTCTCTCTCTCTCTCTCTCTCTGACACACACACACACACGTATGTGCATACACTCGCGCACATAAGCGCGCGCACACACACACACATACACATACACACAACGCACATTTTACACACACACGCACATTATACATACACACACACACACACACATACACACACACTGACACACACCTCTGTAGCAGCTCCCCTGCTGAGCCCCAGTCTGAGTCAACAGAGCTGTGTTCCTGCAGTGACCCCTCTCCCATCGGAGTCCAGCCTCACACAGGTCCCCATAGACATCAGGGCAAATATTAGCTGAGTGAAGTATTCACTTAGCCTTGCGGGATTTTCTCTCCCTTCTTTCCTTTTTGTGTAAGCACCAGGCCGGGAATCCTCCTCCTCAGCCACCATGCTTTTACAAAAGCTTGTTAAAAGGGTCGCCTGTCAAGTATAAGGTGATGGTAGAAATGGCTTGTGGGTAATGGAGTTTTTTTTGCATCACACATCCCAATACTTCCTGCTCTTGGAGGAAGGAGGAAGTTCTCCAAAGATAGGGGGAGTATTACCAAAGATGGTAGATAGGCAGAGCAAGATAGTTCATGGTAGTTCATGTGTATGAAAGCAAAGTAGGGAGCAGTTCCGGCCTGCATGCAGGGGCGTGTTAACGTATAACTGATGTTTCTGTGCCTTGTGGCCTCATGGTTCCAGGAAGTGCCTCGTCATGATGAATCTTGGGATGTCTACCATCTTTTTTATAATTTTATCACTGTCTTCACACACTTTGTCTGATTGTGTTTTTTATGACAGGAAAACATTGCTATTATATCTTCTTCAGTGTGAGCAATTAGCATTGAATGATTCTGGAAATGAATTAGAGGTCTTACTAACTTGCTGATGTAAACTACTGTACCTAATTGGGCCAGTGAACCAAGGCAAGTTCAACTGGAAACGTCTAATCAGCATTTCCTCTCCTCGATAAGATAAATGTCTCCAAAGCTGCTTAAATGTCTTTCAGTTGCCCAAAAAAGGGAAAGTCTCTCTGGCATAGAGGAATTTCCTACCGCAAGCCCCTCCACTCACGCTGCCCTTATCACAGAGCCGTGAGCACTCAGGAAAAGACTCTGTTGCATCAAAGTGTCTCCGATCAATGAGCAAAATTAGGCCATCTCTGCCAGGGAAATAAATAAATAAGTCATTCACAGACACACACACACACACACACACACACACACTCTCTCTCATTCACATACACACACACAAACACACACACATACACCACACACACACACACAGTCTCTCAAAAACACACACACACACACACACTCATTATATTTCACTTTATTAGCTGTAGAAAGTAATCGTTAGATCTTTTTGCAGACTAATCTTTCGACTATCTATCACTGTGCGTTCCATCAGCGGGTAGGGGGGGGGATAAGCTGCTTATCTGTAATAAAGTCATTCTGCATGACCAGAATTCAGAGCTGCTGTCCCATGTGACTACACAACACTGTGCATGGCATTTTACTCTGTGTGTGGGTTTGAAAGAGAGAGAGAGAGAGAGAGATGGTGTGTGTGTGTGTAGTCATGGTTGTTACAGTTGTGGGTAAGAGAGATTATGTATGTATTTGTATGTTTGCAAATGCATGTATTTGTGTGTGTGTGTGTGTGTGTTTGAAAGCACCTATGTATACATTTGTTTCTACAGTATTTGTATTCCTGTGTGTGAGTATATATGTATGTATGTGTTTTTGTGTGTGTGTGTGTGTGTGTGTGTGTGTGTGTGTGTGTGTGTGTGTGTGTGTGTCAGTGTGTCAGTGTGTAGTGGTGGTTGTTTTTGTGAAGTTTGCCTTTATGAGGGGGGCTGGTGGAGGGTGTAACCTTTCAGTTTCAAAGATAACTGTCCCTTTGGGGAAATACAGTCTGGATGCAGTTTTATGAGAACAAAGTGTGAGACCCCCACGCACACACACACACACACACACACACACGCACACACACACACACACACCACCACTCTATTCCCTACTCTAAGGACAAACACTGACCACCTACAACTCAATTACTACTGTTTCAGGAAACTAGGCAAGTTGCTGGCTAGTAATTTAAGAACTATTTAACAAATAAGGCAAACAAATACTTCTGTTTAGTTACAGAAAATCACTCTGAAGTATTTGTTACGATGTTGTTTGATTGTTGTTATGTTGCTATCCTATCCTATCCTATCCTATCCTGTCCTGGCCCTAACCAATGTGGACCCTACCCAAGTAGGACTGCAGAGTAAGCACTTAGCTCTTATCTGGTAGGCAGCCATTATGACTGTGCAACTACACACAATACACAGTACACTAATGGGCATCTGCTGAAAGACTATTTAAAAAACTAAATCCAGGTCTTCCTTTGAAAATTATATGTCTATCACCAAAAGATGTGGGACCTGAATTTACTTAGAGGTGTGTACTTACTTTCCCTATGCACAACAGCAGCTCCTGGGCTGTCATTGTGTTGCGTGCCTTGAGACAAGTCAAGTACACCTCGCAAAGCACTTTACACAATGAATATTGCATTCAAGCAGCTGACAACCAGATGTTGAAACTGAAGATTGAATTGACAATAATATAGCAGGTGATAAATGGAAAATGTAAAAGTTCAGCAAGACAACTAAAACTATCAACAAAGTAATATCAAAGCTTGCTCTAATGGGAAACGGATGGCCTTTACATATTATACATTTTAGTGCCTTTTGATAATAAAGGGTTATCGATTATCAATAGAGAAAGCTGCTACTCCGATACTGTTCATGTGACTTCCTAAATATTTACATTGGAAGTAGCTAAACCAGGATTAAACATGCACCATATAATAAGGTGTGATTCAATAAATCTGCTCTGGGTAATATGATAATGCTGCTATTAGCATTACAGTGTTAATAGGCTGCTTTCAGATGATAATCGAGCTGTTACCTAATAAGGTAACCAGATTCTTGACACTTAGTCGAGCAAAATCCATTTCCTTATTAAGTATCAGGTTGTAGCTTGAATAAAGTCTATTGTGTGGGGAGATGTAATGAGCCTTTAAAGTCGGACCTCACATTATACTTTCTCCTGAGTGCCGTATCCATTTCTTTACCTGCTGGCAGGGCTCCCAGAAAAAAAAAAGAAAGAAAGTAAGAAAGAAAGAAACAGAGTGGCAAGAAAGACTAGAGGGAGTGATAATGTATGTGTGTGTGAGAGAGAGAGAGAGAGAGAAAGGAAAAAAGAAAGTGAGTGTCAAAGAGAGGGGATTGTGTGTGTGTGTGTGTGTGTGTGTGTGTGTGTGTGTGTGTGTGTGTGTGTGAGTGTGTGTTTGAGAGAGAGAGAGAGAAAGGAAGAGAGAAAGGAAAATAGAAAGAGAGTGTCAAAGAGAGGGGATTGTGTGTGTGTGTGTGTGTGTGTGTGTGTGTGTGTGTGTGTGAGCAAGAGAGAGGAGTCAGCATTAGCTGCAGGAGCCTAATAACACAGGCCGTGACTCCACGATACACCTGGCAGTGAGGGGGAGAACTGTCCCCATTAACTCTGCCTGCAGCGGGGGGATCAGTGTTCATGGAGGCGATGTCAGGGAGATGAAACAAAAAGAAAAAAAAAAAACGCACCTCTCCACGTACAGTTTCTGTCGACTGGCAGAAAATTGTTTGCCACGAGGTCAGCGGGTTGACTTGGCACCCACACACCCGCTGCTTTTTTCTTTGTCTCTGAAATAGGAAGCCCTGACATTTTGCTCAGGCAGAGGTGGCCCCTGTGGCTCATTCCCAAGGGCCCTGCTGAGCGTGTAGGACCCCTGTAATGCTGCCAAGGGCCATGTGCAGAGATGCTCCTTTTCCTCTTTGCTAGGCTGTGAATGTACTGCCGTATACCAGGAAGGAAAATTACAGAAAGAGGAGAAAAGGGTTCTTTTTAGTGCTTTTGAATTCCAGTCACACTCTGCTGTGCATTGAGCTACCAGTGCAAGACCTTGGCTCTTTTAGACCACTGAAAGTTTATTTTCTCCAGGTGTAATTGTGCATTGTGAGTTGTGCATTGGTGAACACGGATGCAGTATGAATGGTCTGTGACATTTAGAGATCAGAGCAGTTTGTGTGTGTGTGTGTGTGTGTGTGTGTGTGTGGGCAGGGGTGTTGGGTGGCTAAGGGGAAACTTATCTGCTGATAAAACATTGCAAGATTGTAGTGAAGAAGTATTATCAGATGCAGTGAAGTGGTGGACAGATGATGAAATTGTTTCTCTTTTTGGATGTGTGTGCATCTTCTGAGCATTTTGCCAAATGTTCTGTTTCTTTAATATCTTTTTTTTAGTGTACAGTAATTGGAATGCTGTTTAACATTGCAGACACATTTTTTTAGGTCACAGATCTATGCTTTCAAGCACAACAGCTTCCAAGAGTCTCCCACCAGAGGCAACACAAGCACTGAGGCCTCGCTGTTTCACACTAAGGCTCACGTCTTCACAAGAGATGTAGGACAGCTAAATGCAAGTGGGAACACTTAGTGTTTTATATGTGAATTTTCCAAAGAGTCCAAACCAAAGGCAGAGTTCCAAGAAATACACCAGTGAGCAGTGCAACACTTTTGTCACTGTGTGGCCCCATCTGAGACCCTCGGAGTCGGCCTCTTCTGCAAGTCTGCTCCCAAATCCAAAAATGGTGCTAAATGCTGGGTAATGAGAGCGCTGAGATGGATGAAGAGTGCGGTTCCCCGGGGGAGGCACGTGCAAGCAGCTGACGGGCGTACAATGGCACTTGCCTGCTAAAGGAAAGAAATGAAGATGTAGATGGAAAATTTGGGTCAGCTGTCGGCAGATGCAGATGTTTTGGTCTCCTTGCAACATTTTGTCTAGCCTAGTAAGACTCCCACGAAAGGGTCTCAGGCGATAGGGGTCACGGGAGGCGAGGAGATCTATCTCGACTAGTCTAGTCTGTCTGCGAGCCCAGAGGCATGCTCTTCGGAAAGGGAAATGACACCAAGCTGGGCCTGTGTGTGCCTGTTGGGTGCTGAGGTTTACGTGCCTGTGCGCCGATTAGGGGAGACGATGTTCTGAAAACAACGAAGTTGTTTTGGAACACGAGCCCCGCAAGCCTGCCATTGCTGGAAAATCCGGCTTGGCAAGCGTGCGACCAAAGATCTCCATGGTTTGTTTGTCCACTGTGCCGCGTCTTACGTCCTGGGGCGAACGCGTCCAACCCTTAGCCTGGTAAACCAGCCCCTCGGACTTCATTTCACACTTCATTACAGAGGGTCTGGCCTTGCTGCATCGAGAAACAATTTCTTGCTGGAGGTGGGGATTCTGCTGAAGTTTAAACCAAGTGGCTCTTGGCCTTTACAATTTCTCAATTTCTAACATCTGGCCATCGCATATGCAATTAGCCTGGCTATGCACTACAATTCAAATGTCAAAAGTCAACGTCATCACTCACAAACACTCCGTCTGTTTGCTCATTGGCTCGGATTCGCTTGGTCCAAATACATGAAAGTCAGCGGCAGCAACACCAGACCCTCTGTACGAAATGAAATGAAGTACGAGGGGCTGGTGTACCAGACCATCGAACCCTGTCCTTGTGTGTCTTTTCTTGGCCTGTAAGCAGGACCACGTGTACAGTAGCACCTCCCTTTCAGAGTGCTAACCTGGTGCCACTTAACTTCATCTGATGAAATCCAATGTAACATCGTAACTCTTACACCCAGCCATCCACCTACAACCACAAGTTCACCATAGCCCTGGGGAGAGTGGTTTCTCCAAAGCCTGAGACACATGCTTAGGTTTTTATGCTTGTGTTCATCGATTGTTGATATACTGTGTGTGTGTGTGAATATGTGTGTGTGTGTGAATGTGTGTGAGTGCGTGTGTGTTTTATGGTCGCTGTCCACTAAAAGGGGAGCACACAGGTGCTGAGCTTCTTGGGTTTCGTCATTTGTTTTTCCTCCGGCTCTTGACAGACAAGCCTGGATAAAGAGAGAGTGTGTCTGTGGAGGAGCTACAGTTTCGCGTGGGTCTGTCTGTCAGTTGGGGGAGGAGAAGGGGGTGGGGGTTGGGGGGTGTTTGACTTACAGGAGGATGCTGACCTGGTGCTACTGCCGTGGCAGTGGCCAGCACACCTGTGAGATGCAGTTAGCTGCACTGCGCTGCGCTAAGCTGGGGTATCATCTTGCTGCTGGTGGTCCAAAACTCGGCACCGTCCAACCTTGGGGCCCCCACAAGTGGATCTTGTTGAACGTGAATGATATCGGCGGTGATATGTCATCTGGAAGGAGCTGCCGCTCTGCCAGCTGGACTCAATAACCTGTTTTTCACTCCCTCTCTTCCTCTCATCGCATCCACAACACATTCCTCACGGCTCCAGACTGTATGTGTGTGTGTGTGTGTGTGTGTGTCTCCGTCTCCATGTGTGTTTCGGTGTCTGGCTGTGTGTATGGGTGTGCTTGAACTTCACAACAAGTTGTTTCTCTGTTTTTTGTAGAAACAACAGGGTAGGTGTGTGTGTGTGTGTGTGTATGTGTGCGTGCGTGCGTGCGTGCGTGTGTGTGTGTACTGTGAAAGAGTCAGCCATGTGTGTTTTTGTTTGTGTATGTGTTGGTGTGTGTGGGTGTTTGTGTTTGTTTGCATGTGTGTAAGACCGCGAAAGAGAGAGGGAGAGTCTGTGTGTGTGTGTGTGTGTGTGTGTGTGTACTGTGAAAGAGTCGGCCATGTATATGGAAGAGAAAGATTAGTGAGTTTTTTGTGTGTGCATAAGACAGAACGAAAGAGAGAGTGTGTTTGTGTGTGTGTGTGCATGTGTGCACATTCACACATATGACTGTGAGGAAGTGTGGTTTAGATGAAGGAGGCTTGTGAGAGAGGTATGAAGTTAAAATCCCATCTCCAGTCGGTGTGTATGTAGTGTGTGTGTGTGTGTGTAGTGTGTGTAATGGGCAAGGTTGTGTCCTCGGGGTCCCCCTATCTGTGTGATGCCTTACTGTTAGCAAAAAAAACTCCTTTGCTGTTTTCACAGTTGTTTTCCCGCTTCAGGTTTTGCCCAGGACTAAGTGAGTTATGACTGTGGAAGTGTTGAGTGACGCTGTAGGTTTTCTATTTTTTCTGAAAGAGGGAGAAATAAGTGGTAGAGAAGAAGAATGAGAAGGAGAGAGAGAGAGAGAGAATGTTCGTTCATCGAAGGGATATTTTGTGCGGCGTTTCACAGTGTGTTTCACTCCATGTGTCTTGCTATTTGACTCCAAACTCTGAAAATGGCTTCTGTTCTCTGAGCCTCAGCTGTACTCCATAGGCTGCGCACATACTGCTCAGCCAACCACTCTTGCCAAATAAGAGAGCGCCTTGCCAGGCTGAGAAAAAAAAAAAAACTGATAATGACCCTGGGGGCTCTGGTCACCACAGCACGGACACTTGGACAGTTATCCTGCGAGTAGATTGTGTTGAGATCAGCACAGGTAATTTCCCCTCTTCGACTTGCAAATGGCATTAGTTTCCCAAAACCGAGAGCTGTAATCCCAGCCTCCCCCCCTTCACAAACACACACACACACACACACACACACACACACACACACACACACACACACACACACACACACACACACACACTCCACCCCTCCCCTCCCCTCCCCCCTCCTGTAGCTAATTGGCCTGTTTGAGACGGTTTGGGTTAGAAGGGCAGCTTTTGCCAAAGTCATCGGGCCAAACAGCAGCATGTGGAACAGCTTAGCACATAGCTTTTGATATTACCACTAGAGCTTCCATACTATTTAAAGAGAGAGGGAGGTGAGGAGAGCCTAGGCACATGAGTTGCAGGGATGGAAAAATTAACAAGTGAGTGCAAGTAGTTTGTGTGTGTGTGTGTGTGGATACCGCTTCCCTTTGGTTTCTTTTTGTTTGTTGTTTTGTTTACTGTGCTGTTCACTATGGTTGCAGGGCCCCACTGGCCCGATGTGGCTTGTGTGTGTGTGTGTGTGTGTGTGTGTGTGTGTGTTTGTGTGCACATAGCTGGCTTTTCCACAGTAGGCCTCTTTGGGGAACGATTAAATGCTTTTTTTGCAGACAAATTCGATTAGGCTGCGCTTCCAAGGCAGCGGGCATGGCCTGCGGGGCTCTCTGGCTGCAGGGGAGGCCCTCTCCCAGGCTCCACGCCCAGCACCTCGGGCCACTGCTTACAGCCCTGCCTGCGTACACACACACACGCGCACACACACACATAGATACACTAATACACACATACACAAACTAATACACACACACATAGATACACACACTAATAGATACACACGCACACTAATACACACACATAGATACACACGCTAATACACACACTAATACACACAGATACACACACACACACAGATACACACACTACTACACACTAGGGTTTAATATTTTTCCCGAAAATTACATGAATGAGATCCCGGGATAAGACGACCCATTTCCCGGGGACGCAAATAACTGTGTTTTTTTTGTTGTTAATTTTTTGAGCCCAAATAAGCCATATGTATGTATCATTCAAATATTCGTCCCAGACTGACATTTTGTATCAAATTGTTACACTTTGTGTATGATTATTAGAGCAATAGAATGCAGTTTAGACTATGTCCATCAACACAACAATAATACAGTCTAACCCCCTGTGCGTCTTGCGCAACATCTGCTGCAGCGCTATGAAATGCCAGGTAGATTGTCCATGACTTGTCTTCTCAAATGCTAGGCAACCCTTGGATAAAACCAATATGTTACATCATTGAATGTATTTTACATAGTCATTGAATGATTCCTTTTTAAACCGTTATCCTAAACTAAATCAATTACATGGCTGCTAAGATTTGCAAGCGGCTGCAAATTGGAATAATCACTCGAAGTTAAACAAATATTTCTTTATTGTTCAGGGCAGGCATATTTCTCTCTGATTTGAGATAACAACATAAAAAGCTTAGGCTAAACATATAGCCTACATGTTCAATAAATGAAAGAAAATCACCCAAAAATGTACAACTGTGCACTACTAAAAGACATAGGCATATAGAAAACGATAGCCTGAATTTAAATAATACATTTCGCACTGCAATGAACTTGGGCTCAATAAGTTTACAATTCATTCCTCGCCCTGACCCTGTCCTTCTTTGTTTTTCTTCTGAAAGTGTGTTTTCAAGAAGCAGAGAGCGTCGATAGACTCTGCGCTTAAGCGGTTTCGGATTTTCGTGACAAATTGACCTCAGATCGAAAACGCTCTCTCCGCCTCCACGGATGTAGCCTGAACAGTACTTAGAACGTCAAACAACTGCTGCAGGTGGGGTGGTCTCCTGTTGGTGGCCTCGAAGAGGGAAAACTCTTTGGTTATAACTTTCATGAAGTCACCGGCTGTCATTTCCTCTGACGCTGGCGTAGTGGTCATAGAAATGGCCTGCTGCAGATCTAATGCTAGGTTCCCTTCACTCTGAGTCGAGACCTCTTCATTCAGAACTTCCCCTTGGCCACTCGGCGATGTAGGCCTACCATCTACTGCCTCTGAAGAAGACGCACCATCACTCTCTTGCGCTCTCTGCTCATGGCAGTGGCTGGCAAAAAGACGCTCTGCAAGTCCCTTAGCGGTCCTCACCAGTATCTGTCTTGATGGCATGCCGAAAATCTCGGTGGGCCTTGGTGCTGGTGCGACCAGAGCACCAGGATCCAGAAGATACCTGCCAAAAATATATAGTTATTAAAATGAGCATATTGACATGCATCCCCATTCCCCAATCACAATTTAATTAATAATAATCGAATCAGGCTCACCTGTACAAAGACACAAGGTTCTTCTGTCTGCGTTCCGTGAACCTGCTCTCAATTGCGTCTCTCATCTCAAGGCTCAGAGAAGTTTCCTGCTTACTCAGCTGATCCATCATGAAAATAAAAATTCCATCTGCTTTGATGAGAGTAGTGTCTCACTTACAAAGAGACTCCACTCCCATCCTCACTGGTTTCAAGCAGGAGCTCAGTTGTTTTATGAGGGTGAGCTCCTCGTTGGTGATTATTAGTGCGGGGTTGATGTCAATAAGGGTTTTGGTCACTGGTCTATGGAGTACAATATAGCGATCCAACATATCAGCCAGGCTGTTCCAACGGGTACGGCAATCCAAAATGAGCGCCAACTCTTTCCCATGATCTCGTTTGATGCAGACCCTCAACTTGTCATTACTGACAGGTGACTTGTGGAAATACCTGGCAATTTTCCGGACTTGCTCCACGCTCCTGTACATGTCTTCTCTCACCTTGACTGACCGATAACCATCCTCAACACACTCAGCAGACTCTTCGTCAGACTCCAGGTCACTATCCTCCTCTTCCTCGCTCGTCTCTATCACTCTGTCAGGGACGTCACGGCGGTAAAGCACATCAGTGACAGCCAGGTGAACTGCATGGGCATAGCACAGCTGTAGTTCGGGCAGCACAAGTCTCCCAAATTTCACCATCACTGATGCTCCATCGGTAGTGCAGCACACAATGTGTTCGTCCATATCAAGTTTGAATCTTTGAAGCTGGTCGTCAACCAACACTTTGACTTTCTCGGATGGCATTGTTCCATGAATATTGATGATGCCTAGATTCCAATGTGTCTGTGCACCATGCACGTTTATGCTCATGAATCGTTTATGTTGTGAAGAAGTATATTCGTCGATGGTCAAAGAAAAACGCATACCTTGCTTCACCATGTCACGGAATATATCTGCCAGTTTGTTTTTTTGTTCGTTAGCAAACCCTCTAACCTGCTTGGATATTTCAGAGGGATTCTTCGGAAGATTATGCCCGTCTCTCTTGAGTGCTGATCTGAGATAGTCGCATTTTGCCATACTATTAAACGTAAATCCATCAAAAGCTGCCATCTCCGCCAGTATTTCTCCAAGCGACTTGCTAGCTTTGCTAAAGTAGCCATCTAGCGTTCTTAACCGTTTTGAATCTTTCGATGAGCTTTCTTCGGGATATTTCTCATGCTGCGTTTCTAAATGTCTGCGCAATCCACTTGTTGAACCCCCGGAACACTTGATAACCCTGTCACACAACATACACTTAGCGTTGTCATTCTCAACTTTTTGAAAATGTCTCCATACAAAACTGGTTGAAGACCCAGACATCATTGGCCTAGCCAAATGCTGCTGAGTGAGCCTGTATTACCATACCTACGGCGGCACCGTCGCCTCCATCAACGTTACTGTATGACAAATAATAGACGTGCATAGACATGTTTTTTTATTAGGCTATTTTTCCGGTTTCCCGTCATAACCTTTCCCGGGAATCGAGAAATAGTTTTGATCAGATTTCCCGGGAATCCCGGGTCTCGGGATTAAACCCTACTACACACACACATGCAATACACACACACACACTCTCTCTGTTTTTTTCTCTTTCTCACACACACACACACACAAATACACACACACGCACACTCTTACACATATACACACACTAATACACACACAAATACACACACACACAGTTTGTGACTTTATTAGGAAAGTAAGAGTAAGACAGAGAGGTGGGAAGAACGAGGAAGGCATTGGAAGTGAGAGAGGAGGGTGGAAGGGAAAAAGGGAAGAGAGGAAGGAGATGTAAAAGACAAAAGTGAGAGAAGTAGAGTGGAAGGAGAAGAAAGGAAAGACAGACTGACAGTCGTTGGAGAGAGGATGTACTGAGCTGTACAGTGTTGGACTGTGTAAACTGGAGAAATGATACAGTCACAGTCAGTACAAAGAGGAGAAGGAACAGAGGGGGTGTTAGAGGAGAGGGTTGATGGCCCTGTGCCTAACAGTCCCAGCTGGAGACAG
>CM050204.1:16768541-16798541 GCA_027475355.1 Coilia nasus | reverse complement strand
GGCCACAGCCCCGTCCACGGTCAGTACCTCGCCAACACGTGTGCAGGGGGCCTCTCGACAGTCTCCGAGAGCCCACAAACGCAGGGGAAATAAAACTGTTTAATGACATTACGCAACATTATAGCTTGTACAGTTCCCAGGTGCCAGCGAGGTAGCGTCTGGTTTTGCTTAAGCAAGCATTTTTCTGATATGAGCTCGTGGGTTATTAAGTGGCGGGCCAATAAGTGCTGGTGAAACGAAGTCTATTTAAGGCCTTCAGCAAGGCTCAAGGTAGCAACTGATTCGCCAATGGATCTACTACCAATCTGGCAGTTGACATTGGGTGATGGCCATTTGAGAGCTGTTAAATTATAGAGAGAGACTTCATATGCCACCCATGACTGCTAAGATCACCTTAAGTTCAAACTATAACAGTCTGCACACTTTTAGTTGCTATTGAAAAAAAACACATGAACTGTTTATTGGCAAGAAATAATACTTTGTTTTAATAGTTTTGGCCAGAGGGCCTCTCTTTAAATGATGTCATAGAAAAGCAGTGGGCAGTCGGGCGTTGTTCTGGCCTCGTGTGTATCAGGGGCTTCCCAAGGGCAGAGGTATTAAAAATTCTAACTGATCCAATTTGCTTGCAGGAGGACTAGACCCAGTGTAGTCTCGCTTTCTAACACTAGCCCCAAGAGAGTGTTTCACAGTAGCCGGTTTTGTTTGCAGGGAAGCTAGGACTGGTGTAATCTCCTCTTGGAAGAGGTAGGACAAGTATAGCATGGGGTTCATATGCTAGCGCATGGGAATTAACCCTAAACACAGACATCCAGAATTATCCGTGTGAGATTTACATTGATCTGTTCCTCAAACTTTTACTCACAGTTTCTCACAAGCGGATCTTTGTTATAGTGGAGCTGAGTTGTCTTGTCTTATAGATTTTTTTTCTGTGTTTTCTTGAGATTATGCAGTTGGCGGGTCAGATACTGAGGGGCTGAGTGAACTTTAGAGAGAGATGTAGGTGTTACGTACACACATTGCTTTAAGGGAAAAAGGTTTGTAAAAATGACTAGCAGCAACACAATCTTCTAGCCCGTTTTAGCAATTAACGCATTTCTACTCTAAGGGTCATGTTGATGTTATGGTAAGGTATTCTTTTCTTTAAGGTAAGGTAAGGTATTCTTGGCCAAGTCCAGTTGCTGGTAGCACATTCTGTAGGTATGTATCGTTATGGGTAGCTTGTCTCAGGTTTACATAAGTGTCAGAGTAACTTGCCTCGGTGTTTGTTTGGATCACCGAGGTACTGTTCAAGTCTTTAAGCATTCCTTCTCAAAAGAAGTCATGTTTTCCTTCTTGCCTATAAAACTGAAATCCTAGACATGGTCATACCAAAGCCAGTCTCTGTCTCCCCTGTCGGAGTATTTTGTGCTCTTGGATGCGACGAGTTTCTAAGGTAGAGAGAGAGAAAGAGACGGGGGTGGAGAAGGAAGAAAATAAAGAAAAAAGGAAGGAAAAGCATCAGGTTTATCCCAGTCCTTGTCTACCAGCTGCTTTAGACATGCTAGAAATTTTTACTCTGTTTCCTTTGATTGATTTTTTTTTCATAAACGTGTCAGCAGCTCGGTATTAAGACACTCGAGTCCTTCCAGTCATGGCGGTGGGCTGGCAGCGAGCATCAGCGCAGAACCGCAGACTTGGGACAGGGAGGGTGACAGACCAAACACCAACATCCCCCCGCACCTCACATCCCACTCCACCTCACATCCCACTACACCTCCCCTAATCCACTCGCTTTAGTGAGCGGCACCATGGCAGCTTGTGTCAGCGAATTGAGCTAAGCCAATTACGGGTGGGGGGGTTGTGGGAGTGGGTGCTGCTGGGATTGACTGTGTTTGTTATTTAAAGGTCCGAGACGGATCACCATCACTATAAATCACTGCCAAACGGGTATGCTAGCTTAATTAGCTCGGTAGGGTTTGTCATCATTATTTTGGGTGCGCCCATCTCTCACATTTCAGAGGTCTGCGCTGTGGTTTCCGAGCTGTTCTACACTTTACATACCCCCATGTGGCGCGGCTCTTGTACCTGTTATTAACGGAGGCAAATATTAAAGTAATTGAGCCAAGGGGGATTTAGTTATATGGGTCGCGCTAAAAGTTATATGGGGAATTGAATGAGTTATATGGGACACTGAATGCTTGGCTGGCCAGTAAATGCTGTGTTGATGTAACACTGTATGGGGCGGCTGAAATTAGCTTTGCTGGCTAGCCGCGGCTGGCATAGCAACAGGGAGATAGAGCTGGAGGGCATCATTAGCGGTGGGCGCTAGCAGCGGGAGTTTGTTTTTAAAGTAGCGTCAGTTACATAAACCCAGTGTGGAAGCTGGCTGGGCGCTAGGTGGTTTCACCTCCTCCGAGGAGTGTCTGCATATTAAACACTGCCTGTTCTGTAGGCTAGGTGTCTTTCCTCTTAAGTGGTGAGGCCCAAACCACAGCAGATAAAACAGCCTGTAATTATCCCGGTGAGAGGAACAGATGAACACTATTGTCTGCATGTGTAGGTGGCCGCGCACATAAACATACACACACACACACACATACACACACACACACACACACACACACACACAGATATTTACACCCTTTTTTTGCCCTCTGACACACAAGACTGTATACAGGCATCTCACACACCACACACACGCACGCGCACACACACACACACACACACACACACACACACACACACACACACACACACACACACACACACACACACACACACACACACACACACACACACACACACACACACACACCTACACCCACACCCCTGATTGCCCACTCCTAAAGAAGACCTCATCTACTGGTTGGCTTACTTTGTGTTATAGCACACACATACACATTGTCTCTAATTCACACACACACACACACACACACACACACACACACACACACACACACACACACACACACACACACACATAGAGAGAGAGAGACACACACACACAGACACAAACTCATATATATACACACACACACACACACTGAGACATTTGCATGCTTGTCTGTTGCAGCGGTAAAAAGGTGAGCGTAGTTGGCACACAGAGTCTGAAACCTGGGCAGCAATCTGGATTTTTCCTATTGAATCTGGGACAGTAATGGCGTAGACACTGAATCTCGGGACAGGACCCTGCTGTCATTGCCACTGCCGACGCCGAGGCCGATGCCTCAGCAGCCTAGACTCGCGCCGCTGTCACGGCTGAGTTATTAGCTGTGTTTTCACTGGGCCAATTTCAGATAAAGCTCTGGAAGCAGGGTGGGAAGAACGGAATGACAGACCGCAGCGATAAACTGTGTCATGCAGCGGGGGCAGCCCTTAAACAGCCACAGCTACAAGTGCCAGGATGCTCCAGAGGAGAGTGTGACAGAGAAGGGAGGAGGAGAGGAGAGGAAGGGAGGGGAGGAGAGAGATAGATATTTGAAAGGGGGCGAAAGAGTGGCCGGACGTAGATTATCTTCCCTCATGCAGACTCACAGCCCTGTCTTACGAGTCTCGCCAGCTATTATTATTCATGATGAGGAAAGATGCACTGCCATAGTCTCGCTATTCAGCGCCACTCGTTGAATAGCTTAGCGAGTGAATAGAAACGTTGAGTTGGAGACGTTATGCTGTGCCTTTCCATATCAGTTCGGATGAATAAAAGGGGCCTCTCAAGGAGACGTATCCAAGTGCTTTCACCGTTGCTTGGAAGAATGTCTTAACTACACATGTAGAGCACTTCTCACTTTGGTTTCTTCTACAGTAAGCCCAAACATCAGTCTGCATCAGTCTACATTGTGTGCGTAAAAGACTCCCGCATAAACACAGCTGTAAGTGAAGGACCTGGCAGACACAACAAGTCTTAGAAGTGTTATGGTGTGTGTGTGTGTGTTTGTGGTTGTGTGTGCGTGTGTATGTTTGTGTGTGCGTGCACGTATGTTTGTGTATGTGTGTGTCTGTGGTGGTCATGGTGGTGATGGTAGGGGGCCCAGAAGACCACCAGCACCCCACACAGACGTTGGTTCTCCCCCAGGAATTTTGGCGGCTGAGCCCCTGGGCGTAGCTCCAAACAGATGTGCATACGCTAGGATGTTTTGTCATAGTTAGTTCCGAAATGTCCATATATCAGAGGACGGGGGGTAGCGTCTGAACTAGAGAGATAGAGAAAGAGAGTCGGGCAGGGAGTTGGAGAGAGAAATGGAGAGAATTAAAAGGAGACTGGGAAAAAGACTAATAAAACCACTGTCTGGGAGAAAAAAAAGGCTTTAAAAGATGGAGGGTGGGAAAAGAGAGGAAAAAGACACGTTACGAGGGAGATTTGTTCTTATGAAAGGTTATGAGAATTTAGAGGTATAAGGGTGACTTGGGCGCTGTCCATATGGTCACACACTCAAAACCAAAATGCTTTTCTCCGTATTATTTTATGATAAGCTCTGCAGTTAGAATGGCATCCCTGATTCCATATCTGTAGGCTTTATACCCTCTCTTTTTCTTTAAGGTTGTCACCTCTGCCTTTTACTAAAACACACACACACACACACTGTCACACATACACATACTTGCACTCAATCTCTCCTTCACTTTAACAATCTGTTCTCTCTCGCTGTGTGTGTGTGTGTGTGTGTGTGTGTGTGTGTGTGTGTGTGTGTGTGTGTGTGTGTGTGCATGCGTGTGTGTGTGCATGCGTGTGTGTGTGCATGCGTGTGTGTGTGCATGCGTGTGTGTGTGTGCATGTGTGCCTGTCTGTGTCTGTGTCTTCATGTGGGTAAAAGTGTGTGTGTGGAGTTTTCAGCAAACCAGAGGAATGTTTGTGTTCTTAAAAGACGGCTGGGCTTGCAGCCTCCCTGCCTCTCCTGGCCTCCTCTCCTCCCATCCTCTCCTCCTATCCTCTCCTCCTCTCCTATCCTCCTCCCCTCCTCTCCTCCCCTCCTCTCCTCCCCTCCACCCTCTCCTCTCCTCATCCCCTCCCCTCCCCTCCTCACCCCCCTCCTCCGCAGGTCTGTCCCACACGACAGACGGCCTGTCAGCAGCTAGCTATGGAGCCTCGCCTGGGATATCCATTCCTCCCTGACCGCCCTGCTCCGTCTCCCTCTGTCTGTCTCCTCTGTCTCCCCTTCCTCCTCCTCTCCTCCTCCAGGCCTCTCGGTGGGCCATATATCCTGGTGTCCTCGGGCTGGGAGCCGGAGGTCCCTGTGCGAGTCTGCTAAGGCTGCGCGTGCCTGGCGTGAGAGAGAGAGAGAGACAGAGAGAGAGAGAGAGAGAGAGAGATGGAGCGCCACTGTTGCGTCCCTTACATCCCTCTCCCTCCGCCCTCCCCTTCCCGCTAACCTCACTAGCCAGACGTTCCTCGACACTCACACCTCTCCACCTCTCTCTACCCCTCCACAGGGGCTCTTTTTCACCAGGCAAGGTGTGGAGGGAATCACTAATCTTAACGTAGCCGTGCAAGCTGCATCTTCCATCCGTCCCGGCCCCTGTGTCTATTTTGGCATCTTCCCCGCTGGTGTCTTCAGCTCTACAGCAGCTAATGGATGCTCCTGCTTTGTTTTTGCCCCTCTCTCCCCCACTCCAACTTCGCACTTTTCCCTTCTCTCTCTCTCTCTCTCTCTCTCTCTCTCTCTCTCTCTCTCTCTCTCTCTGTCTGTCCATCTCTCTCTCTCTGTCTGTCTATCTCTCTCTCTCTGTCTGTCCATCTCTCTCTCTCTCTCTCTCTCTCTCTCTCTCTCTCTCTCTCTCTCTCTCTCTCTCTCTCTCTCTGTCTTTGTCTCTCCCTCTCTCTCCCTCTCTCTGGCCATCTCTTGCTCTTGCTCCTGCTCCCTCTCCATATGCTAGATCATTAGAGCCTTGTTGAGCTGGAGCAGAAGGGGCTGATAGGAGTTATTTGAGAGGCGGCCATGTTGTACTCCCAGCCCTATTAGGGTGGCTGGGCTGGGGATTGAGGGGGCAGGTGGGGTTTGACGTGATGGCAACTGGAGGTAGTGAGGGGTGCTAGGCCATAGAGGGATCAGGGTGGATGCAGGAGCCAGCTGCTGTACCGAACAGCATTGGCCCAGATCCACATCCAAATTAGAGTGATGGCGATGGAAGGAGAAAGACAGAGAGAGAGAGAGGCCAAAGGAGGAGTAATTGCTTGGGGAAGCAGAGTGTTCATTGCAGCTGTTGGGCTCTGTCTGTTTGCAGTGTAATTGCTCCAACACATAGAAGTTACAGGTCTTTTAAAACACCTTTACCCCTTCACATTATTTTGCCTAAGGAGAAACTGCTGTATTTTCATGTATTTTTGTTTGACCTTTAGTCTTCCCCCCACCTGGAATGACATGGTTCCTTAACGGGATACTCCAGAGTTCCAGACATTCTGGGGCCATTTTCAGATAATAATAAGCTCAAACTTAGTGTTCGTAGCAAAACGTTTAAATAAGTCGATTGCCAAATGGGATCGACTGAGAGTGTTTGCTGCTGCATTCGGCAATTGACTTCAACTTCAGGTGATCTTCACATTGCGTTGCTGTGACAGTGCATTATTACGCCACGCAGGAGCCCGCATAAACTGGGCATTGCGTCGCTGTGACATTACAGTACATTATTGCGTCACGCAAGAGCCTGCATTAACGAGGCATTTTCGTACCGTGTTCGTTCGCTCCGGCACCACTGGACTGCAAAAAATGTTCTCTTGTGGTGACCTTGCCAAACTGTAAAGCACTTTGAGCTGCATCTTGTATGTATGAATTGTGCTATACAAGTAAAGATTATTATTATTATTATTATTATTATTATTATTATTATATATGATCTACTGACTTCAGAAGCCTGTCTGTGCAGTTGCAAAGTTAACTAAATTTTGGTTTGTCTATTGGAACCCTCCCATCCCTAATGTATAAGTGAAAAGTTATCTTGAACCTTACAGTGGTTTGAAAAAAGTGGTCTGTGACCCACTCACAGTTATTGCCATTATTCAATATTTTGGTTGTAAATGCAAAAAGAGTTTTTTTCCCAAAGCTCATCCAATTGACGTGGTTTTGCTACTAACACAAAGTTTGAACTCATTATCATCTGTAAATAGCCCCAGAATGTTAGGAACTCTAGACTATCCTTTTAAAGGAACGCTCCACTTTTTGAAAATAGATGCATTTTCCAACTCCCTTAGAGTTAAACAGTTGAGTTTTACCATTTCAGCCAATGAGGTTTACCATTAATTCAGCCAATTCCTGGATCTGGCAGTAGGATCTCCATATCTGGCAGCCACACTTATTGTCTTAGCATAAATCTTTGAATTGGACTAGACCAGTAGCATGATAACTGCTAGATTCGAAGATCCTACTGCCAGATTTGTAGATCGGCTGAATGGATTCAACAATGGTAAAACTCAAATGTTTAACTGTAAGGAAGTTGAAAAAATGCATGTACTGATAAGCATGTACTGATTAGTTCAGACAGGTGAGCACAGAGCGACCCAACAGAAACCATGCTGTGGGTCCCGGATACCAGCAGGGTCTGGAACTGACTCAGAGTCATGTCAGATTAGGACCCCACCAGTGTCAAATCAGGGACTGACTCAATTGGAGAGGCAGACTGCCAGTCTTAAAGGGGACCTCAAAGGCTCATTTTATCTTTTACAATATTCGCTTATAATGTTTATTTTTGATGTGTATTAACATAGATTAACACATTCCGACCAAACATTTAGTCTTTCTCATATCATCCCCTCTCTCACATCTGTGTGTGTGTGTTTGTGTGTGCGTGC
This sequence comes from Coilia nasus, assembly GCA_027475355.1. Taxonomy (NCBI): domain Eukaryota; kingdom Metazoa; phylum Chordata; class Actinopteri; order Clupeiformes; family Engraulidae; genus Coilia; species Coilia nasus. Next base: position 16,790,782 of record CM050204.1, on the reverse strand, counting down.
GTGTGTGTGTGTGTGTGTTTGTGTGTGTATATCAGCCAGACATGAAAATATGCAAGGCTGATATGATTAGATTTCTTCGTGTCAGGCAAAAAGCGGTCTGCCTTTCCAATTTCTAAGCCTGTAATAAAATGAGATCATTGTGTTTGTCTACCAATCCATCTGACTATTGGCTTGATTAAATGAAAAATATTGATGTCAGTGTGTTTTTGAATGCCTGTGAAGGCATGTTTGGTGCTTGGTGATGGGATTGGTATTCGGCATCAGGAGGATTCTACACTGACATCATACTTCATACTGGACTGTCATAGCCAGACACCTGCATTATGGACAAAACAGAGAATGACAAAGAGAAAGACATTTACATGGCAAAGCTCTTTGCCAACTGAGTCAGTTTAAAAATTATTCTGCCCATGCTACCATTTCATTAGTTCATAAGAGTAAGCCTACAGGTGTTAAAGCAGCACTATACAATTATTAACCGTCTTCATAAGTTGGTAGATGCTGCAGTGAGTCATTACCAAGCAAATGAAGACTTGTTCGACTGTCCCCGCTGTCTGTGGACAGAATTCCACGCTTACATTATTTGGCGGCACCCTGAGACTGACAAAGTCTCGAGTACTGCGAGAAGCAGGATCACGTTAAATTCTAAAGAAATTACCTTGGTGGACATGACTACTTTTGTATTCGCCGGTTACTCTGATCAGTTGAGTTGAAAACACATGGACAGATCGAGGGGAAGTGAAAACAGTCCAGTTTTACGACTGTCCATTTACTTGGAAACACTAGGGGGAGCCCGTTGAAAATAAGCACTTAAAGTTGCATAGTATCTCTTTAAGATGGCAACACTCTTTGCCAACTACTCTACAGTTAGTTGAAGATATTCTGGCACTTTACCAGCAACGTGACATAATGTTGTAATAATAGTAATAATAATAATCTTTACTGGTATAGCACAATTAATACAAGATGCATCTCAAAGTGCTTTACAGTTTGACAAGAAAAACACAAGACAACATTATGACACCCAACATCTGTTATCACAAAATCAAGTCCATGATATGTAGAAGTGTTATTCATAATATATTATTTTATATTGCTATATATAGTTTTAGCCATAGACAGCAGCAGCTGTTAATGTGCAATAGGCCTGTGGTTGTCACCACTGGCAGCCATGTTTTCACCATCCACTGCGGTCAGAAAGTCGCAGACGCAGGCACAGACAGAGGAGTGGACCCAGTGGACTGACTAGACTGCTAAACCGGACTCTTGAATCACACAGGGATGGGAGCGACTGAGGAGAAGTTGCAGGGTGTTGGATGGTAAATGAAAGCCACCGGACACACTGAGCGAGAGGAAATGACGACCACTTTAGGGAGCAGCAGGGGAGAGGAAGAGAGTTAGGGCGGGAGAGAGAGAGAGAGAGGGGGGGGGAAAGAGAGAAGGATCTGTCTACAGCAGCCTGCGTCATTAGTGGAGGAAAAAAGCATGCGGCGGAGAGCAGACAGGGATGGGATGTGGTAGACCTGAGACAGATGTTTGTGGAGAGTGGCTGGGATCACTCACCCTCTATGTGTTTATCTAAGTGTTTGTGTGTGTGCGGGTTTGTCTGAGTGTGTATATGTACGCGTGTGCGTTTCTGTTTGTCTGAGTGGTCAAACAGACTTATGGGTGTGTGTGTGTGTGTGTGTGTCTGTGTGTGTGTCTGTGTGTGTGTGTGTTTGAGGCGCGTGTGAGGTGTAGAAGGATGTTTAAAGGTTACAGAGTGGGTCGAGACTCGTTCCTCAGTTACTGTGGTCAGAAGTGACGTCATTACCCTCTCATCTCATCTTTAGGCTGATTTATTCTTGATTTAGTGCGCCATTGGTTTGGTCCACATCCCTGATATGGATGCTACAGTCTGTGTGTGTGTGTGTGTGTGTCTGTGTACGTGCGCGCATGCATGCGTGTGTGTGTGTGTTTGCCTGAGTGGTCAAACAGACTTATGGGTGTGTGTGTGTGTGTGTTTGAGACACGTGTAAGGTGTGGAAGGATGTTTAAAGGTTACAGAGTGGGTTCTTCAGTTTCTGTGGTCAAAAGTTACGTCATTACCCTCTCATATCATTATCAGGCTGATTTATTCTTGATTTAGTGCGCCATTGGTTTGGTCCACATCCCTGATATGAATGATGCAGTCTGTGTGTGTCTGTGTGTGTCTGTGTGTGTGTGTGTGTGTGTGTGTGTGTGTGAAAGGTGGAAATTAACTTTGCAAAATGTGAACCTTTACCAAACGCCAGTGACAAATAAATGGTAAAATTCACCAGCCACTCAATGTTAAATTATTATTTCATACCCAACATTTACCAGCCACTTTCATACTACACCAGCATTTGGCTGCTGGCTAGTTCCAATTTCCATCCTTGGTGTGTGTGTGTGTGTGTGTGTGTGTGTGTGTGTGTGTGTGTGTTTGTGTGTGTGTGTGTGTCTCAGTCTCCCTGTGTGCAACTGAATGAACCTCTGTGTGTCTGTGTCTGTGTGTTTGTATGTGTTTTTGAGTAGATATGTGTAGGTAAGTGAGCATGTCACAAAAAGTGAAAGAGTGAAGCAGACGCAGAGATGAGAAACAAAAAGGCTAGCGAGGGGAATATGAAAGAGAGTGAGAAAGTGGAGGAGAGAAAAAGTGAAAGTATGAGGAGGAGGAAGGTGAAAAGAGAGAGACGAAGGGAAGGTTAGAGGCAAAAGGAAGAGGGGATTACTTCGGCCAGACAGACCGCCATGCCCCAATCTTTGTCAGGGTGGTAATAAAGCCTGGCATTGTGATCTGCCAGAGTCTAACTCTCTCGCAGTCTGACTTCTGCATGAAGGATTGGAGTGTGTCCCAGAGTTTTGTTTGCTAAGCTCTACTCCTCTCTCATACTCTCTCTCTCTCCCTCTCTCTCCCGGTCGCCCTCTCGGTCTCTCCCTCCCCCTCTATTTCTCTCTTTCTGTCTCACTGTGTCTCTCTGTCCGTCTCTCTCTCTCTGTCTCTCTTTCTCTCTGTCTCTTAGTCTCTCCGTTTCTCTCTCTCAGTCTCGCTCTCTCTCTCTCTCTCTCTCTCTCTCTCTCTCTCTCTCTCACTCCCTCGCTGTCTTAATACTGTCCCACTCACTCCTCAGTTTTTTCGTTTTCCCTCCTCGTGTTTCAGAGACGCCAACAGATTTAAAGGAAGAGAGTTTGAGTGAGAGAGAGCGAAAGAGGGGGTGAGACAGAGAAAGAGCGAAAAAAGAGAAGAGAGGGAAAGGAAGAGAGACAAAACAGGAGCGCACGTGTGGAGGCAAAGAGTGGCGAACGAGAGGAGCGATACTCAGATACACACTTCTTTTTTTTCCTTTTCGTTCTTCTCTCTCTCGGTGTCTTAGTGTTTTTTCCCCTCATCCAAACTGAAACATCTCAGGCGTGATTGTTGCGAACTGAGAAAATTGGAGCTCTTTATTTCATTTTATTTATTTCAAAAAAATTTTTTTTTTTTGAAAAGTTGAGTGTAGTTATTTCCAATGGACTCATCCAGGCTGACCAGACTGCTCTTCCTCTCCCTCTCTCTGCTCCCCTCCTTGGTGCTGGTGCTGTGCCGTGCTGCGGTGCCAGCCATCGGCAACCAGACGGGCCGGATAAAGGTGGTCTTCACCCCCACCATCTGCAAGGTGACCTGCATGGGCGGGCGCTGCCAGAACTCCTGCGAGAAGGGCAACACCACCACCATCATCAGCGAGAACGGCTACGCCACCGACACCCTGACCGCGCCAAACTTCCGAGTTGGTGAGTACCCCTTTGGTGACCTCTCCAGCCTTTGCTTGCTGCTAATCTCCCCACACTTCTACACACGGAGTTAAAGAGGTGAGGGAGATGAGTGGGGGATTTGAAAAGTTCACTGTGCTTCTCATTCAACCGAGTGCTACTCTACCTCAGCTCTCAGCTCTGTGCCATTTCCCGAGGCATTATGGGATAACGGCCCCTTTGTTTAAGATGCCTGTTGTGTTTACTTGTGCTTGTTGCTGTGCTCATGGGTAATATGTATCATGTCGACCCAGAAACCTGCTGTTGTGACCTGTCATAACATTATTAGTTGTTTTTCCGAAGACAATATGGTGTTCATGAGGCATTGTTTGGGCTAGAGTTGAGCTAATTTAATGTGGAAGTTAAATGCTTTCTTGTTATTGGTAGATAATATTACATGTTTTGTGACCCTAATAAGAAAAGCATGGAAATTATACAGTGCCATTTTCTTATATAACTTTTTATTGTATAGGTACGGCTAGTACAGAGAAACATCAACCGTAAATCTTACTTCTAACTCTTGAGTACGAACAGAAAACTTCTGTGGTTAAGAAACAGTGACATGAAATCATATGGGCACCGTCCTGCGTATGAGATGGATTTGTCTTGTGTTTACATTTGGTAAAGTCTTAGATGAAGTACTATGCCTCTGGCGCTGCTTTGCTAGAAGGTTTAGGTTATTCGAGGTTGAACCAAATCTATCAAATGGACAGAATAAGTCTCAGACTTGGCAAACGGGAGAGACACCCTCCAATGGCAGTGCCCCTCCTCCTCACTGGTAAAAAAACTGTTTGTGGGATCCAGCACTTAGCAGTGTTTGCAGTGTCTTAACCTGCCCCAGGTCCTTATAAGGCGAGCACTGCACTACCCAACAGATCTCGACACAGCAAGCCATACTTTGTCTACTTTACACAGCTGAGGAATGAGCTACCAGGGGAGAGTTAGGCAATCTTTTCACCCAGGATATGAGGGGGGATCTACAGGCTAGGTGGGACACCCAATTTCTGTACTGCGATCGAAACAATGGCATTAGGCATACTCCTTGCTCTATGTTCAAACTGTGCAATACCCACAGCATAATGTGCAATACCTACCTCACAGTGCAATACCTCTACTGCACTAGTTTGTATATAGCTCGTTCTTTACCACTTATTATTTATTATTGTATTACTTGTGTTATTATTTGTATTATTATTTGTAGATATTCCCTTCTTCCTTACTCTTTTTGTACTTGACACTTTGACACATTGATACTTTTAATATTGCACTTTTGTGGCCTTGCTGTTTAGTTTCATTGTACAGGCAACTGTACAATAACAATAAAGGTCTTGAAGTCTTGAACCTGTGGGGCACAGAACAAACCTGTCTATTCCTTTAGGGATGGTGGTTAGTGTTAAAAGCCAGTGTTAATAACATATACTTACTACTATTCAGTGTTTAGTCAAGTGAAGTCAAGTGTATTTTTCAATACCCCATTTAAAAACAACAAAAGTTGTTTTTAGTGCTGTTTAGTGGGACGTCTGGCCAAGTTGGGGTACTTGCAGAGGAACAGTGTTGGTCAGCATTGATGATCAGCCATCCTTTGGGTTTACAGTACGTCAGCCTGTCAGGTCTGTCTCTCCACTCCTGTCAGTCTGAGTCTGTCAGTGCGTTTACATGGGAGTGTAATGATTTGAATCATTGGCTTAATTTGACTAAGATCGAGTTACTGTTTTCATGTAAACACCTTAATTTGACTGGAAATCAGGCGACCATAGTCGAATTAACACCCCGAGATAACTCGATTGTTAATCGGATCAGGGGTGCATGTCAACCGGGTTGGGATTAGGACTTTGCGTTCCACACATGCTTGTGACCCCCCGTATCATTTGCCTGTATCATTTGTCGGCGGCGCCTTTCCTCAGCAATTAGCAAAACTAAGAGTGCCATTTGGCATCTCATTACTGTTTTAACCATGGTGATAAGCCACGCCATGAGGAACATAGCTTCTACCTCGTCGTTCGCCATCTTTCAGGAATGCTTGACGCTGTAGTTGTTATTGGTGGTGAAGAGGTCAAACAGACAATTGCAGTTGCCCCCCTTAATAGGATAGTCGAATTAAAGCTATAATCGAGTTACTTGCCATCATGTAATCGCACTGTGTGTTAGCGAGCCTCTGTAATCTCCAGCTGGATAGAACAGAATACATGCTCTCCTCAGTAGGGTGCCAGTGGCTGGATCAGTAAGAGCAGCATGTGGTATGTGTTTTAGTGCCCCAGCCATTGAAAGATACAACTGCTGAGACCTCTGAGTCATGGAGTTTTTTGGAAGGGGGGGCATCTGGGGAGGGGGCGGGGGGCGGTTGAGCGAGGAGGTTGGTGGGGGTAGAGGGGCTGGGGTTGCTAGTAAGACGTGAGGGTGAAGGGTTTTGGCTCTGTGAAGTTACTGCCCCTTTAAAACACCCTGAACCACGCTGGTCTTTGGCAGGCAGTGAAGTGAGGTCTACCTGTCGAGGCATGTAGCCCGTTTACCGTCTGCACTCTGAGCTCACCGTCTGTCTGAGAACGGCCGGGGGATCGCCAAGGGAGCACAGTTGTTGTTTTTCTTTCGTGTTTTATTTTCTTTAATTTTTTTTTTTGCTTTCTTGGCAAGAATGGAAATGTTTCTTATTTATGCTCTGCCCTGGTCGGTCTCCAAACAGACAGCAAACAGAGTCCAAATAAAATGAATTCCAAGGTTGTTTATCATTCTTCTGCAATGACATAGAGGTTTTTCTCCCTCAGGAAAAAAAATGCGCGGAGGAGGAAAGAAGTACTCAAGTGTTCATACTTGACTTGCTTAGGAATAATAAAGGAGAGGTTTGTTCATGTGTGCTCCAGGGTTGTGGGACAATTAGTACTATTAGTCACTGTGTAAAAGGCTTGAGCTATTTGTAAGAGGTGACTCATTTCAAAGGACTGAGGTGCTAAACCACTTCCACACCATGCCTCATCCTTGGTGTTGGTCTACCTCTCTCTCCCTCTCTTTCTATCTCTCTATTTTCTCTCTTTTCCCTCTCTGTCTGTCTTTCTTTCTGTGTTTCGGTCTCTGTCTGTCTGTCTGTCTGTCCGTCTGTCTGTCTCTCACTACTCTGCTAAAGGCCCCAAATAATCCCTCATCTCTCTTTCTCTCTTTCTCTCTCTCTCTCGCTCTCCTTCACTCCTTCACTCCCTCTCTCTCTCTGTCTGCGTGTGGAACATTTTCCAAGTGGGAGGAACAGGGACAGGGTTGGGCTGATAATGAAGGTTGTAAATACCGCAGCTCCATTAGATTAAAACGGGGGAAAAAACACATATAGCATTTCCACCCAACAGCCATTACCCAGAATAATCCAATATTGCAGCCGTTAAAAGGCAAAAAAGGTGCATAGACAGGAGGAGTGGAAATACCCCAGAAAACCACCAGTCAACCACTGTCCCTCCACCACCCCACCACTCCACTCCACTCCATCACCCCATCACTCCATCCTCCATCCTCCATCCATGCTTAACCCCCACCCTTGTCCACCCACTCCTTCTCTCTCTTGCGAGATGATTTTTGCATCCAGTCGATTTGCATGCCTCGGTCTGAGCTCTGCAGCGAGTGGATGCCTCATGGGCTTGCCATTGCACTGAGTCAGCATCAGCATCGGGTGGATGCCTCGTGGGCTTGCCATTGCACTGAGTCAGCATCGGGTGGCTGGAGTGCCGGTGGTTTGCGGGCTCCTGCTCCTGCTTTCACCCCATACTGGCCCCCACCACACCACAGCACACACTCACAAAGACATAACCACCCCCAACACACACACACACACACACACACACACACAGACTTACCCCAACCACACTAACACACACACATACACACCACACACTCCCAGAGACATAACCACCCTCAACACACACACACACACACACACACACACACACACACACACACACACACACACACACACACACACACACACATACACACAGACTTACCCCCACCACACCAACACACACACAATCCCAGACATAATCACCCCCAACACACACGCACACACACTCCCAGACATAACCACCCCCAACACACACACACACACACACACGTAACTACCCCCCAACACACACACACACGTACACTCCCAGACATACCCCCAACCCCAACACACACACACACACACACACATCGTCCAGGAGTCTGACTGTGTGTCTGGGCCACACGGTAGGAGAGTGGGCCCCTGCGCCGTGCTGTATTGTAGCAGCCAGATGCAATAATGGTCACAGTCCGAATGCCTCAACTCTGAAATGCTGAAGCCATTTCCAGTGGTGGTGTCTGCCAAAGGATTTTATGTAGATGTAAACCTAGTTCAGACCAGTCCAGATCCTGCCCCTCAATCCCCAAGGGCTTAGTCAGAATGGAAGCAAAGCATGTGATGTGTAGTGCTTATCAGTCGCGTCTGAATCAGACATGTTGCTACTGTCTGCTCTCCCTGCAGGAGAAGACTTTCTCTCCCCTCTTAGTGGGCTACTTGGAATTTTCTTTCTGTGTGTGTGTGTGTGTATGTGTGTAGAATGAGTGTGTGCGCAAGCGTCTGACCAGTACCAATGTTAGCAATGGACAAGTAGCTTTGATTTACCACCTTTTGGTCTAACGCCCCTTACAAAGACCACTTTTTGCTCTTCTTCCACAAACATCACACACCCCATCAGGGCTATTTTTTTATTTTTTTTTTGGGAAAAGACTGCTTTTTGCTCTTCTTCACAGCAACCCCCCCACACACACACACACAAATACACACTCACACTCACAGACATTTGGGGTTTTTTTTTTTTTCAGAAAGAGGCCCCTGAGTCTCAGCCCTACTGCTCACCCAGTCCAGCCTGGCCAGCTGACCCCCCCCCCCCCCCCCCCCCCCCCCCCCCCCCCCCCCCCTAATGATAGGACAACATAGGGATAATGGTTGGCATCACTGTCCCTCTCCCCTGGGAAAAACCTTGCTGTTTTGTATCTAGTAAAGCCCTGTCTTGCACCTCCACCCATATCCCCACTAGCACCATCACCACCCTTACCCCCTGTGTGTGTGTCCGTGACTAGATGTATATCAGAGGCTTGTTGGGGGAGCGCCGTACCACCCAACACCATCCACCTCCACCAACACACACACACACACACACACACACACACACACACACACACACACACACACACACACACACACACACACCTCTCTCTCCAGGTGTTTACAGTTCTGCTCCAAAAACACCTAGCTCCTGGGCAGCTCATTAAGGGCCGCTTGGACTGCCAGCTCCCTCCACAGAGAGCCTAGCTCCAGACAGCACCGTGATCCCTGGCAGGGGAGTTAGCCAAGCGCATTACTTTCTTTCTTTATTACGTCTTTTCTCTATCTTTCTCTCTCTCTCTCTCTCTCTCTTTCTCTCTCTCTCTCTCTCTCTCTCTATCTCTCTCTTTATTACGTCTTCTCTCTCTCTGTCTCTCTTTTTTTCTTTATTACGTCTTTTCTCTCTCTTTCTGTCTCTCTCTCTCTCTCCTTTTGCGAGGTCTGAGGTTGTTTTTTATTTTCTTTTAAAATGTGTTTTTGTGAGTGTTGTCTGTACATGTTTTACTGAAGGAATGAACGTGTGTGTGTGTGTGTGTTTGTGTGTGTGTGTAGGGGTGCCGCTAGAAAGTATGGGCCCCCTGACAGAAAGCAATTTTGGGGGTTTTGTGCTCCTCTTCTGTGCTCTGTCGCTCATCCAGCACTAAATGCATGACAGGTGAGGAAGAGAGAGCCGAGAGACGCAGGTTGAGACTGAGGTGACTCTTGAGTGCTCTCAGCTGTGCCATCTCAAAACCCTGCGAGCCACATCACCACAACCCTCCACCCCCCACTCCCCCTCTCTAACCTGCCCCTGTTATTCAAAGACTCAGGCAGACTCTGGTCTGCTCACAGGTTGCTCCTTTGTCTTCAACTTCTTGTGTTTGTGTTTGTGTGTGTGCGTGTGTGTGTGTGTGTGCATGTGTGCATGTTCACATGTGTATTTGTGTATGTGTGTCTGTCTGTCTGTGTTTGTGTCTGAGTCTGTGTCTGCGTCTGTGTCTGCGTCTTTGTGCCTGCCTGTGGGTTCTTGTGTGTGTGTGTATGTGTGTGTGTGTGTGTAAATGTAAATATGGGTCTTTGGGTGTGATATTTTTGTGTGTGTGTGTACATGCGTTTGTGGAGGAGTGTGTGTGTGTGTGTGATTTGTCTGGAGTCCATGTGAAACTTGATTAATGAGAATTACATGCTAATGGTGCTTTTAAGCTTTTTCTTGGCTGCAGGCATCCTTCAGGTGGCTGCCCAGTCAGACTGGTAATTAGAACCATGTGGGAGGTTTGTGTGTGTGTGTGTGTGTGCACACGTGTGTGTATGTGTATGCATGTGTTTGTGTGTGTGTGTGTGTGAGGTGAGGAGTAGCAGGTTTATGATGAGGTTTCAGGTTTTTAGTTGCAGATGTGTCTATTTGCGTGTGTGTGTGTGTGTGTGTGTGTGTGTGTGTGTGTGTGGAGGGTTGGTTGGGGAGTTAAGCTGTGTGGACGTGCGCTAGGGGAAAACAAAGTCCCATCGAGAACTTTTTGACTGACACTCTGGACACGGCTTTTATGGGCCTCCTCTCTTTCCTTTCCTCCCTCCCCTCACCACCTGCACACACACACACACACACACACACACACACACACACACACACACACACACTGACTCTCAGAGGTATTTTTGAAGGCAAAGAGGTGGTACGAGGAGGAGGAGGAGACGGAGAAGGCAATGGCAAAAGAACGGCTTTGTCATCTCGCTGCAGAGTTTTACGAGCTACACTGTAGCACAATGGCGCGACACATTGTGGTGTTGTGCTGTGCTGTGCTGTGCTGTGCTGTGCTGTGCTGTGAGGAGCAGGAGCGGAGTGGAGTGGAGTGGCGTGGCGTGGCGTGGCGTGGCTTCATGGTCCATATATGGAGCTGCGGATCGCGAGGAGTCTTCCTCAGAGGACGGCTCCTCTGGTAGCAGTCATTTCCTCTTTGTCAAATTTCATTAGGTCAGAGGTGTCCCGCTGTCATTCTTTCCCCTGGGAGTTTTTTCTGGGCCCCCCACCCTAACCCCCACTCCCCCTAATTCCCTCATACACACAGACACACGAAAACACACACACACACACACACACACACACACAGTGCGCAGAGAGAAAAACACACAAACTCACGCTCTTTTCCAACCAGCCCCCCTCTATCTTTTCTCTTCATCTCTTTACCTGGCAGCTGTGTACAGTGCTGGAGTGTACTGTACTGCTGTTTCTTTGGCTGTCTAATGGAGAGAGAGAAAGAGACAAACAGATAGAGAGAGAGATGAAAGAAAAAAAAGAGAGAGAGACAGAGAGAAAGTAGCATTAGGTGAGTTCAGAAGTCGCCAGGCCCCCGAGCTCATCATGAACACTTAAACATTGTGTGGGGTGTTTGAGGTCCAGCTAAACACTGAACAGGGGAATTTTCTCTTTCTTTCTCTATCCCTCATGTTTCTTGGTCTCTCTCTCTCTCTCTCTCTCTCTCTCTCTCTCTCTCTCTCTCTCTCCAGAGATCATCAGAGCTGGTTTTAAAATGTCATTATGTTCCCTGGGGTCCTGTAAACTGAACTGCCACTGACACACAGATACCAAATAAAGGTCCTTTCGTGTGTGTGTGTGTGTGTGTGTTTGTGTGTGTGTGTGTGTGTGTGTGTAGAGGGGTTTGGTTGGGAGTGAAGCTGTGTGAGACGTGCTCTAGGCAAAAGTCAGATGGAGAGCTTTTTTACCTGCCAGTGTGTGGTGTGTATGCTTGTGTGTGTCTCTCCGTCACATTGTCTGTGCTCATGTATGTCTGTGCCAGCTTGTCTGTGTCCCTTATATGTGTGTGTGTGTGTGCTTGTGCATGTGTATGTGTGTTTGTGTGTGTGTGTGTGCATGTGCATGCACGCACGTGTGTGTGTGTGTGTGTGTGTGTGTTTGTGTATGTGTGTGCATGTACGTGTGTGTTTGTGTGTGTGTCTGTGTGTGTCTTGTTTATATGTATATGTGTTTGTGTGTGCGTGTGTGTGTGTGTGCTTGTTTATGTGTATTTGTGAATGTGTGTGCGCGTGTGTGTGTGTGTGTGTGGTGTTGGTTCGGCACTGCAGTCTCCTACTGTTACGGCTCTTTATGGGAGTGAGAAGCACATCTGGAGTGCATAAAGTGTGTGGCGCAGCCTCTGTGGCTGGATGCTCGACTCTGCACCGCACCGCACCGCACCGCTCCGCACCGCACCGCTCCGCACCGCACCACACTGCACCGCACCGCTCCGCACCGCACCGCACCACACAACACCGCACCGCACCGCACAACACCGCACCACACCGCACAACACCGCACCGCACTGCACCGCACCGTAGCTATGACGCAGTACTCACGCGCTCTAGCCGCAGTGTTCCGCCGCCCGGCTTATCTGTGGCCGAGGGTTTTTATAGATCCCTCCGGGAGTCCACCTGGCGTTGACTCGCTCTGCCACGCCGCGCCACATGCATGTGGCTGAACCCGCGCCCCCCGGCCCGTAAATCCTCGCCTTGATTTGCGCACTGCGGCACGGCAGCCAAGTTCACCTAACAAATCACCACGCTGATGGGAGACTCGGAGAAGAGTTTTTTTTTTTTTTACAAGAGAGGGGAGAGCGCGCTTCGAGTCGGATTGTTAATTAACTATTCTCTGCAGTATTTATTCAGAATGTGCCGCAGTTAAGGTTTCATCAGCAGTACCACATGCCATCTCCTCTTGAAAACACTGCTCTGTCTCTCTCTGTCTCTCTCCTTCTTTTTCTCTCTGTCTCTCTGCCTTCTGTTTCTGTCTCTCTTTTTCTCTCTCTCTCTCTCTCTCTCTCTCTCTCTTTCTCTCACCACCCCTGGCTATGGCATCCTATTCTCTCTGCCGCAATGAGCTTGTCTGAGGAACCACAGCAGGCGAGTGTGGTTTGCCTGTGGTAACAGTGGGGAGGGGATGTGTTCACACATCGTGCTGGGTGAGACAGAGAGAGGGAAGGTTGTGTGGTGCTGGGGGAGGGCGGCCATTTTGTTTGGCTTGGGTGTCAACACTGTCATCATAGCCATCAGTGCCGTCATCGTTCATGTTATTCCTGAGGCGGTGGTGGTAGTGGAGGAGGTGGCCTGGGTTTGGCGGGGGCAGGGGGTGTTAAGACCTTGTGGCTTTGGGTGAGGTCTATGACTTAAGTCATGAAAAAGGGCCTGGGAAAGCCCTTGGTGGAGTTTCTTGAGAGAAAAATGGCCTTCCTACGAAAACTGAGCTAGCAAATGTAACATGCTCCATTAGTCACCAAAAGTCTGTTTTCAAAATACACACAGTACAAACACATGTATCATATATGAGGACTCCACGGAGAAAACGGGCATAGTCACACAGTCACATTTTTCAAGTTACTCCCCCTATCGGTAGTTGCACTGAAACTCCACCTTTTTCGAAAGCAATCCTGTGAATAAATGAGCAAAGTCTCCAGTTAGAAGCATTTTAAAATAGCATTTACTTATGGTCAAATAAAAGTCAAATAAAAAATCTAACTTTGAAATTACATCTTCTCAGTTTTTTTCTGTGCTGTCTTCATATCATATATATATGAACCCATGTGAAAAACTCGGTGAGTGAGGCACTTAAGAAGATGGCGCTTAGACTTTTTCCATCCAGCTAGATTGAGGCAGAGCTTCAGTTTAGCCTTTAGTCTTCTTTGCATGCTTGAAGGCCTCACAAATCCCCGCTGAAAGCCAGAGCGAGACCTGGCACCTGCCTCCTAATTACACACGTGGCAGCTTTGGTTTGGCTGGTCGACGGAGGAACTTCACAAGCGCCAACAGTAAGCTGCTTTTGTACCAGGGGGAGGAGCAGGGCAGCGTGGGATGTGTTGTTCCCCCCTAACTAACTCTCATCCAGGGGTGGCGTGAGGTGGGGGGGTTGGGGGGGACTGGTCCTGTTACCGTAATGACAGGGTGCTGGGGGTGCCGATCTATTAGGGCTATCATTAAGGGCCAGTGCCACAAGTCCTACATAAACGCACTAGTGCACAACACAGAAGAAAGAGAGAGATAGAGACAGACAGGCAGATAAAGACAGAGAGAGGGAGGCAGAGAGGGAGAGAAAATGTTTGACTCTGAATGGCTGCTACAGGCACAATAACCGAAATATGGGAAGCTTTGGGTGACCTGGAACAAAGTAATGCAGTAATTCTGTATGCATGTTTGTATGTAAGGGACAGACAGACAGACAGACAGACAGACAGACACAGAGAGAGGGAGACAGAGAGAGGGAGGGATGGAGAGAGGGAAAGAGAGCTGGAGGAAAGGAGATATGTTGCTGGTCTACCAGTGTGCTCAACTGAGCAGTTGACGTGTGATTTTGTGGGAAGATTCCTCCAGTGTGGGAGGTGGAAGCGTAGGCTCAAGCAGCTGAGACAGAGCACGTTCTCCTGGGGTTGGCAGGTATCCCCACAGGGGCACCATGGCACATGAGATGTGATGTTCACATGTTCCATGCCAGCTTTTGATTTGCTGGATGAAGGAGTGTGTGTGTGTGTGTGTGTGTGTGTTTGTGTATGTGGGTGGGTGTGTTTTGTTGTGTCTCTGTGTGTGCACATATGTTGATGTGCATGTTAATGTTCCTTAGGGAAGTCATTTATCAATGTTAAAGAATTTGAAATGAGAGTATGTAGACATGTATGCATGCATACCCATGTGTTCAAATTCACAACAACTCCTAAAATGCATGCACATAAGCACAGGCTCCCATATTAGAATGAGTTAGTGCGTGCGTGCGTGCGTGTGTGCGTGTGTTTGTGTGTGCATGTGTATGGCTGATGCAGTGATTTGGAAGTCCCATCTTTGTTCTCTGTGGGGCATAGGTCTCATAAAATCCTTTGTTTATGACTCTTTCTTCCTCACAGTTATTTTGTTGCTTTCAGCTGCAGAGCGGTTCTTTCTCTGCCTCAGCAGAAGCGTCGTAGTCTCCCCTCCAGCTCCCCACAGAAATATAGCCTTTGGACTTTATTAAGGAGAGGTGAAGGGAGATTTGTAATGTGTGCGTGTGTGCGTGCGTGTGCATGCATGTGCGTGCGTGCGTGTGTGTATAGAGCCTGTGTATAGTTTGCTGTTGGGACTGTGAAGACAAATTCTCTGTGTGGGTGATGAAGCATTTGGGTGACTGACTATTTCTGGGCAAGAAAGGAGGGACACGAGAAAGTGAAAATAAAGTGTGTATGTGTGTATGTGTGTATGTGTGTGTGTGTGTGTGTGTGTGTGTGTCTGTGTGTCTGTGTGTCTCTGGGTGTCTGTGTGTGTGTCTGTGTGTAAAAGAAAGACATTCAGATTGTGTGCGAAAGAGAGAGAGAGAGAGGGAGAAAGGTGAGGAAAAATGGGAAATGAGAGCAGAGGACTCACATGGTTGCTGTTAGTGACAGTGACACACATACCTACATGCCTCAGTGTTTTCCAGCACATTTGACCCAGATCTCGGTCACCTCAATGTCCCTTTTGTCCCAGTTGTAGCCGATGAGGTAGCAACGTGGTCCCAACAGTACACAGTAAACACAGCACTGGGTCTGTGTGACTCTTAGCAAGCTTGCTTGGATTGATGTGACGACCTCTCAACACAGTATGGCCTCCTCTTGTTTATAGCAACACTAAGTAGTTTTCGTGCTTGGTCACCTTACAGGTTGGAGGTGGAATTGTCTGCCATTCGAAGTACAGAGAAGGCCCACCAAACTTACTTAGTGCAGTTAAAGCCCATGGAGGGCGGCAAAACGAATTCAGAAGTGCCTTTCACCCTGCTACATGTTGATGAACCACTGAAACATCACAACACGATTTTGAAAACATTATTTTAACGTTAAAAAAACTACTTAGTGTTGCTTTGACTAGTGTCCATACAAAAGCCTGCCCATCCTTTCCAAGTGTAGCGCCATCTCAGTTATTGCCTCTTATAGGGAAAACAGGGAGGTTATCACGACTCTAAGGACCCAGCACTGACAGGGGAGGGAATTTGAGGACACCATTGATACTGTCAACAAAAAGGAGGCCCAAAATTTTCCAGCGTGGGCCCTGGCACTGTGACCAGCCGCAGAGCTGAGAGGTTGCCCTGTCTGTGGCTTTTGTGCCTGAAGGGTAATATAACGAATTGAAAAATGGGGGGGGGGGGGGGGGGGGGGATTCACAGACTACAATGGTGAACTGAAGCACACTTTTAGTTTACAGTTTCAGTTTAAGTTTACACTGGTAAACTGAATGAAAAAGGTTGTGTGTGTGTGTGTGTGTGTGTGTGTATGTGTGTGTGTGTGTGCACCAGTCAGCACTACAGTCAGTGTGTACATAAGTCCTTAAAACCAGGGAATTCCCTAGAATCAGAAATGGAGGGATTTACAGCCTAAACTGGCAACCTGAAGGAAAAAGTTTGTTGATGTGTGTGTGTGTGTGTGTGTGTTTGTGTGTGTCGGCGAGCGATGTATGCAGAGTAGAGGGAGTGTTACCACTGCTCCCCTCCTCCCTCCCAGCGAGGACCTCGCCTCAAAGCCGCCCGCGCTCTCACCGAGATCAAAGGCGGCTCAGAGCAAGTGCCAGGGGAGCTGGTTGCAACAGCACACACTCGTCAGAAGTGTCAAACACACACTGTAAACACGGCCCATTTGGTCTTTTATTTTTTTCGGCAGAGTTGCATCAGCCTCTCCCCCGAAAAAACTTGGGCATATCCAAAGATGCCTGTCTGTTTGTGTATGCGAACAAGCACTGCGTTTGTTTTGTTGATGTGTGCACACGAATACTGCATGAGGAATTGGTTTCAACTTAGCTGACAAATGTGTCAGAGTACATTAGAATATGTAATACCTGTTATGCATTGTTTGGCTGTGAAAGCCTGTTCTAATAATGTTTCTCCTTGTTTGTGTGTGTGTGTGTGTGTGTGTGTGTGTGTGTGTGTGTGTGTGTGTGTGTGTGTCTCCGCTTGTGTGCGGCTCTGTGTGTGTGTTTGTGCTTGTTTTTTCCAGTGGTCTGCCACCTACCCTGCATCAATGGTGGGAAATGTAGCACACGGGACAAGTGTCAGTGCCCGCCCAACTTCACCGGCAAGTTCTGCCAGATGCACGTCCCCAACGGCAGCCACCGCCAGCAGACGTCCGTGAGCCAGACGGGGCAGGTCCACTCCACACACACCCTCCCCCTCACGTACAACAACAACGGACAAAACCAGGGTAAGTGGCAGCGAGATCGCAGGGTGGTGACCTGTGGTCGACCAGGGGACAAGCCCTGCCCGTCCTAAAAAAATGCTCTGTCCATCCAAAACAAAAATGTTCCATTCGTTTTGCCCCTCCGCCCCCAGCTAAGCCAAATGCCCACCCACATGTGAGAATTCTGGTCACACCGCTGACAAGATGGCCACTTTTGTTTGGCTTCTCACAAGCTAAACCGGGCAAAGGGACAAAACGGGGCACAGTAGGATTTGTGTGGGTCCGACTGTGTAGGATATGTGTACCAGAAGAGCGACAAGTCAGTCATTTACATAATATAATACTATAATGTATAATAATATATTCATTCACATATATGATACTGCCTGCTGTGGCAGGGGACGAGCCAGCACGGGTCATGCATATATTTCTCTATGGCGTAGTCGTGTATGTCCATGGCCGGCATATTTACCTTGGTTGGCACGGCCCGTGCTGTGCGTGGGGATGAAGGGGCTCTTTCAGCTGCGGGGAAACCAATGGAAAGTGTAGGCCGGAGAGTGAGGGGTGATGCTTGAATTGGGCCCATTCAGAGGAAAGGTCAGCAGTGAACAGTTAGCATTTCTCTGGACTCTTTTTTTGGCCTTTCCATTCACGGGCCGCCGGACACCACCTCCACCCCTACCCCTCCTTTGCCAAATGGGGTGGGGTTATGGGGTGATTTGTTTTGGGGGGGGGGCGGGTCCTGTAATATGTTTTTGTTATACATCATCAGTCCTCACAACGTAGAGCCAAATAAATTGTACAGGGACGTTTTACACCAGGTTGCCAGGTTTGACAAGTTCCCCTAAGATATAACAGGCAGGATTAGTGCCATCACAAAGTTGTGATGATGAGGGAAATGGAAGTGCTTGCTGTGGAAGTCTTGGATGTCAGCTTTAAAGGTGTCATTCCATCATTTTTTTTTTCATTAATTTTGCAGGTGGTCTTTAGTATTAACAAATGCCATCTGAGCCAGTTTTGGTTAAAAAAAAATGCTTTAGTGCTCCTGTTTCAGGCTGTTGTAGTTTGGTGGAGGAGATGGAGCAGGAAAAATGACAGGTTCACAGTCACAGGCTACAATCATTCAAAGCCCATTTGATCATAGCACACCAACTTGAAGATCTAAATGTTTTAAACAAACACACCTACTTACCTATATTTTGCTAGGTGAATGTGTGCTGCAACGAGACTCCTCCGGTAATCACAACTATGGCATGGCTTTTTGTAAATCACAAACTTACGTCACTTTGTTTGCCCATTTCTTATTCACTCGTTATTCAATATATTTTCTTTCACTGACTGATGGAGGCAATTAGGGTAGAAGAACATTTTTACATGCAGCATGCATATACAACTCGGAGTGACCTATTGTATTTTTGGGGAATGACACCTTTAAGGATTTACTTATTACGACAACCATAGTGTAAAACTAATGACATCAAGTGTGACCATAAGGCAACATGTGTTTTACTTACATCTCATTTGCATTAAAGTCTCCTCTGTGGTTCCATCTATCTTACTGTCAGTGCTCTCTGTCTTCCTGGTTACAGCTCATTAAAGTACGGTATTCCTAATGGCACACAAAGTCATTAAATACTATCTTTGTTCAAAGATCCTCCAGGTATTACAAACCAAATTAAACACCGTCATACAGTCTAGAGAGATATTAATTCCCCCTCTTCCCCCTGCGGTGCTGTCTTCCTCGCTAACATCACCCCTCCCCCCACTTCCTGCTCATTACAGTACAGTTTCCCCCCAACTTTGTGAACATCCACGTGAAGCACCCGCCCGAGGCTTCCGTCCAGATCCACCAGGTGTCCCAGCTGGACTCCACGGGCCAGAAGGTGAAGGGTACGCAGACGGCCACCCGCCACCACCACCACACCTACCAGCACTCGGAGACCAGCGTCAGCCACAGCGGCCACGCCAAGGTCCAGCAGCAGGGCCACTCCTCCGTCGTCTACCCCAACCAGCAGACCTACACCCACTACCAGCAGCCCGTTACCTCCAAGACCCAGCTGGGCCGCTGCTTCCAGGAGACCTCGGGGGCCCAGGTGAGATAGATAGATAGATAGATAGATAGATAGATGGATGGATGGATGGATGGATGGAAGCGCGTGTGTGTGTGTGTTTCTGTGTCTGTGTCTGTCTATGGCTGTGTGTGTGTGTTTGTGTTTGCATGTTTGTGTCTGTGTCATAGGCTGCGTGTGTGTGTGTGTTTGTTTCTGGGTCTGTAATTGTCTGTGTGTGTGTGTGTCTGTGTGTTTGTTTCTGGGTCTGTGTCTATGGCTGTGTGTGTGTGTGTGTGTGTGTGTGTGTGTGTGTGTGTGTGTGTGTGTGTGTGTGTGTGTGTGTGTGTGTGTGTGTGTGTGCGTGTGTGTTTCTGTTTCTGGGTCTGTGTCTATGGCTGTTTGTGTTTCTGAGTCTCTATGTGTTTCAGGGTCTGTGTGTGTTTGTGTGTGTGTGTGTTGGAGGACCTTTTTGGATGGTCAGTAATAGTATGGATAGTAATTGGTCTGTGTGTTTTCACCATATTATTCAAACTATATATTAGCGTCATTATCTAAACCAGTGATTGAGTGTGTGCATCTTTGTGAATGTGAGGAGGCTGTGCAAGGAAGAATTGATGTGTTGTGTATTTGTGATGTCTGTGCACTGTCTCTAGACCCATGCTGGCTAATCTTTCCATAATTTTTCTTCCATGATTTTTATTTGGCCTCTCTTTCTCCTCGCTTTATCCTGGTCTGTATATGTACGTATGTATATATATCAAGTGTGTGTGTGTGTGGCACACGTGTGAGCTTGTGTATGTGTGTGTGCGTGTGTGTGCGTGTGTGTGCTTGTGTGTGTGCGTGCGCGTCTCCTGGTCTGTATATGTACATATGTATATATATCAAGTGTGTGTGTGTGTGTGGTTGTGTGTTTGTGGCACACATGTGTGTGCTTGTGTATGTGTGTGTGCGTGTGTGTGTGAGCGTGTGTGTGTGGCACACGTATAGTACACCCACTGCACGTCTGGGTGAGTTACGAAGCGGGAGGTTGAAGGCTTTTCTGTGCAGTAGCAGATGTCTGCCCTGTCTCTTGCCGCTTTCGTCAGCACGCTGATTGCGGCGGGCAGCGCTGATGAACTCCATCCGCAGGTCCGGCGAGAAGCTCAGCCCGGCTCGGCTCGGCTCGGCTCGGCTCGGCGCGGAGACGCTGGAGGATCGCCGAGAAAGAGCGCGAGCCCAAGAGCACTGCTCGGAAAGACTGCTTTTTCAATCAGCAGTGCTCGCTCGACACACCAATTGAAATTGAATCTCCTCCAAACGGCAATGCGACTACTGTGCTCTCTGTCATGTCAGATTGATTCCCTCCCTCTCTCCCTCCTCTTCCCTCGTCTCTACTCTTCTCTTTTTTTTTCCTCCCTCTCTCACCCGACAAATCAAGGATGCCGTTCTTCTTTCAACGGATTGGCCTGTCGGTTGGAACCCAAAAGCAAAAGCCTCATCCAGATCCTGTCTGGAAAACATATGCCAATTTTGTTGATGTCAAACGAGTCAAGACACAGTGTTGTATGATGTAAAAATAAAGAATAGCAGTCACATTCGTTTAGACTTTAACCACTCCTGCCCCTGTGCACTGCTGACAGCTGTAGATTGCCCCGCGATTCGAATCCCATTTGGCAGCGAGACCTACGGCATCGTGGGAAAGGGTTGACGGAGGTCGGCTACAGCGCTAGATCGCATGGGGTCTATCTGAGATGGAATCTGGGCTTTCAGTGATGGGGCTGGGTGGATGGGAGCAGATGAGGTCAGTAGAGGCAGCTTCTGATGTCCCTGTCTGTCGGAATAAGGCCAGCCAGGGCCAGGGAGTTGTGGAGTGGAGTGTGTGAGAGAGGACTACTGCCCTACAAAGCCAAAAGGCAGTAACTACATATTTTGTGAAATTAAGTTTAGACTTTATAAGTTTAGACTTATAAAGATCTCTGCCTTCTTCCTAATTACGAAAGTACATAAAATTATCACTACTATTATACATACAGCATGTTGGACTGGGCAATATGTAAACTTTAAAAGCATTCAATGTTCGCGCAGTTACTGAACTTTGTCTTAGTGTGTGTTAGTAGGGCAGAGTAGGTTGTTGTGAAGCAGTAAAGGGTTTTCTTGCTTTCCTGTGAGGTTTGTTCCAATTCACCTCAACCATTCTTAAATCTTCAGCTCACATTACATTTCTGAATCCATCTTCCCCCTCATTATCCTTTCTTCTTTTTTGCTCTTTTCATCTTCTCTTATCCTCTCTCTTGGTCTCTCTTCATGTCACTTTTTTTTGTTCCCGCGTCTTGCTTTCAATTCATTTACTTAGTTCTTCTGACTCTCCCTTCCTCTGCCAAGTACTCCCAGGTTTCAAAAGCATTATGCTCACACACACACACACACACACACACACACACACACACACACACACACACACACACACACACACACACACTTCTTTTCTCCCTCTCTGTTTCTGTCTGTCTTGCATTGTCTGTGTATCTCTTTCCTCTCTGACTTGATATTGTTAGCTGGTCCCCGGAGGGATTGACCAGGTATTGCAATGACCCTCTCCATCTGTGTGTGTGTGTCTGTGTGTGTGTGTGTGTGTGTGTGTGTGTGTCTGTCTGTCTGTCTGTCTGTCTGTCTGTCTGTCTGTCTGTCCGCCCATATGGGGGAGCAGGTTGCCATCTCTGATTGTGCTTGTTCTCTGCTGTGTTGCAGTGCGGTAAGGCCTTTCAGGGCCCTTTCCCAGGGCTGGTGAAACAGGAGGACTGCTGTGGAACAGGGGGCACATCCTGGGGCTTCCACAAATGCCAGAAGTGCCCCAAGAAACCATGTAAGTTTCCTGCACATTCACAGGCTCACTTAGTGCAGATCTCACACACCACCACACGCTTCAATGCTTCTCTCTCACACACACACACACACACACTGGTGTCATCTTCTTCTGTGATGTATGGGCAAACATCTAAAGTTACATAATACACCCACACACACACAAACACATTTACTGACAGACAAACATGCCTGCATACATAGATACATACATACATACAAACATACAAACATACCAACATACATACATACATACATACATACATACATACATACATACAATACCTGCCATGATGAATAGGATAAGGTCAGGTTTGATCTGCTTCAAAAACA
>CM050204.1:16733541-16756041 GCA_027475355.1 Coilia nasus | reverse complement strand
CTCAGGCGTGCCTTTCCTCACACACTAGCCTTTCCGGCTAATTATTCTGTCATCGCGCCTGATTGACAGCTCCTGCGAGCACGCTCAGTAGGCGTGGCCCACAGTGTCAGGCGGACGGCAGGTGTTGACGCGCCAGTAGAAACATGTTTATCCTTCTGGCTGCTCTTGTGTTTTTTTCTTTTGTTCCCTTCTTCTCTCACCCTTTTTTTATTTGTTTTGTTTTTGAAAGCACGGTAATTGTCATATTGAGATGTCCCTGGTGGCGGCTTTTGTTCGAAGGAATTTACTCGAAAAACATTCAGGATTGCCAGGCGGTGGGGTGGTGGTGGTGGTGGATGTGGAAGTGGGGTGGATTGTTAGGATTTTTATCTTCTGTGTAGATTATCATGTCTTTGCCATCTTGACTCACACATAGGCAAGTGGAACTAGGGCTGATTGCTACAGCGGATTCATTTTTCCCATTTCGCCTCACTCCTCTCTGCCCTGGGAGGAGTGCTTCTCTCTGCTTCATTCATCCTCACAGGCCTCTTACCATGAAAGGTCCGTTCAAATATTCATGGACCCTCCCTGCACAGAGACAGACAGACAGCAATGCTGGGGTTGTGTCTTACAGCATTACAGCATTACAGCATTACCGTACCAGGGTGAAAAAAATAACATATCACTGTCAAGTCCACTGAGATGATTTGTCTCCGTGGCCGATTGCTCCACTCTGAACAAGAACGAGCAGGAGTGTTGTATCAGCTTTGGTTTGAAGCAGGAGGGATCATCTGGACATTTTTTGTTTTTCTTTTTCATCTTCACTTTTCATTTTTTGGAAGAGGCACTGTCTGTGTTCTCCCGGGGTGCTTTCAAGCGTGGCTATTCCCTTTTCCTTTTAGTTTCAACCTCTGCAGCCTGAGCAGAAACTAACTCACACAGAGCCTGTTTGCTCCAGGTTAGGCTGAGGTGAATGACCACAAAGGGCTGGGCGTAGCAGAAACAAATTCCTATTTTCAAATTCAAATTAAAGATAAATAGATAAATAAAAGATTGTGTGAGTCATAGCTGTTCAGATCCTTTTCCCAGGACTAATATGCTGTAGTCCATGGAAAGACAACAGCTTGTGTTTCATGTTGAAGGCCAGCAGTAGCCTTGAGGCTTAATGAGCAACTTGTGGCTAGAGGGCACTTAATATCCCATTGCTCTCTCGCTGATCTGCCTTGTGGCCTTCACTGGAAAACTGGGCTGTGTGTGTGTGTGTGTGTGTGTGTGTGCGTCCGTGCGTGTGTGTGTGTGAGAGAGAGAGAGATTGTGTTTGTGTGTGTGTGTGTGACAGTGAGTGAGTGAGTGAGTGAGTGTGTGTGTTTCTGTATGTGTTTGTTTGTAAGTGTGTGTGTGTTCATGTGAGTATGATTATATGTTTTTGTGTGTGTGAGTGACTGTGTGTGTGTGTGTTATGCACGACAGAGAGTTCAACATAGATTACCACAGCCTGTATGTGAGAATACACTTGTGTGTGCATGACAGGGGTGTTAGCTGAAAAACAGCAGGTAAACACAATGAAAGATACAGACAGTCGAACAAATCAACTGGATTGTCCATGTGTCATGTCCTATGTCATATGTCCTATGTCACCACCCCCACAGCAGAGAGGCTCGTGTTGTCATGTGACTCATAGTGTGCGTGTGCTCCCTGTCTTGCAGATATTGACGAGTGCCAGCAGGTCCCAGGCCTGTGTCCCAACGGCAATTGCATCAACACACACGGCAGTTACCGCTGCTTCTGCCGCCCAGGCTTCCAGTCCGACGCCTCGCTGACCGGCTGCATCCGTAAGTGGACCCCCCCCCCCCCCCCCCCCCCCCCCCGCGCCATCTCTGACCTCAGCGACCTTTGACCTCTGACCCACCTGTCTTTTTTTTCTCCAACCCAACCATCGCATATAACGGTCTCCCTGGTCTGAATGCTGCATGTGAAGGCGCCACTGGAAGTAACTGTGCGCATGCATGCAGAAATGGAGGAGAAGAGTCTGCCAGTTTTGTGGATAAGAAGGCGGGAGGAGGGGTGTCATTGCTGGGAAATTGGGAAAGGGTTTGGCAATGGAAAGCATTCCAGAGAAAAAAGTGTGTGTGTGTATGTGTGTGTGTGTGTGTGTGTGTGTGTGTGTGTGTGTGTGTGTGTAAGTATATGCGTGTTTGTGTGTGTGTTTGTGTGTCCAGGTATGTGTGCCAAACTTTAGGTGTAGTTTTTTTGTAAACTTCCAGAGGATTATCCAAGTGTGTGTGTCATGTTTGGGCAGGATTTTTTTGGATTTTGTTTTTAAAGAATGCAAGGAACTCACCTCATCATGGAAACTGTAAATACAGCAAGAGTGATGTAGTGCGCTGTAAATCATGTCAGAAATACTGTCAATGGCTCCTTGCCCACAGGCATACAAAGTAGAGAGAGAGAAAGACAAGAGAGTGAGAGAGAGAGGCAAAACTAGAGAGTAAGGGATAGGGAGAAACAGAGAGAGGGAAAGAGAAAGAAGAACAGACAGAATAGTAAAATAGGAACAGGTAAACAGGAAGTAAGCCTCTCTATGGATTCTCTGTTCTGAGAGGGGTATTTTTGCTATGGGCAACCATGTAAGCCCTGCCCATCCCCATCCATCCCAACTCAAGCTTATCTGTACATCTCCCAAAGTGTATCTATGCTATCCTGTACATCCGCTGCCCCTGCCCGCCCCGCTCACAACATCTCCTGAGTGTGCGGTTGCTGGCTCTTGCTCCAAAGTTTAGCTCAGTGCTAATGAGTTCTGACTGGTCATTCATCAACATCACTGGGAGCTGCCTGAGCAGGGAAGCCCACTGGGTATGTCTCACCAAGGGGAACGCGATGCTGGAGCCACATCCCCCCCCACTCTCCCGGGACACTTGAATGTATAACACAACGCAAACATCAATTTTTCAAAAAAGAATGAAAGATGTTTTAATTTAGCAATATTTCAAAAAGTGAAGTGTAGGTGTTTGAAAAGGAATGATTTTTAATGTGTGCCTTTTGTAGCTCTGATTGGGTGTGTAATCCTCCTCACCTCGCCATTGTGTGACCTGCATGTGTTGCTTGGCTTGGCTTAAAACGAATGGCTTTGTTTTTTTGGCCAAGAGTTTCTGTATCCCTGTTTGCACATCTGAGTGTGTTATTGGCCACGGCGCACAGCATTATGCGATTATGCGTGTGGCAATGTGTGTTTTTGCCTTCGATAACGTGCATGACTGCAACAGTAACCAACAGTAATGGAGCGACCAAATGGAGCATGACTGCTCTGTATACGCTAGCGTCCAGCAGGGCTTTGAGCTCCTCTCTCTGAGTGAGGCACAAATGAGAGGGGGGAGGAGCCTTCCTGATGAGGGGATACTGGAGGGCCTGTGTGAACTGGAGGCCCATGTCTATCTCTGTCCTGTGTTCCTTTGCCAAACTGCTGAAGCACATTGAGCTACATCTTTCGTATGAAATATGCTATACAAGTAAAGATTATTATTATTATTATTACTATTATTATTATTATTATAAGTATTAGTTGTAGTGTAGTATTATTGTTACTACTATTATTATTATTATTTATTTGCACTGTATGAACTGGAGAAGAAGAAGAGTCTGTTCCTTCAGAGTCCAGAAGCATCCTCCTGCTCTTCTCCTTCTCCTCCCCACTGTGCTGTTTCTTTTCTTTCCTGTACACCGGCTGTCCTCTGATCACCTCAGTTCTCTCTTTCTTTCCATCTCTCTCTCTCTCTCTCTCTCTCTCTCTCTCTCTCTCTGTCTCTCTCTCTCTCTCTGTCTCTCTCTCTCCACTTGCTTCACTCTCTGCAGGAGAAAAAAACAAAAGGCTAGATAGTGTCGCTTGTGTAGAAATAGGTGGAGAGGGAGGCTGAGGTGAGGTGTAGGCTCATGTGGAGAGAGTAGAGAGTAGCGCTCATGCTGAATAGCTGCTCTGACCATGGAGGCAACATCACTGTAGCTCAGAGAAGGACTCACTCAAATGAATTGGTGGTTTGGCTTGGGCTTCATACTATTTAAATATGGACAGAAAAATTGAGTTTGGGTGTGAGTTTGTGAGTTTGTCTTGTGAGCCCTGGGGGAGGGGTGGGGTAGGGTGTTTAGGAGGGGTGCCACAGGGCAGCGTGTGTGTGTGTGTGTGTGTGTGTGTGGCGAGGTACATAGATGAGGTTCTGTGGCTGGTGTGATTGCTGCCTGCCATGGCCGATTTCCCCCGTGTGTCCGAGTCGAGAGGCATGAGACTCACAGGCGCCGTCACAATTAACGCGGGACAGCCCCTCCTTTCTCACCCTTACACTCCAGAACAGTCATGCAGCCACACGGACACACACACACACACACACACACACACACACACACACACACACACACAGGCCAACACATTATGCACACACAAACATATTTATGTACATGCATAAACACATAAACACACACACACACATAACCACACAGTGACCATAATCCACATAAGTGTGTGCTGCCTCCACTTTGAAGTATAAGTAATGTGACACAGTATTGAGAGGGTAAAATAATGTTAGACAAATTAAAAATTGGGATCCTGCTGTGGTAACCTTTCGTACATAAGAAAAGCTAAAGGAAAGGTAATATTTGCTAATATTTGTTTTCTTCTAGTCCTGGCAAGTATCGGCCCAGTAGAGCATACTGCCCTACAAAGCCAGAAGGCAGTAACTGGGTAATTTGTCAAATTGAGTTTAGACTGGAGTTTGACTTTACAACACCTCATTTGTCTGGGGACTAAATCTCTGGCTTCTTCCTGTTAAGAAAGTACAGAAAATTATCACCACGATTATGCATACAGCATGTCTGACTGTATGACAACTTCTCAGTTTCAATATTCACTTATAGGGCAGCATAGCAGTCATTCAACATCTATTTACACATCATCCTGATACACTGGCTCTGGGGCAGACTTTCAACACAATGGCAAAAATATACTCTTGTGTATTTTTTAAGTCTGGTTGTAGCCACACTAATACAATAATTTAATTTTATGACTGAGCATGTAAACATACTGACTGACCCGTACGCTGTGCAATCACTTGAGGCACACGCGCACCCTGGCTTCAGGATGGTGCGGTCACTGTTGTTTGGCTTGACATCAAACATGGTTTCAGTTCTCTCTTACTGTCTGGCTCTCTCTCTCTCTCTCTCTCTCTCTCTTTCTCTCTCCGTCTGTGTATGTGTCTTGCTGGGCATCCCTTGGGTCTGGTGCATGCATGCCCTTTGCACAATGTCTTCCAACCTTCGCATGATGGAGTTGCTATGTTTCACAGAGCCGGTTACAATTACAACCTTTTTTTTTTGGCACAACAGGGTCTGGAACCAACCCTTTTAAATGGTCCACTCCCACAAACTCCATTCCTCACACCCATACCACTCTGTTGCACATTGCTCTCTTCTCAATTTGTTATGTTTGCTACTTACAGTATGCTCTGTGTATGTTTTGTAGCGTAGTAGTACCTTACTGTAGAGTTTACTGTGCACTGTTTATTTTCTGCCACTCAAAAATCCCTTTGAAAAAGGTGAAGCCTCTCAGTTTAAACTCTGTTTGTCCTTCAGTTATACTAATATATATATATAATATAATATATAATAAGACATACCTTTGGGAGGTTTTTACCATTGTGTCAAGGCATTTTTGACTCAAACTGCTAAAGTTGGTGTTCACTTGTTCTTGTAGCCCATTAGTGGGAGAGTTAGTTGGGACTGTTCTCTCTCTTTTTTGTTAAATGGTGATGGGAAACCACTTTTATTCTTTTCCCCTCTCTCTCTCTCTTTTTCTCTCTTTTTCCCCCATGTATGTCTTACACACTGGTGCACTCCACTTCAACCCTGTTTTTCCTCCATCACACACACTCCTGCCTCCTCCTCCTCCTGCTCCTGCTCCTCCTCCTTGTCCAGCCGACACTCCTGTCGTCCCGGTGGAGAAGGGCGCTTGCTTCCGATTGGTCGGCTCGGGGAAGCAGTGCTTGCACCCGCTGTCCACTCAGCTGAGCAAGCAGATGTGCTGTTGCAGTGTGGGTAAAGCCTGGGGCCCCCGCTGTGACAAGTGCCCCCCGCCTGGAACAGGTAAGCCTCCGCCCCACCACCTCCACCCCCCAGCACCAACCACCACCACCACCACCACCTCTCGGCCCACCTTTCCACCCTCCTAGCCTGGTAAATCAGCTGCTGGTACAGAGGGTCTGGCTGTGCAGAATTTTGCCAGACGAATCAGTGAACGCAGGGAGTGTTCATGAGCGACGCTTGGATGTTGTGTGCTACATTTGAATTGTAAATGCGTAGACAGGCTTATTGCCAGACTAACTGATATGTCACGACCAGACTTTAGCGATTAGGTAAAGGTAAAACCACTGGTTTTAAACTTGAGCAGAGTCTTCACCCCCAGGAAGAAAAAACGTTTCTCAATGCAGCACAGCCAGACCCTCTGTACGAAATTAAGTGTAATACGAGGGGCTGGTTTACCAGGCTACCACCCTTCCACCCAAATCCCCAGCCTAGCAGGCTTCCTTGCTGGGCTGTGCAGGTGTGGGGCACAGTGGGGTGTTGTAGAGTGGGTCTCGTGTCACCTTGCTGTTTTTACCCACTGTAGGTCTAATGCATGTGTGTCTCCTCTGCTAGAGCTGTGTAGAAGCTTCTGGTTTTACCATCAGGCACCACCACTACTGGTTACACACCCTGTGTCTTCATGTGCATGCACACACACACACACACACGAACAAGTGCTCTTTAGCCACGATGCATATGTCTGTCAAAACATGCCTCATTGAGGTCCAAGTTATTGAATCTAAGTAGGTGATGAACCAACAACACTTCTCTCAGAATGCACATTTTATCATAGATGTTGTCATAGTAGTACAAAGCAACTATTACCAAGCTTTTGAAGAGTCTGAAACATGCATGTTCTGTGGGTTGTGGAGGGTTTAAAACTGTATTGGGTAGTCACTCAGAGGTGGCTATATGTGTTGGACGTCTGGGGCAAGATTAAGAGCCGTTAAACACGTGTTTACTAAACATCTGCTCTCTTAATCTGGGAACAGGCTTGAGCTGGACAGACAGGTGGGACTAAATTCTTTAGCTTTCCTATGCTCATTTTTTCCCCCTCCTACTTTGCCCTCCTTCTCTTTGTTTCCAAACCAAGACCAAGACTGTTCTCTGGCATTTTCAAACGGAAGCCCCACATGGACGGTTTATTTTGATTATTGAATTTCACAGCGTGCGCTTTGTTTCCGTTGGCGCGCCACGTTGTCGGACAGCTGTTTCTGTTGTCCTCGCGAGACGGGGGCCTGTCTGTTGGTACATTCTAGCAAAAAAAAAAAAGAAAAGAAAAGAAATCTCCTCGGTGCTCCCTGGCGTGGGCTGTCGAGGACAGGAAACAAAGTCTCCCGCTGTGGCTTAAGCATGTGTTCCTCTTGGAGATGCTGTTTCATGATAAGGCCCTTGGAAGAGGAAGGGCCGCCGTTACGCTGTGTTACATCTGTTTGCCTCGGTAGCCAGGTTCTCTTCTTAGGCCAGGAGACAAGTTCACTCCACAGCATGATTTTGCCACCTTTTTAAATTAAAATAAGCCAATAAAAAGACCCTTTAAAAAAGTTACAGTGTCTGTACACAATATAGATCCTCAAAATGTCGAGACGGGAGATGTGTGTTTATGCACGTGTGTTTGACTGCGTATATGTGTGTGTATGTGTGTGTGTATGTGTCTGTCTGTCAGAAAGGGCAAGGAGGGCAGATAAGCCAGGAGCCAGGTCGACTTCCCAGGATGTTTTTTGCTACCTTTTATCTTATTTTTTTATCTTTTATCTTATACCTTTGGCCATTACAAGTTTATAATGACCACCCCCAATGTCAGGGGCCAAAAAACAGCCTTTATGGGAAAAGCTTTTGGCGAAATTATGTAATTGTAAATATCATGGTACTACAACTAAACTAAATGGTCATATAACTAAAATTTGGCGTGGTGTATCCTGACACATAGGGAAAATTAGCAGAAAAATATTTTAGGGATTGCCTTTCTACTGTCAAATATCACACTCATCATTGTCCAAAAGACAAAAAAATGTCTGTCTGCCTGACAAATTGTAATGACATGTGCATGTTATTATTATTGTGTGTTATGCCTGCCACAGACAAAAATGCATGGGCAACACAGGTTACAGAAACACTGCGTTTTGCCACACAGACTCCCCAACAAGCAGCACCTGAATATACCACATTATATATGACAGGTGAAGTCAGGTAGTGTAGGGTTATCATTGCAAATGTTCTGTAGTTTTGTTTTGCCATTAGCCTGACTGTGGCAGGGAAGAAACTGTTGAAAAAGTGTTCCATGAGTGATGATCCTGTCTGCTCTGCTGTGTCTTAGATTGTACGAACAGGGTTTGTGCCTAAACAGAGAGTGTGATGGGTGGAGTGAGTCTCTGATTATTCCCTCTGCTCTTTTCTGACTGTGCTGTGCAAGTTTTCTATCTATGATCCCCTTCGCACTTATACAATATGTGTTATTTTAATATGTATTTGTTTCAAGTTCATCTGTCCATGTGTTCCTCTGTCTCTTTGTCTGGGCCCCTTTCCACACAGACACAACAAGTAGCTCAAGAAGTAGCTAATGTTTAATTGTTTAATGTTTAATTATTATTAACTAACTCATGGTTAGTCATGTAGAAAAATATAGGACACCAATCTCCTAATAGCCTCAATCTCTTTCTATTTCCAGAAAACTAGATCCATTTACCTGCAAAATGTCTTTGCTGACATACCTCAGGATGTGATATGAAGGGTTAGCGTGTTGGTTGGTTAGTGTGTTTGTGTGTGTAACCTGATTGTTTTATCTTGCACCCTGATCTCAGTCCACCTGGGGCCTTATTATTTACTTTTAATGTAATTCACTTCATATAGTAGAGCAGTACATAAGTCAAGTCACAACTCTTTTTTTAATGTTGTTTTTAGGCAAACATATGCTTAATCCCATATGGAATGGTAATGGTTAAATGTTTTGTTTTCTCCTGGGCTTAAATTGAAGCTTAAAAACACAAAATATACATTTAAGGCAGTGATATGTATAATAACATGCTGGTTGATGGCCATTTGTTAGGCGGACAGACATTTTTTTTAACTTTTGGGCAATGATGAGGGTGATATTTCACAGTAGACAGGACAGCAATCCCTAGAATCTTTTCCTGCTAGTGTCCCCTATGTGTCAGGATACACCGTGCAAAAGTGTATGGTTATATGACCATGTATGTAGCTGCAGTAGCATAATATTTACAATTACATAATTTCGCCAAAAGCTTTTCCCATAAAGCGTGTTTGGCCCCTGAGACCAAACGGAGCCGAGTTGGGGGTGGTCATTATCAACTTGTGATGGCCCAAGGTATAAGATAACAGGAAGTAATATTGATAAAAGGTAGCAAAAAACATCCTGTGGAGTCAACCTGGCTCCCAGCCTATCTGCCCTCCTTGCCCTTTCTGACAGATAGACAGACACACGCACGCGCACACACACACACACACACACACACACACGCACACACACACACACACACACACACACACACACACACGTGCATAAACACACACACCTTCCCATCTCCCATCTCAAGCCTTGACATTTGAGGATGCTGTGTATAGACACTGTAACTTTTTTGATGGGTCTGTTTAATGGCTTATTGTATTTAAACAGCTAGCTTTTCTTTCAGGGAGTGGCTGTTCTTATCTCTGTGAAAGGCGATTCACTGTTTCTGTTCCCTTCCCTTTGGGAGTAGCCTACTGTCACTGTATCAGTTATGGTGGAGCAAGATGTCGATGGAACAGCAGATGTGTATTGTTATGGCAGTCAGTTTTATAGACACACACACACATACACACACACACACACACGCGCGCACACACACACACATCTTATCGTCATGTAATCAGGGTGCAAGGGCAAGTGTTGGACGTATGTGCTTCTCTCCTGGCGCGTGACAGGAAAGCAGGGGGTTTGGGGTGGGAGGGGTGGGGAGGGGTTTGATTATGGAGGAAGCTTTGGGGTGTGCCATATTCTCTTCACGTTATTGCTGGCATGCAATAAATCAGCTTCAGCCCACACAGTGGTCACGGAGCATGCATTTAAATCTGTACGAGAATCATTAAATAAACCGTAAAGCAACCGCATTTTTTATTGTTTTGTGGCCAATCATCCATTATTTTCACCTCTTATTTTAATGACTTTATTGTGCTTCTCATTATTTTCATTGTCCATATAATTTGTAAAATACCTCCCACCATCACCACAGCGTCAGTGCTTTATGACAACACAAATAAAAGTTCTGGATTGATGTCGTAAAACTATCTGTTTTTTTTTTTTTTGTTTGTTTGTTTTATTTATCCCACCACTCCTTCCTCAGCTCTGTTTCAGGAGATCTGCCCTGGCGGGATGGGCTACCACGTCCACGGACAAACCAAGCACAACCCCGTTATCCGACTACAGCCCCAACCTCAGCCTCGTGAGCCGGTCAACCCCCCGGTGCCCCTCCCCACCGCTCACAAACCCGTGGAGGCCCTGAGCGTGACCGAGAGACAACTTCCTGGCGTACCAGGTCAGTCAGCTCAGACGCCCTTTTTTCTTTTCTTTTTTTTATAGAAAGAGAGGCCAAAGCCTGGTCCTAGTCTAGACACATGCCTCAGTGGAAAGAAGAGAAAAGGGTTAAGGACGTACCTTCAGGCTGACCAAGCCAGTGGGGATTCTCTGTCAGGATGCTTGGGTTAGAAGATTTTTGTTTGTTTGTTTGTTTGTTTTTTGTTTTGTTTTTCCCATTTGTTTATTTGTGTTTGTTTGCAGTCGAATGTCTGACTCCTCAGTCTGTGTTTTGGTTCAGTTTTTTTTTTTTTTACCATCATCAGCAGATTCTCATGACCAGTGCTGAATAGAGATCTCTGTTCCACCACCACCACCACCCCCAACCCCTCTACCCATGCCCACAAATTAGTGTCTGAATTTCATACACTGTCGAAAATCACCACGAAGCACTCTCTCGTAGGAAAAGGTTATCAGGGAAAAAAAGACACTAATAACATCCAGTACAAATTAGTGTCATTCTTTGTCTTGAATGCCCCAGACATTCAATCCAGTTAGCAGCACAAAGAAAGCCCACATGCTCTGGCATGCAGGGTCTACTTGGGCCCTCGCATCCTGAGTAAAAGGCACTCTTTTCTCCCTTGGAGTAGATGTTTGGCACACCGAGGCCTGAAACTGGGGGGGGTTGAGGGGGCGAGGTGTTGGCAGTGCCAGAGTGGAGTAGTCTCAATTTGTTCCAAATTGCCAAGCATTCAGACAGAAGGAATTACTGTGGGACAGACTCGCATCCCAACACAACCACTTCGACGAAGACCTACTTTACTTTAAGTGTCCTTCTTGCGGTGGGTGTTTGAGGAAGCAATGCATTGCTCCCTCTACTTTGTGTATTTTTCTAATCATATTCTCCTAATCCAGAACATGGCCCAAATGTGTCTGGTGTGTACTTGGTTTTGAGTTTGACTTTATTTATTTTGACAGGGACAGTGTACACAGACATTAAACTTGAACTGGAAAAATGTTTCGTACCAGGTTTAGCAGATGTTGCTGTTTCTCATCTGTAGTCCCCAGACAGGTAGTGAATAATGAAAAAATATAAAAATATGTGAAATATAAAAAATAAAGTGTGCAATATGAATAGTTTAAGGTACATATGCACCCCCACACATAAATACATACATTCATAAGGGATATTACGAAACAGGCTAAAAGCACATGTCACATAAAATATACCATAAAGTATGCCAACATTTTCAGAATGAATGAATCAAATACTTTATGCTTGGTGTCTTTCATAAAGTAAATGGCAAAGATTTTGGACAGGTACCAGATAAATAGTTAATCAAACCACTCTGCTAACACATAGCCGCCAGTTCTTCAGGGTCAAATGAATGTCCTCATTAGTTTTTGTCTGCAAGGCCTTCTTTCCACACATAATGTAACATAGTGTATTTGAGAGAGAGAGAGAGAGAAAGGGAGAGAGGGAGAGAAGGTCTGTGATTGTGTTTGAGTGTCTGTGTGACAACTTTATTCACTTACCCTCCAAACCTTTTCGGGTATGGTTGTCCATGCATCTGCACGTGTGTGTGTGTGTGTGTGTGTGTGTGTACACATCTGTGTGTGTGGTGTTAGCTTTTGCTCTCTCTACGTGAAAAATATCATCCATATAGCTTTTATAGCCTCTTAGCAAAACTAGCCATAAAATAACATGAGCCTGAAATATGACATGGAGTTAGGCCAATTTTATTCTTTCCCTCGCTCCTCTCTCTTTAAAAAAAAATTCGCAAGCAGGGTGCCCTTGCTCTGTAATTAACATTTGTCCTCTTGGTGGAGTGAGATCATATTTCCGTGTCCAGAGTGACTTTGGAGCCAGCCATCTAATTCCAGCGTCTGTTATTGTTTCATCTGCCACCCCTACCACTGCAGGAGAGGACGGGCGAGCTGGCTGTAATTATATACAGTAATTCATTTGGTATGAGGGCCGAAAAGGTCCCTCAAGTCCCTGTGTGCTTGTAAATGAGATGTGTGTGCATCACGTTCAAGTGTGTCTCACTATCTTTATTTTGTTTTTGTTTGTTTATTTATTTATTTGATTTTGTTTATTTACTTTGAGCAGTAGTCACAGTGGCCCCGGAGCAGGTAGGTGTGTCACTTGCGGCCATTACAGGCTTCCCAGCATGCAGCTGTGCCTCTCTTACCCCGTCGCAGCCTGGTGCACCTCTGTGTCCAAACGGCACTCACGCGGCAAATCAGCAGCTCTGCATGAGGTCGGCAATCAGCACTGCATGACAATCAATACAATGCACTCTGCTTTATTCTTCTCACGTGATGACACTGAAGGAAGAGATATCTTTATGCCCAGAGAGAGACAGAGTTTTTGCAACACTGCCAAATCTGCAAATTGAAAACATGACACCCAAGAGAGCCTAACCACATTTGTTTTTGTCCAAATAAGTTATACCTGTTCCCTTTTTACCTGTTTAGGTTTTTTTTCTATCAACAGTGCTTGTTTTGTAGACTATTTGAGACAGATTTATGTGTAATGATTTTTTTACCCAGAAATATTGCCGCAAAATTGTTTCAATTTTTCTATTAGAGAAGCGCTGTGCAATGCTTGCAATGCTTACACTCCTCTGTTCCACAGCTCAAGGTCTTTCTGCCATAGAAACCTAAGCTGTTGTTTTGCTAAAAAACCTTCACATAGAAGCAATAAGCATTTAAACAGGCCACAGACTCATTTTCATTCAAGGCTTTGAGTGTGGTCCAAAACAGCGAGTCTCCCACCATGAATGCACATATGGGTATAGGCACTATCACCACGCTTAAATAAATGTAATTTCAGCTGGCCAACTGTCAACACTTGGATTTTCTCATTTAGTGTGAGGGCTTACAAGAAGTCGAAGGAAAATGCTTTGTGTAGTAATGAGACAATCAGAAGGAATCCCTGAAGGCACAAGTAGATCCACTTAGTTTTATTTAGTTGCCTCTTGCTTCGGAGAAGACGTGAAATCGATAGTTTAGATCCCCATGAATGCTGATTTGAATTCTTAGAACTTTCGCCAGAAAGAGGCATTTCATTAATTTACACCAAGGCCTTCTCACCCGCTTGTAAAGTGACAAAGACGTCTTTGAATTGAACCATCTGTTTATAACTTTAATTACGTTCACTCCAGTGCCCTGAAGGTGTTTTTGGGTTTGAGCACATTAGTTATTGCAGCCCAGATTTAAAAGTTGATTGTTTTCTCTCCGTTTGGTGAGTGTCCCTGTGAGATTTGTGGCCGAGCCCAGGATATTGTTGTGTACACAGCTCTTTTGGTCACCAAAGTCTGGCTGTGATTGTCTCTGAGGGAGTTTAATGTGAGCATGAGCATCATGTGAGCATGATATGAGCAGTGACAGGGCTAACACACAACCACAGTGTCTGAAGAAATATCCCAGACATGCCCAAAGGCTTATTGTCTTTCATCTCAAACACAACACAAGCCCACTTGTTTAGACAAAAAAAAAACTCAAATACACTGTCCCGACCTTAAAATACTAGCTGTTGTAAGCTTTTAAAAGAACACGTACATAGTTAAATAGGTGTTTGCTAACAAATTTGTAGTTACACCTATAGCTACTGTATGTTTTAATTTATAAACCTTATGTAATAATCTCAATTTATAAATACTAAATTAGTTTAAAATTTTACAAATTTCATTGCACTGCAAGGCTTTGGGCAAATAAGGTGAATGCCAGTCAGGTGTGCTGGTATCCTGTAACACCAATTATAAATTATTGGTTATGTTATCGTTATGTTATGTTGCCATAGGCTTATTCTTGATTTGACAACATTGTTTATATGAGAATAACCGATGAAGTCTACTTCTGCTGCTGCCATCAGACTCAGAGACACCAGTGTGACACGTATGGCTGCTTCTCTAGGATTTGCTCCTCGACCATATTTCGCTTTCTGGCTGTCGCTCTCTCACAGTCACACAGCTGCTCTCGCTAGCCCCCTTTCCCTCTGCAGCTCTCATCACCAGCCCATCCGGCTCACGCGCCAGTGTCCAACCTGCTAGTCCTGCGGTGTCACGCAGTCACCTCAGTCGGCCTTCTCCAACCAATGGCCGTCAGGGCACGCGCTCAGCGTTGCATGAGAGGTGGCAAAAAAGCCACCAGACACAGACGCAGCCAAAGCTTCTCAGCGGCAAAACCGCGCCTGAGCCGAACCTGCGCCTGAGCCGTACCTGAGCCGTACCTTAGCCTGAGCCGTACCTGATCCGTACCTGAGCCGTACCTGCACCTGAGCCATGCCTGAGCCATACCTGCGCCTGAGCCGTACCGCACTGCAGTGGCCACAGCTAACCACATGTGTCTGACCTCACTGAGGCCCTTTGCCGAGTTCCTTGTTGGATCTCACCTGTGTGCTCTGTGTTGTCTCTTTGAAGGAGCGCATTCTCCCAGGCGCTACTAATAGGTCTGTAGTTGAGCCTCTACAACCCCTGCTCTCCCCGGGGATATCTACCATGCCCTTGGAGCCAACCTACCCAGGTGTCTAAAATCTGCTGTCTCTTTCCGTCTCTGTCCCCCTCTGTCTCTGTGCATTTCTTTCGTTCTTTCCATTTTTTCTTTCTTTCTCTCTTTCTCTCTTTCTTTCTTTCATTCTTTCTTTATTTCTTTCTTTTTTCCTTTCTTTCTTCTTTCTTTCTTACATTACCTTTTCTCCTCACTTTTGCTTCCCTTTCCATTTTGTCTGCTTTTTTCTTTGTTTCTTTCTGTTTCCTTCTTTGTTTCTTTCTTTCATTCTGTTTCCCACACTACCTCCTCCTCACTGTTTCTTCTCTTTCCCTTACTTGATCTTTCTTTATTTTTCTTTCTTTCTTTCTTTCTTTCTTTCTTTCTTTCTTTCTTTCTTTCTTTCTTTCTTTTCTATTCACCTTTTTTTCTCCTCCTC
Source organism: Coilia nasus (assembly GCA_027475355.1). Lineage (NCBI taxonomy): Eukaryota > Metazoa > Chordata > Actinopteri > Clupeiformes > Engraulidae > Coilia > Coilia nasus. The sequence goes on along the minus strand of CM050204.1, from coordinate 16,740,514 downwards.
ATCCTCTTGTCTTGGTCCTCCCTTGTTGGGTGTCTGTGGTCCACATGCTGTCAGCTGTTTGTGCTCTGGAGGTGAGACCCTGCCACTGGGACTACAGCGGTTTCCTTAGATGTTCCTTAGATCCCTGACTCAGTGTCCCACTGCAACAATGAACAGCCCCCTCGGCAGAGGTGCTGATTGACAGCAGGAAGTGACAAAAGTCACTGATTACTGGATCCATGTAAAAGGGAACAAACCTTCACATCCAGGATGTTTTGATGTTTCTTTTATTTTCCTTTTTTCTTTTTTTATTATCTTGTCTTGTGGTTACAGCTGTGGTTAAAAGAAAGTTAATAAGAGTTACCATTTCAGACAAGTGACTTACCCATATGCTTTTATCGTTCTACATCTTTTTTGTCTTCCCTCACTCACGTTTTTCTCTTACCTCTTTTTCCTACCTTCTTTTTCACAATCTGCAATCTCTCCTCTCCTCTATGCCTCCACCTCTCTCTCTCTATCTATCTATCTATCTATCTATCTATCTATCTATCTATCTATCTATCTATCTATCTATCTATCTATCTATCTATCTATCTATCTATCTATCTATCTATCTATCTATCTATCTATCTATCCATCCCTGCTCCGTTTTCCAGAGGTTGTGGAGAAAACATCCCCACCGGTACCTGTGGAGATCCTGCCCTCCAGTGCTAGTCAAGGCATTGCTCCTACCCAGTTTGCAGGTACAGTTGCCCTTTGACTTACACAAACAGACAGACACACACACACACACGAACACACACATTCACATAGGGGTTTGATGGAAACATACTCTTACATGCATACTAGTAAACACAGTCACAAATACTGTCACAAACACGCATATTCGGTTCAATGCAAACACACACACACACACACACACACACACACACACACCAGGGATGGAAAAGTGGATGATAAATTCTGGACACAAAATAATAATTCACTATTGAGTGGCTGGGGAATTGTATAATTTATATTGTGAGTGGCTGGTAAAAGTTCACATTTTGCAAAGTTAATTTCCACCCCTGCCACACACACACACACACACACACACACCCAAGCACACACTCACACACACACACTTTGCTACTCTGTATACATTGGCAGTCTTAGTTGGCACTGTTGCCCGCTGCAGATGCCTTAGGGGCGATAAGAGCACTGCCACGCTGTGAATGCATAAAAAAGAGTACTTGACATTTGCAAGGATAACAAATGCATGAATGGCCTATGTGAAACGGAAGAGGAAAGTTTGTAAAAATACCTTTGTTATCGCCGTGTTACGGCCTCACTCACGCAAACATATACACCATTACATGCACACACATGCGTACACACACTCTCACACATACACACTCCCATTAACCGTGCATTTGCTTTTAATCCATCCATCAGAATTCTTCACAGGTCAGGGGCAAAAATAGAGACATTGGAGAAATTCACCTCGAAGGACTGAGCAGCACTTTCAGTCCTCGTACCTCTCCTCTTTTGTCCTTGACCCCCCTTCACACACACACACACACACACACACACACACACACACACACACACACACACACACACACACACACACACACCATGTGGGAATATTTTAGGTAGGTCTAAATTTAGGAATCCTGACTTGCAGTGCGATAGAGGCGACTACAGTATATATCCGTGGGCAGCAAGACAGACAGACGCACACACCAACACACACACACACAAACACACCTACACCCCCACTCCCTGTCCTCCAAATAACAATAGTCAGTGAAACCTCCTGACGTCCTGGTGTGTAATCTGATAAAAGTGCCACAGTCACACCGCACCAATAAACAGAATGGCCCTCCAGCCTTAGTCCTCGCCCGATCCCGAAGCTCAGGCTTTATTGTTTTTTTACAGGGGGCTCTGATTTTAGTTGTTGTTGCCGTGGTTATTTCAAGAGAGGCGGTGTGTTGCTGGGCCAGCCTGTTCGGTGCCACCTTGTTGCTAAGCAACACATTGCGTGACCCTACACTTAATTTTATTTTGGTTCACAGGACAGGGATGTTAGTGTATGGAGTTGGCTGTTTGTATGCGTGTGTGTGTATGTGTATGTGTGTGTGTGTGCGCACACGCATGTGTTCGTTCTAGGCTATATTTATATACTTGAAATGCGTTTAATAGATGTAATAGTCAAACAGCCATGGTTTCAAATGTGGAAGAAGAAAAATTTGTCGTAAAAAAAGATAAATGAAAACCTGAGCGGGACTTTGCTTTTGCCCAGCCTCAGGCCCAGGAAAACCAAAATGTCTGTGTGGATATTTCTGTGCCTTTTGCTAGGCAGATCTCCAAACCACCAGACGTCTCTCTCGCTACGCGCGCCCTGCGTCCAGTCTCAGAGGAAGGTGACACCTTATTAAGAGCCCGCAGTAATGTTATGAGGATTCTTGATGACAGACAGTCCGTAAACGTAACCAAGTAATCACTCTCCCTCGTTCCGCAATTAGAAACCCATATCAGCCGGTCGGGTCATTTTTGAATGGCTGGCCCTTGGGCCATTTGACGTTGTACTGCCCTGTGTTTTGCTTGGCTGTGAGTGAAGTCTTTCAATGAGAAATGAAAACAAATGTAGATAAATACATGGAAATACATGGAAAGCGAACGCCGAAAGACTGTTTTTCCATGTAGAGGTTAAAAGCTACACGGCACCCTCTTTCATTTTCCCTTTCTGTTTCTCTCTTTCTCTCCCTCCCTCTCTCTCTCACACTCTCTCTCTCTCTTTTGGTCTTGTTCTCCTTTGCTCTACACAGAGGTGAATGAGTGCCAGGTTAGCCCTGACATATGCGGCCCTGGCATCTGTTACAACACACCGAAGGGCTACACCTGCCACTGTGATGAGGGCTTCCAGATGGATGCAGAACAAACCACCTGCGTAGGTAAGGCACAGCGAGGTCACAGGCCTACGCCCCGAACCTGACCTCCTCAGCTACCTGACGGACATATACTCAACAACCTGTTACCCAAGCTGGGGCAGCTGGGGTCTAGTTAGGGAGTTGGTCAGAAAGTCGAAGGTTCGAATCCCACCCTACCCATGGCTGAAATGCTCTTGAGAAAGGCATCTGACCCCACACTGCTCCAGGGACTGTAATTGAAACCCTGTAAATGAATGTAAGTTGGTCTGGATAAGAGCGTCAGTTAAGTGTAACATATGGTAAAAGTGCAGTTTTCTTACTCGTGTTGTTGAGAAGGGTGTGTATTTACAAGGGCTTTTGTCGATATAGAATTACAAATGAATTAGCAGAAGATGTTCACAATTAATAACAATTAGATTTTAGCAGTATGAGTAATTCTAAGAAATGGTTTGTACAGTCTTTATACAGTCTTCTCAGCAAATGCATGACATTTTTCCTTGCTCTGGCAAGAAGTCTTGGCATTAAATGATCATACGTACCTTTGTTCCCTGGAATATTTCAAATTAAGTGGTTATGATTTTGTTTAAATGCAAACACATTTCTCTTTGGCTGATGTACTCTCATGCTCTCATTTTAAAAAAAATAAACACCGTTCATTTGCACAGCTGAACAGGAAGACCTTTGGCCAATATGGCAGTTTGTTATAAAGTGTGTTCCTTTGTTGGGGCAGCACGATTTACAGACCTCCTGCTTAGCCTAGCGTAAGTCTTTAACCCATAAGCAATTACACAGCTATTGTACAGTGGCAAATAGCTTTGGCCATTAGCTGGAAATCTTATTGCAGCAGAAAGGGCTTCTCATCCTTCCTGGAATGATGGCGGAGCTGGCCAGTATGTGGGGTAGTGGTGGCCTGGCCTGGTTAAGATATCGGACCTCAGGATCCTCAGGATCGCAGGTTCGAATCCACCAACTGCCAGTAGTGCCACTGAGTCACCCTGAGCATGGTACAGTCCCCAAACACTGCTGCCCGGGCGCCGTTGTCATGGCTGCCCCCTGCTCACGCATGTGATGGGTTAAATGTAAAGTCAATTTTGTTGTGTAGACTGTGTGCTGTGCTGTGCTGTGCCATGCCGTGTACTGTAATCACAATGACACTGGGTGCTGTTTGTGTACAGTAAACCCCTCACCCCAGACCCCTACCAACAAAGGCCCCCCTTAATTTGCTGGTGTGCCTGATGTGCTTGGATGGGCTTGATTTTAGAATGTGTTTGTGCATGTTTGTGTTTGTATGTTTTAGAATGTGTGCACATATCTGTGAAAGCTTCTCTTTGTATAATTGGGTGTGTGCTTGTGACTGTGTGTGCATATATGTGTATGTGTGTGTGTGTGTAAGTGTGTCTGTTTGCATTTGTATGTGACGGTGTCTGTTTATGTGAGTGTGCAACTGAGTGTGTCCATGCGTGCGTGCGTGTGTGTGTGTCTGTGTGTGCGAGTGTGAGGGTGAGAATATGTAAATCCGCGAGTGTGCGTGCATGCTTTTGTGTGTGTGAGGTTGAATATGTGTACGTACGTGACAGTGTGTGTGTGTAAGGGTGAATATGTGTGAGAGTGTGTGTGTGAGGATGAATATGTGAAAGTACAAGAGAGTGTGTGTGTAACGGGTTAATATGTGTAAATGTGTGAGGGTGACTATGTCTGAAAGTGTGTGTAAGGATGAATATGTGTAAGTGTGTGAGGGTGTGTGTGTGTGAGTGAGAGTGTGTGCGTGTGTGTATATGTGTGTGTGTATGTATGTGTGTGTGAGAGTGTGTGTGCATGTGAGAGTGTGTGTGTGTGTGTATGTGTGTGTGAGAGTGTGTGTGCATGTGTGAGTGAGAGTGTGTGTGTGTGCATGTGTGAGTGAGAGGGTAGTATGGTCGGGGCCTGATCTGTAGCTGTGCTTCCTCCTGTCAGACATTGATGAATGTGCCCAGAGGCCCCTGCTGTGTGCCAACGGCCGCTGCAGCAACACCGCCGGCGGCTTCCAGTGCCTGTGCCAGCATGGCTTCCAGCCTGATGAAGAGGGAACCAGCTGCGTCGGTAAAGACACTCCACATTTCAGCCCTACGTTCATTCTCTCCCCCCATCTCTTCTCCTCTTCCTCTCTCTCTCTCTCTCTCTCGCTCTCTCTCCTGTCACACTGGTCTTTGTTTTCAGCCCTGTCTCTCTCACCCTTTACATTTAATATTTCTCTACCTGACGGCTATTGCTCACTCTCTCGCTCTGTCTCCTTCTGTCTTATCTCTCTGTCTCTGTCTCTCTCTCTCTCGCTTTATCTCTTTATCTCTATCTCTCTCTCTCGCTCGCTTACTCGTTCTATCTCTATCTCTCTCTCCCTCATCTCTTTCTCTCTCTCCCTCTCTCTCTCTCTATCTCCATCTATCTATCTCTCTATCTCTCTCACCCTCTCTCTCTCTCTCAGACATACACACACACGCGCCCTTGTCCTTTCTCTCCTGTTCTAAATTGTATCTTTTAAAGTGTCGTTGGTCACAAAGTTGATGGTCACCAGATGGTTCTTTATTTGGTTGCTGGGGCGTGTTGGAATTTTTAGTGAAATCTGATTTCCTGCCCTCCTCGCCTCGCCTCCCCCCGACTTTGCCCCTAAAACCGCCACCCTCCTCCCCACCAGCCACGCAGACCAGACGCAGACCAGACCAGACCAGAGCAGACTCTTTTCCCCGAAACAGGCAGCATGGTGGGGCAGCTGCCACGGATGTGGCTGCCATGGGGCCCATTAAGAGACATCGAAATAATCACTCAGCCCACCCCAGATATAAATACCACCACCGCCACTGAGGTGGTTTATGACCAGCCATTTTTTTTTTTTTTTTTTGCTTCTTTTGCCCCCATCTTCTCCAATGACTCAACCTGAGGTCTGCGGGGTAGAGCAGCAGGAGGACGACGGCGATGATGGATATCCAAGACAGCTCCTTCACCGAAATGTCTTCATCTCATCTCTTTCGGCAGGAGGGAGAAGAATACGAGAAAGACACGAGGGACACTTACTTTCATGCTAATGGTGCATTCCATTTGTCCCGGTAACCATGATTCTGCGGTCAGACTGACTGCGTCTGCTAAAAACGCAACAAAAATCGAGTTGGATGTGTTCCATTTGCCAAACTCTATATTTCACCAATCACGTGACCAGAATAGTATGTAGTATTAACTGAACCTATGTGCAAGGCTGACGGCAACACCAAACATTGTGACAAGCGTAGAAATGGAAACTATCGTAGCATTGACTCAAAGTGCTTGAGCTGCACAACCATCTTGAACTGTGAACTCGGGATCCTCTGTGGTTCTTCAACTTTTTAGGGTGACCGTCCGAGACTCAGGGGTGCACATGGTGTCACTTCCTGCTTTTGAAAGCGTACAACTACTTGGAAACCAAGCTTCGACTGCAAATGAAACGCACTGTTATTTCACCATTTTTTTTCCACAGCTATACTTGGAGCTCTCACTTTGATTCCAGTTCTAGAGAGCTCTAGTTCCAATTACAATTCATTCTTTAGCTTTCAGTAGCACGTAGACAGACCCTGAAGAGGCCTTGGGGGGAACTGAAGAGTGATAGCGAACAGAGGTGTTGGCTGTGTCAGGTTGTCATCGGATTTGTTTGCTTGCTCCACTTAGACCTGCAGCACACTGTCCCTCCGGGGGGAAATATTTGGTTGCTATGCAGGGGAGACCTATCCTGGAGACCAAATTATTTCAGACTGCTCTCTTTTGGTAGACCATCCTCTTTTTTTTCTAGACCTACCCACCCTTGTGTGTGTAGGTAGAGGTGTGTGTGTGTGTGTGTGTGTGTGTGTGTGTGTGTGTGTGTGTGTGTGTGTGTGTGTGTGTGTGTGTGTGTGTATGTGTGTAAATGTGTTTGTGTGTATGCGTGTATTTACCCTGCGAATGTGAGTGTGTGTGGCTGGGTGTCTGTGTTTTATCCTTCCACCCACCATCTATCCTTTTGCACCTCTCACAGGAAGTCGCATCCCAGAGTGCCCACAGCCACTTCCTGTCCCCTCAAAGAGGGCATCAATCTCAAGTCT
>CM050204.1:16706041-16728541 GCA_027475355.1 Coilia nasus | reverse complement strand
GGTCATATATATATATATATATACGGCTAGGGCCAGTGGCACTCTGAGCCAGCCCAGCTGCTGCGGATGAGCCGGGCACGGATAACACTAGAAATAACTCCCAGCCGGGGCGGGGTGAAGACTTTGGTGCTACACTACCCAGAGAGATGGCTTGTGGTTTAAGGGAGACTTCCTGGGGGGATGGGGGCTAAGGGTTTAAGAGGGGGTTTGACATTTTCCCCTTTATACGTTTTCCACTATTCTTTTTTGGTATAAAGAGGTTTTGGTATGAACTGACACCTTTCTCCTCCTTTGCTGGAGGTGATCTACTTTACTGTTGCCAATGCTGATGTAGAGAGTAGTGTACCTTACACAAACATAGGCCAAAGGCCAAATGCCTTACATGAGTACAAACTGCTATTTAAATATTATCATAAAGTAAAACGAAATCAAGCCAAAGCAAACCAATTGGATGTGGACTGATAATAAAGCTTCATAAAATTATATAATTTCTGTAAATTAATTGCATGACCATTTTAATACAGTGTTGGCAAAGCATAAAGAATAACACAGTACAACATTACATTCATTTGCAAATTAATATTGGCGATTGAGCCGGGCAGGGCTGGCACTGGAACTAAGTGGCGACTGGGGCTGGGAAAAGACTTTGGTGCTTCCCAGAGAGATGGCCTGTGGTTGAAGGAAGTGTTCCTAGGGGGGTGTCGGCTAAGGGGTCAAGTGGGGTGTTGGAATTTTCCATTGCCATCCAGGCGTAATTGTGGCCTTGTTTGGTTGGCGGATTGGTGAGGATGTTTTCTTTTTTTTTCTTTTTTGTGCGTGTGATGAAGAGATTTTGGTAAGACCTTCCTGTCCAGTCCCCTAATGTCAAAATATTTACCAGTTAAATACCTGGCAAATTACAGGAAATTACTCACCACCAGTTACACCAAGTACATATGTACATAGTAATTACTACTGAGATGCTAGATAAATGTCCAGTAATACCTATTAACTTTCATCAATGACCATGTAGTTGTACAGGGATAAAGCGGTCTAAGCTCTTTTTAAACTCTTCCCTCCTCTCTCTTCTCTGTCTCTCTCTATTTCTTTCTCTCTCTCTTTCTTTCTCTCTCTGTCTTTCTCCCCCTCTCTCTGCCTGTGCCCCCCTCTCTCTCCCTCCCTCTCTCTCTCTCTCTCTCTCTATCTCTGTCTGTCTCTCTCTCCCTCTCCGTCTTTCTCTCTCCAGATATAGATGAATGTCTGGATGCCTCGGTCTGTGCGCATGGCAGATGCTCCAACTTTGAGGGCTACTTTGTCTGCTCATGTGATGATGGCTACATGCTGAGCCCTGATGGCAAATCCTGCACAGGTAAGCAAAGTCCATCAGCAGACCAGATACTTTACTACACAAAGCCAAAAGATCTGCTTCAAGTCCATACAGTATTGCATGACTCCTTAGCCAATAAAAGCAATCATACAGTCGTTTGCCTGATACTTTGAGCTTTAATGGAACCATCAAATCAAATGCTGAAAGATCTGAGTATTTCTTACATAATGAGATAAATTTTGCTTCCCATGATGGCCATTCCCAAGTCAGTCCCCAGTTTCAAGCCCTCCTCAATATGTCCTCAATCACCACATCAGACAGAAAATCACTTGAGAACAAGATTTTTCAGTATCCATCTGTTATACAACATTGAACACTCACTACGGGCACATGGTAGGATCGGATTGGATTGGTATTGGATTGGGTGTTGCTACCCAACGGGTGGTCTGTCCCAAATTCCTGTGCACATGAGAGTTCGTGTAAGCGGATAATGGTCAGAGATCTGGCCGTTTCCGCTACGCTAGATGGCGCTGTATTCCTTTCAACGAGTGGTGTTAGAACTACTTCAGGCTGGTGGCTGCTAAAAAGAAAATAAACAAACTATCTGGCGGCATACAAACAAAGATGACGTTCGAGGAGGTTGACAGAGCAGCATTTGCATACATGTTGTGCATTCTCCTTTGTTTGGAGGTCTGTATGAACGAAAAACAGCGTTTTTGGTTTCCTTGATACGATAGGAACTGTGCCGTCGGCGTTTGATATTACAAGCAATCGAGGACAACGACAATTACTTGAGAGCAGGCGCTCTGCTACAACAAAGAAGGCCTCGACGTTCAGTATGGATAAAAATCAGGGACAGAAGCTTTTGTGATCGAGTGGTCTTACAATTCCAGTGCATGCGCAGTACGCGAATCCAAACCAATCCCGTGCACAAGGCGGCACCAAGCGGATTAACATCGGTTTAAGCCAGGGGTTGCAATCGGATTCGCAAAACCAATCCCTATACGATCTTTAGCCTGTGCACATGAATTCGATACGATCCCAAACCATTTCCAATCGGATTCAACTTGTCCATGTGCACGCAGTGATTGTAATATCCTACCAACATTATACTAATAACATTTTCTTGGCTGTAATTGGGACTAAGGTTTAATATAGACTAAGTTTAATATAGTTCTTCATTAGAGCCCCCCCCCCCCCAAAAAGGTCCTCAGGTCCTCAGCCTGAAAAACTTTGAGAAACACTGCTGTAACCCAGGCTGTGTGAGCAAACTTCTCCGAGACCTTTTGCCAGACATACAGTAGTGGTGTGCTGGCTGGGCCAGAGTGAGGGCCACTTAAGATGGACCCGGAGCCGCGTCAGGTCATAAATCATTTAGCCGCTGCGACGCTGACGCATGACCTTTCGCCACTCCCCACAATGCCCTGCTCCTCCGTCGCCACATGCCCACTGGGGGACCCCTGGTGGATATTTTGGTATAAACGGACTCCTTGTTTGCCGGGAGTGATCTACGTCAGTGTTGCACATGCATATTTATTTCTATTAAAAGCAGTATACAAATGCTTGTCATTTTTAGTATAGAATCTATAGGAGTATAGGATAATTTTTACAGTTGATGCTGATCTTGGTGGTGCGGCTGTCTATGTATCTGTGTGTGTGTGTGTGTGTGCGTGTGCGTGTGTGTGTGTGTGTGTGTTACAGATGTCGATGAATGTCAGGATGACCATGTATGCACCAGGGGTCACTGCCAGAACACCGAGGGCTCATTTGTGTGTATCTGCGAGGCTGGCTTCAGGGTATCGGCTGCTGGGGACCAATGTGATGGTAAACAAACACACACACACACACACACACACACACACACACACACACACACACACACACGTAAACAGTAACAGACTCAGTAAGTTTAATTATGCCCTATAACTGCCCATTAAAATCCCAAGCCATAAAAAGGAAGGCCAAGTCCTGCAGGCAAATACACTGCAGTTCATTTCTAAGTTACAACACATTTCAGAAAAGGAAGGCCCCATTTTTGCCTTCGCCATCCAGAGTGCATTTTTCTGGAGCAGAGCTTGCTGTGGCCTTTTTCTGAGATGACACAAGGCCCCTCTGAGGGCCCCCGAGCCTGACCGTCAGGCGTGTGCGCGCCCAGCAGGAATGGACTTAAGGTTACCCGCGTAATCCCACAGAACCACTCGCAGGCTGCCCCATTTGTCATCCCTCCATAAATATATGTGTGCAAGCAGCACACTTTTACGATACCCAACAAACCAAACCAAATGCCCAAATGAAAGGGCTAAGTTTGGGCTTGAGGCTAGTCCCCCCCTGCCCCCAGCACACCACACCACACCACCCATCTGCCAGCTGCACTGGCACTCTAGGAGAGGCTGGCACTGAGCAGAGGCATAGCTTCTCAGTTGGGTGGGTGGTGGGGGTGGTTGGGTGGATGCTGGAGGGGTGGTTGGGTGGATGCTGGAGGGGTGGTTGGGTGGATGCTGGAGGGGTGGCTGGGTGGATGCTGTAGGGCTGGCTGGGTGGATGCTGGAGGGGTGGTGGGGTGGAGGGGTGGTTGGGTGGAGGCGTGGTTGGGTTAATGCTGGAGGGGTGGTTGGGTGGATGCTGGAGGGGTGGTGGGGTGGAGGGGTGGTTGGGTGGAGGCGTGGTTGGGTTAATGCTGGAGGGGTGGTTGGGTGGATGCTGTAGGGGTGGCTGGGTGGATGCTGGAGGGGTGGAGGGGTGGCTGGGTGGAGGAGTGGTTGGGTGGAGGGGTGGTTGGGTGAACGCTGGAGGGGTGGTTGGTTGGTGGGGATGGTTGCGTGGATGCTGGAGGGGTGGTTGGGTGGATGCTTGAAGGGTGGTTGGTTGGTGGGGATGGTTGCGTGGATGCTGGAGTGGTGGCTGGGTGAATGCTGGAGGGCTGTGGGTGCTGAGTGGCTGAGCTGTGGCCTTTTGGTTTTGCTTTGCAGATGTGGACGAGTGCCAGGAGCTGTCCGAGGCGTGCGGCAGTGTGGGCGTGTGCGTCAACAACATGGGCTCCTACCTCTGCAGCTGCTCCGAGGGGTACCAGCAGGTCAACGGCACCAGCTGCCAAGGTGAGGAGACCTGGGTTGGCATGGCTACACGACATTTACAAAGAAAAACACACACACACACACACACGCTCTGACCAACCATACAGACAAGCATAAGCAAAGAAACACACCCTCACTGATTTTGATTTGATTTGATTTGATTTATTTTGGCAGAGATAGTGTTTAATAAAACATTAACTCTGTAGAAAAATGCATTGTGCCAGGTTTTTGCAAGCATGCTACTTTCCACCTGTGCTAATCTACATAGTGCTTGCACATCCAAACACAACAGTCTCACTTCCCACACAGATACTGTATTGTATATCCATATACAACACACATGCCCTTACACACACAGACATGCCCACAGAAACACAACACACAGACATACACATGTCTAAGCAACAAGCTGTAAATGTCCCACACACAGTAGATTTTTATCTTTAACTCTAGTGTATACTGACACACACACACACACACACACACACACACACACACACACACACACACACACACACACACACACACATGCACATGCACACACACAAAAAGCAAATAACCAACATATAGTAGATACACTTTTACCTGAACTCCAGTGTATACTGACACATACACACACACACACACACACACACACACACACACACACACACACACACACACACACACACAGAGTACACGTAGATACGCTTTATATGAACTAGTGTATACTGACACACACACACACACACACACACACACACACACACACACACACACACACACAGAGTACACGTAGATACGCTTTATATGAACTAGTGTATACTGACACACACACACACACACACACACACACACACACACACACACACACACACACACACACACACACACACACACGTGCAGTGGACGCCTAGCACACACCTGTTTTAAGTGTTCACATCTGCTCAGTAAATGTTGCTGTGAAGCACCTCCACTGAAGTGTTCCGTCCATTAACCTATACCCTTGGGGGGGAGAGAGTGAGAGAGGGAAAAGAAAGGGATAAAAAGAGGAAGGAAAAAAGACGAGAGACAGCCTCGACAGAGCATTATATCACACATTCTGTAGCTTGTCATGTTTTCCTTAACAGTTCAAAGCACAGGCATTCCTCAGTGATGATTTGCGTAAATGCTTTGTAACGAGAGCTGTAATTAGGGCTGCGTTACACGCCACTTACCGCCTAACCGCCTCAGCAGCACCCTGCACTCAAGCTCAATCCACAGGTGTTAGCGCTCCACATTACACCTCATAGGGCAGCACAGCAAGGTACTGTTTAAGGAAGTGGGCATGTTTTGTGCATGCACACACTCACCTACACACACACAGATGCGTATGCACACATACAGACACCTCTTACACACGCACATGCTCACACAATACATACAGCCACACACACACACACACACAGATGTACACGCACAGATGTGCACACACATTCACAAACATACACGCACACACAACCACACACACACATACAGTATGCTTACACATACTGTATTTAGACACATGCATACACATCCACACACACACAGTCACCCACACACATGCATACACACACACAAACACACAGATGCATATGCACACACACTCACACATGCACATACATCTTCACACACATGCACACACACCTAAACGCACATACGTACTGTACATACAGTACACACACATTCAGGCACACAATGAGTTACATCCACGTGTGTCTGTTGCGCTCCCATCCCTGCAGATGTGAATGAGTGTGTAGATGACCCCGACCTGTGCGGAGCTAACGGAGAATGCCTGAACGTCGACGGCTCCTTCCAGTGTGTGTGTGAGAGCGGCTTCACCCTCAACCAGGCAGCAAACACCTGCGAAGGTACGGCACTTCCAGCTTTACATACATACGCTCTTGGACGTGACTGTTTTCTTTGTGTTGACACATTAGGCCATAAGTATTCAAACACTTTTGTGCCATTGTTCTCGATGGTAGAGAGAAAGGCCCCAGTCTCTACTGGTTTAGTGATATACACATATACACACATATACCCGCAGATTCCATTAGACCCAGGACTGTAGTGGAGGGTGAACAGACTTTATCCACCTGTGAAATTTCCGAAATAGAGCTTATCCACCTCTCAATAGAGTTTATCCACTTATCCATAGAGTTTGTTGTCTTTGCAATAGAGTGAAGGCATGAAACACAACTTCATACAACCCCATCTTCATTTATAATATGTGCACTAGGGACCATTTGGTGTTGTTCAAACATGTTTTGAATGTCTTTTTAAAACATCTGATGACGCAAAGGCGGTCCACTTCAGCGTATTTACCAAACTCATAGTTTACCACCTCTTATTTTAACACTACACCCCTGGTTAGACCTATTGACAGAGAGAGTGAGACAGAGAGACAGATACAAAGTAGTAGCTTGGCGTGCAGAAGTTTAAATGAATAAAACCTCACATGTACACATACTTAAACATACGCACGCACGGACACACACATGCACAGTTTCTCTCTCTCTCTCACTCCAACACGCACATGTATATATGGTTGTATGCACACACACACCACACACACACCACACACAACCCACGTACCACCCACATTCACTGAGCCCTGTGTACACACACTATGCACTAAGTCCTTTATTAGATTTTAATTATTCTTGGAACCATACGTTACTCTCAGAGCCATGCGAAGCTACAGACGTCTCCATCAGTTTCTCTTCCCCAGACTTGCCCAGGCCGCCTTTCCCCCTGATGTTTATCTGTCGTTGATAATGCGTTAATTGAGCGTTCGTCCGAAGCCCCTAAGTCGTTCTGCATGTTTCTCGCGCTGCGACGGGCCCCACTCACTTGTTGCTTCTGGAAAAGACTGCCTTTAATTTCTTTCCCATATGCTGCTTCTATTTTTCCACCAGAGCTGGCCTTGCCAGCAGCCCTGCCCGATGCCAGAGTTGTTTTAAATGCCCTTTCCTGCAGTAAAAGGGGAAAAACTGCACAGAGAAAGAGAAAGAGAGAGAGAGAGCGAGAGAAGGGGAGAGAGAGAGGGGGATAGAGGGAAAGAAGGAAGTCTTTGAGCTCTCTGTCTAGACGAAAGAGAATATTTTCTGCAGCACAGTGCTGTGCACTTGGGCCCCAGGCATTGAGGGCCCTTTATGCAGTGCCAAAGCACTCCTGTGTGTGTGTTTGTGTGTTTATACGCTTAAGTGTCAGACAGATTTGCATTTCATGTATCAACTCATTTGAGCAGTTACAGTAATTATGTATTGCTACTACATTGCGCATTGTGTATTTGCACTTATTACCTGCCTGCATGCTTAGTGCCTGCATGCCAGTACTCTCTGTATTTTTTATATGTGTGTCTACACTTGCTTTATGTGTCTCTCTTGCCCTCCATACATGTACAGCTCAAAACAAATTAAGAGACCATTGTAAAATGATCAGTTCCTCTGATTTAACTATTTAAAGGTATATGTGTGAGTAAAGTGAACATTTTTGTTTTATTCTGTAAACTACTGACAACATTTTTCCCAAATTGGACACTGGAAAGGAATGGCTGTCATACATGTAGAGATGCTGATTTTTGTCAAATGGTACAGTGGTCTTTTAATTTTTTCTAGAGCTGTATGTGTGAGTGTTTGTCTATATGTACTTTTTTCATAAGCATGCATGAACTGCATATTTGAGCACACTATGATTGTATATTTCTAGTGTGGTCCAAGCAGTAACACTCCCATAGCAGTAACCCTTTTACAGCACTGCAAGAGACTTTAGAGGGCTGTCTCCACTGCCCAGCCCTGCTCTTCTAATATCATCTTCAGTTACTTCGCTTCCCCGTAGTGGTCAGCGGGTCTCACTGGAAGCTTCCTCTTCCTACCCCATCAGTCACACTCCTGGACAATGGAAAACGCAGGAAGAAGCATCCCATCTGTCTGTCTGTCTGTCTTGTTTGTCTGTCTCGTCCGTTTGTCTGTCTGCCTTTTTCACTTGGCCGTCCTGCTGATGGAAAGAGTCTATAAAGAGCAGCTAGTGGTCTCTATCGAGCCAGATCACTTTCACAGGTGAGGTCAGCAGGTGTGGTAGAAGGAGGAGGAGGAGGAGGAAGGGGACCTGCATGGGTGAGGGGATGTGAGGGCTTGGTGGATTCACACAGGATACTGAACAAAATAATTGCTCTCTCTTTCTATTCACCTCTCTGTCTATCCCTCTGTATTTGTATATTTTTTGGGTATGTTATGGGTCAGTGTCTAAAGACTAGGCGACCTACCTACGTAGATACCATACAGGGAGTTACAGTGTCTCCAAAATATGAGTTCACTGCTTGTATTTTAGCAAAAAAAATGGATTAAATCTTTTGAAAGGACAATACTGCAGCAATAAAACTTGAATTTGTTTTGGGGTTGTCAGTGTACAGCTTGTGTAACAGTATAGATTTACCATCCTGTGAAAATAACTTTACAGATATGCATTTTTGTATACAGCCGTAAATAGCAGTGAATGTACCCTAAGTGATAACTGTTTATATCATTCAACCATACAAATCTGCTTGTTCAATTAATCATGCTAAGGTTTTGGTCAGCTTGACTGGACCATACAAATTTGTGTATCATGCTTTTCATGCTATATTCATTTTAGTGTTTTGGCTACAAATCTCTCAAACTAGCCTCAGGATGTCCAACAAGGCTCCTAATGGCAAAAAAACTTTCTGAGGATGTAAGAAATATTGGGTTGCTCTCCACAATAATGGCCTATGCTATAAAAGATCAGTAACACCATGAAACTGAGTTACAGCATGGTGGCCAGGGTCATAAAGGGGTTTCCCAAGACGGCTTCCACTTGGGACAGACCTTGACAGGGTCCATCAAAGAAGTTGGGTCTTCTTACTCAGTCTCAGATCCAGAAGTTGGCTTTGAAAAACAAATGCACGATGCTCAGATCATATGCCGCACACTACAACAACATCGGTCTGCATGGTTGTCACCCCAGAGAGAAGCCTCTTGTGAAGCTTTCTTGCTCACAAGAAAGCCTGCAAACTGTTTGCTAAAGACATGCAGTCCAAGAGCATGAATTACTACAACCTTGTCCTGTCGTCTGATGAGAAGAAGATAAACTTTAGGCTGAAATGGTGGCCATTATAGTTGTGCCTTGCCTGCCATTGAGCCTAGTGGTAGCATCATGGTTTAGAGAGCTGCTTGAGTGCTGCTGGCACATTGGGGGGGGGAATCATAAATTTCAACAACATATGCTGTGACATTCTGAGAAAGAACATAACCCCCCCCCCCCCCCCCCCCCCTTTATTAAACTGGGCCACATGGCCTGAACCCTATTGAGCACCTGTGGGGCATCTGTAAGCAGGAGGTAGAGGAACACCAGTGTCTAAGTAGAGGAACACGCGTCTGCCAAGTTTGATACCATCATAGATGAACAGAAAAGAGTCCCTGAAACAACAAAGCAAGGCAAGGCAAGTTTATTTGTATAGCGCATTTCATACACAATGGTAATTCAATGTGCTTCACAAACATAATATGTAACAATATATGTATGTAACAATATGTAAAAGCATAATGGATCAGTATGTGGTAGATAAAAGATATAAAAGCATAAAACACACACAAAATAAGTATAAAATTAATAGAAATCATTAACAGAAAGCATCTGAAAACAGTTTGGTCTTAAGTCTAGATTTGAAACTGCCAACAGTAGGAGCATTTTTAATGTCTTCTGGGTGTTGGTTCCAGAACTTTACAGCATAGTAGCTGAAAGCTGCTTCACCACAACATATGCAGCTCTGGTAAATCTCATGGCTAAGAGTATTAAGGCAATGCTCGACAACAACAGTGCTCAAACAAACTATTGATGATTTTGACACAATTTGGAGATGTTCACTGTGGGGTGTACTCATTTTTGTGGCCTGCTATTTATACAAAATTCCCTATGTGTAAAGTTATTTTCAGAGGACAGTAAATATACACTGCTACACAAGCTGAACGCTGACTACTCTAAACCATTGTCTACGTTTCAATTGAGTATTATTTACCCTTCAAAAGATAATGCATTTTGTGCTAAAATGTAAGGAGTGTACCTACTTTTATAAGACACTGTATATATAAACCCAGAACCTGTTAAAACACCTGAATACCCCAAGGCCTTGGACTTCAAGCTGGACATTAATGCGTTCCACATTGCTTGACCACCATCGAGGCCCTGACCCCCTTCCTGAAGTGTGTCGATTGTTGCGCCGATTTGAAGGAAACCCCCAGGCTTTCCCGATAAGGTCTCCCATCTGTCACTGTGTCTGTCGGGCAGGAAGTGAGAGCTAGACGGGCAGCTTGGCCTGTGTTTGTCTAGTTCATCCTGAGATACAACAGAAGAGTAGAAGAGAGAGAGAGGGGGGGGGGGATTCTCACTCCTTCACATAGTGCTAGGCTTTTCAATGGCGAAAAATCAGGCACACTCTCTCTCCGTCTGCTGTTTTGAGGATTAAGCGTGAAAGGGCAGTCTGGGTGAAATGGCTGTGTTTGTGGAGCAAGCGGTCGAATGCACAGCTTGAAGGCACTCAGAGTCCTCCGGTTACCTCCACTCCTCTCTGTCTCTCTCTGAGTTGGCTGCTCTTAAAGGTCTCAGACATGTCCAATGCGAGCTCTCAGCACGTAATAAATTGTGTCTGTTTCTGTGGTTGGACATGCTTTTCGGTCAGTGTCAGACAGGTGTTTTATGACTGTGTGTGTGTGTGTGTGTGTGTGTGTGTGTGTGTATACATGCTTTTGTGTGTGTGTGTGTACTTGTGCTATCCGTGGTTTCCTTTTTAGATGTGGATGAGTGTTTGCAGGACGTCAGGTGTGAAGGTGGCACGTGTCTGAACACCAGAGGCTCATTCACATGCCAGTGTGATAGGGGCTTCCGGCTACAGGCTGACAACCGCACGTGCCAGGGTAAAACACACATCTGTTACACATACACACACACACTCACACGAACATACACACACACATAGACAACACACACTCACACAAACATACACTCACAGGAACATACAAACTCACATAGACAACACACACTCACAGGAACATACACTCACACGAACATACAAACACACATAGACAGCACTCAAGCAAACACAAACACACACACACACACACAACACACACACACACAAATACACACACAGCTCTTTATTATTCCTGCCACTTCTTCTCAGTGACTCATCTTCTAGCTGGTACTCAGCCCATTCGCGTCAGCCTCAAAGCCACACAGTGACTGTTTCAGTGTGTGCTTTTATATGTGTGTGTGTGTGTGTGTGTGTGTGTGAGAGAGAGAGAGAAAGAGAGAGGTGGACAGAGAGAGGGAGATGGGTGCTGATTGATACGATAAGCTGTGCCCTGTGTGTGTGTGTGTGAGAGAGAGAGAAAGAAAGAGAGGGAGGTGGAGAGAGGGAAGGAGATGAGTGCTGATTGATATGATAAGCTGTGCCCTGTGGTGTGTTGTGGTGTGGTGTGACGTCAGATATGGATGAGTGTGAGGAGCTGGGGCATGGCATCTGCGGGGCGTGGCAGTGTGAGAACACGCTGGGCTCCTACACCTGCGTGGTGGGCTGCCCGCCCGGCCACACCCGGGAGCCCCAGGGGGGCTGTGTCGGTGAGTCCGCCACCAGGACGCAGTCCGCCGAACGTGCCCGACCATTCTTTCAAGGGGCATCCACACTGAAGTTAGACAGCTCAAGTATTGCATTTATGTACATTTATGTGTACATACATATGTGCAGATGAATGCATAGACAGACAGACAGACAGACAGACAGACAGACAGACAGACAGACAGACAGACAGACAGACAGACAGACAGACAGACAGACAGACAGACAGACAGACAGATAGATAGATACAAAGATAGATACAAAGATAGATACAAAGATAGATACAAAGATAGATAGATAGATAGATAGATAGATAGATAGATAGATACATAGATACATAGATACATAGATACAAAGATACATAGATACAAAGATACATAGATACATAGATACAAAGATACATAGATAGATAGCTCATTTGCTGCAGCATGTTGGCAGTATCTGAACAGCACTGGGATGTGTGGATGCCCTGATGATCGCATGTCTTCATCTATCAGTGATCACCACCATGCCTTCATCTATCAGTGATCACCACCATGCCTTCATCTATCAGTGATCACCACCATGCCTTCATCTATCAGTGATCACCACCGTGGCTTCATCTATCAGTGATCACCACCGTGGCTTCCCACCTCACTGACTACTGGCGCCACAGTGCAGCACATCATGCTTCTCCTGTCATCTGTCTTTGGTGCTCAGCAGCCAGCTCTTCGTATGTGCCATTGCTTCACTGTGTGCAAAACAGTCAGTGGATAGTAGAGTGAGTGTGTGTGTGTGTGTGTGTGTGTGTGTGTGTGTGTGTGAGAGTGAGTGTGCGCGTGTGTGTGAGAGTGAGTGTGCGCGTGTGTGTGTGTGTGTGTGTGTGTGTGAGGGAGAGAGAGTGTGTGAGATGGAGAGAGAGAGTGTGTGTGTGTATTTATGACAAAGAAATAGAAAGAGTGAGTGTGTGTGTAAGAGAGGGAAATAGAGAGACTGTGTGTGTGTGTGTCTGTGTGTGTGTGTGTGCGTGCGCGTGCGCGTGTGGGTGACAGAGAAAGAGAGAGAGAGAGACTGAGTGTGTGTGCACGCACACGTGTGTGTGTGTGTGTGTGTGTGTGTGTGTGTGTGTGTGTGTGTGTGTGTGTGTGTGTGTTGGAGAGTGTGAATGACCACTGTGCCTCGTTTGGTTGCTGTTGGGGCGCGCGTGTGTTTTCATTGGCCGCCGTGTCCCTGTCCTATATTCATCCCAGTCTTGGCGGCGGCCTGCTGCCATCGCAGTTGTCATGGAGAGTTTGGGGAGCTTGCTGGCTTTGGCTCGCTGGGTCTGTTTTCTTGCGGTTCGCCTTCTCTCCCTCAGCAGACATATTTGCGTCCTCGTGCCTATCGATCACCGCTAGGCCGTCTACGTGTGCGTCCACTTTCGTCATCCATACTGTGTCTCGCCTCTGCTTCGGTCTTGTCTTTGTGCTTGTGAGTCTGAGACTGGTAACACTTTTTTGTAATGCTTGTGTTCATAAAACTCTAAACACATTCATAAAGGGTTAAAATGGCTTTCTGAAGATTAATAATGGTTGTAATTAGTATTCATAACTATCTATTCATACTCATGACTGCACTTGTAAGCCAGGTAAAGCTTTATACCCAAGCACTCTTTCACCTGAAGTTGCAATAGGACTTATCACACAGCATTATAATCCTTAGGAGTACAGTCATGAGTATGTATTAGTAGTTGTAAATATTTTACATACTTTATGAGTGCAATATAAGACTTTATGAATGTGTTTATAGAATCTTGTGAATACAGGCTTCATGGAAAGTGTAACCCTGAGACCTGCAGTGGCTTACTGTCCTCCACCGCTGGATGCTCAACTTCGGCGGTGCACCACACAGACATGTCTAAATGTTGTCTCTGTCTGTCTGTCTGCCTGTCTGTCTGTCTGTCTGTCTGTCTGTCTGTCTGTGTGTCGCAGTCTGAGACTTAGATGTGTAAAGTGTGTATACATGTACTGGTGATGACCAGCGACTGACTCGTGTCACCCACACGTGTTTCTCCACAGATATCGACGAGTGCAACCAGAACAAGACGCTGTGCGGTGACGCAGGCTTCTGTGAGAACATCGCCGGCTCGTACCGTTGCCACTGCGACAGCGGCTACCGGAACACTGACGATGGCCAAGGCTGCGTGGGTGAGTGCGGGATGTGGGATGTTGGGTGTGGATGATGGTGGTGGTTGGGGGGTGGGGGTGGGGGGTAGCCAGACTAGCGCCGACTAGTGCCTCCTCTCAGTTTCATTTACCTCCAGCAACTGTGTTAGGGAGCATAAGCATAAGTTTCGGTTCGCTCAGTCTCTGAATGTGGATGGGCCAAGCGAACAGATGGAGGGCTGAAATTATGAAGTTGAGCTCAAGCTTTCAAGTTGAAGATTTAAAGACAGAAGAAGAAGAATGCTTAAGGAGTTTTGGCGAGGGGAAAGGTGTCATTGATTTTCGTCCTACAGGTTTTGGTAAAAGCTTAATGTAACAAACAGAAGCAATTGTTTGCAGCGACCATGGAGCAAACGAATGCCAATGCAGAGGTTTCAGGCGCTTTGCACGAAGTGAATCGATGTGAAAGCGGCTGATGCATCAGGCCAGGTGGGGTGGGGGTTAAAGGTTAAATGTTAAAGGATAATAGGCAAGGAGGAAATAATGGGGCACGAACATTGCCCAAATGTATTGCATTGCATATATGAATGAAGCCCTATGTAGAAAAAGTCATTTATCTCACTTACGTAAGATCATCATTGTGTTTTCTGTTTTGTTTTTCATTGCTAGAGTGCAATGCTAGCAGTTTTACGTTGTGAATGGCTCCTCTGAGTTGAAAATCCCATTACTTTTCCTCTGAAATTGTTAATGGCCATTTGGGTGTCTTGGAATAGGCTGAATAAAACACCCCTGAAGTGCTTTTATCAAACTAAAGTATCAAAACGACATTAAAGGATATCTCATCCTAACAACAAAAATATATTAAACTTGCCAGAGTCTTTAGTGTTCCTTCCCATCCAGGGCACTTGGACCATTAGATTAGTGTAGTGTAAGAAGCACTGCAGTTGAGTACGACAGCCTGATGTACTACCAACTATTATAAACATGCTATATATATTATTATATAAGCTATACATATACACACATGCATTCCTGCAGACCTATTTACAGTCCAAGGCCTCCACTATCATATGGATTTGATTTTAACAAGCGCAAAGACTGATAAAACGTTCACCCTCCCTCGGCTCTGAGTGGCTCTAGATGAAAGGCTCGGCTAAATAAATAACGGCAAATGTCACTCCGCCCGTTTAGCGGCGTACGTCCCGGCAGGGGTGCAGTTTGTCAAGGCATCAGCGGAGAATGCGGCCGCAGTAAGTCGCAGGGAGTGGACTGGGCCCGCCGCTGCTGATTAGGCGGAAGAGCGGCAGACGGATACACGCTGGTCGGTCTGGAGCATCGGGGGGTAACAAGCGCTTCTCTGGTCAGACACACACATAGACATAGACACAGACACATGCACACATACACGCACACACATGCGCACATAGTGTACATACATGCACATACACATGTGCGCGCACACACACACATGCACATAATGTACATACATGCATATACGTGCACACATGCACACACACACCCACACCCACACACACATGCACAGACACATAAATACACACATGTGCACACACATTCACGGACACACACACACACATACACATATACATACACACACACACACAGAGACACGGACACACATATGCACATAGACACATAAATACACACACGTGCACACACATTCACAGATACACACACACAGACACACAAACACACACACACATACATACACACGCATATAAACAAGCACACAAAGACACAGCCGTTGGGGAAAAAAAGCTCCCCCGTCAGACAGCATAAATAAGGCAGCGGTGGTCAGGCCAGAGGTTTGATTGATGCGGTCATTTATTTTGGTTCGATGTGAAGGTGCGGCGCACAGGCTCGCTAATGTTTTAAACATGCTCCCAGACACACAGCGGCCGGCCAGCACGCAGCCTGCCTCAGACACACACAAAATAGCACAGGGCGCAGGGACCGCACGCGGCCCCGCTTAGACCAACATACAGGCACACGCGCGCACACACACTCAAACACACACAGACACACATACACATACACATAGACCAACATACAGGCACACGCACACACACAGACACACATACAAACACACACACACATACACATAGAAACACGCACACACATACAGGCAAACACATATGCACAAACACACACATACATACAGACACACACACACATACATATACAAACACACACACAGGCAAACACATATGCACAAACACACACATACATACAAACAGACACACACATACATATACAAACACACACACAGGCAAACACATTTGCACAAACACACACATACATACAGACACACAAAATAGCACAGGGCGCAGGGACTGCATGTGGCCCGCTTAGACCAACATACAGACACACACATACACACACACACACACAGACACACACATACAGACACACACAAATGCACGGACACACACACATACATACAGACACACACACATACACATGGACACACACACGCACGCACACATACACACATAGAAACACATACACACACATACAGACAAACACATATGCACCGACACACACATACATACATACATACATACAGACAACGTACAGGCACATACAGACACACACAGACATACACACACACACAGACACACACACATACATACAGACAGACACATATGCACACGCACACACACACACATACATGCACACAAGCGCACGACACGCGCACACACACACACAGACAAACACATACTGTATGCACAGACACACATACAGACACACACATGCACGGACACACACACACACACACGCAGGCAGACATATGCACACATATACACATATTTGCTCAGTGTAATTAGCTGACACACCAGCAAGTCTGTCAAAGGGAAGCATGTGTGTAAACACACTCAAAAGCATGCTCATACACGTACCACTCCATCATTTATGA
Source organism: Coilia nasus (assembly GCA_027475355.1). NCBI lineage: Eukaryota > Metazoa > Chordata > Actinopteri > Clupeiformes > Engraulidae > Coilia > Coilia nasus. The sequence goes on along the minus strand of CM050204.1, from coordinate 16,711,470 downwards.
CATTCCACGCACACACACACACACACACACACACACACACACACACACATACACTTTCATATGTACACCCCCACACATTATAGAGGAGCTAGTTCTTTCTTTACAGGCTGCCTATTGGTGCCCTTGTCTGTGCTTTGGAGCTGGGGGCCTGTGGGATAAATGGTGTGTGAAAGTGGCGTGATGCTGTGTGAGGAAGTTGTTTGGTGTGAGACGTGAACTCTGAGGCCAGGTGCTGAGTGGCTCTGGGTTGGGCTGAGCTTTGTAATTCTGCAAGCCATTTATATTCCCAAACACACACACACACACACACACACATACACACACGTACACATACACGCACACAGCAGTATCGAAATAGGAAATGTTTCTGTGTGTGAGACAAGGACTTATGGAAGACAGAGGTGGGGTACATACACAGTGTGTGAAAAAGAGAATCAGCAAGAGAGAGAGAGATAGAGTCAGAGCTAATAACAGAGAGAGGGGAAGGCAGACAGACTGAAGTAGAGACTCGTGTGGAAAGAAAGGCAGAGGGGCGAGTGCATGAGTTGGGGTTGGAGAAAGAGAGAGAAAGGAGAGTGAGAGAGAAGGGGAGAGAGTGAGAGTGAGAAAGAGAGTGGTGTCATTTGCAGCAGTACCTCTGTAATCCTGGCGTGCTGGACTGGTGGCAGTGGACCAGCGGAGGGCCGGTCGAATAATAGGCCAGTGAGTTCATGTTTCTGGACACACCGGCGAATTGGAGCTCGTTTGTCTTGCTGGAGTGTTTAACTGGGCCCATGCAGCTCCCATCTTTTCCAATTTCCCCCGGCAGGAAGGCCTGTCACAGAAAGAGAGAAAGAGAGAGAGAGAGAAAAAGAGAGAGGGGCAGAGGCCTGCAAGCTTTCAGTGCAAACTGATTGAACAGTTCCTGAAGTCAGACTGTTGTTCAGAACTTTGTGAACACACACACACATGCACACGCACATACACACACACACACACACACACACACAGGGAGAGAGAGAGGGGGAGAAGGAGAGGGAGAGTTAAACAGAGATAGAAAGGAATGGAAACACACCCATTCATTCGTGCTGATTTAGTCCACTACAATTTGTTCCTATACTGGCAGTCATTCATTCTCATACAGGTACACTCAGACATATACTTTAACTTAGTCATGCACACTTGCACTGATTCACACACAGACCCACCCATACACACACACACACACACACAAATACACACTCACACGCGCACATAAATTCACACACACACACACACACACACAAATACACACACACACACTCACACATACATACACACACACTCACACATACACTCACACATACACACACACACACGCACACATAAATACATGCACACATACACACACAAATACACACACACACACTAACACATACATACACACATACACACACGCAAATACACACTCACACGCACACATAAATACATGCACACACACACACAAATACACACGCACACACGCATGCACACACATATACACATACACACAAACGCACATACACACACACACACACACAAACACGTACACACTTACACACAAATACACACACATTTCCCATCTGCAGCTCGGCAGCACCCGCTGGCCCCACCCGAGCTCACCGCAGCCAGCTGTGTGGGTTCCCTTGCCAGCTGCCAGCTCCTTAGAGGCCTTCATAGATGGCGCGCTGTCTGAACATACACGCATACACACAACGCTGACCCTCAGACTGTTACACACACACACACACACATGCTCACATTTAGACATGCATTTACGCAAAGATACAGACACTAAGCACACACACTCATACACACACTCAGACATATATGCTTCCACACAAACAGTAATAAAACAGACAGACAGAAAGACACACACACATCACACACCACACACACACATACACATACACATACACACACGCATACACACACATACACACACACATGTACAGACACACGCGCACATAAGCACAGTATGTCTGGAAGTTAGCTGGCTCACATATCAGTACTGCTGGACCTCATGCTATTGAAAAATTAGAGGTTATCTTCCCAACATCCTCAAACTTCATATTATTTACTTGCCCTCCACTAAATACTTCTCAAAGACCCTGAGAGCTTTATAGGGGTTGGTGTTAACTGCTTTGTTTAAATCTAAAATGTGACCTCAAGAAAATGTGAGAAGCCTTTATTTTAAAAAAAGTATGTGTGTTAGGTTGCTATGACACATCACAGTACTTCTAGAAAAGCACTTGGAGACGCAGACCTCTGTCAAGCTGTTCAGTCCCCCACCCCACCCCCTGGCCTTTTTTTAACAATGGGATTTCCCTTGTGAGGTAACCAATACAGACAATCTTGTGAAAATGTCAGATTGACACGTTCATGACTTTTGAGTTATCTTGCTAACAAACAAACATACAAACAAGTAAACACTGGCAAAAATATATCCTCTTTGGGTGGAGGTAATGAAGTCTCCCCGATGCATCTGTTGAGTTGCGTTTGAGGACGCTAAGAGGCTGGGCCTTCTCACCGTGGCTGCTTGTGTTACACAGAGAAGCTCAGAGAGGCTCTGTGGCCTCGGGGCTTGGCCTTTTCATGTTCCCACCAGAAAACAGCGAGACGGAACAAAGCTCCACAATCAGTCAAAAGCTCCCTTTTTCCATTCATTAGAATTTGGTGCTGGTGTTTGTTGTGCTGGCTGGGGTTTTGGTGTGGGTGTGCGTGTGTATGTGTGTGGGTGTGTGTGTGTGCGTGCATATGTGTGTGTGTGTGTGTGTGTGTGTGTGTTTAAGGTGGTTTGGGGTCGTTGTTAGAATTTAGGAGTTTTTGGCTTTCTGCATCTGGGTATCAGCTGAGTGCATACGGGGTCATGTCAGGCAGCGGCGGTGGAGGCGGCCTCAGCGGCGTCTGTCTTTGCTTTAATGAGCCTGCCGTCATTGCGGTGCGTGATGGAAAAACAACAACAACCACCAAGGCAGCCCTGGGTTTTTAATGTCAGAAGATGAATAATAGATCATCTGCAGACACAGGGACAGGGGGAAGGGCAGGACAGGGAAAGGAAGTGGGGAGGAGGAGAGAAGGGACGGAGGGTGGAGGTGCGGGGCCCCTATCCGCCGTCGCCGCAGTACACCTGAGTTGTTTACGGCCGTGTTTGAGTCGCGGTGGCAGTGATGTACGTGCCAGCCATTGCGCGGAAATAAGCCTGCCATCTGTGCCCTAAATTAGCAATGGTCCTATCTGTCTGGCTTCCATTAAACTCTGTCTCTGTTTCTGTTTCGGTTAAATACCGAAATGGACGATAAGGTTTATTGTGCAATAAAAGAAGAATCGCTCATTTTCCCCTCAGCCGTCAGTGCAGAATAACAGTAGGTCGTGTGTTCAAACTGTGCAGTTCATTGAAGGCCAAGATCGGTCTACCTCTGTTTCGCTCTACATCTCGCGTTTCTGTTTAAAGGATTTTAGACATTTTCACCCATTAGAGTCGGCCACATGCTAGCGCACTTATGCCCATACAGACGACTATAAGGAACAGAAAATCACTTGAAAGTAGTCCCGAAATAGTCCGGGACCTGCCAAAGCCTGTCAGTGGGTTTATAATATATATATTTATAATACCCCAGCTTATGAGGCAGTATCTGCGTTTTGCGTTGTATTTCTGGATTGGACATTTCCTGGTTTGAGTGCTCCCTCGTGGCCGAACACCCTGTCTGGTCCATCCAAGTCTCTCTTTAACACTTTCTAGCTCATTGAGCAGCTGGCTGGGTCTCACAGGGAGTCGCTGGGCTGGAGAATGGGGAGGGTGTTTCTTAGCAGGACGATTGTTTCAGACACAGATCCTCTTTCTTTCTCACACACTAACACACACACACACACACACACTTACAGAAACACACACTGTGTCCCAGACACATACATACAAAAACACACGCACCTCTCCTTGTCAGGCACACTTTGCAATGCTCTCACTTTCAAAATCTGACTCTTTCTGTCTGAGAGTTTGTCACACATGCACAAACCCTCAAACACACATGCAGATCTGCACATACAATACATCCACACACACACACACACACACACACACACACACACACACACATACTTGAAGCAGTCCCTGCCGAGCCCAACTCTTCGTACACAGCTCCTAAGCCCGACGGAAAATTCAGCCCTAGCATCTCCTCCACCTCGGTGGGCTGTAGCGGTGTGCATTAGCATAAACAAGCCACCAAGAAAACATAGCACGGGTCAGTGCTATCGAATCAGAGAACGCCGGTAACCGCCGGCAACCCCCGGCTCCTGGCCTAGCCTACCCGTCTCTGACACATCGCACCGGCACTCAGAGGGGACTTTCCACCGGCCCCCTTCCCTTTTTTTCTTAATATTCCGCCTTCCGTTCCATCCCCCCAAAGCCGCACTTAAACATTTTTCAAGACCACACCATTTATTGCTGTGAATCAGCAATAAATCTTGCGCTGGAATGCCTTTGAAGAGCTGTGTGGTTTTTTTTTTTTAATGCTGGCCGGTAGATGTGGTGTTGGGTGCTGCTACTGATGACGATGACTAAGCTGCTGCTGGTCATGATGGTGATGATGAAGAGGAGAGGGGAGAGAATAAAATTAATTTAAAGCAATACTAAGTAGTTTATTTAACCTTAAAATACTGTTTCCAAAAACATTTCAGTGGTTCATCATCTTGTAACACAGTGAAAGGCACTTCTGATTTAGCTTTGCAGCCTTCCATGGGCTATAATCACACTATAAGTTAGTGTAGTTCACTTTGAGGGACAATTCTGCCTCAAACTTGTAGGGCAAACAATAATGAAAACTACTTAGTGTTGCTTTAATAATAAATATGAGATTACATTTTATTTCACTGTTCTTGTTACATCAATTAGGTACAGTGTAACAAAGTGTGTAACAATATGTAACATGATGTACTTACACTGTACCTTAGGGTTAAGGTTAGTGGTAGATATGTACAGCATAAGTGCATAATATTACATGCTGTTACATGTACTGTAGATACCCTAAAAAAGGAACCGTAAAATAAAGTGTTACCTAAATATGATTATGATGGTAGTAATGAAGCTGATGATGATGATGATTACAATGATGATGATTGTGATGGAAGTGGGTAGAACATTGTTATGATGATATCAGGAATGATGATGATTATGATTTCAACAGTAATGTTTATGATGATAACAATGATGATTGACAGTGACATTGGCAATATTGATGATTATGATGATGATGATGATGATGATGATGGCGGTAAATATTAGGTTGAGGAAGAACGTTTCAGTAATGATGATGATGATTATGAATCTCACCTACGCTCTCTGCTCTTAATACAGATGTGAACGAGTGTGACCTGTTGGCCAGTGTGTGTGGCGAGGCTCGTTGTGAGAATGTGGAGGGTTCCTTCCTGTGTGT
>CM050204.1:16676041-16701041 GCA_027475355.1 Coilia nasus | reverse complement strand
GAATTAGGAACACTCTGTCCCTCTTTCCAAAAAAAAAAAAAAAAACGAATCAGTCTTCTTTACTTCACAATGCTACTTCTTACGGTGCATTTAAAATAACATGACAGTGATTCGGCTATAATGCTGACTGTGATTCAAAATCAGAATCTCTTTATCCACCAAATGTACGCAGGGATTTGACCTGCAGCGCAGAATAAAACAGCAATTAAAAGGGATAAAAGAGTGAAAAAGAATAATGAGGAGTTAGCAGTAATGACCTAGCGGTTGAGGAACTGGGCGCCGGGCACTGTTGTCATGGCTGCCCCCTGCTCACAGGTGTAATGGGTTAAATGCAGAGGTTGAATTTTGTTGCGTGCACTGTGAGCTGTGATCACAATACCCAATCAGACTGACTTTTATTAGTTTAAAACAGACAGACATTTCAATACGTTATAGCATAGACATGAACATACTGTATATATTGCTTGCACTTATTCACCATGCTCTCCTCTTTTTCTCCCTCCTCATCAGCATCTTCGGTGGAGAGGAAGGAGTGCTACTACAACCTGAACGATGAGAACCTGTGTGACAACGTGCTCACCAGCAGCGTCACCATCCAGGAGTGCTGCTGCACGCTGGGCGCCGGCTGGGGGGACAACTGCGAGGTCCACCCCTGTCCCGTGCCAGGCACAGGTCAGTTACACACACTCCTGATAGGGTCATTCCACTTAGCCAACGCAACATTCGCTGCCTCACCGAGACTGACCACACAGTCTGGATCAGTGTGGAGGGCAATCGTATGTAGCCTGGTAAACCAGCCTCTCGTACTTCATTTCATTTTGTACAGAGGGTCTTGCCTTGTTGACTTGCCCTTGACATTCGTGTATGTGGACCACGCAAATCGGCGCCAGAGGGAGTGTTTGTGAGCGATTACGTTGACTTTGTGTGCTACATTTAAATTGTAGTGCGTAGGTAGGCTAATTGCATACCTGACAACCAGATATTAGGTATTGGGTAAAGGCAGAGCCAACTGAGTCCACTCCTCCTGGAAGAAATCATTTTTCAATGCAGCAAGGCCAGACCCCTCTGTACAAAATGAAATGAATTACGAGGGGCTGGTTTGCCACGCTAAATCATATGCTGCTTTGATTTTGAAACAAACAGTGCGTCTGTATTTGTTTTTGTCTAGTTGTGTTCCGTATTGTATTTTATTTCACTTATACAGAGCAACTTACAGTGAATTAGGTGCAATAACAGCCCCTCTGGAGCAATGTGGTCTTACAGTAGATGCCTGGTTTTAAGGGCACTTTAGCCATGGATACGGCTGCAGGGGAGCACTGGTTATCCACTTCCCCAAACACATTTTTTCCTACTGGTAGACGAATTGAACCTGTGACCCTGCTATCTCAAGACTAACTCCCTAACCATTAGGCCACAGCTGCCCAGGCCATGTCAAATATGTGAATAACTCCCACTCGGCCATATCAGTTTTGGCTGAAAAAATTCCAATGAGTTCATACCCTTCCTAATAGCAAAAGTCCAAAGCTCTACTCCCAGTAGTTTTATCTTAAAAAAAACATTTTAGCAACTAAAGTAGGTGTGTTTTTTTACCCATTTTGTGTAGTTTTCTGAGGAGCCACTGTAAAATTGTTATATCTTGAAAAGTGTTTAAGCTAGGTCCTTCAAATTTTCAAGGGTTAATATTTGAGATGGTCAAATGGAAAGTTTTTTTCATTTCTTTCAGTCATGGCAGAACAACTGTTGGCATGTTTTTTCCCTCCAGGACCCTTCAGGAGTTTTGTAGAGTTTAGTATGTCCACACAGTTGTATTAAAATGCAAAAAGGTCTTTACGATTTTTTATCATTAGCATTGCTACTGATAAATGACATTTCTTAACTGATTCAACCATAAACCAATGGAATAGCCAATAACTTTTTAAAGGATGTTCTCTATGTGTTGATTTGGTTCCAAGAGAGGTCCTCTATCTGATAAGTTGACGTTTTTTCCATTTCAGATCAGTTTGCCAAGATGTGTCCAGGAGGCAAGGGAAAGGTCCCCAGTGGAGATGACGTGTTTGGTGTGGCCGCAGTGAATTCATACAAAGGTGTGTCTGTGTATTTGTGTGTGTGTGTTTGTGTATTTGTGTGTGTGTGTGTGTGTGTATGCCTCTGCCTGTGTCTGTACCTGTGTCTATGTGTTTATGTCTGTGTGACTGTGTGTGTGTGTGTGCTGTGGGTGTAATAACTTTCAGGGACACAGAGTCACTCGCCAAACACACACACACACAGACACACACACGCACACACACACACAGACACACAGCACAGACGCACACACACACACAGACACAGACACACACACACACACACACACACACACACACACACACACACACACACACACACAGTCCCACTTCCACATGTTCCCATAAATAGACAGCAACCACAGACGCCTATTCCCGTATATGCCCCACTGACGCTGCCTTGCCACCAGAGCAGGATAAGGCTCACAGATGGAGCGCAGGCTCAGAGCTGAGACTTGAGAGCTGGGACTGACTTGTGGGACTGACTAGTGGGAGCTGAAGAGGCCTCATCGTTATTGTGCCACATGCTGTTCCTTCTGCTCTCCCCTGCACCAGTGCAATCCCAACCCCCCCCCCCCCCCCCAACACACTCACAAACACACACACACACACACACACACACACACACACACACCCCTCTCCTGGCCATGTTGGTGTGTTTGACCCTGTTTGTTTGGCCCAGTGGCGTCTCTGTATGCTTATGTCAAACATCAGATGTGTGGGGGTGTGTGTTCGATTTTAATTGTGTATGTGTGTGTAGAAGGTGTGTGTGGGTATGGGTGTGTGTGTGTGTGTACATGTGTCAGTGTGAGTATGTGAGTGTGGTCTTTATATGGGTGACTGAGCAGGGTTAAGTATGTTGTCAGATGTGTGGGGGTGTGTGTTCGATTTTAATTGTGTATGTGTGTGTAGAAGGTGTTTGTGTGCTTGTGTGTGTGTGGGTTTGTGTGTGTGTGTATGTGTTTGTTTGTTGAATATTATCCCATCTCTGTGTGTATAAACACGTTTGTGGGTGTGTGTTCTGTGTGTGTGTACGCCTGTGAGTACTTAAAATTTGTGGCAGTGTGTGGATATGTCCTCAAAGCCTGTGTGTGTGTGTGTGTGTGTGTGTGTGTGTGTGTGTGTGTGTGTGTGTGTGTGTGTGTGTGTGGGTGTGTGTTTAGAGGCATATGATCTGCACATGTTTCGTCTGCGCCTCTGCCCAATCAGCCTGCCACAAACTCTGCCTGTTCCCCCCCTCTCTCACGAATAGCTCCGCTAACTCACTGATTTAATTTATGGAGGCAGTAAGAGTCTGGTTGAGGTCAGGCTGGCACTGGGGGACAGTGGTGCAGCTGGAAGGAGATGAGGGGGGAGAGAGAGAGAGAGAGAGAGAGAGAGAGAGAGAGAGAGAGAGAGAGAGAGAGAGAGAGAGAGAGAGAGAGAGAGAGAGAGAGAGAGAGAGAGAGAGAGAGAGAGAGAGAGAGAGAGAGAGAGAGAGAGAGAGAGAGAGAGTAATAGAGGGAGAGGGACAGCAAGACAGAGGGACAGAAAGTCAGAGAGAGTGAGAGTGAGAGAGAGCGAGAGCGCGCGAGAGAGAGTGAAAGAGTAATAGAGGGAGAGGGACAGCAAGACAGTGAAAAAGTCAGAGAGAGAGAGAGAAAAACAGAAAGAGAGAGAGAGAGAGAGAGAATGAGACTGTCATGGAAGCATTGAAGATAAAGAGAGAGAAGGAAGTAGAGAGATGAACATGGTGAAAGAAGTGAAGTAGAGAAACTGAGAGTGATAGAAAGTGAGACGGACAGAGTTGGAGGGCAAGCGTCCATGAACATTTCCTGTGCATCAGCCTGGATATGTCTTCTATTAGCAAGTCTGTTTGCAAAGCTGATTGCATTTTCAGTTATAAATGTGGATGGCTGTGCAATATGATCCAGTATGACACACACACGCACAAACACAGACAAACACTCTATCTGTCTTTCTGTTTGTCTCTCTCTCTGTCTGTCTGTCTCTCTCTCTCTCTCACACACACACACACACACACACACAGACACACACACACACACACACACACACACACACACATATGTTTATGAAGGCCATCAGATGTATCCATCAGATGTAACTGCCTTCCCCACAGTACATCAGTAATAGTCTGGCTGTTGCTCTAAGCTCGTAGACATAGCTTGGTCTGGCAAACCTCCCATAGACAGGATGTTCTCAGAGGTGGGATCAATGGACGTCTTTCAAATGCCTCTGTGTACTACTAGACAGAGTTACAACCAATCAGCCCACTGATTCTGATAACCAATGCATAGCGTTTTTCATCGGTGCCTGATTTTTCGGGCAAAGGAACAGTTGAGAATAGACAGGTTGGGCAGACTGACGTAAACATGAAATTCAGTGTAGCATCACAGGTAGTATGGGCAGGCCCAGGCTACATCACTAAGACACATTTTGAAAGAGAATACTGTTTCCATTAATAAAGTCACATAGGTCAAACTTTGCATATGCCCCACCACATGCTTTGACACAATACAACCACCTTCTGCAGTGTTAAACACATTGAACTGATTCTTCTATTGCCCAGTCTAAAGGCAAGTTCATCAGTGGGTGTTTTGCTCTTAGGGAGACTAAGAATAACTTTCCATTTAAAACAAATTAACACTACACTCTTCCTGCCATATTAAGATTTGTTAACATTCAAAACATTTGACATTTATGTCAAAACTGAGTTTAGGCTGGAAATTGAGCACATAAAAGCATCACCACTATATTATCCCTAGAACATATTTGGCTGGACAGTATGGCATTTCATGTTTGACAGTATGACATTTTTTCTCAGTTTAAATGCTTGTGAAGTTACCGCACTTTGCTTTTGTAAAGTGGTGTTCAACCCTACAAAGGCAAAGTGCACTAACTACTGTATGTGAACACTGAAACGCAGACAAATACCTTTAAAGTTGTCATTCTTCTCAGTGCGACATGTTGTAGGTATAATATTGGTGATGCTTTCATATGCTTTCTTAATAGGAAAAAGCAAGATATTTAGTCACAGGACAAAAGAGGTGTTATAAAGTTGATTTACAGTCTAAACAAAATATGCAGTTACTACAGTACCTTTTGCCTTTGTATAGAAGCATTGTTGACTGCTGTTTTTCCCTCCCGGGTCCTGTAGATGCGGATGAGTGTGTCCTGTTTGGCACAGAGATCTGCAAAGGAGGCTTCTGCCTCAACATGGAGGGAACGTACGAGTGCTACTGCAAGGCCGGGCTATTCTACGATGAGGCCAAGCTGGAGTGTGTGGGTAAGCACTTTGGGAGTGTGTCAGGATGGGTTATTCTGTGTAAATCACTCTCCTACACAAATATGCATTTTAAATGTTGAATCAAGTATGCATTAATTCTCTTCAAGCTGGATTTGTGTTTCATAGTTGAATTTCTGCCCAAAACAAGATAAAGGTTTGTTCTGTCTGTTTTATTAAGGATAAATCTTACAAAAGGAATTTAATTTCTCCTTCAAGGTGTGTGACCTCAGCAATTTATGCTCACACCTGACCGCATATTTTTAAACTTAATTTAATCTGACTAAATTGTGCAGAATATATTATTTCTCCATGAACTGTGCCTCTAGACTGAATGAGAAGCCCTGGTACACACTATATTACATTTACGATGATAATTATAGAAGTAACATATTTATGACCCAGTCAATTACATTATTGTACATTATGTATACATTTAGGAACTTAGCAGACGCTTTTATCCCAATTGAATTACGACATTACACATCATTACAAATCCTCAAAGCTGCCTTCCTTATCCTCTCCATACACGTATAGTCAGCACTACTCTGCCCTACAAAGCCAAAATGCATTAACTACATATTTTGTCAAAACTGAATTTAGACTGAAAGTGGACTTTATAACACCTCATTTAAGAAAGTACATAAATTCATCACCACTATTATACCGACAACATCTATGACTGGACATTATGACAACTTTAAAGTCATTTTTGTCAGTTCCAAGGTTTACATAATTAATGCACTTTGCCTTTGTGGGGCCTATGAAGCCTATGTTCAAGGTGTTTATCTGAATAGCCGGCACTGATATGGTTTTGGAAGCTAGGCTCTAGGCTCATGTTACCATGCTGACAGGGCAGTAGATGACATCTTCAGACCGCTGGACCACTGCATTGGTTTGGGAAGTGGAAATGGAGTGGGAGCAAAGCCTGAGTCAGAGAGGACTGTGGCTCATCCTAACACCACAGCACACAGGCAGGCGTGCAGGCAGGTGAGCAGTCAAGCAGGGGGGCAGCTGGCCATGAGTGCCTCATGGCTGAGATCAGGGCCGTGTCCGAAAATGTTCACTCGTTCACTGTGTAGTGCACTACACAGGGTGTGAGTTACACTGTTTTGTCTCCGACATAGTGAACTAGTGATCATTTCGGATTCGGCCCAGGTGTGGGTGAGGTGGAGGGCGTAGAGCAACACCACCTCTCTTCCCCCCTCCCCCCTCTTGTGTCTACCCAGGCTGGCTATCCAGACTTGTGGTTCACCAGTGGCATGAGGCTCCAGCAGAAGGTCCTCCAGAGGTCTCCCTTGAATGGCCCTCCTAAAAAAATAATAAAAAATAAAAACAGCACCCACAACTACCCAGTGTAGTCGAGCCTCGGGCGGTACCAGGCCATGGCTGCTGAGTCTGACCCGACCCAGCTAGTGGTGTGGACTAGCGGTCAGAGTGGTACAGAGAGCAGACGTGAATGGGCACTACGCCCTGCCCCTCCCCCCCCCCCCCCCCAAAAAAACTCCTCCAGGCCCTCTACCCCCACCCCCCTGTCTGGGCCGAGCCAGGCCCCCTTCCAGCAGCCCCGGCCTGGGCAGAGGCATGCCTGTGGCAGTCTCTCTTGTGGGGGTTCCGCCACATTTGCTGGTGATTATTTTGACAGGATTGACTCTGGGTGGGGAGTTTTGACTGGCCTCCCCAGCCCGCTGGTCTGCTGTGTGTCTGTTATGCATGCGACCATGACACGGTTGAAGGAAGCACGACACCACACGCTTCAGGGCTGGAGCTTAATCTAGGCCACATATTTTAAAACGGACAGAAAAAGAAGAAAGAAAAACAGATACGAATGTAGCGGACAGATATTTTTGAAAATATTGCGTATTGGGTGAAGAGAATATTCCGGCTGTGCTCTTCAGCAAAACCATTTGTGGTGATATTTTTCTATTATTATTACTTTGCCCATTTGCCTAGCAATTATAATACCACAAACCCGGTGTGCATCTAATGCATGTTTCAGATGTATATACACATACACGCACACATACACACAAAGAGGATTGATTTTTTTTAAATCATCTAGTTTTGACCAAGCCAAGCGTCTTCTGTCTCAAGGACACCACAGATATTTAGAATTCTCTCATCTGATCTCAGTGAGCAGAGTCTTTTTACGAGTCACTGACTGGCTGTGTGTGGAATGAGTCACAAGGTCCAATGGATTTTCTGAATGGTGTTTTTGTGTGTGTAAAAGCGAGTATTGGCCTTCTGCTTGCAAAGCCACAATCTTAATTAGAAGGCCTAATGAGCCCAGACAACAGTTAGACTATGTGAGTCTGTGTGTGTGTGTGTGTGTGTGTGTGTGTGTGTGTGTGCACACGCCTGTATGTCTGTCTGTGGGTCTCTGTGTTTGTGTGTGAGTTTAAACGCTAGCAGTTCAGTTCTCACAGGCTGAAGCGGCAGCTTTCCACTCTCTTCATCTTTTCCTTCTCATGATTCAGCAGAGAGGTTTCAAAACAGCCCATGATACCAATCAGTAGCTTGCTAACATCTTCTCCCATTTCTCTCCCTCCCTCCCTCTCTCTCTCTCCCTCTTTCTTTCTCTTTCTCTCTTTCCAACATTCCTTCCTTGTCATCCTGCACATTCAACTTCAATCACATGCTGCATCCACCCCATTCCATATGCTATGCATTCATATATCCCTGTGTATTGATAACGATACTTACAATACACCACGCACACATGGTGGCCATTCCTCATCTCCCTCTCCCCACCACTTGTACACGTCTATGCAATCCATCTGTCCATTCACCCCTCTCTCTCTCTCTCTTTTTCTCTTTCTCTCTCTCTCTCCCATTTTTTCTGTGTTCCATCTACCCTCTGATCCCTATATTGATCCTGTTCATCCATCCATTCATCCATCCATCCATCCATCCATCCATCCATCCATCCATCCATCCATCCATCCATCCATCCATCCATCCATCCATCCATCCATCCATCCATCTCTTCCACGCTGCAGACACAGATGAGTGCCTGGATGAGTCTAATTGTTTGGGTGGGGAGTGTATGAATACGCCAGGCTCCTACAACTGTTTCTGCACCCCCCCAATGGTGCTGATGGACAAGCGCTGTATCTTTGACCACTCTGTGGCAGGTAAGAACCGCCAACCACCAAACCAATCCCCCACCCCCACCCCAACCCCAGTAACACACTCTAACCCACCACAGACCCCACCCAAGCTCCACCCTGCTCTTCCTACTCTTCACCATGAGATGATTAACCACCATCGCGGTTGTGTCGTAGCGGGACAAAAGTAGCTTCGTACTTGTTTGCAAGGCCGCACAGTTAGAAGCATACCTGCATGTATGTCACGCGGTGGTTTGATTTCACTGTTTGTCCCGTTTGGGTTGTTGGCCTCCTCGTGTTTGACTTGGCCCTTGCATGGGTGGACAGGATGCATTCTTGGGGAGATTTGTGAGCTGTCCTAATTGAACTGAATGCCAACTTTCATGCCTTGCCAGTTTTATTGTCCCAGTGTGTAATATTTCATTGATTTGTTGGTCTGCATGTGTATGTATGTGGGTGTGTGGGTGTGTGTGTGTGTGTGTTTCCTTGTGTGCGTGTTTGTGTGTTTTTGTGTGTGTGCGGTCGTGCGTGTGTGTATGTGTGTATGTGTGTTTGTTTATCTATCTGCACAGAGCACAGAGAACAGATCTTCCAGGACATCTGTTGGCAGACGGTGACAAACACACCTGCAACCTGCAACGACGTGCTGCCCAACAGGAGGACCACGTACACCGAGTGCTGCTGCCTCTACGGAGAAGCCTGGGGCATGAGCTGTGCCCTCTGCCCCCCCAGGGACTCAGGTAGGTACCCCCTAACCCCCCCAAGCCCACCCCCTACCCCAAGTTCAAGTTCAATTTCAAGTTAGCTTTATTGGGATTCTGCTACATACAGGGCATGTAGATGAACAAAATGTCATTCCATGCGAACGCTGGGTGCAATACACGCTCCGAGTTACATTACATTATTTCATTACATTACATTACACTTAGCAGACACTTTTATCCAAAATGACTTACAAAAAGAGGACATAAACAAGCTGCAGATATGCAGAGGAAAACGGTAAACAAAGCAGTAGGACAGTGTTGGCGAGTGGTGGTTGGTTTTGTTAAGAAGGGAAGCACTTTCGGAAAAGAAGAGTCTTCACAAGCTTAAGGTCGAGAGGGATGACCCTACTCTCGTAGCAGCTGGTAGCTTGTTCCACCATTGTGGGACAACAACAGCGAAAGGTTTAGACTGAGGGCTCATTCACACCAAACACTCTGCGTGTTCAGCGCGTGCCCGTATTCTGTCCGTATTCATTTAGAATGCATGTTAGCAGATTAGACCATTCCCACCGCAAGCATGTTCTGAGCGTATTCTGAGCGTGGACTACGCTCAGAATACGGACTGCAGCTAGAAAATAGAAACCAAGTCTATTTTTCTGCGCGTGTTCTGCGCGTATTCAGACAAAATCCCATTGAAAGCTATAGGCACAGCTCTACAATTCATGTCAACTGTGCTATCAATGCATGTATTGACACAGGGAATACCTCAAAAACCTCGCGACTGTCTGCAAAATATTACCATTTGCTTACCATTTGTTTCCTACTTATTTTGATAAATCTAGTCAACAAGCCACTAGGCAAAACTCCATAAGTCCATAAGTCACTACATTTAATAATTTATTTACCCAATGTAGGCAAAGTGACTGTTGGCAAAGAGGTAGAGTTTATCATAACTTTATGGATGGGGTTAAAACGCGTTCGCTTTTCTTGTACCGGGAGTGAATAAAGGCTTTGACAACCCAGCCTACATGATTTAGAACGATGTCAAATATTCCACTGGCCTTATCAAAGTGTCAAGTTGCACTATAGGTGCAGTGGTGCTTTCTAAACAACGTTTAAAGTAAGGAAATAAAACCAGAGAAACACATTGTGTTTACTAAAGTGAGAGATGGGGAAACATGGCTTTGTGTACCTAAAGACATTGGCCAAGTGCATTTAAAGACGGGGCTTCCCGCTCCCGCGCTGAATACGCAGAGATGTCCGGTGTGAATGCTCATACGCTCAGAATACGCCCACGCGCTGAACACGGCTACGCACTGAATACGGTCAAGGCGGTGTGAATGAGGCCTGAGGTTGCTTTGTGTGAAGAGAGGGAAAGGACAGCGGTTTGTATTTGAAGCTGGTTGGAGTTTATTGGCATTCTGCTACATAAAGGACATCTACATATGAAACCTGGGTACAAGCTACACTGTGAAACAATACACATAACTATTAACAACACTATTAACATACACACAATACTGTTCATGTTTCTGCGGTTTTTAAAAAACACCAGACACTCACAATAACATACAACTAATATCCAACAGTGCAGGATAATATCTTGTTCAGTTACAATACTTAACTGTACATTGTACATTGCGGAAAAAAATAGATTGACGATACAATGGAATTGGTGATCAAGATCAGATCAAGAATTTATTACCATAATTAGCATTAGCATGTTACAACTGCCAATACATACCACATACTTACACATACACATCTCTGTCCATCTCTTTCCCTTTCTCTCTTTCTTACTTTGTCTCTCTCTCTCTCTCTTTCTCTCTCTCTCTCTCTCTCTCTCTCTCTCTCTCTCTCACTCACTCACTCACTCACTCACTTACACACAGACACACACACACTGGCAGATTTTGGGGTGGTAGGTGATAAGGATTACCAGGGTGAACAAGTCAAGAAACAGACTCAGTGACCCACCCAGCACTGAAATTGTAAACAGATTTTTAGCAAGCAGCAACACTTAACTTTTGTGCTGGTACCTGGAGAGGTGGAAAATGACTCACCAGTAGAATGATGTGAGCAGTAATAAACAGACACAGACACACATAGGTATACATTATTTCTGTCTTATACACGGACAGTCAAATCCAGCACTAAACTTTATGATGGAAAACACTTGACAACCTCACAGACATATCCACACAAAGACACACACACGCACACACCCACACACACCCCCACACACACACACACACACACACACATCCATCCACAGAGAGTACCTTTCACTTAACAATTTAACACAGGCAGGTGCAATGCTACATTATGCTTACTGTCTCAGTAGCGTGTGGGACTTCATGCTCGCTCTCACACCAAAGCAGCCCAGCTGTGGATAGCTTCCAGCGGCGTCATCAGCCTGTGGTCGGGCTGTGGTTTGTCTCGGTGGTGGCTCATCGAGGCGCAGAGAACGGGGTAGCTGCCCTCCAATGAAAGCTTGTAGCCTGGTTTATCGCTTCCTGCGTGAAGTCATCAGGACAGCAAATGCCCAGCATGATGGCGTGTTTATTTTTTGGAAAACAACACACAGATGCATGACCACCTAATGAAGAGGCGGATGTGTCAATGCAAAGGCACTCCTTTTTTCTCCTGAGTGTGTGTGTGAGTGAGTTCAAGTGTGGTCTGTGGCGATTGCGGTCAGAAGGGCTTGGCTCAGCCTCCTTCCAGCCCCCTTAAAGGAGAATTTCGGTGTGAAATGAAAAATTGGCATGTTAAAACATCATACCGAGTTGGTATGTGTACTGAGGAGCAAAATTGATTTAGCCTGTTGCATTCAGAGTTTAACTATTTTTTATCGTTTGTCCCAGAAGGCTAACAGTGGAAGTGGTAGGTGCCCTTAGACGAAGCATGACGACTACGCTATTTTTAAACCATTAAAACAGCTCAAAGAAACTCCACACTCCATCGGCAGTACAACAAAGGTCCTGACATTAAAAACGAGGCACTGAGAACTTTGTAAGTGTTCCTCAGTACACATACCAACTCGGTATGATGTTTTAACATGCCAATTTTCATTTTACACCGAAGTTCTCCTTTAAGCCTCGAAATGTCTCATCCTGGGATGTCTCGGCCGCAGGCACAAGCCTGATCGGGTCACCGTGTTAGTCACTGGGCGGTGCAGACGCAGGACTTTTCTGAGAGGGGGACATTTAGTCTCCTCCAGGGAGCTGGTGACACCTCATCGGGTTTTGACCACACTCCTCCTCTCCTCTCTTCTCCTCTCCTCTCCTCTCTTCCCCTCCCTGCCCTCATCTGGAGCTCCAGTCAACCACAGGATTCATCCTGGGCCTGCATTCCCACCCCACTACACACACACACACACTCACACACTCACACACACACACACACACACACACACAGACACACACGTGCGCGCGTGCCATCTCAAACCCGGCACCTGCAGACCTGCAGTCTGTCAAGGCAGGGAGGTCTCAGTGTTGACGTCTGTTCCCCTCCAATAACGGGGGAGCCATGGCTGCTGTTTGAATTATGGGATTCTGTGGACTGGAACATAAACTACGATTTAAGAAGACGAAGAGGAGGAGGAAGGAGGAGAAGAATGAGAAGGAGAAGAAAAAAAGAAAGAGCGCTGCCCCTCACCCGATCGTTTTACTCCCACCTCGGCAGGAGATTGCTTTCTCAGGCGGGCCCCAAGAGGGGTGTGCGCAGAAATCTATCTAAATTTGTGTAATAGTTGCTCTTATTTAAAACGGGGAGCTCTGAATGATCCACCAGTGGTGAGAAGGGGAGGGGTTGTGGGCAGGGAGTGAACTGCATAGCCCAAGCGGTAATGGGAGATGACTGACACACAGCCACAATTACCCTACATCCATCACACACACACACACACACACACACACACACACACACACACACACACACATGAACGCATGCACACACACACCAGGGAAGACCCAAGAGGCCCTCTGCACATTTACTTCAAGTAACTGAGGCCTTTAGTGTCTTCAGTTCTTTATTTATGCACATATTTGCCTATTTATTTATTCATTTCAGCTTATTTCATTACAGTTGTATCCTCTGATGCATAGAGCGATAGTCTGTAGGAAGTTGTTGATGATCTCCTTTATGTGGTGTCCTCAACTGATATTTGTCATAAAAATTTTATGTAAATTTAATGGCAAATGACAGTGCTATGATGATGTGCAATAATGTTGCTATAAATTAAGGTGGAGCAAGTGTGTGGAAATTATATCCCTCTCTCCTGCGCTCTCTCTCTCTCTTTCTCTCTCTCTATTTCTGTCTCTCTCTCTCTATTTCTGTCTCTTTCTCTCTATTTCTGTCTCACCTCTCTCTTTCAGTCTCACTTAACCTTTTATCCTTTTTTTTTGCTCTTCTGCTGTGTCTGTGTCCTGCCCCATGTCTTTCTCTCATGCCCCCTCTCTCATTTGCTGCTAAATCTCTGGCAAAACTGAATACACATCGCGACATTGTGTTCTAAATGTACATTCCTTGAAAATAAGGTATAGGTAGTTTTGTATGATGACAAATGCAAACATGAAAAAGTACATCTCTTTGTTTTAGGACACAGGACAATTGCATTTTTATTTTATTTTCTTAATGATTTCTCTCTCTCTCTCTCTCTCTCTCTCTCTCTCTCTCTCTCTCTCTCTCTCTCTCCCTTTCTTCTCTTCTCTCTTCAGAGGACTATGCCACTATGTGTAACGTGCCCCTCAGTGGAAACAGACGGCCGTACGGTCGAGACGCGCTGGTCGCCGGCCCTGTGCAGGAATACGAGGTCGGCCCTGACTACCAGCCCCGCCCAGATTATCAGCCCCAACCCCACGGCCCAGAACAGTCCCAGGGCTCACACACCCTCCCCCTATATGAGGACGAAGACAGTAAGCATGTTTGTTTGTTTTCTTGTCTGATTGTTTGTTTGTTTGTTTGTTTTTTCTGTTTACCAGTTTCTGTTTACCAGTTTGAGTGTCTCATCAGTGTGTGGAATGCATGTCATGAGTGCTCTGTCATAACATGCTGTAGTATGTTCATATAGTATGCTCTCAAAAACAGAAATGATTCCCTTCACTCAGCTCCTGTTGTGTAACAGAGACTATCTAAAAGCAGGCTGTCTTCATTGGCTGCAGGGTGATATGGGCCTCTGAGTCTTCCACCCATCCAAAAATATGTAGATCAGTGCAGCTGACTGAGATGAAGAG
The DNA here is from genome assembly GCA_027475355.1 of Coilia nasus. Taxonomy (NCBI): domain Eukaryota; kingdom Metazoa; phylum Chordata; class Actinopteri; order Clupeiformes; family Engraulidae; genus Coilia; species Coilia nasus. Next base: position 16,686,650 of record CM050204.1, on the reverse strand, counting down.
AGCAGGTGGAGAGAGCCGCAAAGTTTAGTGTACAGCATCGGCGATGTCTCAGTTTCCTCTCCTATACTGCCATCTAGTGGTGTCATTGAGATGTGCAAAACGAAAGTAGGAGAAGTGCAGCTAATATTACCCACAGTATGGGCTACTATACCATGAAAAGGTGTTTATTATGTGCGTTAATTTTTTTAAATTAATTTAAATTGTTCTCGATCTTTTCTTTTTTAAATAATGCTATGTTGACAGTGGCTTAGTAGATAGGGGAGTGGCCCAGCAGCCGAGTGCTACCCAGTGTGCTAATTAGCGCCTTGCATGGCATCACAATCGGTGTGTGTGTGAGAATGGGTCAATGTAAAGCACTTCAGGTACTCTGCCTAGTATAGGAATACTATTTACCTATTTACCATATCTTATCCTTAAATCTATACTCTCTACTGTACATGAATATTCATAACTGCATAACTACATTCATTTCTCCATTACTGTAGCCACAGGCCCTCATATCCAACTGTTCTCAGATCGGTGCTTGATTACGTGCCACTCACTCATACACTCATACACTCACTCACTCTCTCACTCTCTCACTCTTTCACTCACTCATACCCACCTTTCCTCTCCAGATCCATACGACGCCTTCGAGGGCCTTCGGGCAGAGGAGTGCGGCGTCCTAAATGGCTGCGAGAACGGGCGCTGCGTGCGCGTGCAGGAGGGCTACACCTGCGACTGCTTCGATGGCTACACCCTCGACATGTCACGCATGGCCTGCGTGGGTGAGTGTTGATGGCCCGGACTGCTGGCAATGACATGCAACTCACATACAACAACTCCTGTTATGATCCGGCCTATTTCAGCAATAGAGTGTAATCTGTCAACCGAGAATCACAACGTTTTGAATTACAAATAAAAAAATTGTAAATGTATGTTGGGATGAACTACAAAGGGAGAGCTTAAGGAAGAGAGAGTGCCAATAATAATAATAATAATAATAATAAGTACAATCAGAGATGGCAACCTGGTCCCCCATGTGGACGAAAAGGGTCATTGCGGGCTGACAGACAGACAGACACACACACACACACATACACACACGGACAGGATAATTGCAATACCTGGTCAATCCCCTCCGGGGTACCAGGTCATAATGATAATGCATTTAATTTTTTAGAACATTTCTAAGTTGACATTTTTTGTCACACTTTATAAAGGTGAAAACTAACAAAATAAAACAAGATGTTCTTATGTCCGTACAGTACCTTCACATAGGTGTGAAATATCAGTGACTTTATGGGGTGACTGCGTCTGTGCCTGATGGCTGTGAATTTAAGCACAGGTTCTTACAGAAATGTGCACCTGAGGAAGGCAGTTCACTTCACCTCAAGGTTGCTCCAGGGCGACTGTCTGTGGCTGGTTAACTATCAGTTTCTCTGGACAACAGTGTCTACTAAATGACATGTAATGTAAAATAACCCTTGTATCAGCCAAAGATTTAGTGCAATGCCACTGCAAACACTGTTGAGTGTGCAGGGGGGAGTAACAGTCCTTGGTAATACATACTCTACCAGCAGTACCAGTGTTCAGCAGTATTCTTTGCTTCAAACAGGCCTTACACAAGTTTGCCCACCACAGTTGCTTGACCCTTGACAGCATTGTGAATGTAGATTCTGCCAGAATCAGGTGATCTGCAGCCTGATTTGATCAACACCCTGCAGTCTTAATGCCTCTAATGTGAAAAAGTTTCATTTTACCCTTTTGCCTTACCCTGTAATATGCATTATCACCTAACAGTTGTAACTTACACTGATGTGCTGCGTCACTACGTCATTTTGTTCCTGTATTCATCCGCTCCGACACCACTGGACTGCAAGAAATGTTGTCTTGTGGTGACCTTGCCAAACTGTAAAGCACTTTGAGCTGCATCTTGTATGTATGAATTGTGCTATACAAGTAAAGATTATTATTATTATTATTACTATACTGTAGCAGTCTAAAGCTTCAGCAGGCACATGCTGTAGTGTAACACAGAGCAGATGTAATCTTTGGGGATATTGTCAAGTGTTTCATATACCTACTACACACAGCTGCTACATAAACACATGATGGCACATAGTCCCACTGTTCTGGCTGACAGTTAGACTCACACAGTGCCACCTCGACTTAACAAACACAAAGCCCCCAGCTGTCAGTTAATTTTCTGTCGTCATTAGAGGATGATTCCTACTTCACGGCTGTGTGAACACCCCGCATCTCTCTCCCAGTGGGGTGCCCTAATTGGCCTATGTGTCGGCAGGAGCCTGACAGGATGAACAGGAGACTGATCAGCAGACTGACTGATACCTCTGTTTGTTTTGAAGCCCTGACGTTTTAGGCGTAACAACCTCTTCAACGCTAATCACTTCGCACTCTGCATTGCGGTTTCGCCTGTTCGGATCGGGGAAGCTCGGCGTCTTAATTGTGCCGGAACTACAGTAGCGGCACGGCAGTGATAAAGAGGGCCTGTCGAGGGTGCGGCGGGATCATTTTGAAGATGCACGTCGAAAGCCGTGTCGGCCATTGTCGTGCTTCATTAGACGCCCTCAGAGCTCGCCGAAGATTTGAAACTAAGTGTGCCGCCCGAAATGACTGCGGGAAACTAATCATTACAAAGACATGGATCAGCCCTCACTTTCATGAAATCGTTCTGGGGGTCATTTATATCAGGGAAGAGAATGGTGACCGTTGCGGTATATTTCATTTCTATCGAGGCAGCTTTGTGATTAAAATGAGTAATGTTCATAAGGGCTCGTTTCAAATAGAGCCATGATTAGTGTGTGACTGACGAGAAGAAATGAGCACTCATTGGGGTATAATGCTGCTGGTGTTTGTCGTTGATAAGTTTGTTAGTCAGATGATGGGTCGGACTCGGGGTGCATCTCATGTTTAGACCCATATTAGTCACTCCCTGCACCTTCGTTATCCTGAGTCGGCTTGTAAGACTTATGAGGATGTCGGCTTTAGATGATGTGGTTTCATTATGATGGTTATGCATGTGTTTTGTCTTTCTGTCTCTTTTTGTAATAACGTATACGTGTGCATATTTAAACCTTGATGAAACTGTTTTTCTCTTGTAATTCTTTTTCTTTCTTTCTTTCTTTCTGTCTTTCTTTCTTTCTTTCTTTCTTTCTTTCTTTCTTTCTTTCTTTCTTTCTGTTTTTCCTGTTTTATAGACGTAAATGAATGCTCGGAGCTGAACAACCGAATGTCTCTGTGCAAGAATGCAAAGTGCATCAACACGCAAGGCTCCTACAAATGCCAGTGTCTGCCAGGCTTCGTCCACTCAGAGAGGCCCAACTACTGCGTGCGTAAGGAGAAGGCACCAGCAGCAGACGAGAGGGAGTGACCCTAAAAGCCCAGCAGAGGGCGCCACAAACACTAAAACACTTATTTAATCCAAGCCCATATATTCTGCACTGTATAAAACAAAACTAAAACAGAAAAACAAGAAAAAGAACAAAAAAATACAAGAATTCAATCATACTTGAGATGAAGACCTGATTACAAAATGCTATGTGGTTTCTGTGGAGAAGAGAGAGAGCAGAATTGTATAAAATGTATTTTTTGTCTGTTTCAATTTAGTTTTGTTTTGTTTGTCTTGTTTTATTTTGTAAGGTTTTCTTGAATAAGAAGGAGCTTTTTAAGCACGAGCGAGACAATTGATCTCCTGGTGCACCGACAAACCCTATGAACTGTTGTTGGGGGATGATGTTTAGTGTTTATTTACCCAGTCCGAAACACCTTGCTTGTGGTTCCGTTACACAGCGAAGAGGCCAGCCAGCATTTCCCCGCCATCTCCCGCTATCTGTCTATCTCTGTGTCCCCCCCATCCCCCACCCCCCACCCCTTGTCTCTGTAGTGGCCATAGTTGTCTGGCTGGCAAGGTCGAGGAAGAAGTGAAAAGTGGGTGCTTACTCCATGGTGTCACAAACGCATACAGAATGCACATCACTGTATTGTGTTGTTAATGTAAATTCCTTGAAAATAAGCTCTCTTTCTAGGCAGTTTTGTATGATGATAAATGCAAACATGAAAACTACTTCTCTTTGTCTGGGACATTGGACAATCGCTTTTTTATTTTTATTTTTATTTTTATTATTTTTAAACTTTCCCTCTATTTCTCCTCCTCCCTGTCCACTCTGTCTTTCTCTCTTTCACTGCCCCTTTTTCTCCCTCTCCCTCCCTCTCTGTCTTTCTCTCTATCTTTTTCTCTCTCTCCTTGTCTCTCTCTCTCTGCCTCTCTCTATCTTTTTCTCTCTCTCTCTCTCTCTCTGCCTCTCTCTTGCTTGTCTGCCCTGTGGAGCAGTTGTGTTCTTACACTTAAGTTTTTATTTCTTTGAATTATTGTTTTTAACATGTGGAGAAAAGAAAAAACATGAAATGAAGTGTTCCTTTATATTTTTTCATACTTAAAGATAAAAAACTTTCTCAGCATTTTCACTGCAATGTGTAAACGTCTTGCCAGGTTGCAAAGCTGCTATGGGGTAGCCGTGGGAGTAGATTTTGTACATTTAAACAGAAGAGTTGATAAAAACCAATTTATGTATTTTTAATTTGTACATGAATGAATAGCTCTTGTATGGAATATCCGTATTATGTATATTAAACCTCTTCTAATAAATCACAAATTGTGATATTTATACTGGCTAGTCTGTCTAATAGATCTTACAGAAACAATCTGCTGGGTTTTCATCTACTTTAACCAACACAGTTGCTCTCAGAATGAAACGTAAAATAGCACAGTTACTTATTGTAAAAGAGAAGAAGTCTACTTGCACTTATGTGTCCCTAAGCAAGTTCTTTTTACCATTTACAATATGCTTTGTTCGTTACGATTCTGTTTGTGAATGTTTTGTTCTAAGAGTAGCATAGCAGTACCAGTGTGGTCCCATCGCTGTAGGGCATTGAGATCTTTGAAGCTGTCCTTGGCCACTGCAGTCATGGTTGATGGAGGCATGGTTATAGCTTAGGGGGACCATTGTCTACCTGAATAATGAATTCACCTGGCAATTCCAGGTAGCCAGGTCTAACAGTTTCCTAGACAGTTCTCCTAAATGCTGTTGCATAATTTCCATAGTGATTCTGGAGAGATAGCAGACAAAGATGGCAATATGTTCAAGGGCTCTGTCTGCCCTAGCTGTAGGCCTGAGTTCAGAAATGCTGAGCATGTGGAGGGTGGTACAGTTATCCATGCGTTCATCTGTCCAGTCACATATTCAAAGATATGTGTGATCTATAGGCCCAAATGATAGTACTTCTATGAGCTGATCTCCTGTACTATTGAGACATCTCTGAAGGTATTTCTGTTATCTTCCCTGACTATAGTTTTCATTAAGGTTCAGTTTAATAGGCACACAGCTGCTATTTTTACTCCACTAGTATTCAGGTCCTGTTCAGGGGCTTCAGCAGTCCACAAGTAAGGTAAAAGGCCCATTTACAAACTGGTTGTACCAGTTAAGATATTAGACTCAGGCTTCTTCCACTATCCCCAAGAATTTGTCACATATTTGATTCTCTGAATTGTTCTGTCATTGTGTTACATTAAATTTGCGATAGTTCTTCACCTAAACAGCTCCACCATTATTTCTTAGTAGGTTAAGCGTTAAAGCATTATACAACAGAATTTACTGAGATGGTGCCACCGGGTTGTGGGCAAAAGTGTCACCACTGTCCTGTTTCTTTAGACATCTCTCTCTCTCTCTCTCTCTCTCTCTCTCTCTCTCTCTCTCTCTCTCTCTCTGCTTTTATTCCTCTTTCTTTCACGCTGTTACTCAATGTAGCCCCCCAGTGCCTTATCTGGCATTAGGCTCAGCTTAGCATCTCCGCTAGGCGTCCGGCGCGAGCGCTCATGTAACAAAAGCGCTACGGAACTCGGCGCGCTGCTGGGGATTCCTCCTGCTCACTGACTGGAAAGAGACGTGACTTAGCTCGGCTAGTCTTTGTTTCACACACACAAACACTAACAAAGAAAAAGGACGGGCACAGTCATTTGCAACTTTGTGTGTGGGTGTCTGTGTGTGTGAGAGAGAGAGAGAGAGAGAGAGAGAGCGTCTGTGTGAGTACCAAGGATTGTCTCATAATGGAGATATTTTAATGGTCCCACTAATGAATTACGGTAATTTTGTCACTTCTGGGAATTCTGGCAAATGACGATGTGACAGGAATACACATGATGTGTTGTGTGTGTCGCCCTCAAAATGAAAGCTTTTATTTATATATAGTTCATCAGTGTTTTCAAACCTCTGGTGCTGGCAACCTATAAATTCTGTATTTGGCATCACTCCTTTTAGATGGTTGGCTTGCAGCACTGCCAGAATGTTCAAACAAACTATATGCCCCCTCTGATAAGGCCTTTGTGAAATCATACGTCCAGGATCGGGTTTATACATGATTCTTTGTATGTATGTAATGTATTTATGTGTGTATGTCTTGCCTACATTGTATATTCATTCTCTGGCTTCATTTTACACTTGCATCCACATTAGACCACAATATTAGATATTTTGGTGTGTGTGTGTGTGAGAGAGAGAGAGAGATAGAAAGATACAGAGAAAGAGAGAGAGAGAGAGAGAGAAAATCAAAGAGAGAAAGGACGACATTACCAGGAAGAGGATAAACAAAGTGGCATGCATGCTAATAGCACAGACAGAGGGTGCAGGGGGCCACAGTGTATGCGTGCCTGTGCCTGAGAGAAGAGGGTGTCTGTGAGTGTGTATGCGTGTGTGTATGTGAGCAAAGAAGGGAGGGGGTAGAGTGTGTATGTGTGTGTGTGTGTGGGTGGGGGGGGGGGGGGGGGGGGTGTTAAAGTGAGAGTAAGAGAGAGTAAGCGCACAGGCAGCGCTCACACAGAGGGTCATAATCACATGCTCTATCGCCGTGCAGTCACTGTCGCCGTGCTCTTACGCACTGCTCTGAATAGACTTTACAAAATACTCTCTCTCTCTCTCTCTCTCTCTCACACACACACACACACACACACACACACACCCCAAACATAGACCATAGACCACAAGCCAGGACTCTGACACTACAGAGGACACCTCCAGCTCCAGACCTCACCACATGCCCGGCGCTGCCTGGACAGGAGACCCCTCAGCGTCGCTGTGAGGTAGGGTATGCTGTTTAACTTGACCCTTGGAAAACAACACATGGCTCTTACGTACACATCACATAACTCCTCAGCTTTCAAAAGATCATGTATAATAGGTCAGCTGGCCAGGAAGAGGACTTTGGATGGCACACTGAAACCTAGGATCAGAGACTCTGGGCAAATCTGAAAATATTCAGTCGTCCTCTGTATAGTGCAGTGTGTAGTGAATCAAACAAATGCAATTGACACAGCACATAGTAAACAAGGAGGGGTTTTGGACAGAGCCTCTGTAATTAGTTTAACTTTGGGATGATTCATGATGGACTGATCTATTTGACTGACTTCTGGTGAACTTCTGGCAAAGAGGATAAAAAGTAAGTACTTGGTGAAAATTGATTGTAAATAACTGTAGCATACAAAATGTACTTGTTAGGCACCCTTGGTTGAAGACCTTTAAAAATGTATGGGTTTTAGGATAGAGTTGGGTGAATCATTCTGATGGAATAGAGCAAATGTTACATAAAACTTCTGAAATATGTGAGAAGAAAATACCTTCAAGGTTGGGCCATAAAACAGTGTAACAGGTTTATGTGTGTGTGAGTGTGTGAGAGACAAACACTAATACAAGAACTGGGCTGTGTGTGTGTGTGTGTGTGTGTGTGTGTGTGTGTGTGTGTGTGTGTGTGTGTGTGTGTGTGTGTGTGTGTGTGTGTGTGTTAGATTAGAAGGTCTGTTGGACAAATCAGGCAGCATTACCTTCGCGCATGGCATAAGTACTAAATGTAACCGATGACACTACACAAGTTTTAAAAGTTCACTTACACAGACACACACACACACACACACACACATACACACAAATTTAGGCAAAATTCCACCCACTGTCAGCTCTGTGTTGAGCGGGCATCTTAATGATGTAATGTTGTTCTGTTCCCCTACTAGCGCAGAACTAGAGTGTGTGAGTGTTGTCTCAGGCATGTGTATGGGTGTGTGTGTGTGTGTGTGTGTGTGTGTGTGTGTGTGTGTGTGTGTGTGTGTGTGTGTGTGTGTGTGCTTTTCTTCGTGTCTGCAGGTCACTGTGGTCCATGTGAGAAAATGTGTGTAATCACAGGGGCTGCCATGGCCCAAGGTCATAAAGCCTCATATCTCTCTCTCTCTCTCTTTCTCTCTCTCTCCCTCCCTCCCTGTCTCTTTCTCTCTTGATCTCTCCCTCTCTCTTTCACACAAACACACACACACACACACACACACTTTGTCCCCCTTGTCAGCACAACAAAAGTCTATTTTTCCTCCATTTCCCTGAAGCATATTTGTGGTGCTTATCACACAAACAGAACATCGTTCAAGATCAAGATTTACATTTGCGCTAACTGTGAAAACCATGACATGCCAATTGTAAGGAACCCTCTTGTCTCCTCAGGCAGTTAAGCAGAGTTCCATTTTCTAAATGCCATGACAACGTCCACACATTGCGTATATATATTGCGGCCTCATGCTTGTAGGCTGTGCACAAACGTGGCTGTGTTCCATTCATAAAACTACTTCCTATTCTCAATTCTTTAGAACTGTGTTGAATGTCAGGCTGTTGTCAGCATGTTAGTACTCTGTTCCCCAAGCATCCTCACACGCACAGATGCCCACCCACACACACATACACACACACATGCACGCACCCACACACACAGTCACACACACTATCATTGTCTGAACCTGTAGTTTTACAACTGTCAGTTAACACCACTTTGTAATCATTAACATTTATTGATGTCTCTCTGCCCAACTGTGTCTTTGTTTTCCATGCAGACACACACAAACATCCTTTCCCTCTCCCCTCTCTCTCTTTCTCTCTCTCTCTCTCTCTCTCTCTCTCACTCTCTCACACACACACACACATACACGCACGCACACATACACAAACACAAGCACACACACACACACAAACACATACATAGACACACAAATAAATATGTACACAGATATACAGTATATACGCTCACACAGCATTAATCCCAAGAGCTGACTTGGCTTGGTGTTTTCTCAATATATCCTCCTCTTATCTCATATTCATAGTCTTTTCTCAATATCTCTCCCTCTCTCTGTCTCTGATTCTCACTGTCTGTTTGAGTCACTGTCTATATATCTGTTTGTCTCTTACTGTATCTCTCTTTCCATCCATCTGCCTTTCTGTCTGGTTTACACATACACCTCCTGTCTCTCTACCTACTCAACTCTTGACTCCCTTCTGTGCCCCCTTTGCTTTCTCTTTCCCTCTCTTTCTCTGTCGCTCTCTTCTCTGCTCCCCCTCCCTCCCTTTTCTTTCCCTCTCTCTCTCTCCCTCTCTCCCTCTGACTCTCTCTCCCTCCTCCTGTCCAGTGCGACACAGATTGTTATTTGCAGAGCGGTGGTGCGCTGGGGCTCCTGTTTCCAGTAAACTCAGCGCCTATTTATAGCGCATGTGTGAGTGTGTGCATGTGTAGTGTGTGTGGGTGTGGGTGTGTGGGGGTGTGTGTAGCCAGTAGTGTGAGCGCACACCTATGGATCGACCACTCCGAGCTCAGGGGGGCGTCTGTGTTTTGCCGGCTACTCGTGGACAGTGTTGGCTGAGCTCTGACAGCAGTTCTGTGAAGTTCAGGTATGTGGCTGTTTTTGGCTTTGCAGACACGCATGCACCTGTTTCAGTGCTGGAAATGCGCGAGTGGTTTTTTCTGAAGAGTCTATATTGTGAAATCATTTTTTTCCACTTAGCAGCTGACGCATAACTGTGAGCATTGTGCCTTGTTGTCAGTGCTGTCACGATGATGCAATCTGATTCCTGATTTCAATCACAAGACTTTTTTGTCCGTATTTCTCAGTTGAAGGATATAAGAAAATCAAACAACAAGGAACCACCTGAGATCTTTTTAGAGGGTATCTTTTTAGTGTACCTGCAAAGAACAGGAGACTTTACTGTGAAGTAACAGGTTCTATGAAGGGAAAGGGAGTTTAGGTGAAGTAGAAAGACACTGTGTGAGGTTTTCTTTTTAATCTTCCACCAAGGAACGGAGGGATGAGAGCAGGCACGCAAGGCTGATGATGCATGACAAATACAAAAAGAAATGAAAAAGGAGACACACATCAATTTAGCCAGGGTTTCATTCTAGTATTTTAAAAATAGTAGTGTGTTACATAAACAGTGGCCCATATAAAAGAACTGAATTACTGGGTGGGATCATAGCTAAATTTGGCAGTGTGTGTAGCTTTATTTGAGCAATTAGTGTTGAAAAGTTGAGATGGAAGCTTTCGTTATTAAATATGACACCAACATTTTACAAAACTGTTCCAGTTTTAGCCTTGTTCTGTTTTGTACAAGCTTTATCCTGTATGAGTTGGAAATAAAACTAATATTGTCTTCCAAGAAAATTGTCAAAGTGAACCAATTTCATGTGGTCATTTTGTGGTCATGTGGTCATTTTGTCATGGTTTCATAGCAAAACATTGTGGTCTTGCCAAGGA